>HG992031.1:11810431-13026897 GCA_905220475.3 Ennomos fuscantarius | reverse complement strand
AATTCGAAATGTGTAGTTCTTACCTAACGTCGGCAATTCAAAAGTAATGAAATATCTTTCAAAGAAATTCCAGCTTTCCAAGAAGGTCTAGTAATTTGTGTAGGAGAAAACATATTTGGCGTGTTTTTTGTCCTATATTAGTTCCATTGAGGTATTTGAGCTTAATTTATGTCAAAGGTTACACTGGCAGTGAAATATTACAAGGAGTATTCACTGTCAAATAAATTAAATTAATTGTTTTATCGCTTTAACAAACGACGATCTCAGTTATTTTAATTTCAAAAGCACTACAATAGTAGTTACATAATAATAATTAATATAATTATATCAATAATAATTACTGGATGTTTTTTCATTTTCTGTTTTATTATATTAAATTTACTCTTTAGTCATTGGTCAAAAATAACACGTACAAGTTTTGATCCACATGGACTGAATTTTTGAAAAGCTCTTTTTTTCTCTCATTTATTTTTACAACTTTGACACAGATTTGAAATAAATTGATTAGCTCAGCCTTTTTTGTTTATCTCTAATTTCAACACATCGACAAAAAAATGCGTGGTGATATCGATGCAAATTTTATCACAGATCAAAATAGAGGGCTGAACTGTATAAGGTTTGATTTTTACCCAGCATAAATATTTGTCTTGTTCAAAAATATATATTTATATTAAGCTATTGCATAGCTTTTATCGCGGGCCTTGAGCGTGGGGACCGAATCCAGAAATTCCGTAACGAAAAAAACCTAACACCCCCCACTCCGGACCGCTGCGCCGGGCGGAGTACAACAACCCAAGGAGTATACAACCCGCCTTTAGGTGGCATTGGTTGTATTGGAAAACTACCGTAATCAGCTGTTTGTGAGAAAGTATATAGGTGTATAGGTATTTATCATCTATGTACAACAGTGAATATCTGTACTCGTATAATTTGTGTACAAAGTGTTTTAAATATGAATAAACAAAGTGCATTTATTAATTAAGAAAGTCACATATATATATATTATAATCATAATATAAATATAAAGTTAAGTTAAATATAAAATTAAAATATAATATAAAGTTGATAAAAAATGCTATGCAATAGCTTTACCGCGGCAGTCTCCGAGTGCCACACGTCTTTTTCTCTGTATATTTGGGTCTTACATTGTATTCTATAATTATTAGATATATTGTATTGCACATTCCGGGTGTCGAGTCGTTTGGACCTAATTAATACTAAACTATATTTCATTATTTGAGAATAATCAAAATGGTAGGTAAAAAGTGGTAATAAATAAAACACAGAATTTAGATCACCTTCTGTAGGAAGTGTAACAAAGATGCTGGCAACATTAGTTGCTCGCTCGCTCGCTCGCTCGCTCGCTCGCTCGTTGTCGCCTAGCTATTCAACTTATTGAATAGCTATTCGACATCATGGCTGATTCATTGGCCGAAGTATGTGCCCGCTTTTTAGTCGCGCGTCAGCTCATCCAACGATAAGTATTTGATAATAATAATAATAAATATGTGTGGACATTTTACAGCGCCATCTAGCCCCAAACTAAGCAAAGCTTGTAATATGAGAACCAGATAACGGATATTATAGACTTATATACTTTTTTATTAATGTGAAATACATATATAGAATACAATATAAACACCCAGACACAGAACAAACATCGATGCTCATCACACAAATGTTTGTCCTTGGTGGGAATCGAACCCACAACCTGCAGTTCAGAAGGATGGATACTACTAACTGAGCTATCGGGCCAGTCAAATTTACCGTCACTTTATTCATGAACATTTAAAAATGTGTTTAATCATGTATCTTATCTGATTCCCATAGTATAAAGGCTTTGTTTGCCAGTTTGATACTATATGACTAAATGAAAACGTTATCCTTTTTTTTTTTAAATGTTTTTGCTTCACACTTTTGTGTATTTAGCCAGTGTCAAGTAATTGATAATTTATCAGGTTAATGATATTTCACGCAAATATGTGTCAAGTCACAGTCGAAGTCATCAAGTCAAGTCATAGTCAAGTCATTGTCTAGTCAAAGTCATACTCCTAGTAAAGTGGTGGCAACTTTACTTGAAGCTTCTATGGAGTTTTGGAAACAACACGAAAAGAAACGTTTCACCATCGTTATACTATTTTCCCACACTCACGCCTGTAATCCAGCACTTAACGAATAGAATGCCACCAATTTTATGCACTAACACTGAAAATAACACAAGTTTTGGAAAATAATACATTGCGATGACGCAATCTTCTTTTCGCTTTCCCGCCAAAACCCCAAACGTTATACTTAATATATATGCCAAGCTCGTTTGATATTTTTGTTCAGATATCACAGGATAGTCAATTGTTTTTTCTTTAATGTGTGGCAGGTATCAAGCGATCGTGCGGCCGATGCGGCCACGGATGTCGAAGACCTGTTCTCTCTTTATGATCGCCGGCATCTGGATCAGCGGAATGCTGCTCGCCATACCTTGCCTTCTCTATTCCACTACTAAGGAATACAGGTAGGTACTAACTAATTTTGAAGTAAAACTTCTTTCGCATGCTGCTGTCGCAGGAGTAAGCTGGTGAATTGTTGGTTAACGTAGATCTCTATTATCAACATAACATTGTTAAAATTTGTATTATTATGTTGGTATGCCCGATAAAATGACAATTTACAATTATTGTCAAGATGGCGACATTAACATTAAACCACGAGTAACAAAGTTATTCCGGCCGATAGATGGAGCTAAAGAAGTGTTACTTCGGTCGTGTGGTCTAAAGGACACAAATTTTTTTCATTATTTTTTATATTTTGTGGTTCTGTGTTCTATGTGTTTCTGTGTAATCTGTGTGTTTTGTGTTTTACTAGAAGAACAACCCGTGGTTTCACGCGCGGTAGAGGCTATATGAATTGTATAGTTGTTTTTTTTTTATGCTACTGTTAGTTGTGACGAGCTAGTCGTTCACCCGATGTTAAGCGCCACGGCCGCCCATAACAGAACAGTGTCATTCGCAACCCCAAAACAGAGTTACGAGTGACACTGCACTGCGCACATCATCCTGAGACATCAGCACAGTCTAGTAATAAGAATACTAGACTGTGCGATCAGGTCATAAAGTCTCAATTGCCCAGTAATTTCACTAGCTACAGTGCCCTTCAAACCGGAACACAGTAGTGCTTGCACACTACTGCTTGGCGGCAGAATGACTGGCAAAGTGGTGGTACCTACCTAGACGAACTTTGCAACAAAGTACTACCACCTAGTAAGTTTAGACCTTATTTGGCCTGAATTACAAAAACAACTTATTATATTTTGGTTATTTGGTTTAAACCAAAAAAAAACCTCGTGATTAGTGTAGAGAATATTAATAATCGTATAGAATAAAAAACGATTACTTTTACTTAAATTGATCTTTTAAGTATTTTTAACAGTAAAATGGCGTGTGAAGCTTTCATATATAACATCTACCTCCTGAATGATCCTTCCATAACAGGTAGGGACGGTTCAATCGTAGTGTAGGACATTAAGGGACAAAATCTCGAAATGTTTTATGAAAACTCATTCGAGTTATTCGAGTGTAGTTCAACACCACATGAAATCTAAATATATATCATTATAAACAAAGTTTTAATATCAATATTCATATTTATAAAATAAGTATTTGGTTTTATACAATAAAGGAGGCTCCGCAGTTTCACCAAAAAATGGTCCATTTTTCTGTAGGAACTATTAATTTTCGAGGATAAAAAGTATCCTTTTTTACCCCGGTAATATAATCAACCCTTGTAGTTGGAACATAATTCCTAATAATTATTGGTTTTACGAAACATCAAAAATAGATACGTTTTGAAACAAACATTTTTTCCCCTATAAATCTTCCCTTAAAAATTTTTGTATTAAAAATGATGTTCATCATTCATTAACGTAAAAAAAGTTTATTTTAATACCAATTTTCATCGCTATAATTTCATAAACTTACCATACAACGCTTCATTTAAAATTAGAACTAAGAAAAATAGTTTTAATTATATAAAAATGTCTCTTAAGTGACGGATAACTGTAAAAGTTAATAGAATAGTTTATTGTGTTTAGGCTCTGGCTAAACTTTTCATTGTTTATATTTAATTCATCTTCAAAAACTAACAAGGAAAAATGGGGAATCTGGGAAATCAGAATTGGCCAAATAGAATTTTAGATTTCTGACCCTACTCTGCATTGCATATTACGAGACATGGGTGTGTGTAACAAAGACTTTCTTTACATAATAAAAACAGGCTGTTGATTCCTACCTTTTTGGGTATTTGAATAAGTATTCAATACTCATGTTTAATGTAGATAAAACACTATTTGGCATAGAAAATCTGCCGTTTATGAAAGCTAGTCCCATTTTTGCTGCCACAGTTTATGCCACCAGCTGTGATTTTACACAGGTTCAATATTTATAGACGTAGAGATACTGTTTATAATGACCTTGATTCAACCGAAAAATAATAACCGATAAACTACATATTTTGTATGTGAATAGGTTTACGTTTGACTCGCATCTCACCTGATGTGAAACGATGATGCTGTCGAAGGTATTGAAATAGTAAAGTTAAAAAGTTGAATTTGTTTAAAACCATAGCTTATACCTCGGATATTAAGACTAAAATCAGTCCGCCGTTTTACCCATAATTCTTCACAAACTCTTTACAATATTTGATACATTTAAGAGTCACATTTACAAATACATTTCTTTAATATTTTGCCTCTGTGCCACAAAAAGACAACTTTCAAATATCAAATAGCATGTTGAACTATGAGAAACCTACTTTAGTCTGACAGAGATCTAAATTTTGTGTGTCAGAAAACTAGAAAACCGGGAGTTAGTTCCAGTCTCTTGTAGTTTAAGTAATCTACCACAAACCGTGATCGCCAGGTGTGGTGTACTTTTGTTTATTCTGAAGCACACGCATTTACTGTTTTATATTGAAAAATCAATACTTCATTTGATTACCTTCATCCATCAGTTATTTTAACTTACCTTTATTTAGTATGGGTGAGCAACTATCCCAAGACTCACTTAGCATCAAAGGTGTTGAATTTGTTTAAAACTATAGCTTATACCTATATTGAGACTAGAACCAGTCCGCCGTTTTACCTATAATTCTTCACAAACTTTTAACACTGTTTGATACATATAAAGAGTCAAATTTACAAAACCTTCCTTTTATATTTTGCCTCTATGCCACAGAAAGACAATTTTCAAATATCAAACCCTGTACGAGAACTCATACCCCCTGAGCCGCTGGCCAATTTATAACGGTCAATCATTTTCTATCATTTTTTTAAGTTTAAAAGCACTCAAATAGACACATTTTGTCTTAATAATCACTGCTGAAATATAATTTTACTTATAGTATATAATTGTTTCTCAGAAAAACCTCTAACAAAAGTTTTGTTCAACAAATTTTGACAGGGTTCCTTTATCGTTACGTTTGATGCAGCATTACATTTTACTGCTAACAGGTTGACATTCAATGAAAGAAATATTTTTGAAAGTCTTCATTGTACAATTTGGAGAAACGGGACAATCAAGCAAAGTACAATAAGCTTCTAAGGACTTCATTATTTCATTCGAAAAATCAAAAATTGTCAAGATTTAACGCAAAAATGTCGAAGACAAATTTAACTGAACGTCTTATCCTGTGTGGTCACGGCGTTAGAATAGGACCCCCATATCTTCCCGCGGGAAGAATAGCTAAAGGAATATCAAGGAAATGCAACATTGCTCTAGGTCTACACCATGACCAGTGCCACTCGGAACTCTAAAATATAAAATATCACTGGACACTGCAGTGGGCCCATTTATGGCAAACGTGCAGCTTTAGTAGCTTTAAATGTAAGTAATCACAAACAGATAATAACTTGTAATGATTAGATCGTCAATTAATAGTAGTAATTGCTACTCAAAGATTTGTAATTAATCTTTGCATAAAATAATCTAAAGTTACACACGTACATACAGGCATCTATTGTACCTACTTTAATGTAATCTTGACATACACAAACCTACGTTGAAATTTATTACCTAATACACGAATAAATAAGGTCGAATTCCTGTCTAATGCAAGTCATAAACAACCTTAATGTTCGTGTAAATGGTTTAGCTATTTTTCTTGCGATACATAAATATAAGATTTGCAGAGAGTTTTCCGAGTCACTAGCTTGAGAACAAGAGAAGAACCATCAAAAATGAAACTGACCATAAAAAGCTATATATTCAGCTCTAACTTTTTCCTCCTTATTTAAAGACTGGCACTATCGTCTTAAGCTAAACTAACTCAAAGCTTATCTGCTACGAACTCCTGTTCTGTAATGGGAGAGAGACGCACAATTTATATGGAAACTACAAAGTAATACGCACTGCGGTGGTCCATACTCAGTGAATTCTGCCAAGTTGCAAATTGAGAGCACTTGGCCCTTCAGGAATAATTACTTTGCTTTAGTTGTAGTTGTTGTTTTAGTTTTAAAAAATGTAAACTACCTATCACATAACTTAAAGCTATTTTAATTTTCTTTTTCCTTGTATTTTGTCTTAAATTTGCTACGTTATTTATTTTATAGGCACGTAACAAAAACCTCGTATTTTTATTTCAAACTTGCCTCAAAATGCATTGAAGCTTACCCATGATGTCAAAATTTGCATTATTTTATATTTTAATTTATTGTATATTTTAGGTTAATCGGCTTATCTAACAGTTGTCAGAAGAAGCTTTTGAGTCATGTTGACGTCCCAAGCAGAAACTCTATCGCAAAGTTGTAATCAATTATGAATTTTTCCCGCAGGTCAAAAGGAACTTTGAAAACGGCCTGCCTCCTATCGTGGCCGGATGGATTGCCAGATGTATCATATATGGATTTTATGTGAGTAGTTTTAACTTTAAATTAAATTAATTTTAATGTGTTTGATAAGTTATTATTATACAGTGAACGTTATCTGAGTTTCCAGCTCAGTGAACGCGCTTTGTACTTGCATTATGGTCTATTTAATTTGGACATTACCTACCCATCTCTCACACCCATTTTTGTATCATAATTTTAATTCGATAATAATAATAACGCCCAACAATCACATACATAGATCCTGGACCCTAACTAAGATTCCCCATGTCTATAAGGACCAAGGAACTACGAGGACCGTGGTCCCGAGACACCCAACCCCAGAACAAGTATTTGCAATTTTTTTTGTGTCCAAATACTTATCCAGCCGCGGATATCGAACCCTCCGGGATATGACCTGCTCAACCACTATACCACAGACGCTGTCAATATTTTATTAATGACATAGTACAGTTAGTAGGCCATGGCAGATTTGTCATGAATACTGCGGAACTGACCGCGCGGTTCGGTGAACAAATTACCGTTTCGAGAGCATACCCGGGACAAGCCCGCAATGTTCAGCAATAAACAAAAATGATGATATGATAATGAAACAATAGGTATACAAATACAGATAGTATAAAGAGGAGTTCTAAGTTAGATGCCAGTGAAGAGTTACTTAAATAACAAAGTTTATAGCGCGCCATTTCGTAACCATTTGTCTGGTTTCATTGTCCTTTTTACAAGCCTTATAAGTAATCAGTATTATGCCGCCGTTGATTAAACTCCCCTCGATATTCCGAGGGTAACTTTTTGTGTTCTGCACTTTTATATTATCTTTTTATCACTTCACTTTTTAGCACTTCGCGCTGGTTTTCATTTACTGTTTTTCATTATCATTTTTAATTAACTGATATTTTTCACTCGTAAACAAGAATGTGCCGAAAAGAAAAATATTTATATTTATATATATGGAATATGGTGGTTTTCAATAAAGCGTAAATCAACAGCTTCATTAACAAAAAAGATAAAATGTCTTTGAAATCTTCATTGTTTTGACTAAAATGCGGTCGATTACCCACGTTACACACCTATTAGTGACTAATTCTTGAACTATGGTGATCTAAGAACACTTTTTATTTATTAATAAATATAAATATAATAAATATGTGTGGACATTTCACACAGCGCCATCTAGCCCCAAACTAAGCAAACCTTGTACTATGGGAACCAGATTACTGATACAATACTTAGATACTTTTTTTTGTTTGTAAATACATACATAGAATACAATATAAACACCCAGACACCGAACAAACATCGATATTCATCACACAAATGTTTGTCCTGGGTGGGAATCGAACCCACGACCTGTAGTTCAGAAGGCAGGGGTACACCAACTGAGCTATCGGGCCAGTCAAAAATTGTAGGTTAGATTATTGTAGTTTTTACGGAAATTTTATGCACACAATACACCCCTCAGTAGCACAGCCTCTGTGGTTTGTTGTTTGAGCAGTTCGGCTCATAACCCAGAGGCCGCAGGTTCGATTCGAATACAGGCGCAAACACTTGTTCTGTGTCTGGGTGTTGTGGGATCATGGTCCTCGTAGTTCCTAGGTCCTACAAGGAATCCTAATTAGGGTCCAGTTTCTATGTATGTACATAAATCTTTCTATTTTTGTAATAACATTGGTTGAATTTTTATTGGCTCGTTAAAATAAAAGCACTTATTTTTATTAAAAATTATTAGGTGAAAAATTCTCTTCAAACTTTATTTAGTGGTCGGTTATTGCAGATGACCGTCCAACTTGCTGCAGTGTCGCTGGACGTTTGCCAGGTTACTTAGCGAGATGAACGGAAAAAATTCGACGAGATGAATAAATGTATTTTCTTTCTTTTTTTCTTGATGTGTTGCCACTTACCAATAAGAAATTACATTTTGATTTCGTCACAGCCCGGTGCTAAACAAATGAGTTTGGTATCCGATTGACCCTTTTTTAGTTACTCCATTGTTCATCTAACAAAAGAATCAATGTATTCATGCAGGTAATATAGATCACACTAATATTATAAAGGTGAAAGTTTGTATGTGTGTATGTGTGTATAATTGTCACTCCTTCACGCTCAAACGGCTGAATGGATTTGGATGAAATTCGGCACCAAGATAGCTTATACACTGGATTAACATATAGGCTACATTTTTATCCGGAAAAGTGAAATTTTTCCGTGGGATGAGCAACTAATTAAAACACTTTTTATCCGCGGGTAAAACCGCGGGGCGCTACTTGTAAAATAAAAATTGGTGATCTCTGAACGTATCTACGGAATAAAAAAGAAATCATCAAAATCGGTTCACAGTAATTGGTAGTTATCGCATAACGTTCAAAACTTATTGTTCACAATCTTCTTTTATCGAAGTCGTTATAATACATTGCCTGCGTTAGCTAGAAATCAAAAATAATGAGATTTACATTATATTTACTAACCCACATGTAAAAAAGCAATAAATATGGTAATCATTCTAGTATCAACTAGATAAACGACTCCTGTCGTAGAAAATTGTAAGCTATTTTTTTGGTTGTTTCTTATTGCCACGGTATTTTATATTACTTTTCTTTTAGCAGTATAATATATTTCATAAATATAACCATTTTTGTAGATGAACCTGGGCAAACGTTGATAAAAAGAACTCATATTTTTAGTAGAGTAAGTGATGTAGGTCGAACAAAGCAGTCTCTGAATTTAAATTTCGTTTCGTGCACCAAGGCTTTTAACGCTACAAGCGCTTAAAACGGTGATTGAAATTTTTTCATGACTGGATATTCAAGCACCGCAAATTTAAAGGACATAAATAAATGAAGAGCAACCCAAAACTCCGTACATAGATTATAGACCTTAACTAGGTGTCGCTCTATCTTACGACCCATGGAAACTTTTATTGTTTATAGGCAAAGCATTTGACCACTGCATCGCTTGATGTTAACCAATGACGTGGTTTAAGATGGGAAAGAATTTAACTAAGACCACAACACTCAGATAGAGAACAAGTTTTTTTTTTTTTACTTCAAACTTGTCTAGCTTTTGAGCACGCTCTCACCTGATGGGAAGTGACGATGCGATCGAAGGTGTAGCATGCTAGCCAAGTAAATACCTATTCACTCTTCTCTTGAACACGCCCGGGTCATATTTCGCCGGAAACAGACTGGCAGGGCATTCCATTCCTTAGCCGTTCTAATTAAGAACGTGGAATCAAATCGCTTGGTACGAATAGGTGGTATTTCAACCACGGAATATACCTATGAAGTATGCCTATTTCTACTTTTTATGCTGAACAAAATTAGTTGTTCTGTTGCAAATCGACTCCCGTGCTGCAACGCGAGCATATATACCGAAATTGATACATAGCTAGGATGTATTTTATTTATATGCCAGATATCAGTGAGAACGACCGTCAGTGAGCCAATATAAGCAGTTAATATTTAGTCAATTAATTTAGGTACTGGACTAACTGATATTTTTACTATCCTGTTTTGTCCACAGATATCAAACGCTGTTCTTCGTTGTAACATACGCAGTCCCAATGCTGGGAATGACATTCTTCTACTCAGCGATGGGTAAAGTGCTGTGGGGCTCTCGGTCCATAGGCGAGCTGACGCAGCGGCAAGTTGACTCAATACGGTCGAAACGGAAGGTATGTTATGACCAAAGTGGAAAAAGTCACGTTCAAATTACCCTATGAGATGGTTAAAAATACGGATGTAGTGTTTTTGACATCTTCGCTGAACGAAATCAGCTAGGTGATCATTTAACTTGATTTCAACAGACAGAAACACAAAAATGTATGGATTTGACAGTTTCAATACGCAGCTTATTTGCATAGTTACTATAGATTTTTTTTATTGGGAAAGAAATTTCTGTTGCAATACAACCAAAGTTCCGTGCACTATCGACCCAAACTTTAAAGTCATTATTTAATTGCATTCATTACTAAGTTTTAATTATCTGAAGAAAATGAGCTTGTAATTTACCATTATATCATTAAGGTTACTAGACTGTGTCATAAAGTCTTAATTGTCCCAGTAACTTCACTTGCTACAGTTCCGTTCAAACCGGAACACAGTAGTGCTTGCACACTACTGCATTGACAGCAGAATACAAGCAATGGAATACTTTACTACCTTACTACCTAGACGAACTCTGTCGAAAGGCCTACCATCTATTAATACATGGCCATCGCCGTAATAGTAGTAATATCCGCCCGGTGACGCTATAAAGATCGGTAGAGACCAAAATCAATAGCCTGTTAAAAAAAAGTAATTTGGAATGAAACGCTTTATATCGCCCGTGGAAAATAATATCAAGAAACCTGATAACAACCTCTTTTCACAACGCGCATCATGACGTCTGACAGTTTATCTAAAACATACATCTCTTTCATGATTCTGTGATTTCACGAGTTTATATGATCGGCTTGGGATCCTCATTTCTGGATATGACAGACACTAACGAGGGGTACTATAGACTAAGACTATTTTCACCTTCAAACGGGGCTAAAACGGTTTGTATAATAGAACCAAATTATACAGCTTTTGCTGACCGAAAAGGCCATAAGTGGCGGTGAAGTGAAGGTGGCGGTGGTGGCTTGTGGAATTAATTATTTACTTACCTTTTTCAACGTCCTATTATTTCAGCTACGGTGATTTATCAACCCCCGTTGCAAACGAGGGGTGTTTGTGTAACCTATGTATATGAATTTATCTGTGGCTACATAACTCCCTAATTGATGTACCGGTTAGGATTATTTTTTGTTTTAAACATAAACGCGATTTAATCAAGCAAGAGTGTTAAGTTATTAATCGAAGGAATGTATAACGTACGACACAGGTACGCTTATTAAATGTTTCAAAATAAAACTTCAGCATACGACCTGTGTGGACACATGTTAAGTAATACGCTGCCAGAATTTTTGGCTTTATTTAGATGGAATGGTGTTCAAAATTTAGGCTTTGTAATTATGTAATTTATTTAGGGTTTGTATACATGCTTTTTGCGTGTTACACCTTGCGCTTACCACCAGGCGAGATTGGGTCAAACGCAGGCTCATTCTACATAAAAAAAGAAAAACTTATTCGCTTTGAAACACAAACTAAATTATGCAAAGTTATTTCAAATTTAAATTAGTTCAAACTTTGTGCAATGTTTATTGCACCACTTAATAATGTAGCTCTGGCTCATTAATACAGATGGAATAATATTATGAAGCTTAATAAGTGTGGTATGAAGTACTTGTAACGGACAGCCTCTGTGGTGTGGTGGGTGAGCAGGTCGACTAATAGCCCGGAGGTAGTAGGTTTGACTCCCGAGGCAGGACAAAATTGTACACAGAAAAAATAGGTGTTTGGGTGTTGTGGGACTACGGTCCTCGTAGTTCCTGGGTCCCTAGACTCAGGAAATCCAAGTTAGGGTCCATGATCCTTGTATGTGATCGATGAGCGTTATTATTATTAACTATGTTAACTAGCTTATGTCCATGGCTTCACATACGAGGTATGAGGAAAGTAATGCTGCTCTGACATTGATTAGACGTCATTTACGTGTCCTATTTCCATCAATAAACATCCGTTCAATGCTCAGAGCAGGTAAACACATTATACACCTTCGCGCCCCGATACACTTAGAGACGAAATTTGTGTCAAATTTCGTTCCGAGCATAATAGGTGACGAGCGCTTACAAGATAATACAATAATATGTCACCTGCACAGATAAATATAGAGGTTTTAATATAAAATGTGACGAAAAAGAAAAATGTATGCATTTATCGGGACGCGAGCGCAAGAGTACCTAAATCTTTTTTTGAAGTAAAACATCTTTACGCGTGCTTGATTTGGGAAGTAAACATTCACTAGGAATGCGAGGCGAACGGAAATTAAATTGGTTCACGTAGATCTCATTTGTCAACATAATAACGTACAAAAATTGTATTATTATGTTAGTGTGTCCGGTAAAATGACAATTTGCAATTGTCAAGATGACCAAATTTACATTTAACAAAGCAAAAACATAGTTATTCCGGCCGATAGATGGACCTAAACTAAAGAAGTGTTACTTCAGTCGTGTGGTCTAAAGCACAGTCGTTTTTCTCCCTAATGTGTGGTGGTTTAGCCACCAGTCCGAAAAGGCATGGGTCCGTATCCCACCGCTGTCGCCAACAACAAGATTGCTAGTTCCAGACTGTCGTTATTCATATTTCATGCCCACACCACACATACAAATAATCATAAATCCAGTACATCCTACCACCGGATACTACTATATACTACCATCCGTCCACCTACACCATTCCACTACCGGACTACTAAACGCTCGGCTAAGCGCCATCCTTTCGTGGTCGAAATACCACCTATTCGTACCAAGCGATACGTTCTTAATTAGAACGGCTAAGGAATGGAATGCCCTGCCAGCGTCTGTGTTTCCGGCGAAATATGACCCTGAAATCCTATTCGAGATTTACACGTTCATTGATATTTGTGTCTAGTATTATTATAAAATAAGCAACAAAATATCTTTTCGACCGAAAAATATGGAAACCGCTTATAAACAATATGTATCGCTCTGAAACTTATAAATGCCTCAAATGTTATTCTGCTCGAATATTTGTACAATCACCACTCTCGGATATTGCTGATGTGTTTGCCTATGGGTTTCAATGTTTAAGAAAACTTTTTACGATAATCCTGCGCCTACAAAGAATAAGCGTCTGAATTGAGGATCTATCCGTTGTAGTATCTCTAGGATCTTATATTACCTTTAATAGTAAACTACTATGTTTATTGTATCTGTAACATTTTACTTATATAATATGACTAGATGTCTTGTATCACAGTTTTTAGGCTCGGCTTAATGCTCTGTTTTTAGGCTACGGTATGATAAATTATTTATTATTTATCAATTATTATTATTTATTTATTAATTTTGAGAACTAGAAAGTACTAAGTACGTCATCCTAAAACTTTCTCCTTTTCCTTTTTTTGCTTGCTTGGTCGTTTGCTCACTCACTTATTCATTTTCTTACTCATTCACTCACCCACACACTCACCCATTCGCACACATAAGTACTCACTCGCTGAATATTTCTATTTAGTATGGCTTATTAATATTATAAAGAGAAAAGATTTGTATGTAATTACCTTTGTAATGAATTGGCTCAAAAAGTACTGGACCAATTTTAAAAATTCTTTCACCATTTCAATGCTCCATTATCACTGATTAATATAAGCTATTTTAATTGCAAAAAAATGTTTATGCCAAAATGTTTAATAAATAAATATCCACCCGTGCGAAGCCGGGACGGGCCGCTATTTTGTTTCAGTGGAAACAGCCAAAACCAAACATTAATAGCGCCTGGCTTTACGATCTATATTTATACACCAAAAGTCGACATTTACCTTATCTGTCAGTTTATTACATTTTTACGAACAAACGCCTGAAACGAATTGGATAAAAAAAATTAATAAACATACTTAGCACACTGGGGAGAATAATCTTTACCTATTTTTATCGCGATAAATGTACGTAATTCAGATTTATTATAATAATAATAATAATAATAACGCCCAACAATCGCATACTCGTGCATAGATTCCAGGGTCCAGGCCCTAACTAGGATTCCCTGTGTCTAGAGACCCAGGAACTACGAGGACCATGGTCCCACAACACCCAGACTCAAAACAAATATTTGCGCTTTTTTTTTCTATGCACAAATACTTCTTCTGCCGCGGGAATCGAACCTGCCGCGTTCAGGTTATGAGTCGACCTGTTCTACCACCATACCACAGAGGCTGAAATGAGGATAAAACATCATAAAAATAGAATTATTTATTAAAACAGTATATTTTTTTTTTAATTTGTTAATTTCAAGTTTAGCCTAGGCTTTTGGTATGTTATCTTGAAACAAAATATGCAAATTTGTATGCCGGTGGCGATACTCACGTCTCTGGATTTTCGTAATCTCATTGAGAATCTAGATTCTTGTCAGATATTATAAAGCTCCAAACACTACACGTAACATACTTCTATTGTGATACAAATCACGACAAGGTCATTGTACCCTAATATCTATCTAATATAATTTTGACTTGTAAAAGTGCTAAAAATAGCCTATTTTCAATAAAATCCTTTGAGCTCAACTTTATTTTTGATCTTTATTCATTAACAATTTTAGAGCAAAGATACTTTGCCTTTAAATTGGACCATGTATTTTCAAAATGTGGAATGCCCCAAATTTGTATTTAAATTAGTTTACAACATCACAGCCTTGACCCAGCATGCGATTGATTACTATGATTTCTGTTTTGTCTTAATTTTTTGTTTAAAGAATAAGCCACTTATGGTTAGTTTTCTTTGGGTCTTTCTGATGGCATCGTATGAAGCTGACTTAACCAAGGGGTCCCAACAGAAGACTGCAGTGGTTCAATTTAACCAGCATAACGCGTGTTCGGGCAGATTTGTGACGAAATTATTTGTTGCACTTTTGTTTAAGACCGCGAAAAGTGACACCGGCAACGGAAAAGTTTAGGAGTAATGGGCTAGCGTGGCATGACCATGTCATGCGGAGGAATGAAAGCCATATCACCAAGAGAGTTTTGAGTACGAATGTTGATGGCAAAAAAGGTAGAGGAAGATCGAAAAGTGTGGTTGCACTATGTGGAGAATGATATGTGTGCTAAGGGAGTGAATGTTGAGATGACGTCTGACTGAAATGAGTGGGAGAGAAAAAAACGCTGCACCGACCCCATCTAAATGGAATAAGGCTTATGATGACTTTTGTTCAAAGTTTTCTTTTAGCTGTTGTTGCAAATCGTTATTTCTTTTTTTTCTTTTCTTCTTCTAGGTTCAACTCATTGTCTTTGTTCTTTTTTTTTTCTTTTTACTTTTTGGCTCCACACTTTTGTGTATTTAGCCAGTGTCAAGTAATTGATAATTTATCAAGCTATCGATATTTCACGCAAATATGTGTCAAGGCACAGTCGAAGTCATCAAGTCAAGTCACAGTCAAGTCAGTCTAGTCAAAATCATACTCCTAGTAAAGTGGTGGCAACTTTACTTGAAGCTTCTATGGAGTTTTGGAAACAACACGAAAAGAAACGTTTCACCATCATTATACCATTTTCCCACACTCGTGCCTGTAATCCAGCACTTAACGAATAAAATGCCACCAATTTTATACACTAACACTGAAAATAACACAAGTTTTGGAAAATAATACGATGCGGCGACGCAATCTTTTTTCGCTTTCCCGCCAAAAACCGTCTTTGTTCTTTCGCAGGTCGTAAAAATGTTCATCTTAGTCATCGTGATATTTGGCATCTGCTGGCTTCCGTACCACACCTACTTCATCTACACACATTTCCATCCGTCGATACTATATATGAAGTACGTGCAGCACGTCTACCTTGGGTTCTACTGGTTGGCAATGGCGAACGCTATGGTCAACCCTATCATTTACTACTGGATGAACGCCAAGTAAGTCACAGTTAACTAAATCAAATTTCTATAGCATTTATGTACTGTCACTTCAGCGTATAGCGAAATAATTAAGTTCCATTGTTTTAAATTAATTACTTCTTTTTTTGTTGTGTGTATACTTACGTAATTATTTTGCTTAATTGTAATAAGGCTTACTTTTGTTTGTTGTAAACTCATTTTGAAGTTTTATATTGTAAGTACTACACAGGGTAATCCTTAGGAGGTTTCACAGATAGCCCCTTAGGGGGTGTAAAGTACTATAAGCAACCCTTATTAGTCCATCATGTCCATCTGTCTGTCCGTCTTAATCCCTTACAGCCTTATTAATAAACAGGTATTAGTCTCAGATTAGTTACTTCAGCTTTTGTCCTTTTTTTGCTACTGGAATATTTAGCTGGATCGAAAGAGACAAAAGATGGTGTAACTAATCTAAAGCTAGTTCGTGTTTATTAATAAGGCTGATATAGTCTTATTACTCCCAGACTATCAAAAAAATTGTTGTCATAAACGCAAATCATCAAATTTCGCACAGCTTATAAAAATCATATGGATATTAACCTGTTCTTTAAGGTACATTTTCAAGACTTTTAAATAATGAAATAAGTGTAAGTGTGTGGTATTCTGGTAACTTCTACGGAACCTTAAGATACCATGACATTCCCTTGAAGAGTTATTTGTAAATTGAAGGGGTGAGAACAAAAAGGGTTTAACTGATTTTTTTCACAAAATGATTTATGGGTATTGTTGGATTCAGCTTGAAATTATCTACAATAATACATTCTCAAAATACCGAAATGAGGCTTAAATCTCGAGATTTTGAGTCTAAAAACGGTTAATCTGTCACAGGAATACAGTATATAGTATACAGTAATTGTATGAATTAGTACTATATTTAGAATTTTAAAATAGAATTGAAATATTTTCAAGCATCTGAAATTTACATTAACCTTTTCTATTACCTTATAAGCACTCTACATTAAAATGAAGCAGTTAAATTTTAAAGTCAATTTTCTCGTAACTATCAATTTGACTTTCTGATGATCAATTTATATTATTATATTATAGTTAAACCCTTTTTATTCTCAGCCCTTCAATTAACTGTGTATTAAAGTTGAAAACATACATGTTTTTACAATAATAGCGGCTATTTTGTCTAGCGCATGCCCTTCATCAACTCATTCCTTCATCTCCTTTCCATCATAGAACTACAAGACTTGGTGATTCGTCACATCCTTACGTCGTTAGTGTACCCCAAGTCCGCACTAAGAGTTTTGCTGAGTCATTTGTAGTCCGAACGGCCAAGGAATGGAATGCTCTTCCAAAAACTGTGTTTCCTCCTGGGTATAACCTGGGTCTTTTTAAGTCAAGAGTGAATGGGCATCTCATGGTCAAGCGTGCTCCACCTTAGCAACTTCGTCACTTACCATCAGGTGAGTTGTTGTCAAACGCATGCCCATTTTCCTATAAAAAAAATATAAATGAGCCAGACAAAGGCATTATTAAAAGACTGTTACGTGAGCTGCCTTTAATAGGAATTATATTGTCACTGGTTAATATGACAAAGCAATGAATTCTAGCCTTAATTCCACATTCAAGTAATAATTTATGTCAGTTAGTCCCACAAATTATGTATCGGAATTTCGTAGAATTTACTTTGACATAGCGATGTTGCTCTTAAATAACAATTCGATTAGAGGCTTTCCAACTTGAAGGCCGTAGGGTATACTAGGGATGCAAAATGCTTTGGGAAAAGGAAAAAAGCTAAGGTTTATTTTATTTTTCAATTCTCATCATTTTCTCATCATCATTATCATCAGCCTTAAGACGTCGACTGCTGAACATAAGCCTCACAGAATGCCACTTTAAGCAGCTGCTTGCTTTTTCCATCCATCCATTTTCCATCGGCTCCCATTTGACCAGCTAGGCGATTATGGAACTTGATTGCAAACAATTGACAGTTTCAATACATAGTTTAAGTGCATAGTCACTATGGAACTTTTCAAATCAGGAATGAAATTTCTCTTGTTGAATTGAAAAGTTCCGTAATCACCCAACAGGTCGTCAGTCTACCTAGTGGGGTGCCGGTGTTAGATGTGTCTTCCAGTTTGTGGTCACCACTCGAAAACCTTTCTTCCTAATCAGTTGTCAATTCGGCGAGAGAAGGATGCCCGCTGCTTTAAAATTGTTTAAAGAGAATCGCAAACCACAGATTTATAGTTAAAAACGGTGTTGGAAGTTGCGTAACAAAAGCTAATTCCATCTCTCAAATCTCAACTTCCTAAACCTTCGAGATATGAAATAAGTTTAGGGACCACACTTTTTTATTGGTGAATTCGAATACGTCCAAGATCGAAGCCTGTAAAAGTTGGAAAATTTATAGCGGTCTGTGAATAGCCAGATTGCAAATATTAACGGACACTCCTAACCACCTAAGGGATTTTCTGAGGCTAAAAATGAGGTGTTGATATTGCAGAAAGATCTAGTTTCCGTTGAATTTTTGTGATGTTTTTATACTTCTTTATACGCATTACTTTTTATATTTTTCTATTCCCGATTAATTGACAAATATGATGAAAAATAGAGTACGTATCAAGTGTTTGATATAGCAAAAAGAGGCGTTGTAGCGTACGATGTGAAAAAAATTTGGATACCTATTGCTATATACATCCATACAATTCGCTTAGCATAAAAACATTATTATATTTATTATATTATTACAGCATTTTTACGAATTAGTACTATATTTTGTATTTTAAAATAGAATTAATACATTTTCAAGCAACTGAAACTTAAATAAACCTTTTCTATTACTTAATACGCACTCTACATTTAAATGAAGCCGTTGATGTTTAAAGTCTTTTTTTTTCTTGAAACTATCAATTTGACAGTTAAACCATTTTTGTTCTCACCCCTTGAATTGTATCTGACTCTTTCTAAATTACGTTTATATCACATCACAGCTGTATTTAACGGCCTATGTAAATCAGCTATAAAGCCCCAAGTGGCTGTAAATTCCAGGTAAGGTAGGCTACGCAATTGGTAATACTAGCGTGCAAAGTCCTTTACTGTTCCGTTTTATAGGTACCATAGTTAAAACATTTTACGCGTATCTAAAATATTATGTTGGTAATTTAGTGGAGTAAATGCACTTCTATGGTAGCGGTGACATTCAAGCGAACTATTATACCAATTTATCAAAAAACGAGCTTCTGCCCGCAGCTTCGCCCGCGGCGTGGCCTATGGGAAAATAATTCAACCACCCATTTCACCCTCTTAAGGGTAGAATTTCGCAAAATTAGCGGATGCCTACCTCATAACATCTACCTGCATGCCAAATTTCAGCCCGATCTGTCCAGTGGTTTGGGCTGTGCGTTGATAGATCACTAAGTCAGTCAGTCAGTCAGTCACCTTTGAGTTACGTATATATATTTAGAAAAAATAAACTTATAATTTATTCATAACTAGCCGCGCCCCACGGTTTCGACCGCGTGATGAAAATTTACTGATTTTCCGCTAAAATTTCTTTTTTTATTTCATAGGAACCTTCTGACAATAATAAACAGAATAATAAATGTTCCATCCGTTCACGCGTGATGCGATGACCAAGGGAATTAATTTTCATTTATATAGATTAGGGAATAGATGGCGCTGTATGAAATGTCTAGACTCTAGAGCTATTTTAAATTATTTATTTACTAGTTGTACTCCGCGATTTCACCCGCGGATAAAAAGTATTTTAATTATATACTCATCCCACGGGAACATTCACTTTTCCGAGATTAAATGTAGCCTATATGTTAGTGGATAGGTTATCTTGGTACTGAATTTCATCCAAATTCATTCAGCCGTTAGACCGTGAAGAAGTAACAAATATACACACATTCACACATACAAACTTTCGCCTTTATAATATTAGTGTGATAATTATAATGCAATGTTTCTTCCTCCAGGTTCAGGTCATACTTCCGTACAGCTATTCTTTGCCGTTGGCGAGACACATGCATCCGTCGCAAGCGGCCGCTGCCCGAGTCTCCGCCCGACATATCCCAGTCGGGCAGTCGATCCCGATCAGGTTTTTACTCGTTAACGTAATTATTAAAACGATATTTGGTATCATTAAAGCACATAGTTATACTTACCACTTCATTTTCCAGCGCTTGTGGTACAGCAGGACTAAAATTTCATGTTTTATTATATTCTATATTATTATTAAAAATGCTTTTTAGAAGGACCAGTAGACATACTACTAGGTGATATGACTTTTCTGCAAAGTTCATCTAGGTAGGTACCACCGCTTTGCCAATTATTCTGCCGCCAAGCAGTAATGCATAAACACTGCTGTGTTCCGGTTTGAAAGGCGCTCTAACTAGTGAAATTACTGCGCAATTGAGACTTTATGTTCTGATCTCACAGTCGAATAATCTTATTACCAGACCGTGCTGATGTCTCAAGATAATGTGCGCAGTACAGTGGCACGCTAAACTTTATATTTTGGAGATCCGAGTAGCTCGTCACAACATTTAGAAAATAATAATACCATTCTCATCATTAGCGTGAAGATGTCCGCTGCTGAACATAGGCCCTCCCTATAGAGGTGATTTCAAACGGCTGTTTGCCTCCTACAACCAACAGCTCCCCAAAGTTTAGACTAAACTTGTTGGTCCACTAAATTCCCTACCAGATGTTCCGCCGCTGCTGACACCGACAAGATGTAATAATAATATCATGCCGGATAAAAAATCTCCAACAAGCATACATACATTCCAATTGCATGGATTCTAGCCCGCCTGACCAGTATTTAATAATAATTATGTATGTACATCCAAACCAACCGCCGCAACACACACTGACGCGGCTGTCGCCAGCCTTCCGGATACCTTACTATCTAGTAGGTACTTTATAGTGAAGGATTGGCCTACGTTGCGTCTTCCGCCACTCGAACCTTTCTTTCCCATTGGTTGTCGGTTCTTTAAGCAATAAAATCTACCCACTGCTATTTCAAAATAAAACCACAACTGTAAAACATTGCTGATGTGTTCTTCACCGTAGTATCACTACCACAGAACAACATAACATTACATTCGTATAACATTACGGATCACCATAGTTTTCAAATAAAACGGCTTTCCCACTTACTATACCTTTTTTTTACAAAAGTTGTTCACCCAATTTACTGATAGGTGCTTAACAGAAACTTTTCCAATTTAGTATGGAGTTTTATGTTTAGTTTAAGGCTCAATCACTTTGTTATGTCTTCTAAGACATTTTATGTCAGTTGTGATAATTACCAGTTTGCGTATAGGCGGCCGGCGTGTAGTAAATATCAGCCTACAGAATCCTATTTGTATCGGCCTCATTATCACTATGGATTTGACATTAATAAGCTCTACTTTTTTTTTTAATGTGTAGGCCCGCATTTCACGATTAAGCCTGATGAAAAGTGACGACGCTGTTTACGATGGTATATGCTTGCCTAGAAGATACTTATTCACTCGCAACCTGAAGAGCTCCAAAATGTTCTCATTGAGGTACAAAGACCCTGGCGAAGTGTTCCATACCTTCATTATATTTTGACTGGCCCGATAGCTCAGTTGGTAGTGATCCTGCCTTCTGCACTGCGGGTTGTGGGTTCGATTCCCACCCAGGACAAACATTTGTGTGATGAACATCGATGTTTGTTCTGTGTCTGGGTGTTATATTGTATTCTATGTATGTATTTACAAACAAAAAGTATCTAAGTATTGTATCAGTTATCTGGTTCCCATAGTACAAGCTTTGCTTAGTTTGGGGCTAGATGGCGTTGTGTGAGATGTCCACACATATTATCATATTATTATTATTATTATTAATAAAATACATCGCTGTAAAGTTTCTTGTAGCTTCTTTTTTACAGGTAAAAAGCTTAAAACTTCGTATTAGAGTTTTCTGTTCTGCACCAGTAGTAGAAAAGATTTTTTTTTCAAACTCACATATTGTTTTAAAGGGCTTGCTATACAGTATTTTTGACATTATAAAATTGTGTCATTTTTGCAGTCTTTTCATGATAAAACCCATTTTAAAATGTACTAAAATACTGTTATTTTACTTTTTAGTAATGGATTGCCTTCACAGTTATGTGTACAGTTCTTTATATTATTTTTTTTGCTTTTATGACTAAAGTTTACATTTTAGTATTGGTTTTAGGCCATAACATTTTAAGACCCATATTACAGAACTGCACTCAGTCGTGAATCTCTGCTCAAGATAAGTAGAGCGATAGAAAACATGTGTATGGGTAATTCAACACTGTTTCTCTTTCATTATATGCATTCATTTAGTATCAAAGTATATTATTGTCTGTATTTTATACATTTTTCGTTAAAAAATGAACGAGCTAGTCGTTCATCTGATGTTAAGCAACATGACCACCCACAACGGTTGCAGCATCACTCGGAACTCTAATTTAATGTTTCGCGTAACACTGCACTGCGCACGTCATCCTGAGACATCAGCACAGTCCAGTAATAAGATTACTAGACTGAGATCATAAAGACTCATTGCCAAGTAATTTTACTAACTACAGTGCCTTTCAAACCGAAATACAGTAGTGTTTGCACACTACTGCTTGGCGGCAGGATAACTGGCATAGTGGTTGTACCTACTAAGACGAACTTTGCAGAAAAGTCCTGTTACCTAGTATATTCTACTTAGGGTGGATTCGACCAAACGAGAGTAAATTTTATTCTTAGAAGAAATCGCCATTTGTTCGAGAGTAAATCAATTTCACATTTTACCATCTACAATTCTAAGAATAGCAAGTCTATTCGAGTATTATTATTATACTGCCGTTTTTGGTGGAATAACAGAATTATTCCGAGAATATTTTAATTCAAAATAGACAAAGATAAAAAAAGACGTCCGACTATGTATTTTGTCATTTATTTTCCTACACTATAATACGACAAAAGCGAGTTGATATGACATAAGCTTGAATACCGTGTCGTTGTAGAACAACAATTGTTAACTGGGTAATAGATTCGTTCATCATTTATTCCGCTATTCGCGTATAGTAATTCTAAGCGTAGCTAAACTTAGTATTGTGTGGAAAAACGAAGAATGAATTACTCGAGTATAATATCGTGGAATAGATTTATTCTGGTATAGTTACTCGTGTATAAATCCAAGTTTGGTCGAATCCACCCTTAATGTAGTTGTACTTGTATTATCTTATTGATATTGGTCTCAAAATAAACAGATAGTTCTTAACTTCTGTAACTATCTAACTATAGGCGTTTCCCCAAACAATTAATTATTCGTAAAATAATTAAAATTAAAATAGACTTTATAATGGAAAGTCTGAAACATCTCACTTTAATTAACTAAACAAATTGGCAAAACTTTTTAAGGAATATCACTTTGTTTATCTTATTTGAAAAATAATGCTCGTTATGTAATTCAAATAAATTTTATCCGCCGTGAATTTATGTAAATAATTGACTGTTATGAATGGAACAAAGTTTATTTAATTAAGAAAACTGAAATGATTTGTTACTTGTTATTAGTTGTGGTATTTGTAGTAGAGTGTCTTTATTCTAGATTATTTTCTATTTTGTATAAAAATCTAGCGTTGAGTCACGAATTTTGGTGGCATTTCTCCGATTTTGAACATACCAGACAGGTCCAATTATGGTAAATTTCCACATACATTAAATTCGCGCCAGTTTTTTACTCTATTTGATGTAATTAAAGATTATTATTTGTAAAAACTTTAAATAGATTTTATTTAATTTTACTTGCATGTTTTGAAATTTAACTATCAATATTTCACCCACTTCCCCTGAAGCTGAATTTGGCACACACGTTCGGTTATCCGAGAATGATAATTTAAATGCCATCATTTTTAATTAAAAATGGTGGACGTTACAAAATGGCGATTGATCATTTCTCTATGATGTTGGAATCAAATGAAAGACCCGGATGAGCAAAACCAAATAAGTAACGTCATTTTAAATCCAATATTTGGTGACCAGTTTTGTAACTAATTGTGTCAGTAAATTTGTATTTATTTGCATTTTAATTGAAAATAATAATAAAAGCCTTTAAAAAGAGCTTTTAATAATAAAATCATTTACATAAATTATGTTTCATTAAACACTATGCAAATCTTTGTACAAAGTTAGACATTATTAAAATAATTTCGCTGGAAGTGTTCGTCTGCACAGGTATAGAGGAACTCAGAGACTCAAGAGGAAATGTGCCGGACGAATGGCAGCGCTCGTCGTATCGGACGCAGTCAGGCAGCCGGCTGCCGAGACAGCGTTTGCTTGCTAGCTGCCCTAAGTGCCCGCATCAAACATACTGCGATGGTTAGACATTTATGTATGAATAGGCCAACGTTTGACTGCAACTCACCTGGGCCCCGAGTCTACTAACAAAATTGCAATTAAATTGTTACTTTTGACAGAATCTCTATCAAATATCGAAGATCAGTCAAAAAGTAACAATTTCTTCTTCCAACAAAGTAACAAGAAATTGTTACTTTTTGACAGATATTCCATAGAAGTTCTGTAAAAAAGTAACAATTTTAGAACAATTTAATAAAATAAATATATAATAAAAAACCCAAGAAATTGTTACTTTTGACAGATCTTCCATAGAATTTCTGTCAAAAAATAAAAATTTTAGAACAATTTAATTGCAATTTTGTTGTAGACTCGGGGCCCAGATGTTAAAAGACGATGCAGGCGAAGGTGTGGCACGATGTGTAACTCTTTAACCAATATAACTAACATGACTGCATGCGTTGTTTTACATAAATGACTATACAGAATGAGTCTATAACAATTTAATCAAGTTGTATGACCATGACGGGCATTTAATCTTCGTCGTAGCCAAAATATTTGACTAACACACGGATGAGGTGCATGCACCAGATGGGGAGTGACGATGCCATCGATGCTAATTTTTCCCCGATGCCAAACGAGTTTAAGCAACGAGGAAAATTATTTGTTCCTCTCGTGGCTACATAATTTGATAATATTATGTGATTGTGGTCAAATTTACCCCTTTTTTGTGTCGAATTGGTTCACCAATTGAAACGTGCCCATAGTATACTCCATGTTATAGCGGACCTTATAAACCACCACATTTCAGAGGTATAAATTATATTTAAGCTGTAGTACATATTTTTGTATTTCGCAAAACCCCTTCGAGCATTTTTAGTAAAATTTCTAAATTTTCTAAGCAACACTCTAACAAAATTTTGGCATGACAGTACAACATTTTCTAATCCTCGCCTAAAGATATGCTTACCTACCCTTGAAAATATGTATATGTGGGCAGGAATGGGTTTGTGGGTAGGTTGCAACCTATATAACTATAGGGCTTCAGCATGTCCACACCGCACCGTGTCTGGAACAAGAATGATCGTAGTACACCGAGCGATCCCTTTATATAGCCAGATGGATGGGGCAGCGACGACAGTTGCCGGTGTTGCAACTAATAAATTTAAATGCTGCCACAGGGTAAATTACGGCGCATAGAGTTTATAACTGGACGTAGCCGCCGTCATATATTAATAATATTTCTTTGTTTCAGCTTACATACATGGACGCAAGGCGTGAATATCAAGTAGTGTATAAATAAATAAACAATTCTCAAAGAATTTTGTCTTAAATTGTACTAAGGCATAAATATACCTTTTTCAAAGAAAGTGGGTTACTACTTATTTGTAAAAATTAAGCAGGTTTTTAGATAATTCCAAAAAGATTTAAATCAAATAATTGAATAAATAAGTTTTTATTCATAATTGTTGCTCATTGATCTCGTTAGTTAAATAAGAAAACCAATTAATAGATAATAAGTAAGTATTATTATTAAGTACATCATTATTCAGTATTCTGAAATTATATTATATTATATATATAAGTAGGATTAAATTAAAATATGTCTACTTATATAATTATTCAAATGGGGGACAATTAAATAATATTAAGTCAATGTTCAGTTTGTAAGAAGTTATATTTGTAGAATTAAGGCGCTGTGTAAACTTTGACGTCACTGATGCGTATTGAAAAATTGTGTGAATAGAAAATAAAACGAAAAACAAGTTTACAACAACAACAACGAAGTTTACTTTTGCTAAAATAAAATCGTTCTAATGACTTTGTGGCGTGCTGGCCCACGAAAAAGTTTCTATACCAATCTCATAGATAAACTTTCCAGCTAGTTGCTATGGGCAACGAATGTTGTTGATATAGACTACATATTAGAGAAAATTTTATATTCCGCATTTTGGTTTTTGTAAATATCTTTTTAATTAATATATCTTATACAAAGTCAATCGGCATATCATTAATTCAGCAAACCTATGGACCTCCTTCTATTACAACAAAAGTGTATCTAACTTAGCTTTACTGGTGACCTGTTTTGAACCGAAAGTCCGCGTTTGCAGTAAATGTGTGTGATTTTGATTTTGTTGCTGATTGCGATAATTCTGATACTGATTCACATAAAGATGTCGCTCTCAACCGATAAGAACGAAGATATTTGTCGTGTGGGCGTGCGCATTCCGCCGTTTTGGCCTGAAAAGCCGGCCATTTGGTTCGCGCAGATCGAGGGCCAATTCGCGATATCGAACATTACTACGGACAATACGAAGTTTTTCTACGTTATCGGCCAACTAGACCCGCAGTATGCTTCTGAGGTGGAAGATATAATCATCAACCCGCCCGACACCAACAGGTATGAAAAATTGAAGTCGGAACTTATCAAACGACTGTCCGCGTCACGAGAAAAGAAGGTCAAGCAATTACTTATGCACGCAGAACTTGGAGACCGTAAGCCATCTCAGTTTCTAAGACATTTGCAACATTTGGCTGGACCTGGAGTTCCCGAAGATTTTCTACGTACTATATGGACCAGTCGCCTACCAAGTAGCACGCAAACGATAATCGCTTCGCAGATGATGTCTTCACTGGAAGCGCTCGCAGATCTCGCTGACCGCATCCATGACGTTGTTTCGCCTACAGCGCACGTAGCATCAACATCAAGTGTCATACCAGGAAGCTCTTTAGAAGCCATGAACCAACAGATTGCTGAACTTACCAAACAAGTGCAAGCTCTAACTGCGCAGGTGAACCGGCATTCACGTGCACCGAATCGTTCAAACAAGAAAACGCGCGGTCGTTCTAGCTCCACACGATCACAGTCGAACTATAGAAAATTTCCTGTGTGCTGGTATCATAGTAAGTTCGGCAATGAAGCAAGTAAGTGCGTAAAACCATGCGACTACCATGCGGGAAACGCGAACAGCAGTCGGTAATGGCGACGACCGATTGCCAAACTTCCGGTCGCCTATTTGTCACGGACGGCGCTACGAAGATGCAGTTTCTCATCGATACTGGCAGTGACGTATGTGTCTTCCCCCGATCGGCACTCAAGGAACGTCGTGAGAAAACAAATTATGAGCTGTGTGCTGCAAACGGTACACCCATTTCTACTTACGGCTACGCTCATTTAGTGCTGAACCTAGGCTTGCGCCGTGACTTCACTTGGCGATTCATCGTAGCGGACGTTACAAAGGCCATAATAGGTGTAGATTTTTTATCATTTTACAACCTCATCGTGGATTGTCGAAATCAACGTTTAATCGACAACACTACAAGCCTTACGTCCCCAGCTTCACCTGCACAGTCAACTGGGAACATTTCATCGGTAAAAGTTATTTCTGGAAATTCCGTATATCATAACATACTAAGCGAATACCCTGAGATTACTCGACCTTCCGGTGTCCACCGTGTTCCGAAGCATAATACCATGCATCATATACAGACTACTGCAGGACCGCCAATAAGCAGCACACCACGAAGACTAGCACCGGATAAATTAAAAATTGCAAAAGACGAGTTTGCAGATATGTTGAGGAACGGAACAGCCAGACCTTCAAAGTCACCATGGTCATCACCACTTCATCTTGCGCCTAAAAAAGATAACGGCTGGCGTCCATGCGGTGACTACAGAATGCTCAACGCTAGAACCGTACCAGACAGCTATCCCATTCGGCACATACATGACTTTGCACATTGTCTCTCCGGCTGTCAAGTATACTCGGTTATCGATCTCGTAAAAGCTTATAATCAAATTCCTGTCTGCCCTGAGGATATTCCGAAGACCGCAATCACGACGCCGTTTGGTTTATACGAATTTCCGTTCATGACGTTCGGACTACGTAATGCCAGCCAAACGTTTCAACGATTTGTGGACGAGATGCTTAGGGGCCTTGAAGAGTTCTGCTTCCCGTTTCTGGACGATTTTTTGATCTTCTCACCTGATCAGGAATCACACAAGAAGCACCTTCATCTGCTCTTCAACAGACTCAAGGAATACGGCATGGTAATCAACACGAACAAGTGCATATTCGGTGTATCAGAGGTAACGTTTTTAGGACACAGCATCTCAGCAGCTGGGACTAAACCATTACCATCGAAGGTAGAAGCGGTTGCGAATTACCCACCACCGAAAACCGTCAGAGAACTGCGAAGATTCCTAGGAATGGTGAACTTTTACAGAAGGTTTATTCATGATGCAGCGCGGCATCAAGCGCCTCTGAATGCACTGCTCACAGGATCAGTTAAAGGTTCACATCCCGTGCATTTATCAGAAGAAGCTACTAAAGCATTCATCACCTGCAAGGAAAGTCTCTGCCAAGCAGCACTACTTGCTCATCCAGACTGCCAAGCGAAGCTCGCTATAGTCACCGATGCTTCAGACACAGCAATGGGCGCAGCTTTACAACAGCATAGAGACGGCCTGTGGGAACCTTTAGCATTTTTCTCTCGAAAACTTTCGCCATGTCAACAGAAATACTCGCCTTACGACAGGGAACTTCTCGCCATCTACGAAGCAATAAAATACTTTCGTCACATGGTGGAGGCGAGAGCCTTTATTATTTACACTGACCATAAGCCCATAACTTTCGCATTTCATTCACGAAAAGAAAAGTGCTCACCAAGACAGTTCAGACATCTGGATTTTATTTCACAGTTTTCCAGAGATATCAGGCATATTTCAGGAAAGGATAACGTTGTGGCTGACAGTTTATCACGCATCGAAGAGATTACTCAGCCCATCGATCTATCCAAGCTTGCTCAAGCACAAAGCACAGATCCTGAACTAGAACAACTTTTGGATAGCGATACTTCTCTGCGCTTGACAAAAATCAAACTGCCTGGATCTCACACAGAAATCTATTGTGACAAGAGCAGCAATGTGGCCAGACCTTATGTGACCAAAGACATGCGACGGCAAGTGTTCGAAAACTTGCATTCTTTTAGCCACCCTGGCATAAATGCGACGACGAAACTGATATCGGAACGCTATGTATGGCCTAGTATGCGAAAAGATTGTAGAGAGTGGACTCGTTCCTGCCTAGCATGCCAACGATCAAAAATAACACGTCATGTCTCATCTCCATTAGCATCATTCAACTTACCTCGAGCCAGATTCATGAAAATCCACATAGATTTGATCGGACCTTTACCTCTTTCACAGGGGTATCGTTACTGTCTCACATGTGTAGATCGCTTCACACGATGGCCCGAGGCTATACCATTACAGGAGATAACAGCTGAAACAGTGGCAAAAGCTTTAGTTCACGGATGGATATCCAGATTCGGCTGCCCTGAAGATATCGTCACTGATCGTGGTCGACAGTTTGAATCAGAACTTTTTAAGCATCTGTCCCACATCATCGGATTTCAACGCAGACGAACTACAGCCTACCATCCAGCATGCAATGGACTCGTCGAAAGATTCCACAGACAGCTTAAAGCCGCTATTACATGTCACGCGACCAGCAGCTGGCTTGAAACACTTCCACTTGTTCTACTGGGAATCCGGGCGGCATTTAAGGAAGACTTACAAGCGACTCCAGCTGAACTCGTATATGGAGAGACACTACGACTCCCAGGTGACATTTTTTGTCAATCGGCTGATGGTACAGAGGACTTGACAGTATACACTGAAAGACTGCGCACATTCGCCAAAAATTTGTTGCCATTACCAACTTCTCACCATGGGAATAACCGCTCCATATTCATTTTCAAAGATTTAGCAACAGCATCCCACGTCTTTCTAAGAGATGACACCTCGCACCCATCTTTTCAAGCAGCTTATACAGGCCCACATGAGGTGATAAAACGAGGGGATAAAGTTTTCAAGCTCCGCATAAAAGGCAAAGAAGTCACTGTATCAGTCGACCGCATTAAACCTGCCTACATACTTCGTGAGTTGGACCATTCTCCCGCCGTGGCAGCACCTGAGACCCGAGACGCTCCAGTGACCACCACTCGATCAGGACGAACAGTGCGTTTTCCAGAATATTATCGCCCGTAGGACGGTCTCTGGAGGGGGGTGATGTGGCGTGCTGGCCCACGAAAAAGTTTCTATACCAATCTCATAGATAAACTTTCCAGCTAGTTGCTATGGGCAACGAATGTTGTTGATATAGACTACATATTAGAGAAAATTTTATATTCCGCATTTTGGTTTTTGTAAATATCTTTTTAATTAATATATCTTATACAAAGTCAATCGGCATATCATTAATTCAGCAAACCTATGGACCTCCTTCTATTACAACAAAAGTGTATCTAACTTCGCTTTAACTTCAAAAAAATATTATATATCCAAATTTACAGTGACGACAATTTTTTATTGCAAATGAAGTAGGCAGACTTGTGTTCTAAAGGAATAACCATATAAGATATTAATTTCATATCCATGTTCCACAAAAATTCCGCGCCCCACTACGCATAAAACGCGAACAAGCAGTTTTCCTAAAAATCTAAACATGTATATAACACAAAGGTGATGTTACTGACTGACTGACTGACATAGTGATCTATCAACGCACAGCCCACCCCACTGGACGGATCGGGGTGAAATTTGGCATGCAGGTAGATGTTTTGACATGGGCATCCGCTAAGAAAGGATTTTTTCGAAATTCCACCCTTAAGAGGGTGAAATGGGTGGTTGAATCATTTTCCCATAGGCCACACCGCGAGCGAAGCTGCGGGCAGAAGCACGTCACGTATAAAGCTTTTTTTAAAATATTTTTTTATTGTTAGATAGGCTGGCGTTTGACCACTATCGCACTGACTACAACTACTACAATTGACTTGTGCAACGAAAACTGGTTTGACCCAGGACGTAAAACCGCACCTCTTCGCAATGTCCACCACTAACGCGACTGTGGTAGACGCTTAACCATGTAGGACAACCAAATTAAAAGATAAACTGACACTATCTACTAATATTACGAGAATCAATAAAGGATAATATATAAATAACTTTTATCTTCGAAATTTTAGGTTACCTTCGGGAAATCGTGCTTTTTTTTATCTGGCTAATGCTGTTGGTCTCCTGGCGGCAGCCGTCAAAAGTAGGAGGCAACCAGCTCAAGGACACCCCTGGGGTGCGAGCTTCGGCTTGGGCCGTTGTCGGGATAAGAGAATCGAGAAGACTACGTCCACTGGAAGAGTGGACCCTATTGAAAGCTGAGACCGTTCTAGCTAGCCTACGGGAGTTCGTTGACCTCGCCGGAGGGGTCGATGTGATTGTTCAGGAAAACCGATAAGTTGCGGGTGAAACCGCGGAACGTCTTTATTGAATAATAAATATTAGGTATAGTGAATATTAAGTAACTAAGTATTATTAAACACTATTGATAAGAACAGTGAAGATTTTTCCGCGTCATTCACAATTCTAGTAAAGCGGAATTTTTACAAAATTAAATTTTACCTAATGTTCTTTGTAATTCGTAAGTACATATTAAGGTAGATACGCCAATTTTTATTCCTAAAATATTGTCACTTTATTAATGTAAAATAAAATAAAATAAAATATTAATGTAAATATATAGAGCTTATTGGTATCGAATATCATGTTTGTGAAATGAAAATGTTTAACATATTTTTTGACCAAAATAAATCCATATTCCAAAAATCTGTATTTACTTACGTAGGTACCTATCACTGGATCATCAAATAATAAGCGCCTGTTTTATTAAATTACGTTTATTAGTATCAAGTATTATATATCAATATCAAAGTCAAATTCTCCTAATTTAGACGATTACGGAGCCCAATATACAAACTCTAGATTATTTTAGTAGTACAAACTAATTTAACTTGGTAGACATCAAAATTGGGTATGCCTATAACATATTTCCGATAGTTTTAATCCTGTTTTAATTCGCAATTAAACCATTCCAACGTCAATATCACGTCCACGTCGTAATTACTTATTACATAACACTTTTTTTATAAATAAATAAATAAATAATATAACTCAACATTTTCGCTTTATTTTTCTGTGCACCAATAGTAGTCCAGTCGCGAGAATCGAATCGAATCTGCCTCCGGATTTATCCGAATTAATAAAATATTGTCTAAGAGGCTAACTTAGTTACATTAGTCGTGGTCACGAAGGGACTGGAAATCTGGACTCATTTTCACTTTTATAATAAGAGAGTTGAATTAGTGAAAGTTTGACATAGATTTAGACAACGTAAGGCACTGGACAATGGACATCAGTATAAATTAGAAATTTAGAGGGTGTCTTTCCTTCATACGGCGTAGATTCAAAGTGGGGTAAGAGTTATCGAAAAACAATCTCTAAGAGTTCATGTAGGGTAGATTGTTATAATGTTTTTGAAGAAACGCTGGTGAAACCGCTGGCCTCAAGTTACCAATAATAAACAAATGACTGGCCCGTTAGCTCAGTTGGTAGTATCCGTACCTTCTGAACTGCAGGTTGTGGGGTCGATTCCCACCCAGGACAAACATTTGTGTGATGAACATCGATGTTTGTTCTGTGTCTGGGTGTTATATTGTATTCTATGTATGTACAAACAAAAAGTAACTAAACTATCTAAGTATTGTATCAGTTATCTAGTTCCCATAGTACAAACTTTGCTTGGTTTGGGGCTAGATGGCGCTGTGTGAAATATCCACAGATATTTATTTATTTTATTATTTATTATTTAAATATAACATAATTATATTTATATCTGATAACTTGCAAAAACGTGGGACGGCGTAAACGGCACCACCAGAACCACCTCATATCTTCCCGGATGCCGTAAGTTTCAAGTTAAGTAAATGACTAAGGAATGGGCGGTAGCTCACTTCTCGGTCTGCATTATAATCTTCTACGGTAGACACCTAGCTAAGTATCGCCGATGAGGCCTAGATATATATGCCTTATTTCAGCAGGTGACATCTTTTGGATGGTGAAGCGAACTTACAAAAACATAAAATACAACGTGTTACAAAATACTCGGTAATAATATAATTAATTATCAAAGCCAAAAACTTTGCCAGCCCCACAGACCAAGTAGAGGATACTATGTATGTCAGCCCGAGTAAGCTGTCATGTCAGGGAACCAGATTATTTAACAGAAAGGTCTACTATTCTTATTTTACCTAATAATTGTCTACTTTAATAATTTTCTATTTTTCTTTCATAAATGTTTGCCACCTCAATACAAGGTCATTATACTCAAGTACAAAAAATGTCAAGTTGGAAAAAAAAAGTATTTTGTCAATTTTAAATCTTCTAATCATTACCCTACAACTGTTTCGAGGGAGTTTTGGCGGGAAAACGAAAAAGATTGCGTCACCGCATTGTATTATTTTCCAAAACTTGTGTTGTTTTCAGTGTTAGTGTATAAAATTGGTGGCATTTTATTCGTTAAGTGCTGGACTAGAGGCATGAGTGTGGGAAAATAGTATAATGATGGCGAAACGTTTCATTTTTTTGGGTATGTTATACAGCGTTACTACGGTTCTCAAATATTGTGAATGGATTCATTATAAGATCCCATTTAACCTCCATGCGGCTTTACGGGTAGTTTCGTAACACCTGTATATTACTTGCTAAAACGCTTAAAATGTAAATACTTTAGTCTCTTAGCCTACCTTTGTCAAAATTATATATTTTATTACAATACAATTTGTACCAAATATATCGAAGGTACCTAGACTATGCTGTTGGACTCCCCGTAGCTAGTTATTAGCTAATATATTCATATCTAGCTACATTTATATATTAATGTGAAATAAAGCCACTAAAGAGCTGGTTGGCTGTGTGAGCCAGGATATATGCAATGAAGTTATATGCATTTTAGCTCCTATGATAGAGAATACTATAACTTTCGATAAAACTTAAAGTTTGAACTAATATCTGGTTAGATTTTAAGGTGAGATCCGTAATATTTACAAATCCATACAAACTTACTTCGATTCTAACTTGTTTATTATGTGTTCCAGAAGATCAAATTATAATCACTGTGTTACATCATCAACCGGAAGCTGTCCATTAATTCCGGGTCTCACGACACCCGCGGGAAGAGATGGAGTGGTCCAATTCCCACACCGGGACTCAGTGTTTCCGTAATTTTGTATTCCATAACTTGAACCTTAAATATATTTAATATTGTAATAATAATAATCAACGCCTACCGATCACATAGATCCTGGACATTAACTAGGATTTTCTGTATCTAGGGACCTAGGAACTACGAGGACCATGGTCCGACAACACCCAGACTCAGAACAAGTATTTTCTGTGCACAAACAAGTGTTTGACACTTTTTCCCACGGCAGGACAAGTGTCCTGCCGTGGGAATCGAACCAGCTGCCTACGGGTCATGAGCTGACCTGTTCAACCACCACACCACAGACGCTGTCATAATATAAAATATAGTTATAAAATAATAATGATAAATTTATCTTAAAAACTAAACTTTAAACTTAACTGTGACTATTTAAACACAGATTACAGGAGCATCGAAAAAGTATGTGTATTTTAAACTTCAGCTCTTTTCATAGCTGTAAAAGTTAAAATCCAAGATACGGAATTGCTCTGCTGATTGCCTAAATTCAAAGTTTTAGTAATAAAGCTAGCTCCAAGATAAATCAAATTCCACGACGTCCAACTTTGATATAACTAATCTTAATAGAGTTTTCTTATGCTTAGACATAATACTATATTATACTACTATATTAGGTGCGGTTTTTCAATAATCAAATAAAAGCTGTTCATCGGATAAAACAAAACACAGTGATAATAAAAAAAAAAATTTTGTAACGTGAACACTGCTAAAATAGTAATACTTTCATTTTAGTCAGATTATAAAAAGATATATGAATAACAATAATCCAGCCATTGATAATTCACACCTTAGTCTATTAAATACTCAAAGCTATTGGTAGATGTTAAACTACTTACAAGATAATAAAAGTGTCTTTGTCTAGTAAAAAGTATGTATCTTGTTATTTTTTTGTACATTATATTGTTTAGTAGGAATATTTATACATATGCGAATATTTACACAATGAAAACTTTTTTAAAAACAGAAACTTTTTGAATCGTGACGTTGTAAAATTAAAATAATTTAACGTGACATTCTTAGTAAAATGACATAGCAAACTAAGACAGTTACTTAGTTATACTCTTTGCTTCAAAAATGAAAATAACTTAAAATAAGTATTTTTAACAAAACTAAACAAAACAAAATTAGAAAAAAAATCGGTAAAATTCTAGTGCCTTTCAATGCCTAATTCCAGGCGCCGTAAATTTTCAGTTCGCAATGGCTTTTCTGGCAGGGAGCCAACTAAAGTCGACCGTGGCTTTCAAACAAGGTACTTTATTAAGCTAAACGCATAGGCGAGTCTTGAAACTTTTTACTATTTTCCTCAGAGTTGCAGTAGCAGTAAGTATAATTGGGGGATGGGGAAGCCAATTAAATATAATGGTTTTTGAATGGCACAGGCTTGTCAGGAGCTTAAATAATAATCAGCTCTCAAGTTTTCACACTTCGCAATAGCCATTAATTATTTAACGTGCCAATTATAATACTTTCAGTGCTCCAGATCTTGATGCAGTAGTAAACACCACGGTTAACGATATAGCCGCAGTCAATACTTCAAAATCAAAAAACAGAATGCATCCCAAGCCTAACAGCTCCAAAAACTCCAACCATATAGATGTCACATCAGAGTGTGAAACTACCTCTTCAATGATATCGGTCCAAAAGTTGTCAAACACCACCGTCGATAAAGACGTCACAGCTACTGCGAGTAACATAGATCTATTCCATATAATGCATGCAACAGATCACGTGACGGAACATTTATATAGAGAAATGTTTAACACAAAAGATAGAATTGAAACTCCGCCAAAAAGGATCATACGACAGGTGACCCAAGATAGGGCATCAATGAAAAGGGACAAATACCTCCGTCAGCATCGCATTAAAGTAAGGAGTCCCAAACGCCGAATGGGGATCAGGATCATTGACATACAAAACAAAAGTAATGTTATCAATAAACTCACGGCTAGTACCGGAACGGAGGCTATTGACTGGGAACACGAAACCCAGCTTAGCGCAGTCAACGTACTAAATTTATCCGAAACGATTGATGACGACGAAAGACAAAGTGACCACTCATCAGAAGATATGTGTCGCATTTGTCATGGAGGCGACAGTTTGTCTTCGGAGCTTGGCATGTTAATATCAGCTTGCTCTTGTAGAGGGACCGTTGGAAGGGTACACGTCAAGTGTCTAGAGAGGTGGCTGACGGAATCGGGGAAGTCACGATGTGAGCTCTGCGGGACGAGATATGCGACTCGCAGAGTACATAGATACGGCGTGCCGAGAGCGTTGGTTATGTGGATACTGAGTCAGAATGCTAAACAGGTACGCTGTGTATCATATTAATAAATAACGCAAGCGAATGCTACGTTCCGCGAGAGTATATTGCACATCGCGGGCATACATCACAGAAATGTGTGACCTTTCCGTATACGGATAACAAGCCCGCAAAATATTCTACTATCATAAAATTAAATTAAATCAGTAGTTCTTAATCGGTGGTCCACGGACCACTGGTGGTCCCTGGAAGCACCAGAGGTGGTCCGCGATTCCATCGGAAAAAATATTAAGTAAATGTGACGAGTAGACACAAAGACGCGTGGCGCGACATGCGTTTGGCTTTGTGTAGCACTGAACAAAGGGTTCAGAAATTGGTATAAAGAATGCAATCTCAAAAATCCCACACCTTAAACTATCTGTAAAATGTGCGTATAAAATTCAAATAATAATATTATCTTGAAAGAGTTGTTCGCATGTTTTATTTAAACTGTTTTTAGACTGGAAATATTGAGATTTAAGCCTCATTTCGGTATTTTGAGAATGTATTATTGTAGATAATCCAACGAAACCCATAAGTCATTTTGTGAAAAAAATCAGTTAAAACCTTTTTGATATCACCCCACCAATTGTCAAATCGTCCCTCATCACTGCAAGGTTAAAAACCACTGATTTAAATTGATAGCATGTAGCGTACTGTGCTTGTTATATTAAAACATATGCGTGCATTAAGATTCGTAATATTCTCTTGTTCTAAAGCAAAGCAAGGTGCTAAAGCGAAATAATTTGAAAATGTATATATTGCTTTTTTTATACTGTACAATACCTACTAACAGGTACATAGTTGAAAATACTAGTCACCAAACTGAATTATTATCTAATACTTTTTTAAACTATTCTTTTGTAATCCATGATCGCTTTTAACGCCACCCACCCATATATTAGGTCTTTACCTATGAAATTGCCGTTTTGTTTGAAAAAAGTTAAAGTATTTTTTTTTCGAACTTATTTATTTCTTTTATTCAAAGTAATCACCCCTGCAATCAATGCATCTTTGCCAATGCTGTGGCAGTTTATGGATGCCCTTCTTGAAAAAATCAGCAGGACGGGAGACAACAAACTCTTCAAAGGCGTTTTGTACTGCCTCTCGGGAATTGAATTTTTTTCCCGCTAAAAAGCTGTCCAAATTTTGGAAAAAGTAATAGTCAGTAGGCGCAAGATCTGGTGAGTATGGCGGATGAGGGAGAGCTTCCAAACCCAACTCATGCAGTTTAGAGACGGTCTGTTGTGCAGTATGGGGTCGCGCGTTGTCGTGAAGTAGCAGTGGAGACGACCGATTGTCCAAAGCTGGTTGCAGACGTGCGAGTTTCGCCATCATTGTGGTCAGTTCTTCAATGTACACATCTGCAGTAATGCTCTCACCGTTTTGTAAAAAGCTATGATGAATCACACCAGCACTAGACCACCAAACTGTGACCATCACCTTTCTAGGGGTCATTTTTCGTTTTGCACATTGCTTTGGTACCGAACCAGGATCTAACCAACTTGCTGAGCGCTTTCGATTGTCAAAAAGAATCTATTTTTCGTCGCACGTAACAATTCGGTTCAGAATTCCTTCATTTCTGTGCCTGTTAAGCAGCGCAAGGCAAGTCTCGACGCGTACGTTGCACTGGCGATCGTTAAGTTCGTGGGGCACCCATCTATCAAGCTTTTTTATCTTGCCAATCTGTCGCAAATGGACCAATATTGTTTTGATGCTAACATCAAAAGCTGCTGCCAGCTCAGCTGTAGATTGAGATTCATCAGCTTCCACAATCACCTTTAATTCATCATTGTTGACCGAAGTTTCCGGACGACCACGAGGTTCATTTTTCAAGTCAAAATTCCCAGAACGGAACCGAGCAAACCAATAACGGATTGTACGTTCGTTTGTACAGTTCTCTCCGTAAACGTCGTTGATGTTACGTGTCGTTTGTGCCGCGTTGGTGCCACGACGGAACTCATATTCCATAATTACACGAAATTTCAAAGTATCCATTATGAGGAAAAATGTTGAAATGTAATGAAAATACAACGCTAATCAATAAACAAAAGACTTATATTGTAAATAGAATGTCATATTTTTAAAACAAAATTAATTTGAATTTAGAATTCATAGCCAATCAAAACTTTTTTTTGTTTGAAAAAGTCAGTACTGCAATACGGCAATTTCATAGGTAAAGACCTATTATTTAAAAATCCAAGTTTTGACTATCAGAAGGACTTAAGTATATATCAACGCACAGCCTAAACCGCTGGTCCTAGAGACTTGAAATTCGGAGGATGTGTTCTTTGTAATGCGTAGGTATCCACTAAGCAAGGGTTTTTCGAAATTCTATCCCTTAGAGGGTGAAATGGGTGGTGGAATTGTCTATGAAAAATTCTTCGTTTCTTCTTCGTTTCTGCCCGCGGCTTCGCCCGCGTGGCCTACGAGTATACTCGTAGTTAGTCGATGCTAGTTGTACTATATAGCTCTAAGTTTCTAACTTTCTGCATTTGTTTTCACCGGACATGAAATCAAATGCAGTTAAAATAATTGAAGGGGTGAGAACAAAAAGGGTTTAACTGATTTTTTTCACAAAATGACTTATGGGTATCGTTGGATTCAGCGTGAAACTATCTACAATCTTTTTTTATCTTGTTTTATCTTTTGATACTTTCCACCCAAAGGTTGTCTGGAAGAGATCGCTATTATATGTAAGATTTAATAATTTCTGTATTGTATGAATTTCGTTGGTGAGACAATAAAGAGTTATCTATCTATCTACAATAATACATTCTCAAAATACCGAAATGAGGCTTAAATCTCGAGATTTTGAGTCTAAAAACGGTTTATCTGTCACAGGAATACAGTTCGCTTAGCATAAAAACATTATTATATTTATTTTATTATATTTATACAGTAATTGTATGAATTAGTACTATATTTAGTATTTTAAAATAGAATTAAAACATTTTCAAGCAACTGAAACTTACATAAACCTTTTCTATTACCTTATAAGCACTCTACATTAAAATGACGCCGTTGAAGTTGAAAGTGAATTTTCTCGAAACTATCAATTTGTTAAACCCTTTTTATTCTCAACCCTTCAATTGTATTGTTTTGTATCAGTGGCTTTGATTAATTGCGGGATGATACGAATCTGATGAAATGGGCACAAACTTAGTATAGTTAGTAAAAGTAGCATGTGTACTGATATTGTACTGGTATTGTATCTGTTTTAAGCTCATGGTGGACAGCTTAGGCATAATGCTGATGTCACCTCTCGCTGTGCTCGCTGCGTGGCTGTCGGGGCGGACCCTGGCAGGGTTGATGACGCAAGACGCTCACTCCACCCCATGGCCGTTAGCCTCCACCTTTGTGCTAGCTTGCATGACACTTGTAAGTTGCAACTTTTTATCAACTTCATTTCAGCACCATCATCATTAGTCAATAGACATCCCTTATGCTTGCCATGATAGCTCAGTTGGTAGTAGCTCTGCCTTCTGAACTGTAGGTTGTGGGTTTGATTCCCGCCCATGACAAACATTTGTGTGATGCACATCGATGTTGGTTCTGGGTGTTATATTGTATTCTATGTATGTAATGTATTTACGAACAAAAGTATTTAAGGATAGTTTCCATGGTAGGTACTTAGTCTGGGATGATAGATGACACTGTGTCCCAATAATGATAAATGTCCATAAATATATATAATGTAATATATAAATGTATATATATATTAACGGGAGAAACAAGGACATCATATTATTAATTCTTGCCACAAGATTATATTAATGTAACTCCTGAAACAAACTGAAAATTATTAATGGCATGGAAGCTCTGGATATCAGTCCATGAAAAGTTCTACCATAATACTAAACGATTCAATACTCTATCTATGTGCTCTTAAAATCGCAGGATAAATCTTATCGGTTAGTTATTGTTTCAATAAAAACTTTTTAACCAAAGAACATAATATCCGATGTAAAATCGGCGGTAAGATATAAATATTTTAGTTTAAAAAAACGAGTGTGTTTTAAACCACACCAATTAATGTCGCCATCGTAACAATTGTAAATTGTCATTTTACCGGACATACCAACATAATAATACAAATTTTAAGTAATTTTTAAATGTTTTATGTTGATAATGGAGATCTACGTGAACCAACTTCAACTTCCGTTCTAATAAAGTTATCGTGTTCTCATGTTCGTTAATAATGCTCTCGCAGGAAATTTACTACCCAGCTGTTGCTTCTACCACGAATGCGTAACTCATTGTTCGAAACACTCGTAATAGTCATAAATCCACCTTCTGTCCACCACTGTCAAAGTCAATTTGACAGGAGTCAAAAGGTGACTTGACAATAATGGTTCCGCACTGATAAAACATCCATGAGTTATGGCGGGAAAGCGAAAAAAATTATAATATATATAAAAAAATATATATAAAAAAATGATTATACATTATGATCCTTGTTTTTTTTTTATGTTTTGGCTCCACACTTTTGTGTATTTAGCCAGTGACAAATAATTGATAATCTATCAAGTTAATGATATTTCACGCAAATATGTGTCAAGCCATAGTCGAAGTCATCAAGTCATAGTCTAGTCAAAGTCATACTCCTAGTAAAGTGGTGACAACTTTACTTGAAGCTTCTATGGAGTTTTGGAAACAACACGAAAAGAAACGTTTCACCATCATTATACCATTTTCCCACACTCACGCCTGTAATCCAGCATTAAAAGCAGCATCATAAGCATCCAGCTTAACGAATAGGATGCCGCCAATTTTATGCACTAACACGGAAAATAACACAAGTTTTGGAAAATAATACAATGCGGTGACGCAATCTTTTTCGCTTTCCCGCCAAAACTCCTCATCCATCCTTGTTATATATATGATTATGGTGACAAATACTTATTCGGACGACCCCAGTGGTTAAAAAACTGATTTTTAAATTCAAAAAAGTACACTGATCATACTGGGCGCTAGATAAGTGACACATAACACTATACCTGTCTTATGTACATAAAAATGAATCTCTATTTCCCTTGGTCATCGCATCACGCGTGAACAGATGGAACATTTTCGCAAATTCTTTTTTTGTTGTGCTTAATATTGTTAATAGAAGGTTCTTTAGAAAGATTTTTTTTTATGTTATGGAATACGACGAACTAACTGTTCGCCTGATTTTAAGCGACACAGCTGCCCATATCAGTTGCACTGTCACTCAGAACTCTAAAGTATGCTAAAGAAGACCTAGTAAAGATAGGGTAAAATTAGAAATTTTTCACCACGCTGGTGAAACCGTGGTGCGGATACCTCTAACACGCGTGGTAAGATTACTTTGTTTTTGTATTTTGAAGGGGCTAATGCTCTTGGTCTCTACCGACCTTTACAGCGTCACCGGGCGGGAGGGCGAGCGCTTAAGGCACCCAGCCATCAAAAGTGGGAGGCAACTCAAGGGCACCCCTGGGGTGCGAGCCTCGGCTTGGGCCGTTGCCGGGATAAGAGGATCGAGAAGACTACGTCCACTGGAAGAGTGGACCCTATTGAAAGTCGCGATCGTTCTAACCAAACTACGGGGGGTACGTCGACCTCGCCGGCGGGGTCGGTGTCTGATTGCGTTACGCTGGTATCCTATACCGGTGCCGAAAGCGGTTCCTGAGCCAGAAGGGCTAGACTGGTCCGGTGATCCTAGCGCAGCCGATACTACGGCGAAGACGGGGTGATTGGTAAGATTACTGGGAGAGTGTATGTATGCCAAGAAAAATGAGTCACCCGAGATACGCTCACTGTGTTTCGATGTAATAGTAAAACTAGATCTTTGCTCCCTACGTGTGCAGGTGTGTTACTACTGTTGGATCGTGTCGGCCGCCACTCGCCACGCCCTCGGATGGTGGATCTGGTATAGATCACAGTACGAGGTCAGGCTGGAGCTTCTAGACGCGGAGGAATAAATGGTTCACGTCAACAGAATTCAAAACTACATCAGAAACAAAGAACTATGATTATGTGAAGCAATCAAAACTATATTTTTATAAATACAATTACATATATTGAGCAATAAGAAATTCTTATGAGTTACAGTATTCGTTTTCTTGCACACCCACATATTTATGGTTTGCAATATTTTTAGATACAAAATGAAATAAGAATATCTTGTGTGTAGTTCTTGTTTCATTTTGTATCTAAGATGAACTTCCGCAAAATCACGCCTGGTTCTATCAAGTATATATTTTTTTTTATTTATTATTGTATTGATTATTGTTTGTTCATCAGGGATACTGTAGGATTCTATTGGTGGTGGTAGTTCTAGTGGTGGTCCCCGGTACGGCGGACGAGGGCTCACGGGGGAGTTTTAGTGGGTTCGAGTCCCACATACGGGCTCGACTGGCTCGATAGCTCAGTTGGTAGTAACCCTGCCTTCTAAGCTGTGGGTTGTGGGTTCGAGTCCCACCCAGGTCAAACATTTGTGTGATGAACATAGGTGTTTGTTCTGTGTCTGGATGTTAAATTGTATTCTATGTATGTATTTATAAACAAAAAGTATTTAAGTATTGTATCAGTTATCTGGTTCCCATAGTACATACAAGCTTTGCTTAGTTTGGGGCTAGATGGCGTTGTGTAAGATGTCCACACATATGATTATATTATTTATTAATATATTATTATTATTATATACCACCACCCCGTGGTGGCAGGGGGTATAGTAAATGCGAGGGCATTTGCCCCCTCAAAAAAAAAGGGTCTAATGGTGAAAGTATTTTTCAAATTGGTCGGTTGTTGAAAGGACCATGGTTGGGACCATGGTCCTTTCCACCCTGACTAAGAACAAGTATTTGCGCTCTTTTTTCTGTGCACAAACACTTGTTTTGCCACGGGAACCGAATCTGCCACCTCAGAGTTATATGAGCCGACCTGCTCAACCACCACACCACAGAGGCTGTGAATATATAATATATATGTAGAGGCTGTATTTCCTTATTATTGTATCCTCTTATATACCTTATATTATTTCCTCGGATAAGTGGTTATAGAATTCCAGCCCGCCTACACACAGACCTTTCAAAGTTCGTAATTGAAGGGTTGAGAATAAAAAGGATTTAACTGACAAATTGACAGTTTCGAGAAAATTGACTTTAAACGTCAACGGCGTCATTTTAATGTAGAGTGCTTATAAGGTAATAGAAAAGGTTTATGTAAGTTTCAGTTGCTTGAAAATGTTTTAACTCTATTTTAAATACTAAATATAGTACTAATTCATACAATTACTGTAAAAATATTATATAAGAAAATAAATATAATGATGTTTTTATGCTAAGCGAACTGTGTTCCTGTGACAGATAAACCGTTTTTAGACTCAAAATCTCGAGATTTAAGCCTCATTTCGGTACTTTGAGAATGTAATATTGTAGATAGCTTCACGCTGAATTCAACGATACCCATAAGTCATTTTGTGAAGAAAATCAGATAAACCCTTTTTATTCTCACCCCTTCAATTGTGTGAGTAGGTGTTTTAAAGTGATGCTTGTATTTAGTTTCATAGCGGTGATTCGCACCTAGTGTTTCGAATCGGTGCGGGTTCTAACGCATAGCTGGTACGGTGAATATTTCGAGTACCTAGTTCAACTAAATACGGCCTATCGGATACATCCCGCTTAACCGTATCAATCGCTCAAACAGATCGCTTTTGAACATTGTCTATAAATCCACTTGACCAATGATACAACTTCCCCTCATACGAAAAATAGTAGTTGATTTCCACTACTAGCCTTCGCGAGTACGTCAGTTTCGTTTTAAATTCCCGCATAGAAACAGCTAACGAAAAAAATCACAGAATATCAGAAAAACGAGTTATTGCTCAGTTAAATTGTGCGGTGTGAACAGCAAGACGTCTGGCGTCTGGCTGTGCAAATGACGGCATATCATTCCACAAGTTAGCAATTTCCATATGGTTATTAGAGAAAACTTAGTACATCTATTTTGAAATTAAAAAGGGACATTATGAAAATTAAGAAGAAGCGGGAACCCGTTGATATCTTTTGCTCCGTCTTACTCTGTTTTTTGTAAATTCGTATGACTTTGTCTCGTTTTATCCTTGCTCTTGCGTCATTATCGTGATCAGCCAATCGCAGGCATAGAAAATGCCTACAGAATAAGTAATATGTAGAACTCTGCTGTTATCTCGATCTCTGCCCCCGCTAGTAAGTCGTGTTTGTAGGAGAAATTACGTTCGCGAGCTATCAACGAGCTTTATTATCTTTGCTTTTGAAGTGCGAGTGCTCCTTCATAGTCGGGTTGATTAAATGAAGGAGACAAACTGCTATAAAAAATCTACGTATTTTTATATTGGACATAAAACAAGTTTCAAAAGTAGTGCAAGAGAAAAAAATATTCCATTAGTTGTGTAGTTGCGTCATGGGAGTACCATGGAAATAGCGATATCAGCATTAAAAAATCCACGAACATTCTTTGGATCCGGTTATTATTATATCCGGTGTCCGCTGCAAAACTGTTGAGAGGATTTGATGACAAGACGCAATGACACGAAACGCCGTGATCAATTCTGTTTATAATTCTGTTTATAAAGGAGCAACGTTAGCAGAATTCGTAACACGTTTATCTCATAAGCAGCGCGTTTCTATGCTGACGACAACGAATATCGGGATAGTTTCCGGTTTAGTTTGATACCGTCGTGGGTTGATTTGTCTTTAGTATTATCATCATATCATTATCTAGTAAGGACCAAATGTGAAAAGTCTTTATTAGAGATACACCTAAAGTATTACGTCCAATTAAATGGTGACCAGCATATTTCTATTCTGTTTTTCATTTATATTATATACTTCAATAGGACGAGAATCTCGCTCAATGTTTCAATGTTTCATGCGTTCTAGGCCAGTCACCGTCCAAAAATTACGTTACATCGCAAAGCACTGCGTTAAAAACCAAGCAGCTTGCAGCTTCGAAAGGTCTGTGTACTAAATGCGAGATACGTACACAAAAGATTTGAAACATTTTTTTTTTAGGTTTTGGCCAATACGAGTATCTACACCTAAACCTCTAAGTATAAAGACATGGTGACTAATAAGGTAGACAAAATTTGCTACAATTTGAGTGTAATTGCAGCGCTGTAGGTGCCAAACTAAAGCACTTTAAAAATGAGTAATTTTTCCAAAAATTTCGCCGTATAGGTATGCCGTCTTCCGAGCATGACATTGGCTATAAAATCAATTCACGACAAAACACATGGAATTTCTTGCGATATTTTATAAGTTGAATAGATTATTTTTTTAAAGTAAAGGAAACAATTTAATCACGAAAAGGATTTAAAAAAATATTTTACAATAATATTTAGTTTGTTAATAACGCTAGGCTCCTAATACTGTTATAAATCATAAATCTTATCGGTGATTTAGGGAATAAAAAATAAACACAATATTAATCTTATGTGAATTAATTTATATAATTTGAATATCGGAAACGTCTTCCTTCCAGTGCGGCCAACTCCTCATTTCATTATATAAGTACCTGCCAGGACTTTCGAGCGCAACTAGTTGCCTGTGGGCTACCAACTTGTAATCAGGAGCTATGTGGCCGTTTTCCACGCCACACTTGATTAAGGCTTGAGCAGCACCCAGGGATTCCAGAGTTGGCTCCTCATCTAGAAATTGGAAAAACATAAATAAATTATTGGAGATAGTTGCATACAATGTAGTTCTTACAAAGCGGAAGCAGATTAGGTGCCGTTGTGAACCCCAGTCAATATCGTAGACCCATCTTGGGGTATGAGTAAATAATAGTGTTTCGTGATCTCGGGTCTTGTCACTCGGCTTTGTATCTATTACATTAATTACCTAAATCGCTTTTAGCTCATCTGCACCCTTGATGATGCTACTTAAGAGTAATTTTCACTGGAACGCGTGGGCGTACGTAATGGATTCTTGATGCATTCTCAAGGTACCCACTTATCCGTTTTCTCTTAGTTCGTAAGTGCGTAACTACGCACTTCTGTAATTTTGAATATTTTACAGTGTTTTGGGGACAAAAGTGAAACGGAAAATGTTTTTTGTTGCGTACTTTACTGCGTTTTCAAAAAAAGGATTCTGGTGGTATTCGGTTGAGTTTTTTAAAACCTATTTGTTGTTGTTTTTTTCACATCCCTATTATTACTGAGTTATTTATAACTTCTTACTACATTCTTCATAAGGTATTAAAGAATCCCCGGGAAAATAAATGCAAGTAAGTAAATTTACGCTGCAGACGTAAAATTATTGAAAATGTACGAATAAGCCATTTCTTTAATCAACTTAGATTTCCAAATTTCTGCATATTAAAAAAAATATTTCTGTGTGCAACTTTGAAAACTAACACACCTAGGTTCGAATCCTGCTTGCTTACCAATGACTTTTCAAGTTATGTGTGGAAATTGCACCCGCTTTTACAACGGTGAAGAAACGTGAGGACCGGTATGTGCCACCGTTTCACCTGTTATCCTGCCGTCAAGCAGTAGTGTGCAAGCACTAATGAAGGGCACTGTAGCTGTTAAGTTACTTGACAAATGATATGTACTTTATGACCTGATTATTAGACTGTAAACTGTGTTGTTTCAGGATAACGTGCGCTAAACTTTATATTTCCTTAAAGTTCCTAATGACACTGCAACTGCTATGGGTGGTTGTGTCGCTTAACATTAGGTGACTACCCCCTAACGTCATTCATTAAAAAATTAATAATTGAGAATATATATTATTGGGGGTGATCATGGAACTTTAATTGCAATGTAACAAGAGAAATAATTTGAAAATTTCCATTGTAACTATGTATATACATAAACCACATATAGAAATTGTCAAATCCATATAATTCTGTTTATAAAGGTTGCAATCGGTCGTTGAAAAGAATCCGAAAATGGCGGTTGTGAATTTTGAACTTTTTTCCTAATGGAAAAATACACGGGTAATCCAGTCTATTTTTGAATTTTAATGTGTAATGGTGAACGTGCACGAGTGTTGGCAAATGTTTCCAAGTTTTAAAACCATGCCTTTTCGTTTACTCTTCAAGGCCTCCTAGAGCTTTCAGTAAAATATCCGCCATTTTACAGTGGCATTTTGACTGACAATATAAGACTGACATGACATAATGGTACAAAATTCCTCACTTGACATTGGCAGAATTATCGCTAAAAAGCGATAGCAGGTCATTCACCGAAGAGAAGAAAGCTGCAATCAAGTTCTATAATCACCTAGCAGGTCATCCACCAGCCCGCAAGTGTGGCTAAATATCCGGCATGATGTATTATGGTTTAAACTCTTTCCATGTGCGACAAGGCCGGTGCCCCAGCAATAGTTGGTGGTTTGATATTTTGTTAGGCCGATAATGCTTTATTCTACGAGTTCTTGTATTAATAAAATTCTAAAGAATATGCCATACTCATACGTAAAGGTTATATTTATTTGCCATTTTTATGAATAAGTTGTGCCGCTTTATTTGTTTAGTTGTACTTACTATACGTGTTATGTAATCTATTGTTGTGGATTAACAAAACTCTCGTACTAACTTAGTAAATGTTTTCAAATTTCCGAAAATTACAATGGTAGTCAAAAAACTTTCCTATCCAACTCCAAACTTTGGCCTTGTTTCAACAATAACGCCTTTAGTTACAAAGGCGTCTATTGTTGAGAATTAATAAAAGGAAAGGAATTCATAATATCTATTATGTTTCATTATTATCTTCCTTCGATTTATTACTAATTTTTGATTCGGAAACAATATTGTTTAGTTGATTGACTTTAGTATATAGTTGAATAAAATCTGTTCTATAATAAAATATCCATTTTACCGTTTCCCATTCACAAGAAGCTTAATTTGAATGTTACGAAAGCCTTTATGGTCGACGAACCCTTTGAAACGGGACGTAAGAGAAATGCCCAATAAGCGCTTGAGCTCGGTTCATATCGAATATTTCCCGTTTACATTGTCTAGCTTTGGTTCAAACCAGAGTTACAAATTAATTTGGAAACTTAATAGAAAACAGTTTATTAAAAACGTGTTTTATTACAATAAATTTTCTGTATGAAAATAATAATAATAACAATAACGCCCAACAATCACGTACGTAGTCCCTGGACCATTAACTAGGATTTCTTTATCTAGGGACCCAAGAACTACAAAGAAAGTGGTCCTACAACACCCAGATACAGAACAAGTATTTGCGCTTTTTTCTGTGCACAAATACTGGTTCTGCCGCGGGAATCACCACCTCCGGGTTATGAATCGACCTACTGAACCACACCACAGAGGCTGGCAAGAGAATAGCAAGAAAGCGCTTTTGCAGTAAGACACGATTTTAAAATTTACGGTTATACGGAATCTGCATAAAAAGATATTATTGTCTATCATTTTGTTACCTAAAATCATAATTTATGCTCCAGAACTTGGTTCAAAAAAAGTTTTTTCGCGCCAATAATTTACAATTGCAAACTACAAAATGATCTAATATATGAAGAACTGATTAGAATTAAGAATTAACAACGATAGCCAAGAAAAAAGCTTTTTGGTTATACCTATTTATAATAATGCCTACATCTAACCATTCTTATTTACGACAATCGAGCTCCATCAAATCTGGAGTCTGATTCCCATAAGAGGCATTTAGATAGTCGATAGCAAATGGATGTTATCCAGAATGAAGTATTGTAACATTAAGTATCGAAGGAAGACATTTATAAGGAGAGGTTTCTATTACTTGATGCCACTGGTATGGCCTCTAAGGATCACATTTGTCTTTCACAAGCTTTGCGGTCTTTAGTATGCCATCTTCATCACTTACAAAATACGTAGTAATAGATTGCAATCATTTTCAGATCCATACCAATAACTTGATAACTTTTCATGACTACATTTTGATGTGTTTTGGTATGAAGATACCAGCTAAAATGTATGCCAATGTCCAATGTCCATTAAGTACGCCCCTTGTAGTTTTGGCGGGAAAGCGAAAAAGATCGCGTCACCGCATTGTATTATTTTCCAAAACTTGTGTTATTTTCAGTGTTAGTGCATAAAATTGGTGGCATTCTATTCGTTAAGTGCTGGATTACAGGCGTGAGTGTGGGAAAATGGTATAATGATGGTAAAACGTTTCTTTTCGTTTTGTTTCCAAAACTCCATAGAAGATTCAAGTAAAGTTGCCACCACTTTACTAGGAGTATGACTTTGACTAGACTGACTTGACTATGACTGGACTTGATGACTTCGACTGTGACTTGACACATATTTGCGTGATATATCGATAACTTGATAAATTATCAATTACTTGACACTGGCTAAATACACAAAAGTGTGGAGCCAAAACTTAAAAAAAAAGTACGCTCGCCGGTGTTGCGGATTGCAACTGTTGTGAAATCTCAAGGTGTGATCATGAAACTTTGATTGCAATGCAACAGGAGAAATTTCGAACTTCGGTACCATATCGCGGATTCCGCAAAACTACACAAAGCCGTTTGTTACCCGTGTTAATACAAACTAGGAGACCACGTTACTTGACTGAAACGGATAGCAAAACAAATTTGTATGGTTTTGACATTTTAAATTAATATATCCCCGACTGTTACTCACGAATAATATGTCGATTTCTCGACCAGGTTTCGAGCATATCCGATGCTCTTCCTCAGGAGGTGAGTTCACGCAGCGAGATCGCGGCGGTGACTGCGGACGGCCGCCCGTTCGGCCCGGCGCGAGCGCTGAGGGGTCACAGGGGGGGGCCGGACTTGCACCGACGTCAGTGAAGGCAGCTCTGCATTTCCATTTTCGTGTGCGTCATAGGTGTCATCGCACACTACACTAACCGTATCACTTTCCAGATTGACCGTTGCAACATGTTTTGGAGTACTGCACATAATAATTGGTTTCCACGCAGATGATAGCACCCAACCACTGTCCCTGTTAAAATTGGGATGCCGACTGATCTCTATAGCCTCCCGTATTTTAACAGGGACAGTGGTTGGGTGCTACCATCTGCGTGGAAACCAATTATTATGTGCAGTACTCCAAAACATGTTGCAACGGTCAATCTGGAAAGTGATACGGTTAGTGTAGTGTGCGATGACACCTATGACGCACACGAAAATGGAAATGCAGAGCTGCCTTCACTGACGTCGGTGCAAGTCCGGCCCCCCCCTGTGACCCCTCAGCGCTCGCGCCGGGCCGAACGGGCGGCCGTCCGCAGTCACCGCCGCGATCTCGCTGCGTGAACTCACCTCCTGAGGAAGAGCATCGGATATGCTCGAAACCTGGTCGAGAAATCGACATATTATTCGTGAGTAACAGTCGGGGATATATTAATTTAAAATGAATCACACTCATGAGAATTTTAATACTAAAATGGTTTTGACAGTTTTAATACGTAGCTTATGTGCATAGTTACCATGGAAATTTTAAAGGAATGAAAATTTTGCTGTTGCATTGCAATCAAAGTTCTATGATCACCCTGCATTGTACTACAGTGTTGCAGTAATAACACGGGAAATAAAATGATTTCCCTTAGTACCACCGACAGGCTCAATGGTAAGGCGGAAAGTTCTTTTTACCCGTTTTATCCAGTTGTACGTACAAGATGGCTTACCGTTAAAGTTACCAATGAAGGAGATACCAAGGGCTACCCTGTTGTAGCCATAAGTATGAGCTCCCACGTGCAGCCATCCTGACCCTTCATAAATCTTCCCAGTCCCTCCAATCAAGAACCTAATAAAGTGAAAGATATAACTTCATATTAATAAATGATTAACTATAAAAAACGAGTGTGCTTTAGTCCCACGACTAAAGTAAAACTTACTTTAGTTTAGCTCCATATATCGTCAGTATAACTTTGTTTTTGCTTTGTTTAATGTTAATGTCGCCATCTTGACAGTTGTATATTGTCATTTTACCAGACATACCAACATAACATAACAATCTGGGAGTCTTCAAGTCAAGAGTGAACAGGTCTTCTAAGCAAGCATGGAACAATGTATGCGTCGTCAGTTTCCATCAGGTGACACAGTGGTCCAATGCTTTGTAAAATTAATAACGGCTAAACTCATGTCAGTTAAAAAGTCAAAATTACGCCGATCAGGCATATTCGATGTTCTTCTTCTGGGAGCCAGTTACTAAGGCAAGCCGCGGCGGCTTTCGCGAGCGTCAGCACGTAGCTTGGTCGGAGTAATTTCGACTTTTTAACTGACGTGAGTTTAGCCGTTATAAATTTTACAAAATGTGTCATACTCACGATAGATTTCAAACTAAAAGTCAAATGGTTTATCTATAAATTTAAAATATATACATACGACATTCCGATATCCCAATATTTCCGACGGTCCATGTGGTCGTCCTGTATACTCCGGACCATGTTCTTGCAGGTCTTGTCTGTACTGCAGGTGTCAGTGGCAGTATGCTGTATGATGACGATGCGCACCGGACGAGGAAGGTACTCGACGTGAGTGGGGCGCAGTCCTCCCCAATCTTTCTTTGAGATAATATCGCAATCTGAAGTCAGGTAAAGAAAAACCGTTTTAAATAAAAGGATTATTCCCAACCGGCCCCACTTAAATAAAACAAGTTATAAATAACGTGACCATACGTCCCGCTTGGGCGGGACAGTCTGGCTCTTAGACTGTCTGGTCCCGCTGTCTCCAGCGAAGGCAAAAACGTCCCGCTTTCGCAAACAGTGAAATATTAAGTTAGGTATAGATATAGGTATTATTATTGCGTGGCAAAAGTGCTAGTGGGACGACCAACCAAGTTCCAACCAAAAATGCAATGCTTTGTTTTAGTTAGAGTCCTACCTTGGTCGGACAAAGTGTGTTATCGTGTCATAACAAAAATGCCTAAATGAGCTCCATTCCTACTTTAAAACTAGACCCGATATGAAACTGATTTGTTCCGCCGACAAATCTATACATATAAAATTCAAAGTCCTGACTGACTGACTGACTTATATATCAACACAAGCCTAAACCGCTGGTCCTAGAGACTTGAAATTTGGAGGATGTGTTCTTTGTAAAGTGTAGGTATCCACTAAAAAGAAGTTTTTCGAAATTCCATCCCTAAGAGGGTGAAATGAGTGGTTGAATTATCTATGAAAAAAATTCTTCATTGCTTCCTATAAGCCACGCGGATGAAGCCGCAGGCAGAAGCTAGTTGAATGCAAAACAACTGCTTAGACATTACAAAATCATATGCGATGGCTTAGTAACTCAACTATTATAAACTAAAAAATCCCCTTATTATTTAGTGTTAATAGTTTTCTAATAAGCGCTAGTATAATACCATAATGCTTTTTTGTGTCTCGCTCTGACGAAAAAATTAAATGGTCACGTTAGTTATACCGAGTGATATCACCTTAATTCCATATTTATTTAGAAAGTACCTTACTGTATAAGTAATCAATTCAAATAACATAAAACAAAGCCAGATCGGTTTTGAATTAATTACTCGAGTTCTGCGTTAACAAGTTATGTGACAGAATTCAGTAAGTATAAACCTTCTTCTTTTAAATTCGGTTTGAATATTGCCTTAAAATAATAATAATAACGTCCGACGATCACATACCTAGACCCTGGACCCTAACTAGGATTCCCTGTGTCAAGATGCAAGAAAGTTGTAGAAACGTTTTCTTTACAACGTACATATTAATTGTAAAATTTAATTTAATTCTAATTTTGAACGCACTATCACCAATATTGTTCTTTTACTCTTAGACAAGTTAGTAAATATCAAATATCAGCTCACCTGCACGCACATAACATTTCATTAAGCCCAGTACTAAAATAACACAAACTAACAATTTCATTTTCGCACGGCTTATTCCCGCAATATCCAGACAAGCACTAAGTAGTAGAAAAGTTCTGTGGCACGAAGGTTATCGTTCTCTCCGATGACTTAAAAAAACCAAGTAAACTAGACTTGGACGGAAACATAATCCTCAATTCATCTCTTTTGTTTTCCGCGAACGCGAATCAAACTGAGATGACGTACCAATGATGATAAAGGAAACGGGGCTTCCCTGAGGTGGCACTGAGAACAACTTTGACTCTGTGTTTATTTGTGTAAAGACAATTATTATACCTAATGACCGGTGTACAACATCGCGGTTTAATAAAACAACATAATTACAAGTTATATATATATTAGCTATATATTTCTATGCATAAAACAATGGTTTGCAGTATTTTTACAAGCGTTTATTGCGTGTTATTTTTACAAGCCTTTTTATATGTAGACAATTATAATGACATAGGCTTATGGTCTATATAGGATTTTTTAAATACAGTCTGACAATGAAGATAGTCATAGCTCCGAGGCGTGAGAAATGTATAAAACTGAGTAGGTAGAAAAAAATATTTTGTACATAAGCGTTATCATTCTGAGCACCTATAAAAGTTTAAAACAAAAGAGCTAAAGGAACAGTATCAGTTTTTTTAACTAGTGAGTTTGATGGGAAACTAGCGGTTAAAACGAAATTGACGGCATCTAAGCAGACCGATCCTTATGGGGTCTTTCCACCAAGAGGGTTCATCGACTCGGCGATCGCAGTGCTTTGAGCAGACAAACTTAACATATGTAGTTTTATGTGTAAGTATTCTTGTTTATCCATTGTTTAAACATTAATAAATAAAATATCTTTTTCGAATTTGTGCATTGGTTCCACCCCCTCTGGGTCTAGGCTGAAAATCAGCGCTGGATGTCTCTGATGACCAGCAATATGCTGAGCCGACGCCCATTCGATACTTGTTTTTTTTTCTATTCATTATGTACATATTATGTGTATAAATTTAACCTGTATTTTAATTTTAGACAAGTATTGAATAAATGTTTTTCTATTCTATTTTCTATTCTATTCAGACAAACAACTCATATACAAACGTTTAGAGTTCAATGACTTGGGAACAATATTATTGATCTTTTCAAACGACTTCAAAAAATATTGAACCTCCTCCAGGTTCAATATTTTTAAAATGTTTTCTCAGAATTACGTTATTAATAAATCAACCGGCTGCGCCCTGCGGTTTCACCCGTGAGTAAAAAGTTGCCTGTGTCCGCTATAATAAGCTATGTTCCAAATCCGACCAGCCGTTTGAGCGTGAAAGAGTTACAAACATCTTTACATACAAACTTTCGCGTTTGTAATATTAGTATGTTTTGGCTTTTATAAAAAACATCATTTCAGATCTGTCTCAAGGAAATTTAATCAAAATTAATTCAGTAATAGACAACAATAAGTTATTAAAAAAAGTAGATTTTATTTTTAATACATGTACGATCCAGGTACTTCTCAGTATGAAATTATAAAATTATATAATAAAATCATCGAATTCGATTGAATCCCTTTTTTTATATAACTGTTGTATTTATTTCTTGCTATCTTCGCCTTTCAGTTTAACTTATATCACAGCATAGATGTTATACTTTAATATGTTTATCGTCGTTGGTTTAATAGGCAACATGAGGGCAAATGTCAGACAACTGAACGTATTGTGTGATAACAAATGTGGTCGTTGAAAAGAATCCTAAAAAGGCGGTTGTGTTCTACATAACCCGTGCATTTTTGAATTTTAATATTTTCTAATTTTCTAATTTTTTCTTTTATTATTAAGTGTTCGTGAACGTGTACGAGTGTTTGCAAATGGTTCCATGTTTATAAACTATGCCTTTTCGTTTTCTCTTCAAGGTTTCTTCAGTAAAATATCCACCATTTTACTGTGGCATCTTGACTGACAAAATATGAATTTGACATGACGTAAATGTACAAATATTCCTTACCTTACATTAGCAGAATTATCACTAAATGCGATAGAAAGCCATTAAACGAAGAAGAAGTGATAACAAATCGATATAACATCGCTGAATGCGCCAAAGGACCATGTCATAATAATACAAAAATTAAACGTTGCATACTCACAAAGTATTAAAGAATTATCTTTACTATGATAGAGTCCTGAGTTTCTCTGTATGTAGTGTGGACATATTCGTCTCAGTCGTAAATAATTAACAGGAATTCATTATATTTCATTTTAACATCTACACAAAATGAACAGACCAAATGCTCCAGCCCACTACCAGTGGGTAGTGTACCCAACATGCTGGCAGCATTGCCCCGTTGAATTGCAATGCTTATAGTATTTGGACTATTGGTATAGGTCATCACGGCCAGTATAGAGTCCAGATGTTTTTTTTTGTAGTAGTAGGTTTAGCATTAGTTGTTATATCGTTGTAGTTGTAGTTTGAAAATAAAGGTATGGAAAATAAAACAATAAAGAAAAAGCAAAAAAATCTATTAATAATCGATAAACATTTCGCTGAAGACAGTGTGTGAAAACAAATCGTTATTGGTAGGGTATGTTATAATTCGAAGAAACACAGGAGACACGGCTTAATAAACACAAATAACAACAATAATAACACCCAATCACATAAATAGAGACTGGACCTTAACTATGATTCCCTGTATCTAGGGACCCAGAATTTTATTTTATTAGATAGATATACTTTAGTAGAATTTTAATTTATTTTCGTTTTTTTTTCTGTGCACAAATACTTGTCCTGCCACGGGAATAGAACCCGCCGCGGGCTATGAGCGGACCTGCTCAACCACCCTACCACAGAGGCTGTCAAAGTGCAAAGACACTGTGGTTAAGGTTTACATGAGATTTACTACGCCCATAAGAGCAAATATATTCGTAGTATATTCCGTGACTTTACCTGGTTATAAAGCTGGTGATATTGTGTGACATGAAATGTCGCATGCAGCAGGCGTTTATGAGAGCACCTGTAGGTACCATAAAATCTTCTGCCAAATAAGGTGTATTTTTGTCTTTCTTTCTTCTTTTTTTCTATCTAAATTCTATGTTATATTTGTGACCCCTTTTTACCTAGCCTACCAAATTTTTTTTTTTCTCCAATAATTAAATATTGTTTAGTTTTAGTAAAACATAATAAATTATACATATATACTTATTTTTATCGTATATATCATAATTATGTACTTAGAATTGAATCCACTTTAAGAGTTACATAATATTATAAATTAATTAAACGGTATGTACAGGTGTCTTTAAACAATAAAATTGACTGGATCTGCCGATACTTTTTAGCTGGAATAATACTAGACTTTTTTATCAAATATATGTTATATTTGATAAAAAAGTCTAGTATTATTCGACGTCATTTTATTTAGTGTGTATTTATTTTAGGCATTAATTAAGTTTTAACGACTCCCTTTAACTAGATTTTTGGAAAAAGGTTTTTCGACAAACAATAAAAGACATTTTTATAATATCACGAATTGGTGGTTTCGTTTCCAAAGAAAATATTTTCAGCATAATTTAATTGGGAAAGTTTAGCTTTTGCTATCCGGCTTTCTATTGTTATGTCAAATATTCCCGCCCTCGCTGCCTGAAGTTTGAAGAAACTTCGCTAAATCTGCCTTTGGAAGCCAATTCTTTTATTGTGTTATCAGCATAATATCGATATGGAAACAATATTTGCATAATCGATATATCGAAAATTAGTTGCGCCCCACGGCTGTACCCGCGGATAAAAGTATCCTATAGTAATGCAGCGTATAAGTTATCTGTATTCCAAATTTGTTTAAAATCCATTCAGTACTTTTAGCGTGAAAGAGATACAAACTTTGGGAAAACAGTTTGTTTTATTTTGTAAATGCTAGAAGGTTACAAACACACATTATAAAAAACAATAGTACCTACCTGATTAATTAGTTGGGGGACCTACAATGCAAAATGCATAAGAAAAAAAAACAATGCAGATCAAGTCTTTAATTTGTGTTTTAGTGATTTAAGTACATTTATATCATTTGGGATAAATAATATATGTAATACGTATCATTGACTCCCAGTAAGATGATCTATGGAAAAGGAATGAGCGAAAGCAAGGACGTGCACTCTAACATCTCTCTCATAACGCCCTACAATACTTTAGTAGCAAACTGTAATTGTGTTTAAACGAAGGCGCTACGTGTCTAGACTCGTATTGTAAGGCGTTATAAGCTAGAGTACACGTCCTTGCTTTCGCTCATTCCCTTTCCATGGATCATCTTACTGGGAGTCGAGTCTAGACTCGTAGCGCCTTCGTTAAAACACGGTTACAGTTTGCTACTAAAGTACTGTAAGGCGTTATGGTGTAAAGCAATTTTAGTTATTTATTACATCTACAAAATTTACTAGGTGGTAGGACTTTGTTGCAAAGTTCGTCTAGGTAGGTACCACCGCTTTGCCAGTTATTCTGCCGCCAAGCAGTAGTGTGCAAGCACTACTGTGTTCCGGTTTGAAGGGCACTGTAGCTAGTGAAATTACTGGGCAATTGAGACTTTATGATCTGATCTCACAGTTGAGTAATCTTATTACTAGACTGTGCTGATGTCTCAGGATGATGTGCGCAGTGCAGTGTCGCGCGAAACTCTGTGTTTTAGTTCCGAGTGACACTGTTCTGATATGGGCGGCCGTGGCGCTTAACACCAGGCGAACGACTAGCTCGGCACATCATTCACTAACATAAAAAAAAAAAAAATATAACAATTTTTAAACTTTCGCGAATTGAACACATATTGTGAAGATAAAAAGGGTCTATTAGAATACAAAAATAATTATCAAAACTAATTTTGACAAACGTTCACGTTTCGATCAAGTTACATTGGCCGTCGAAATTTAATGGTCGTGACCACGGCCAATGTAAGTTGGTCGAAACGTCGAGGTTAGTCAAAATTATGTGGTTATGACCCGATAGCTCAGTTAGTAGTAACTCTGCCTTCTAGTCTGTGGGTTGTGGGATCGGCCCCCATCCAGGACAAACGTTTGTGTGATGAACACCGATGTTTGTTCTGTGTCTGGGTGTTATATTGTATTCTATGTATGTATTTACAAACAAAAAGTAAAAAAAAGTATCTAAGTATTGTAGCAGTTATCTGGTTCCCATAGTACCTACAAGCTTTGCTTAGTTTGAGACTAGATGGCGCTTTTCCTGGATATTCCCTTAACCAGCTCTTACGGGACCACGGGCTCTTCCTTTTCTCATCTTTATGAGGTGGTCCTATTCTCACGCAATCAAGACCACACTTACTACATACATAGGAAAAAATAATAAACGAACGTAATTTGTTATTAAATTTAATTTATTAATCGATATAAAACGCTTAAAAGTTAAGAAAAATAATTATGTAATAAGTACATATAATCGAAACGTTTTAAATAGAGTTTGATTTACAGCCAAGGAATTATCTTTGCGATTCGGTTATGGTTACAGAATATTTTTGTTGTTATAACGCCACAGTACGACGATAAGCAACGTAGTTCTTGATTTTGTTGTCTCAATCCACAGCAGAATTCTGAAAAACAACACAAATATTCGTAACTGGATCCACTGTTTTAGCCATATCTACTTATATATCTTCTAAATCCTGCTAAATATAATTGCGAACTCATAAGCTTACTTAATGTACTTGACAAAGTGAAACAAAAAAAAAGCTAAAAGCTTTTTTTTCTTTAACGGGCTAATGCTGTTGGTCTCTACCGACCATCACAGCGTCACCAAGAGTCATAGCGTCACCGGGGGCAAAAGTTTTCCGATGGGCTCCACCTACGCGCTGGATTACAATGCAACATTCAACAACTTCTTCCTTTCACAAGTTAAAGCTAAAAACCATCTCAAAATATCTTATTGAATTGTGCGTTGCAATGCTCCCAAACCGGTAGCAACCTACAAAATATAAGCCCATTCTAATAACAAGTATTTATGCATTTGATTAATAGTATTATGATAGTTTTATTATCTACGGTCGACAGCGTCAGCTGGCCATGTGCTTTACAACGTGATCAACGGGCCCAATTAGTATACATCCGCAGTCAAACATTCGTAATTCATTGTAATTATTTTAATTGACTTAGGTATATGTAACTCATTAAACTGCGACGAGGTGAACCTCCTCGCTGCAGTAGCAACCTCCGCGCTATTGGCCGCTGAGAAAAGTGTTTTTCTGACAGTGTCTCGCGGTGACAGTTAATGACAATTAGTGAAAATTTTATTACGGAAACTTGTATTTTTTGTTAATTCTTTTAAATTGTATATATATCCATTTCACAGTAAAACCAACAGTATTTTCTCTTTACACTATATATATCAGATAGCCCCCACATATATTTGGTGACCTTCGTTCTGTACATTTTCTTCTGAGTAAATTCAAATTTTCCGTCGTTTGACGGGGGCTACTCTGAAACTTTTTTTTGTGAAGAAGTCCTACTGTGAATTTTTTTTAAGTGACAACTAGAGGTCTACTGTGAATCTGTAATTATGGAATTTGCCGATGCGCGCGCTGACGATCCGGCACCACCTGGATTGTTTCGCGTCGGAGTTCGTATGCCACCGTTTTGGACGGACAAACCCGCAATTTGGTTTGCCCAAGTGGAAGGAAGCTTCGCGATTTCGAACATCACTACTGACGAGACCAAATTCTACTACGTCATCGCGCAACTGGACGCTTCGGTAGCTGCGGAAGTAGAAGATATCATAGTTACGCCTCCGGCTACTGGGAAGTATGAAAAATTGAAGCTGGAACTGATTAAGAGGCTGACGGCTAGCAAAGAGAAGAAGGTTAAGCAACTTTTAGTTCACGAAGAGCTCGGCGATAGAAAACCTTCGCAATTTCTTCGGCATTTGCGACATCTTGCGGGAAGTGAGGTACCTGAAGATTTTCTTAAGACTATTTGGTCGAGCCGTCTCCCTAGTAGTATTCAGGCTATCATAGCTTCACAGCCGACTTCCCCGTTGGATGTTCTGGTGGAATTGGCCGACAGGGTTAATGATATTGTACCTCAGCACCATGTATCAGCTACTTCAGTTAACCCATGTTCGAGTTCCTGCGTACAGCAGATTGCGGCGTTGACCAAACTTTTAGATAAGCTGGCGTCACAGGTAGATCGCTCGAGGCCACGATCGAAAGATCAACAGCGTAATCGCGGTCGTTCATCTTCAAGCCGGCGCTCTCAGTCCAACTACCGGAAGTTTCCAACATGCTGGTACCACTCAAAGTATGGCCCAAAGGCGAATAGATGCACCAAGCCTTGTGATTATGTTCCGGAAAACTGGAAGGGCAGTCAGTAACGGCGGTAGATGACTGCAATACCTGCAAAGGCCGCCTATTCATGACAGATAAAACATCTAAGCTTCAGTTTTTAATTGATACGGGTTCTGACATTTGCGCATATCCTCGAACGCTTCTTCGGGACAAACGCTGCAAGTCCAAGTACGAGCTGTTTGCAGCTAATGGCACACAAATTGCTACGTATGGATGCATAGACCTGAATCTGAATCTGGGACTTCGTCGAGATTTTAAGTGGAAGTTCGTGGTAGCCGACGTTTCAAAGCCTATAATCGGAGTGGATTTTCTAAGCTTCTACGGTTTGCTCGTCGACTGCCGTCACCACCGCTTAATGGACAGCCTTACAACACTTTCTGTTGCAGCTCCACAGTCTCATCAACTCGACAAAGAACTTCTGTCTGTCAAGTGTATTAATGGAAATTCACCTTACCACGAACTCTTGCGTCGCTTTAGCGAGATTACAAGGCCTGCAGGATCTCAAGCAGAAGTGGTTCATAATACTAAGCACCATATACGAACAACACCTGGACCACCTGTAACTTCTCGACCTCGTCGTTTGGCACCGGACCGTCTCCAAATCGCCAAGAAGGAATACGAGGACATGTTGCGTAATGGTACTGCTCGTCGATCAGAAAGTTCATGGTCATCACCTCTACACCTGGTCCGCAAGAAGGATGACTCCTGGCGACCATGTGGAGATTACCGGGCGTTGAATGCTCGGACGATACCAGACCGGTACCCGATCAGACATCTTCATGACTTTGCATATCAACTGTCAGGATCACAGGTCTATACGAAAATTGATTTAGTTAAGGCCTATAACCAAATTCCTGTCGAAGAGCTGGATATTCCGAAGACGGCAATTACCACCCCTTTTGGACTCTTTGAATTTCCGTTCATGACATTTGGACTGCGCAATGCTGCGCAAACTTTCCAGAGGTTCGTGGACGAAGTGCTGCAAGGGCTGGATTTCACGTTCGGATATTTGGATGACATCTTAGTGTTCTCGAAAAACCAAGCTCAACATCTGGAACACCTGGAAATTTTGTTTGGACGGCTGAAGAAGTACGGCGTTTTGATTAACACTGCCAAGAGTGTTCTGGGCGTTAGCGAGCTTACTTTCTTGGGATATCATGTTTCTCCAGATGGAATTCGTCCCATGGATGAGAAAGTCAAAGCCATCCTGGACTTTCCAGCACCTAAGACCGCAAAAGAGCTCAGAAGGTTCCTTGGAATGCTCAACTTTTACCGGAAGTTTTTGCCTGGAGCAGCAGCTATTCAAGGCCCGCTCAACGCAGCTCTTTCTAGACCTGACATCAAAGGCAATACACCTATCGATATGACGCCAGAACTACAGCACGTTTTTGATGAGTGTAAGTCCAGCTTATCCAAGGCGACATTACTTTCGCATCCAGATATGCAAGCTGAGCTAGCTTTATTCACAGACGCGTCAGATGTTGCCATGGGTGCAGTTCTCCAGCAGAGGAGAAACGGAGAATGGGAGCCGCTTGGATTTTTTTCGCGGAAATTGACGCCTGCGCAGAGGAAGTATAGTTCATATGACAGGGAGTTACTGGCAATTTACGAAGGAATTCGGTATTTTCGCTACATGGTCGAGGCGAGGACTTTCATCGTTTTCACCGACCATAAGCCTATCACTTTCGCCTTCACTACCAGAAGAGACAACTGCTCACCACGTCAATATCGTTACCTCGACTACATTTCACAATTCTGTACGGACATTCGCCATATTTCTGGAAAGTCAAATGTCGTAGCAGACGCATTTTTACGTGTCGAGAGCATCAACATTATTGATTATGAAGCTATGGGACGAGAGCAAGAAGAAGATGTTGAACTTCGGGACTTGTTAGAGAAGGGTTCTTCGATGAAGCTAGAGAAGATCACAACTCCTGAAGCTACATTATATTGCGATCTGTCTATGCCTAGTCCACGTCCATATGTACCACCTGGCTTTCGCAAAATGATTTTTGACAGTCTTCATAATTTGAGTCATCCGGGTCCAGCAGCCTCCAGCAAACTTATATCAGAGCGTTTTGTATGGCCTGGAGTTCGTCGCGACTGCAGAAAATGGGCACAACTATGCACAGATTGCCAACGCAACAAAATCACTCGTCATATTTCCACTCCTCTCACCGCATTTTCACCTCCATCTGATCGTTTTTCACACATTCACATGGATATCGTGGGGCCATTACCATATTCATCTGGTCACAAATACTGTCTCACCATTGTCGACAGATTTACCCGTTGGCCAGAGGCGTACCCTCTGGCCGATATCACAGCTGAGACCTGCGCTTCAGCATTCATCTCCGGTTGGCTTGCTCGCTTCGGTTGTCCGCAACGCATAACAACTGACCGAGGAGCCCAGTTCCTGTCGCAGCTTTTCAAGTCAGTCTGCAACCTCCTCGGAGCGAAGCATTGTCCGACAACGGCATATCACCCAGCCAGCAACGGTATGGTGGAGCGTCTCCACCGTCAGCTGAAGGCATCTATCATGTGCCACAATAATGCACAGTGGACGGAAGTGCTGCCGCTGGTCTTGTTGGGCATTAGGAGCGCATGGAAGGAGGACATTAAATCTTCTGCAGCGGAGCTGGTCTACGGAGAGCCTTTGCGTTTACCAGGCGAATTCTTCGTGCCTTCTAGTGAACATTCATCTGATGTCACTAGTTTCATCGTGCGACTTCGTGAGCATGTGAGGAAGCTGTCACCAACAGCTCCAGTATGGCATGGCAAGAAGCCGTTCTACATGCCCACAGATATTTTGACGTCAGACTACGTGTTCCTTAGACAGGGTCCGGCAAAGAAGTCAATGGAATCTCCTTACACCGGACCGCATAAAGTGCTAGAGAGGGGCCCGAAGACTTATAAAATTTGTGTGAAGGGCAAAGAAGTAACGGTGACCTTAGACCGATTAAAACCAGCGTTCCTAGTCACCGAGGATGATACTCTATCTCCTACAGCCAGTGCAAGTTCGTCGGATCCAGCAGATGTGGAGACAGAACCGGAACAGAGAACCAGGAGTGGTCGTAGAGTCCGGTTCCCTAACTACTTTCGCCCGTGATCCGGTCTCGGCGGGGGAGTGATGCGGCGAGGTGAACCTCCTCGCTGCAGTAGCAACCTCCGCGCTATTGGCCGCTGAGAAAAGTGTTTTTCTGACAGTGTCTCGCGGTGACAGTTAATGACAATTAGTGAAAATTTTATTACGGAAACTTGTATTTTTTGTTAATTCTTTTAAATTGTATATATCCATTTCACAGTAAAACCAACAGTATTTTCTCTTTACATTATATATATCAGATAGCCCCCACAAAACTGTCAGCAGCAGATTACGAAGGATGAAATGTTATCAAATAGAATAAATCAATAAATATTTGTGGATCAGCGCCATCTAGCCCCAAAACTAAGCAAAGATTGTACTATGGGAACCACATAACTAGGGAACTTGGGAATATCCGACAGTGTCAAAGTCCCGGGACACGAGACAAAGTCCCGGGAATTCAGGGATTTCGAGACTTTTATGTAAATATTGTTTTTGATGGATTTTGATTGGATGTTAAGCCTTTTTTTAAGAATTTTAATTGAGTTAGTTTCTGGTGAAACTTATTGAAAAAGGCATTGTAAAAATCGAGATGATTTTCATGATATCAGTCTCGTTCTTAGGCATTTTATATCCTCTCCTCTCTCAGGAATGAATTTACTCTTTGTGATTGCCCTTATAGTCCATCCTCTGTTGTGTACTCAGTAATTACGTAGGCCAAGTAATTATTCATTAAACTAACTGAAAGCGCTAGGCTCATTCAATTATTCGAAAATAATAATGATTACATAACAATTTCGACAATCCTGTGTCGTCACGAGTCTCGACCCGAAAGTCCCGGGATTCGAGACAGCTAAATTTGCGGAAAGTCCCGGACATGGCAGGTCCGGGGACCCAAGCCCTATTACAAATAACTGATACAATACTGATATAATTTTTGTTAATAAATACCTACATAAAATCTAAGTTATATAACTCAAAGACTGACTGACATAGTGATTTATCAACGCAGCGCCCAAACCACTGGACGGATCGGGCTGAAATTTGGCATGCAGGTAGATGTTATGACGTATGCATCCGCTAAGAAAGGATTTTTCGAAATTCCATCCTTAAGAGGGTGAAATGGGTGATTAAATAATTTTTCCATAGGCCACGCCGCGGGCGAAGCTGCGGGCAGAAGCTCGTACAATATAATACCCAGACACAGAACAAACAATGATATTCATCACACAAAATGTTTGTCCTGGGTGGGAATGGAACCCACAACCTACAGTTCAAAAGGCAAAATTTTATTCTCTATAGATAACATAATATACATGTATTAAGTATTAATCTAGAGAATTTTCGGAGGGATTTTTAATAAAACTTGACAGTCAGCTGAAACATTAGGACCTTATGCTAACATCCTAATAGATTCTCTGAATCTAAACTAGCAATAATTGGTAGGTGAGATTTTTGTTGCCATTTAAATAACTTTGCAACGAACTTCAAAAAAGGAAGAAATTCTCGTAACATTTTAAATTGTTTGTTAAAAAATTTTTATAAGGGATAGCCAATGATTGAAAATAGTAGTAATTCTTTCAGGTACTTACCTGATGCAAATGCTTTTGTGTCAATTTTCACTTTCTACAAAACTTAACACGTCAAATAATATGGTTCTGTTTTAATCTCATTTTAATATAAAAACAGTTTCGCACGTTTAACGACTTTTCCTTGTCCCATTTGGTTCCAATATTCAAAAATTTATCCACAATTTGCCTGATAGTACAGTGCCTTCTTACAAAAGGATTTGGATACATTTCTACTGTTCTGTTTAGAACGAACGCCAGTTTATTTCAAAGGTGTGTCTCAAAATGATCTGTACAAATGGTACGAGTGTCTTATACCACAGATACATTATGGGTGCTTACGTACATGATGCGCCATACAAACTACGGTATTAGCTTTGACGTTAAGTCTCGTTGAAATGACGTCAATGACTCTGGGGTCAACTGAATTAGGTGGTGGTGCTCGGTTTACAATCGGTCGGTTTACAACTAAATGATTTTAAGTTGTTATATTACTTGTAATTATACCATACCTGCTGCAGAACATTGTTAAGATAATAAAAATGTAATAATGTGCCTACATTATTACATTTTTACTTATAGACTTAGCTGCCTAGCTAAGTCGCGGTTCTACGATCGAGTTAGAAAAGTCTTCAACTGGCTTTACACGAGGAGCATTTAAATTTAACAAAGTTTAATACAGTTTGAGATGAGCTTAGTATACTCTTCGATCTTAATCTTTGCATCCGAAATATAGAAAGTAAAGACATTAAAATAGCTTCGTACACTGGAATTGTAATTTAAAATTCACTGTTATGTGAGATCACAGGCAGAACCGTCTCGTCTTCCGTGGTCCGTTTGTAACTTACAAACGAAGCACAAGCGTGGTTAGGAGCGTGCGTTGGGATGCTGTGTATTTAATATGTCATGAGTACGTTTACAGTATGTAGGCCTTCGAGCAAAAATATAGCTCGAAGTTGTAGGCGTTATTCAATTGTGTCACTGAATTCTAAAAGCCAGTCAGTTTGCAAAATTACTTATTACTAGTGGAATTTTCGGTAAATGAGACTTTATGACCTAATCTCACAGTCTAGTAATATATTACTAGAGTGTGCTGGTGTCTCAGAATAAAATGCGTAGTGCAGTGTCAAATGAAACTTTATACTTTAGAGTTCCGAGTGAAACTGTAACTGATATGGACAGCCCTATCACTTAACATCAGGCGAACGACTAGCTAGCCATGTCATTATTTAACACTAGGTGCGCCCCATGGTTTCACCCGCGGATAAAAAGTATTTTAATTATTTGCTCATCCCACGGGAAAATTTCACTTTTCCGGAATAAAATGTAGCCTATGTGTTATTCCAGTGTATGAGCTATCTTGGTACTGTAACTAAATCACTCGTTGAGATGAGTTTTGGATTACGTACTAGTTTTCAGTTTAACGCCATCTAGCGTTGGTGTCTAACAGCACTTGCATCATTCCGTAAAATTCAATAAGATCGAATAAAGGTTAAAAAGGTTTAATAGGTAAGACATACATGGCGCTGTAATAAAACAAAAGTCAACTACGTAATAAGCTAAGCGCGGGAATAATCAAGGAGTTTTTATTTTGACAAAAAAAAAAGAGAGAAAAAAAACAAGTGAAAGGAGAAGAGGGGCGCGTCAGGCGGGGAACGGTACGAAACGTGGAAAAAAGGAAAAATCGAGGGTTTTTTTAGAGTGAGTGCTTGTGTGTAATTTAAATCAGCACGGCGCGGCGGTACGTGAGTAGTTAGAGGTTAATTCGTTACTTGTTATTCGAAATGTATGAGGGTTTAGGCGAATTACACGTATAATGATATTCTTTTACTTTTGAGTGTGCTAGCAGTGTTTTGTTTTACGGCTTACTAACTGTGAGACAATATTTTATTTTGCGTTTTTCCCCGTGATTTAGATTATACCTAGGTAGGGTTCCTAATTGTGATTACATTGCTAGATTACGGTGATTTTCCTGATAAATTGTGTACAAATGTGTCTGAAAATTATTCGGTAAGTGTTGAGATATTTGGATCAGAAAAGAAAACGGCAATTCTAAAAATCTTGTGTGAGATGCTCATGTATAATGGCGGCTGAATTGCTATTATGAAAAGTGTCAGGAGGAACTAGATTAAGGGACGAGTGTGAAGGATTGAAAGTCTAGATCAAGTATGAGTTCTGTTGATTGCTAGGTGTATGGAATGAATTCATTAAATCATTAATGAGCGGATTTTTATAAGATGTTGTCGATAGAATTCTAATTAAGAATAAACGAATACCATTTAGGCGAGTTCGTGGTAAAGCTAAGTTACATCAAAATTCTCATAGAAATATTTCAAATGGTAATAAAATTCAATAATATAGGGAAATCTTAGATTATCTTCATAAACATTTCATGTTATCTAAATACTCTCTACCTATCAGGTAGTTGTAAAATTGGAATAATTGTTTCATACACTGAAATTCTCGGCTAAATATAATGATACAAAATAGCGGCCGATCGGTTGCTATTGTAGGGTCGTCAAGGGAATCTAACTATAAAACAAGGATAAAGTAACTATACGCTACAATATGTATTTACTAATATTTGCTCTTTTATATTTTGTACGTAATTTTAATGCTGTGCGATTGCTATTTTATGTAGTACAAGACGTGTTAATACTCATATAATCCACGGTGGTAACTTCAGTTGACTTGAAAGATAGATTACTTTCTTGTTCAAAAATCCTGAAGTGAGGTTATGTGTAAAAAGGTACGTTTGGAGGTAAGAAGGTTCATATAAGATTCCAGTGTTTTGGCATGGTCTAAAATAAATATCATTCAAAACCTTAGAATTAGGTTGTCTCGGTAAAACCAGTAAAATCAGAGATATTTTTTAAATAAACTGTTGTAACAATTTCACTTTTATTATTTACCTAGGTCTTAGAAGTCGTAGATATATGTATATACATATATAATGTTGCTTAATTAAATGATTGAAGTGGAGTTGGTGGCTTATAGGTTAACCAGAAATTGTGTTACCTATCATCTGTGGTTGTGTCGTTGAACCGAGTGGAACTCGCGGGTTCGAGTCCTGTGAGAAGTATACATAACGGGTGTGACTCTCAACCTTCGAGTGAGATCACTAAATTTCGTTTGACTATTACAGGATAAGAATACTGTGGAATGAAGGTTCAATTCCTTCAAATAAATAATTGCTTGACATTGTATGGCAATTCTTTTACCAAATATAATTTTATGTTGTTTATACTGTTTATAGGGAGTTCGATTCTCTCGCAACACTTGATTATTATTTTACTCAATTTTCGGGAATAAAGAAGGCTACCTTTCTTCCGTGGTTGTGTTGTTAATCATAGTGGTGTTTGCGGGTTCGAATCCTGTGAAAAGTTAAACTACAGACAGTTCTCCCAAGCTCCCAAGCAAGGGAATGCTGTTTATTTACTACAGTTAATAAACAGTATTCGATATTATGAAATGAGGGTTCGATTCCTTTAATTACATTAATGCTTGATGATCTATGATAATTCTTTTCAAACATAAATTTTATGTTGTGAAGTTGGGAGTTCGACTCTCTCGTGACACTAGATTACGTTTTCTCAACTTTCGGAGATAGAGAAGCTATCTTCCGTGGTTGTGTTGTTAATCAGTGTAGTCACGGGTTCGAATCCTGTAGAATATCTATTATAGATTATGCATACTGTGGTTTGACGGTTCGATTCCTTCAGATAAATTATAGATTGGCAGCTACGGTAATTGCTAATATTACCTGTCATAAATTTATGACTATATTGTGAAATGGATGTTTGATCCTTTCAAGACGCTATGGAGTTGTCACGGGTTCAATTCCCGTATTGATAATAACTATCAATGACGGATGTAAACCTGTTGTTTATCTTGATTGAAAACTATATATGTGTTTTTCTAGGCTTAATCGGATCCGAATTAAGTCCATATTATACTTTCTTATTCATAATGGCATTGTTCATTATTCATATTGATTATTAAAAAAAAGAGAAAATTTAATGATGCCTGGCTTTAGCACAAATCTATGTGTTTCAATACCTTGCATCTTTTAATTTTGACAACAAATCTACCATGTTGTAGCAAACTTAGTTCATGCATATGAACATATCTACTGCATTCTCTATATCGATCTACGACTGCACATGTGCAGAGAATCGTCTGTAATACTTGGAACTGGCTCTTGATCCCGAGTTGTCTCTAAAGAGGGAGGTCTGGTTATTCATCTCCGAGCTATGGATCCCTGTTGTATACGTACTCAGGGGGAGGTAACGGAGTTTATAACTAGCCTAGCTGTTGATCTAATCAACCTTGGGCCATGCCTCTGGATCGGATATACTTGGAGTGAGGTCGACCAATATTGCTTACAATTCTTCATTTTTCTCCGACAATTACCCAACAATCTTTTAGAATCGTCTGTAATACTTGGAACTGGCTCTTGATCCCGAGTTGTCTCTAAAGAGGGAGGTCTAGTTATTCATCTCCGAGCTATGGATCCCTGCTGTATACGTACTCAGGGGGAGGTAACGGAGTTTATACACTAGCCTAGCTGTTGATCTAATCAACCTTGGGCCATGCCTCTGGATCGGATATACTTGGAGTGAGGTCGACCAATATTGCTTACAATTCTTTCTTCTCCGACAATTACCCGACAATCATTTTATGTTTGTGCTGGGTTTGCTATCATGTGGTCGAGCAATGTCCACATTTATCTAATAGTTATTCCTTGATGGAGTGCTATAAGCCAGGTCGTGAGACCTTATTTACATGAATGATATTATAAGGTATCAATTTCCGTTACAAGAAGTAGATATTGTATTATTTACTAATATTGATTTAATTTGGATCTTTGATTAGATCTTTATTATATGATTATAAAAAAAATATAAAAAAATGAAAAAATATATTTTTAGGGGTGGTTTTGATGGGGTGGAGCGTTATAAAGCATGAAGGACGAATCGCACTTGACGGACGCGGGCATGTATTTTATACATGGAGGGGGCGTCCCTCCCTCCCCTTCGGGGGGGGGCCCCCTTAACCACCTTTATAAATATTCTGTCTTACTAGTGTCCTAAATGTCCTTAAAATTATGACTCTGATCTTCGATCATTTAACCCCTAGCATGAACAACAGGGCAGTTTACATTCTACAATTTCAAGTTTGAATTAATTTATATTACAAAACTGTGTATTACAGAGAGGAGGTTTGAATGGTGTATGCAACATATACTTAGTTATGTAGTATAATTGTTTATTATTATGTTTATTCCAGATTAAGGTAAGTATCTATGTATGAGTAGGCGATAACGAATAAATAATAAAAAAATAATAAAGAAATCACAATTTATTAAGATCTATTAAACTCTAACGTACCTCTAAAAAGAACTATTGGTTATACGGATGGCAATGTAAGGGTTCCTAGACGATCATTTGGCCATATGAAGGGGAACTCGTATTATCGGCTTGGAGAAGAGTATTTTACTCAGGGGGGGCGAGTTACAATTTGGTGCCGTGACCAGGATTATAAACTGGATTTTTGCGGCTCTGTGATATGTAGGCTTTTTAGCCTACAATTTGTTGTTCGTGTAATGGATGGAGGTCTTCAAACGTGAGAGTAACAAAGCTGTGTCTTAATAAATTGATATTCAATATCATAATAGCTTTAAATAATAACAAATAACTTTTACATAGTATTTAAATAAACATTTATATTTTCAGGCGATACAATTTAAGTAAATAAAAACAGTTAAATTAAACAAAGATGCCGAAACCAAAATCTATACCTAGGAAGTGTTATAAAGAGTAAAAGTATAGAAATAGTGAAATTAATGTAGTTGTAGACTCGACTCGTTAACTCGTAAAGCTTGTTAGTTCATGCATGGTCATACTGGAAAAAGTACTCTTGGTTATTTTATAGAATTATCGTCTCTAGAAGTTGTAATTAATTATTTTGCATTTTACTATTGTTAAGTTTTACAAATAACACAATTTTTTGGTTAAAATAAAAATAAAAGGTTGTAAATTAAGAATGAAAGATGTCTGTTGGGTCACGTGAGTAGCATGTTTATGTTCATTATAACAATCAATACTCAATGTATTGAAAGAAGGTCTATATAAGATAATGTATTGAAGGAAGGTCCCCGTAAGATAACTAATTACAGGCACATCAAGCAAGTTGTAATGCATAAAAACCCCTTAAGTTGTTACACATTGAAAAAAAATTAGGCCATATTAATACACGTTCAGTACCTACCCCCAGACTTGACAATAAATAGCTGATTGGTAATTTTATAATTATTATTATTATTTGGTAAAATTTGTACTCGAGTAATTTTATATTTGTATTAGATTAATTAGATTTTAAATAGTTAGAGTTAGCTTCCATTAATAAATATAATTAAAAAAAAAATGTTGGGTTAGGTTACGGCGCAATCACATTTATTAAAATATAAATATAAAATTTTACATATTTCAATACACTATCTAGAAGGCTTATTATAAGTAGATACAACTGATCATTACATTATCCTAAATATTAAATTTACAAATATTTTTTACTGACTTGAATCCATTTCATTTTCTATGTGCTTTAAAATGAGTGTGATTGTTGGGGAGAAGAAAGGCCAGACCCGTAAACATCAAAAATGATGTTAATTAAATTTAAAAAAATTGGCTGTATTATTTTAGTAGTAAATTTTAACTCGTTAGTAAACTCGTAAAATTTAGGGGGCGATTGTAACTAAATCACTCGTTGAGATGAGTTTTGGATTACGTACTAGTTTTCAGTTTAACGCCATCTAGCGTTGGTGTCTAACAGCACTTGCATCATTCCGTAAAATTCAATAAGATCGAATAAAGGTTAAAAAGGTTTAATAGGTAAGACATACATGGCGCTGTAATAAAACAAAAGTCAACTACGTAATAAGCTAAGCGCGGGAATAATCAAGGAGTTTTTATTTTGACAAAAAAAAAAGAGAGAAAAAAAACAAGTGAAAGGAGAAGAGGGGCGCGTCAGGCGGGGAACGGTACGAAACGTGGAAAAAAGGAAAAATCGAGGGTTTTTTTAGAGTGAGTGCTTGTGTGTAATTTAAATCAGCACGGCGCGGCGGTACGTGAGTAGTTAGAGGTTAATTCGTTACTTGTTATTCGAAATGTATGAGGGTTTAGGCGAATTACACGTATAATGATATTCTTTTACTTTTGAGTGTGCTAGCAGTGTTTTGTTTTACGGCTTACTAACTGTGAGACAATATTTTATTTTGCGTTTTTCCCCGTGATTTAGATTATACCTAGGTAGGGTTCCTAATTGTGATTACATTGCTAGATTACGGTGATTTTCCTGATAAATTGTGTACAAATGTGTCTGAAAATTATTCGGTAAGTGTTGAGATATTTGGATCAGAAAAGAAAACGGCAATTCTAAAAATCTTGTGTGAGATGCTCATGTATAATGGCGGCTGAATTGCTATTATGAAAAGTGTCAGGAGGAACTAGATTAAGGGACGAGTGTGAAGGATTGAAAGTCTAGATCAAGTATGAGTTCTGTTGATTGCTAGGTGTATGGAATGAATTCATTAAATCATTAATGAGCGGATTTTTATAAGATGTTGTCGATAGAATTCTAATTAAGAATAAACGAATACCATTTAGGCGAGTTCGTGGTAAAGCTAAGTTACATCAAAATTCTCATAGAAATATTTCAAATGGTAATAAAATTCAATAATATAGGGAAATCTTAGATTATCTTCATAAACATTTCATGTTATCTAAATACTCTCTACCTATCAGGTAGTTGTAAAATTGGAATAATTGTTTCATACACTGAAATTCTCGGCTAAATATAATGATACAAAATAGCGGCCGATCGGTTGCTATTGTAGGGTCGTCAAGGGAATCTAACTATAAAACAAGGATAAAGTAACTATACGCTACAATATGTATTTACTAATATTTGCTCTTTTATATTTTGTACGTAATTTTAATGCTGTGCGATTGCTATTTTATGTAGTACAAGACGTGTTAATACTCATATAATCCACGGTGGTAACTTCAGTTGACTTGAAAGATAGATTACTTTCTTGTTCAAAAATCCTGAAGTGAGGTTATGTGTAAAAAGGTACGTTTGGAGGTAAGAAGGTTCATATAAGATTCCAGTGTTTTGGCATGGTCTAAAATAAATATCATTCAAAACCTTAGAATTAGGTTGTCTCGGTAAAACCAGTAAAATCAGAGATATTTTTTAAATAAACTGTTGTAACAATTTCACTTTTATTATTTACCTAGGTCTTAGAAGTCGTAGATATATGTATATACATATATAATGTTGCTTAATTAAATGATTGAAGTGGAGTTGGTGGCTTATAGGTTAACCAGAAATTGTGTTACCTATCATCTGTGGTTGTGTCGTTGAACCGAGTGGAACTCGCGGGTTCGAGTCCTGTGAGAAGTATACATAACGGGTGTGACTCTCAACCTTCGAGTGAGATCACTAAATTTCGTTTGACTATTACAGGATAAGAATACTGTGGAATGAAGGTTCAATTCCTTCAAATAAATAATTGCTTGACATTGTATGGCAATTCTTTTACCAAATATAATTTTATGTTGTTTATACTGTTTATAGGGAGTTCGATTCTCTCGCAACACTTGATTATTATTTTACTCAATTTTCGGGAATAAAGAAGGCTACCTTTCTTCCGTGGTTGTGTTGTTAATCATAGTGGTGTTTGCGGGTTCGAATCCTGTGAAAAGTTAAACTACAGACAGTTCTCCCAAGCTCCCAAGCAAGGGAATGCTGTTTATTTACTACAGTTAATAAACAGTATTCGATATTATGAAATGAGGGTTCGATTCCTTTAATTACATTAATGCTTGATGATCTATGATAATTCTTTTCAAACATAAATTTTATGTTGTGAAGTTGGGAGTTCGACTCTCTCGTGACACTAGATTACGTTTTCTCAACTTTCGGAGATAGAGAAGCTATCTTCCGTGGTTGTGTTGTTAATCAGTGTAGTCACGGGTTCGAATCCTGTAGAATATCTATTATAGATTATGCATACTGTGGTTTGACGGTTCGATTCCTTCAGATAAATTATAGATTGGCAGCTACGGTAATTGCTAATATTACCTGTCATAAATTTATGACTATATTGTGAAATGGATGTTTGATCCTTTCAAGACGCTATGGAGTTGTCACGGGTTCAATTCCCGTATTGATAATAACTATCAATGACGGATGTAAACCTGTTGTTTATCTTGATTGAAAACTATATATGTGTTTTTCTAGGCTTAATCGGATCCGAATTAAGTCCATATTATACTTTCTTATTCATAATGGCATTGTTCATTATTCATATTGATTATTAAAAAAAAGAGAAAATTTAATGATGCCTGGCTTTAGCACAAATCTATGTGTTTCAATACCTTGCATCTTTTAATTTTGACAACAAATCTACCATGTTGTAGCAAACTTAGTTCATGCATATGAACATATCTACTGCATTCTCTATATCGATCTACGACTGCACATGTGCAGAGAATCGTCTGTAATACTTGGAACTGGCTCTTGATCCCGAGTTGTCTCTAAAGAGGGAGGTCTGGTTATTCATCTCCGAGCTATGGATCCCTGTTGTATACGTACTCAGGGGGAGGTAACGGAGTTTATAACTAGCCTAGCTGTTGATCTAATCAACCTTGGGCCATGCCTCTGGATCGGATATACTTGGAGTGAGGTCGACCAATATTGCTTACAATTCTTCATTTTTCTCCGACAATTACCCAACAATCTTTTAGAATCGTCTGTAATACTTGGAACTGGCTCTTGATCCCGAGTTGTCTCTAAAGAGGGAGGTCTAGTTATTCATCTCCGAGCTATGGATCCCTGCTGTATACGTACTCAGGGGGAGGTAACGGAGTTTATACACTAGCCTAGCTGTTGATCTAATCAACCTTGGGCCATGCCTCTGGATCGGATATACTTGGAGTGAGGTCGACCAATATTGCTTACAATTCTTTCTTCTCCGACAATTACCCGACAATCATTTTATGTTTGTGCTGGGTTTGCTATCATGTGGTCGAGCAATGTCCACATTTATCTAATAGTTATTCCTTGATGGAGTGCTATAAGCCAGGTCGTGAGACCTTATTTACATGAATGATATTATAAGGTATCAATTTCCGTTACAAGAAGTAGATATTGTATTATTTACTAATATTGATTTAATTTGGATCTTTGATTAGATCTTTATTATATGATTATAAAAAAAATATAAAAAAATGAAAAAATATATTTTTAGGGGTGGTTTTGATGGGGTGGAGCGTTATAAAGCATGAAGGACGAATCGCACTTGACGGACGCGGGCATGTATTTTATACATGGAGGGGGCGTCCCTCCCTCCCCTTCGGGGGGGGGCCCCCTTAACCACCTTTATAAATATTCTGTCTTACTAGTGTCCTAAATGTCCTTAAAATTATGACTCTGATCTTCGATCATTTAACCCCTAGCATGAACAACAGGGCAGTTTACATTCTACAATTTCAAGTTTGAATTAATTTATATTACAAAACTGTGTATTACAGAGAGGAGGTTTGAATGGTGTATGCAACATATACTTAGTTATGTAGTATAATTGTTTATTATTATGTTTATTCCAGATTAAGGTAAGTATCTATGTATGAGTAGGCGATAACGAATAAATAATAAAAAAATAATAAAGAAATCACAATTTATTAAGATCTATTAAACTCTAACGTACCTCTAAAAAGAACTATTGGTTATACGGATGGCAATGTAAGGGTTCCTAGACGATCATTTGGCCATATGAAGGGGAACTCGTATTATCGGCTTGGAGAAGAGTATTTTACTCAGGGGGGGCGAGTTACAATTTGGTGCCGTGACCAGGATTATAAACTGGATTTTTGCGGCTCTGTGATATGTAGGCTTTTTAGCCTACAATTTGTTGTTCGTGTAATGGATGGAGGTCTTCAAACGTGAGAGTAACAAAGCTGTGTCTTAATAAATTGATATTCAATATCATAATAGCTTTAAATAATAACAAATAACTTTTACATAGTATTTAAATAAACATTTATATTTTCAGGCGATACAATTTAAGTAAATAAAAACAGTTAAATTAAACAAAGATGCCGAAACCAAAATCTATACCTAGGAAGTGTTATAAAGAGTAAAAGTATAGAAATAGTGAAATTAATGTAGTTGTAGACTCGACTCGTTAACTCGTAAAGCTTGTTAGTTCATGCATGGTCATACTGGAAAAAGTACTCTTGGTTATTTTATAGAATTATCGTCTCTAGAAGTTGTAATTAATTATTTTGCATTTTACTATTGTTAAGTTTTACAAATAACACAATTTTTTGGTTAAAATAAAAATAAAAGGTTGTAAATTAAGAATGAAAGATGTCTGTTGGGTCACGTGAGTAGCATGTTTATGTTCATTATAACAATCAATACTCAATGTATTGAAAGAAGGTCTATATAAGATAATGTATTGAAGGAAGGTCCCCGTAAGATAACTAATTACAGGCACATCAAGCAAGTTGTAATGCATAAAAACCCCTTAAGTTGTTACACATTGAAAAAAAATTAGGCCATATTAATACACGTTCAGTACCTACCCCCAGACTTGACAATAAATAGCTGATTGGTAATTTTATAATTATTATTATTATTTGGTAAAATTTGTACTCGAGTAATTTTATATTTGTATTAGATTAATTAGATTTTAAATAGTTAGAGTTAGCTTCCATTAATAAATATAATTTAAAAAAAAATGTTGGGTTAGGTTACGGCGCAATCACATTTATTAAAATATAAATATAAAATTTTACATATTTCAATACACTATCTAGAAGGCTTATTATAAGTAGATACAACTGATCATTACATTATCCTAAATATTAAATTTACAAATATTTTTTACTGACTTGAATCCATTTCATTTTCTATGTGCTTTAAAATGAGTGTGATTGTTGGGGAGAAGAAAGGCCAGACCCGTAAACATCAAAAATGATGTTAATTAAATTTAAAAAAATTGGCTGTATTATTTTAGTAGTAAATTTTAACTCGTTAGTAAACTCGTAAAATTTAGGGGGCGATTGTAACTAAATCACTCGTTGAGATGAGTTTTGGATTACGTACTAGTTTTCAGTTTAACGCCATCTAGCGTTGGTGTCTAACAGCACTTGCATCATTCCGTAAAATTCAATAAGATCGAATAAAGGTTAAAAAGGTTTAATAGGTAAGACATACATGGCGCTGTAATAAAACAAAAGTCAACTACGTAATAAGCTAAGCGCGGGAATAATCAAGGAGTTTTTATTTTGACAAAAAAAAAGAGAGAAAAAAAACAAGTGAAAGGAGAAGAGGGGCGCGTCAGGCGGGGAACGGTACGAAACGTGGAAAAAAGGAAAAATCGAGGGTTTTTTTAGAGTGAGTGCTTGTGTGTAATTTAAATCAGCACGGCGCGGCGGTACGTGAGTAGTTAGAGGTTAATTCGTTACTTGTTATTCGAAATGTATGAGGGTTTAGGCGAATTACACGTATAATGATATTCTTTTACTTTTGAGTGTGCTAGCAGTGTTTTGTTTTACGGCTTACTAACTGTGAGACAATATTTTATTTTGCGTTTTTCCCCGTGATTTAGATTATACCTAGGTAGGGTTCCTAATTGTGATTACATTGCTAGATTACGGTGATTTTCCTGATAAATTGTGTACAAATGTGTCTGAAAATTATTCGGTAAGTGTTGAGATATTTGGATCAGAAAAGAAAACGGCAATTCTAAAAATCTTGTGTGAGATGCTCATGTATAATGGCGGCTGAATTGCTATTATGAAAAGTGTCAGGAGGAACTAGATTAAGGGACGAGTGTGAAGGATTGAAAGTCTAGATCAAGTATGAGTTCTGTTGATTGCTAGGTGTATGGAATGAATTCATTAAATCATTAATGAGCGGATTTTTATAAGATGTTGTCGATAGAATTCTAATTAAGAATAAACGAATACCATTTAGGCGAGTTCGTGGTAAAGCTAAGTTACATCAAAATTCTCATAGAAATATTTCAAATGGTAATAAAATTCAATAATATAGGGAAATCTTAGATTATCTTCATAAACATTTCATGTTATCTAAATACTCTCTACCTATCAGGTAGTTGTAAAATTGGAATAATTGTTTCATACACTGAAATTCTCGGCTAAATATAATGATACAAAATAGCGGCCGATCGGTTGCTATTGTAGGGTCGTCAAGGGAATCTAACTATAAAACAAGGATAAAGTAACTATACGCTACAATATGTATTTACTAATATTTGCTCTTTTATATTTTGTACGTAATTTTAATGCTGTGCGATTGCTATTTTATGTAGTACAAGACGTGTTAATACTCATATAATCCACGGTGGTAACTTCAGTTGACTTGAAAGATAGATTACTTTCTTGTTCAAAAATCCTGAAGTGAGGTTATGTGTAAAAAGGTACGTTTGGAGGTAAGAAGGTTCATATAAGATTCCAGTGTTTTGGCATGGTCTAAAATAAATATCATTCAAAACCTTAGAATTAGGTTGTCTCGGTAAAACCAGTAAAATCAGAGATATTTTTTAAATAAACTGTTGTAACAATTTCACTTTTATTATTTACCTAGGTCTTAGAAGTCGTAGATATATGTATATACATATATAATGTTGCTTAATTAAATGATTGAAGTGGAGTTGGTGGCTTATAGGTTAACCAGAAATTGTGTTACCTATCATCTGTGGTTGTGTCGTTGAACCGAGTGGAACTCGCGGGTTCGAGTCCTGTGAGAAGTATACATAACGGGTGTGACTCTCAACCTTCGAGTGAGATCACTAAATTTCGTTTGACTATTACAGGATAAGAATACTGTGGAATGAAGGTTCAATTCCTTCAAATAAATAATTGCTTGACATTGTATGGCAATTCTTTTACCAAATATAATTTTATGTTGTTTATACTGTTTATAGGGAGTTCGATTCTCTCGCAACACTTGATTATTATTTTACTCAATTTTCGGGAATAAAGAAGGCTACCTTTCTTCCGTGGTTGTGTTGTTAATCATAGTGGTGTTTGCGGGTTCGAATCCTGTGAAAAGTTAAACTACAGACAGTTCTCCCAAGCTCCCAAGCAAGGGAATGCTGTTTATTTACTACAGTTAATAAACAGTATTCGATATTATGAAATGAGGGTTCGATTCCTTTAATTACATTAATGCTTGATGATCTATGATAATTCTTTTCAAACATAAATTTTATGTTGTGAAGTTGGGAGTTCGACTCTCTCGTGACACTAGATTACGTTTTCTCAACTTTCGGAGATAGAGAAGCTATCTTCCGTGGTTGTGTTGTTAATCAGTGTAGTCACGGGTTCGAATCCTGTAGAATATCTATTATAGATTATGCATACTGTGGTTTGACGGTTCGATTCCTTCAGATAAATTATAGATTGGCAGCTACGGTAATTGCTAATATTACCTGTCATAAATTTATGACTATATTGTGAAATGGATGTTTGATCCTTTCAAGACGCTATGGAGTTGTCACGGGTTCAATTCCCGTATTGATAATAACTATCAATGACGGATGTAAACCTGTTGTTTATCTTGATTGAAAACTATATATGTGTTTTTCTAGGCTTAATCGGATCCGAATTAAGTCCATATTATACTTTCTTATTCATAATGGCATTGTTCATTATTCATATTGATTATTAAAAAAAAGAGAAAATTTAATGATGCCTGGCTTTAGCACAAATCTATGTGTTTCAATACCTTGCATCTTTTAATTTTGACAACAAATCTACCATGTTGTAGCAAACTTAGTTCATGCATATGAACATATCTACTGCATTCTCTATATCGATCTACGACTGCACATGTGCAGAGAATCGTCTGTAATACTTGGAACTGGCTCTTGATCCCGAGTTGTCTCTAAAGAGGGAGGTCTGGTTATTCATCTCCGAGCTATGGATCCCTGTTGTATACGTACTCAGGGGGAGGTAACGGAGTTTATAACTAGCCTAGCTGTTGATCTAATCAACCTTGGGCCATGCCTCTGGATCGGATATACTTGGAGTGAGGTCGACCAATATTGCTTACAATTCTTCATTTTTCTCCGACAATTACCCAACAATCTTTTAGAATCGTCTGTAATACTTGGAACTGGCTCTTGATCCCGAGTTGTCTCTAAAGAGGGAGGTCTAGTTATTCATCTCCGAGCTATGGATCCCTGCTGTATACGTACTCAGGGGGAGGTAACGGAGTTTATACACTAGCCTAGCTGTTGATCTAATCAACCTTGGGCCATGCCTCTGGATCGGATATACTTGGAGTGAGGTCGACCAATATTGCTTACAATTCTTTCTTCTCCGACAATTACCCGACAATCATTTTATGTTTGTGCTGGGTTTGCTATCATGTGGTCGAGCAATGTCCACATTTATCTAATAGTTATTCCTTGATGGAGTGCTATAAGCCAGGTCGTGAGACCTTATTTACATGAATGATATTATAAGGTATCAATTTCCGTTACAAGAAGTAGATATTGTATTATTTACTAATATTGATTTAATTTGGATCTTTGATTAGATCTTTATTATATGATTATAAAAAAAATATAAAAAAATGAAAAAATATATTTTTAGGGGTGGTTTTGATGGGGTGGAGCGTTATAAAGCATGAAGGACGAATCGCACTTGACGGACGCGGGCATGTATTTTATACATGGAGGGGGCGTCCCTCCCTCCCCTTCGGGGGGGGGCCCCCTTAACCACCTTTATAAATATTCTGTCTTACTAGTGTCCTAAATGTCCTTAAAATTATGACTCTGATCTTCGATCATTTAACCCCTAGCATGAACAACAGGGCAGTTTACATTCTACAATTTCAAGTTTGAATTAATTTATATTACAAAACTGTGTATTACAGAGAGGAGGTTTGAATGGTGTATGCAACATATACTTAGTTATGTAGTATAATTGTTTATTATTATGTTTATTCCAGATTAAGGTAAGTATCTATGTATGAGTAGGCGATAACGAATAAATAATAAAAAAATAATAAAGAAATCACAATTTATTAAGATCTATTAAACTCTAACGTACCTCTAAAAAGAACTATTGGTTATACGGATGGCAATGTAAGGGTTCCTAGACGATCATTTGGCCATATGAAGGGGAACTCGTATTATCGGCTTGGAGAAGAGTATTTTACTCAGGGGGGGCGAGTTACAGTACCGAAATTCATATACACACAAACATACATACACACATACAAACTTTCACCTTTATAATATTAGCGTGAAGTTTGATTAAAATAATCTTAAATAATTAAAGTATTTTCCGTGCATATGGCCAGTGACGCCATATATAGTCTGATGTATTATATTATATAGAAAACTACAATTTTTGCTCTTTACAATTCAATACAATTCTGAAACTCTTAATAGTTAAATAGTTGTGCCTCTACCTATTTTATTTCGACTCTTAATAACGAAAATAAATTTCAATCTTTCAACGGATACATTTAACCCTATCGTAACCCGTTTTGATTTTCAGAACTTTCATGGTTCTAAATAACGCGTGCGGTTTTTGATGTAAACATTGCTGTTTTGTTTGTAATAATATATTCTTAAAGCGTAACAAGCGCAAACGTTTTACCCGACATCGTTTATCCAACGTGTCACAATTTCATTATGCGATCTAAATAGAGATGAGAAAAAATATGACCCGGGCGTGTTCAAGAGAAGAGTGAATAGGTATCTTCTTGGCTAGCATGCTACACCTTCGATCGCATCGTCACTTCCCATCAGGTGACAGCGTGGGCAAATGCTAGACAAGTTTTAAATTTAAAAAAATAACACTGTACTCTTAAGGTACTTTCATTGTGACGGTCTTGACCCAATTCGGAATGCGTAAGCTTTTTGTAAGTGTGTTGGACTGTAATCCATCACACGTGATGGATAGTTGAATCCGTTGCTTGGATCAAAATGGATACATTCTCTTTTAAGTTTCTAGATGTTATTATAACCCCTTCCTGTTATCCTTGAAACGTGTTGTGCCAAAATGTACTTAACCCAGTTCTATAATCCTCTTTTAACTTTGATCTTAAGTTATAATGTAAATGTGAATGCAGATGAAACTTATTTAATTTATAAGACAACGATGTTATTAATAACTTCATTTGTCATTGTGTCATATATAATATATACAATTTTTATCTATATGTATAGCAATAATTTCTAATTACCGTGTAGTATGTAAAAATATTTTTTTTTTATTTCTTTTCTTATAAGGCAAAGTGCCTTTTTTTCTTTAACTAACTAGATAAGACGATAATATACTAAATACTCGTACTACTAGCAACAGGTTTTTACTAGGTGGTAGGTGGTATTTTTACTTTTCTGCAAAGTTCATCTAGGTAGGTACCACCACTTTGCCAATTATTCTGCCGCCAAGCAGTAGTGTGGAAGCCCTACTGTGTTCCGGTTTGAAGGGCACCGTCCGGTGTCCGGTGTCCGGTGTCCGGTTTGTAGCTAGTGAAATAACTGGGCATAAGGCAAGTGAAACTTTATGATCTGATCTCACAGTCTAGTAATATTATTACCAAACTGTGCGGATGTCTCAGGAGGATGTCCGCAGTGCATTGTCATGCGACATATTATAAATTGGAGTTCCGAGTGACACTGTTTTGTTATGGGCGGTCGTGTCAATTAAAACGACTAGCTCGTCACATCACTTACTAATATAAAAAAACCTATATGACCTGTAAACAACCTAAACGCTTCAGCACACACACCGGTAGGTAGCGTACCCAACATGCTGGCAGCATTAAATAAATAAATAAATATGTGTGGACGTTTCACACAGCGCCATCTAGCCTCAAACTAAGCAAAGCTTGTACTATAGGAACCAGATAACGGATACAATACTTATATACTTTTTGTTTGTAAATACATACATAGAATACAATATAACACCCAGACACAGAACATACATCGATGCTCATCACACAAATGTTTGTCCTGGGTGGGAATCGAACCCACAACCTGCAGTTCAGAAGGCAGGAACACTACCAACTAAGCTATCAGGCCATTGTTATGTATTCATAAATTAATTCAACCCGTTGAAATGAATTATTATACGCCTACTTATTTCTATTAATTTACTTACTTCTCACCTAAAAGGACCTCCGATACGACTATTATCAACAATGTTTAACGAATCGCGGTGTCAGAACTCGATTGAGATTTATCTTCATAGGATTAGGGTTTTAATTATATTAACAAATGACGTAGGCGAGCTATACGATCGTCTGATTTTAGGCGTCACAGCTGCCCTTTGTTGGCGTAATAGTTAACAATTTAGCTAAATTGAGATGCGCAAATGTTTTTGTTGTAAGTAATTATATAAGCTACTTAGTTTCGAATTGTAATATGACGTAGGTACTAATAATAATAATAATGTACTATATCGTATCGTAGTAGGTACTATATCGTGAACGATTTCCCTTAGGAATCATGCACGACTTGAATTAGGTTCCATGACAGAGTATAATTCACCACAACCACATTTTTACATTTCCCGTGGTGTTCAAACATGGAGAAAATATTACATATTTCCATTTGTTGCTACTTCCTGAAACGAGGCTCAATTTGTTAAAAAGTTAGCTACACATTCATACACCGTAACATAATATTGGGTTATTTTTTTTAATGCTACTTTACCATAGAATCTTGGGTCCGTACTCTTTTTTAATATATTACTTCCTTTTTTGTTTACTTTTTTTTTTTGAGAAAATCAATATACAGGAGGGACATCCTTTTGGACACTATATAACATTTAAATAGCGGAATATTGGATTAATTTAATTACATTAGGTACAAAATCAAATAAATTCAAATATTTTATTATTTTTAAAAAGGGTACATATTTGTTGTAGGATAGGTGCTAAGAATACATAATTAGATATTAACAATCTATTCTATATTAATACATCAGCAGTAGTTTTACAAAAAATAGAAAGTTAAGGCACAAACAATTTCTACTAAAGCTCATATTTCATAGTGCCGCCCACACTGCCTTTTAGAGACCACCGGCTCCGAACTAAGCAATAAGGTTATGTGGTACCTAATATTGAATCAGCCAATTATAGTTAAGCAATTTTGTTTATTGATTTCAGTGGAATTTTAATATTTTTCAAATTTACTACTACATTCCATGCATTCCAGACATTAGGTTTCATTTTGTATGAATTAATTGCTTATAGGCAATGCATTTAGCCACTACCTCGCCTGATGTTAAGCAATGACGTGGTCTAGGATGGGGCATGCTTGTCTAAAATATACCTGTTCACTCTTGACTCGAAAACTCCCAGGTTTATAGTTAACTAGTTCGCCCCGCGCTTTCCCCCGTGGATAAAAAGTATTTTAATTATTTGCTATCACCAGTGGCTATAAAAAAATGACTTTATCTATACAAAAAAGTGTGTTTTTGCTAGTTAACTGTTGATTCTACGAAGTTTTATAACACAATGAAAGATGTTTGGAATATCACTGTCAGCAGTGCTATAAAGAACAGAGAATTTCGAACTTTTGTTTCTAGGTTCATCCTTTTCCAGAATGAAGCCACTGTAAACCGCCGGTACTACACGTCATCAACAGCAGCTTAATTACAGTTCAAGCCGACGCGGCCATCAAGGCCGAAAACCTCAAACGAGACAAATATGCAATCCTTGATAGGGCCTACATGTTTGTGCTGTTTGGGGTGGAGACAATGGGTCCATGTGGGCCGGCTGCCATGGCAACATATAGGCACTTGGCCAAACATTTGGTGAAAGCATCAGGTGACCAGAATACTGGCTTTTATTTTACACAATATATAAGCATTGCCATTCAACTTGGTAATGCTGCCAGCATTCTGGGCACTTTCCCCTCCACCAACGGTACATAACATTCATAAATAAAAACTAAAAATAACATTTCAAATTTTTAGTGTTTATTTATTGTAAGTTCTTAGGTATAGTTTAGTTTTTTAGATCTAGTTTAGTTTTGTATTAACGATTATAAAATACTTATATTAATAAATGTATATTACTGCATGGCTATGAGCGTCTTTTGGCGATTTTGATAAAACACTATTAAATCACTCTGTGCACACAATCAATACGTGTGATTCCATCCGGAGTTATATCTTACGTCTTTCGCGCGGTTGATTCGTGAGACAGACAAGAAGATTAGGGTATCTATAAAATAGAAATATAACTGTTATATTTCTACGAAATAATGGCTTGAGTCTTGCGATCGCTTTAAGAAATTCAGCCACTGGGGATTTGGATGTGAATAATTTAATTATAAAAGAAATACGACACTGCCATTGGATATTTCGTAATTTTTATTCAATAGTATTCTAATAATTAAATATTTTTCTTATAGTTTATATCACAAGTAATAAGTATAAATCGAAAGCCTTTTATATTTAGTTATTATAATCGTAATCATTTCTGAAGTTTAACCAATGCTTAAAATGTCCTGTCAACTTCTCGCTGAACAAGCAAAACCGTGACAGGACATTTTTAACTAGCGTTCATAGGCAAAAAAACTCTTAAGTTTTCAGCAATGTCTAAAAAATACTTGGAAACGTGATTCATCTGCATTATCAGAGATTTCGGACGGCGTTGCTGTTAGTCCAATGCGTCCAGGACTCTATTTCTTTCTGCAGAGCCTCTCCAGGGCTAATCGTATCGCTGACCTGACGGTGTCCAATCAACTTGTACTCGCTGGTTAAATGGTCGTTGGTCACTCCACAAGCTAGGAGGTCCTGTGCTGCTTTTATCGCTTGAGCATTCGGTAGATGCGCTGGAATTAACAAGGGTTGGAAGTTAGGCCCTAATTTGTGCCTTACTCAATATCCGGTTCCTACCCTGCATCTTGCTAATTCTATGAGCTATATCGGTTACTAATGTGCGTAAATTTTATACAATTAACAGGCTATTTTAGTTTCGGGTCGATATAATGGCAGTCTTAGGCGCTTGTCACATGGCACCGCGCACTGCCGCGGCAGGCGATGAGGCGGATTTCACGTTGCACTGGTCTCTTAGTAATCCGTTGATTCTTTACACACGTACACCGGATCATTGTGGGAGAAGGACATGCAAAAGCTAGAAAAAATGGAATTATTGTCGAAAAGTTAAATATATCCGCGCGGACAGGCGCGTAAACCGCCTCACCGCGCGGCGCACCGCTGCAAAATCCGCTTAACCGCCTCCTCCAACCGCAGCGGCGCGCGGTGCAGTGTGATAACCGCCTTAGAAAATTTATCATATAAATGTTGGCTATTATTTCATCGCATTGGATATTAAAAATTTTAGTTTTTCGAATAGCATAGTATATTTATCGGACATAATGATGATTTTTCAATAAAGTCAAATCAAGTTTCAATAAAGTGCATGAAGATTATGCTTTTATTTTTTAATAATTGGATTTGTACCGCAATGTGCGCCAATTTGATTTTAATTAAGACCTTATCGTTCAAATCAGGTATTGGAATATGAACAAAAAGTAAAGAAAGCAATTAAATGAGGCCACAAACTGGTTTTCGGCGAAGCACTTAAAAAGTCATATCTACTTAACAATCTTCTCTGAAATTGTTACATTAAGGCAAACATTTAGTGATATCGTCAAATATATATGATATCGTCAAGGATAAGCCACAACAACATATTTTGCAAGTATGATATACTTAGCATCAGCTTTCAGCAGCAGATTATCATCGGCTGTTTGAGTCCACTGCCAAACATAGGGTTCCCCTATTGTAGAGAGTTTTCCATAATCAGCACGCTTGGCAGGCGTCTTGGAAATCCCACGTGGATTAAAATGCAGACCGAAGAGAAGGCTCATTCTCCATTTCCTTAGCTGGCCCTTACGGCTCCCACGGGCCATATGCCGTGCCAGCGCATATAAACCACTATGGTTTATATGCGCTGGCACGGCATATTATACTTACAATTACCTCTAAAATCTCCAATAAAGGAGATCCCAATAGACTTCGTATTGTACGACTTAGTGTGGGCACCAACCAAACTCCAACCGGCTCCTTCATACACTTTGCCGTTTCCGCAAATAAGGAATCTAAAAACAACTAAATCCTATATATTAATATACAGTTCAATATTTGCACTGTAATATTTGCAGTACAATATTTTATAATGTAAAAATAACAAAATCGTTATGCCTAATAAATTCCGGTATTGGTTGATTGAAAATAAACTTACGATTCTGCAATGTCATCGAATTTCAGCGTCACCCTTTGATTCTCCCTGATTGCATTCACGATCCGCTCGCACTCTTGGTCGGTTGTCGGCTCAGAGGTCACTGCATGATGTATAATAACCAGACCCACGGGGTTTGGAAGGACTACATTCCTTAAAGAAGCTTCACCGGCCCATTTCGTTATTGGCACAATATTGCAATTAGGATCTGAAAGCAAAAAATACTAACCGGTTTTCAACTATGGATTTTAGAGGTCATTCACTTATTTGTAAATATTTATTTGCTATTATCAAACCTCTCTTACTATCGATACTGAGAAACTACAATCAAAGCTCAGATGACTCAAGAAACAATAGCACCTGCTCTTGAGAATGTTTCTTAGCTTAATCTCCCTTTTTCAAAGATGTGTGAGAAAACTTCCAGCAATTCGTTATAATACTTTAATGTTCAGCCTTAAAATGTTTGAAATCTCTTTAAAAACTCGGTTACATAAAAAATCCCGCAAAATTTTTAATATTAGTATAAGTTTAAATGTGGAAAGGTCAGTCAGTACCTACCGATAAATAAGCTCTCATGGTATTCATAAACGTTTGCATGCTTTATTAAGTTTATTAATTACATATTATTAGAGTACAATTTATATATAATATTTGATAATAAGCACTTGAGGAAAATCTTTTGACTTTGACTATAAATATATTAATATACACCTCAAGTAACTTGAATAAAATAAAATAAAAATGCACTAGGTAAACTTAATATAACAAGCCGCGACCAGTAGGCATCGTGCCCAAAATGCTGGTGGCATTGCCCCGTTGAAGAGCAATACTTAGCCTTTGGGCCAATACCGTGTAGGACTAAGGAGCATTAAAAAGATTAAACTGGGTTTAATTGTAATGTGCAATGTGTAATGGTATGTATAAACTACACTGCAGCCATCAATAATCGAATTAAAATATAAATTTATTTTAGTAACAAACTATTAATTAATGAACTATATTAATATCGTAAATCTTTACCGTTAAGGTAAATCTTTAACGTTAAGGTAAAGATTTACGATATTAATATAAAAATTATTCTGAAACTTATGTTTAAATTGCAAAGCTTTGAATAAGCAATAAAGCACGTTTAAACAATGAAGATTTCGCCACGACTTTATAAAATTATTTCAAGAAATAAAATTACACCTAATAAATTTAATGTAAAGGAACAATTTGAATAATAATGGGATTTGAACCCGCATCTCATTTAGATGTAATTTGGGTATGAACACAAAATAAAACAACAACACATTAAATACACACCCGCACGTGTAATACACACGTGTATTAATTTTATTTAAGATGAACTGCCGCGAGGTCACCTTAGTCAATGAATTATCATAAGTTCACATGTCACGGTAGGTTAAGAAAAATATGTCCCGGCCGGCTTTATGGATGGATGAATTAAGGCTCAAATTAGATTAAAATTATACGGTTAAATCCACTAACTAGGCGATACTAAATCATAAATAATGTTCAATTTTAAATATTTATTAATTTCGTTGCATTTATATTTTTGAAGTGATCATTGAAAATTAATTGATTTCTAGCGGTCAGAAGACAATTTGAACTAGTAAGAAAAAGATCAGGAGTTCCTTCAAACAAACTGCCAAAGGATCTTAGTAATAAGAATCGGTATAGGCTTCGCACGTCTCTTTAGTAAGTGTAGATAAATATATATAAAATTATTTATTGCACAAACAACAACAATAGAAGGTACATAGGTGAACTTAATGCTATAGAACATTATCTTCTAGTGAACCCTGGTGTATTGTGGAAGGCTTAATGTAGTAGTGCAATATTGATGGGACATAAAAGAAAAATAACAACTTATTTGCTAAACTGGTGATAGTATAAATAACACCATAATAAATATATAAAATTAAATACACACACTAATATATACATATATACATACATACATAATTTTCGCGAAGTTTGAAGATATTACAAAATTAATTTACTGCTGTTATATTAGAAAGGCGTCGTTCTTACCAGCGGCGTTCACCATCACTCCACAGAAAACAAACAAGTACAAGACTACGAAATTCATTTCCAGATCAATTACAACTTTTTTCAGGTTTATCTTAGTGAACAGTGATCCCTATTACGTTAATTTCACAATAAAATACAAACTGTAATGCTAACGCTTATATATTCTTATGACAATATAATGTAATAACCAGATAAAGAACGGGGACTATGTAAATCCCCCTTTCAAGAAGCAGGAAAGCCCTATTATAGCCTTAGCTATATGTGTAACTAAAAACATGTCATACGTTAGGTCCGCCGTGGCTTATTCGGCTGAGCAGCTAAAGCGGCGCAAATATACTCGTAGTAATCCCGGTAGCGGTTACATATTTGAGCCGATTAATGTGACTCACCGGGACTCATCGTGTTTTCCAAAGTTTATCAGAGCCGAGAGAGAGCAGAGAGAGGTCGATGCGACGCGTGATCAAAATGGCTAATTTGCTCACGCGGCTAAATAAGTTGGCACTTATTTGGCAAATTAGCCGGTAGATCATCGCGGCAGTCGAACATTTTTTTTTGTAGAAGGTATTGTAGCTTGTAATTTTTTTGTTATATTATTGTTGCGGTATTCAGTTAGTTAAAACTTATATTTATGACGGCGGCAACGTCTAGTTATAAACTCTATCAGCGGGCTGTACCGTAATTTACTCTGTGGCAGCATTTAAATTTATTACAGTGGCAACACTGGCATTTGTCATCGCTTCCCTACCCATCTGGCTATAAAAAGGGACCGCTCGGTGTACTACGGATCATTTCTTGTTCCAGACACGGCGCGGTGTGGACAAACTGAAGGCCTATGATTATATAGGTTACAACCTACGCACAACCCGTTTGCCTATATTTATTTATAATATGAAGACATGAATATTATCTATTATCAAATACTTTTCAGTAATAAACATCGTCAACTAATTAAACTGAATTTATGGCTACGATAATCTCAGGAACATCACATATTCTATTTAGGATAGGATTCACAAAACGTTAACAATTTAAAATGATAGGTCACTTAACACAGAAACGTCACAGTCCGGATAAGTACTGAAGAATGCGTTGAGATCACTCATGATGCGACATAGCGGCATATATTTCCTGGGTTCTAGTCGAAAACTTATTTACACCGTTGTGGTGTGGACTGTGGTAGATTATATTACCTACCTACTTTTTACTACCTTTTACATTACATGATCTCATCGTATAACGACAAGGATACAATAGTATCTAAAAATTTAATAACCTACCATAACCCCAATCTAGTGTACCTAGATAGTTTAGGTTTCAATACCAAACTGCCTTATTAATAAACGGGTATTAGTCTCGGACTAGTTACTTCAGCTTTTGTCCTTTTTTTGCTACTGGAATATTTAGCTGGATCGAAAGAGACAAAAGAAGGTGTAACTAATCTAAAGCTAGTTCGTGTTTATTAATAAGGCTGAAAGTGTTTTATTTTAGTGTCGTTGTGTTCGTTTTGTTATATTTTAATAGTTGAGGTTTTCTATGTACCTTTTTTCAAGCTACTCGTTCATGATTTGGGTACGGACATAGTTTGAACTCTGATGATGGAAATAGGTATGGAAAATAAATTCATCCCTCCCACAGAGCATCACTTTGAAGCGGCTACTTGCCTCCTGCATCCTTCCGCTCTCCGCGGTTTTGACCACGTCGTCGGTCCATATAGTGGGGGGCTGTGCCTAAACCACTTACTGTTAAAAAGCTACCACTTCTACCACCACGTTTTTTTTAATGTATATACGAGATCTACTATCTATCTAATTAGCCAACAATAAGCGAATAATAAAACAATTTAAAACACAAAAGGAAAACAACGTATAATGTATCAAATGATAACAACCACTACGCAACCGCTACGCAAATAAAAACAAGAAAATTGTTATTCCCCTTAATTACTGACCTACTGCAATGTTGGAACGTTGCATTGCTATTTCATAACTAATAGTAATTAATAAATATTACCAATAAATATTTATACCTCTTTCTTTACATATTATTTTAAATATCTTAATAATTCATTAATGCCTGGACACAAACGACGAATCCCCTATTCATCTATAGGGATAGACGCAGAGATTATTCGTTAGTGTCCAGGGTCCCTACCCATGAACTACGAGGACCATGTTCCTGCAACACCTAGACACAGGAGCAAGTACGTACTAGCGTTATTTTTTCGAAGGACTAATTGTTGGAATCGAAACAGTAGCCTCCGGGCTATGAGCCGACCTGCTCAACCACCATGCCACAGAAGCTGTCAATCTACATGTGAAATGTACCTGATGCACAGAATATACAATAGTAAGTACTACGTACCGATGGGAAAAGGTCACCATAGCCCATATGCTTACAGATGTCCATACTGCCCATTAGACATCTGTAACACTAGACGTGTGACTAATGTGTTGCTTGCTCTGTGATAACTTTTCTTTTTGAAGTGATAACTATTTTTAGGCGCGTTGAGCACTTTTAGGTTGTGAACAAAAATCATGGAACTCGCGTCATCGTCACCGAACGTTTTCCATAAGCTATATATGTATACCGTGTATATATGTGTACTTTTTGGGTGAACAAAAAGCGAAGCTCGCGTCATCGTCACCGCACGCTTCCCATAAGCTATATGTCACAAGTTACTTAGATTTATTTTCTATCGGCAGTTCCCAAAGAATGTATGAATGCACATCTTTTTTTTATCCTTCTTTCAAAACGCTCTTTCTATCTCATTGAGCTCATTCTACATCTTAAGGCTTGCGCACATTAGGGTGGGCCGTATCGCAACACATCGCAAACAAAATTTTCCTACATCAGGTTACGGCATGAAAATGCGCATAAGGGTTGTGCCACAACTGAAGATAGCGGGTGTGCTACAAAATCTCTGACGCAATCCCTCCCTCCATCTTTATCGCTCTAGTATATGATGATCCTGAGCGATATAAGAGGATAGAGTATGAAAAAATACAATTCCTGCTGACAGGTTTAGCTCAACCTTTGTATACATGGTGGCATTTAATTCACTCTTTTCCTTAAATGTATGTACTCAGATCATGTTATAAAATATTCGTACAAGGTCCAATTTAAAAAAAATGATTTTGTTTTAGTATTTAGTTCCTCCTAAAATAACCTCATGACAACCGAAATGTCTATTTAACGGTACACACAGCGCGGCACCAGCTGAGTGTTTTGTAAAAGTTTAGTAGGCAACAAAACACCTGCTTTGTTCAATGTCACAAGGCTTTTCTATAGAATTGAAATTTGATAATACCTAGATTTAAGTTTTATTTCATAAGTTTTTTATTTAATTTAGTTATATGGGAGCATTCTATAGCATGGACTGAATACGTACATTAAAGGAAAAGAACGAATTAAATTCCACCTTGTATACATGTATTAGAATTCTACATTTCTCATGAAATTTAAGAAGTTTACTATAACCTTAGAGTTTCTCTGTCTACGACTATAACAAATCACAGTGAAGCTGAACTGAAGCCATGCGGTTCGTACTAACTTAAAATTATCCGGGTGAGCTGGGAAATGCAACCGCAAATAAAGTTACAGAGTTCCGAAAGTTTGGGAACGTCGTCACAAGCAGCCACATTTGAACTGACGAGTGTCTATTGTTTGGAAGGTTTGATACCAAGCATACGTACAATTTAGCAGTTACAGAGAACACGAGGCGCTGTGTGGCTTTCTGGGTGTATAATCTAAGCGATCTTATTCGAAAAGAGTCAGCCATAGATTCATGGCATACACTTGTAATAAGAATCTTTAGCAAACTAGTACTTTAGTTTAATGGAACTTTTTTTATGTTTTGGCTCCACACTTTTGTGTATTTAGCCAGTGTCAAGTAATTGATAATTTATTAAGTTAATGATATTTCACGCAAATATGTGTATATAGTCAATAGTCAAGTCATAGTCAAGTCATAGTCAAGTCATAGTCAAGTCATAGTCAAGTCATAGTCAAGTCATAGTCAAGTCATAGTCAAGTCATAGTCAAGTCATAGTCAAGTCATAGTCAAGTCATAGTCAAGTCATAGTCAAGTCATAGTCAAGTCATAGTCAAGTCATAGTCAAGTCATAGTCAAGTCATAGTCAAGTCATAGTCAAGTCATAGTCAAGTCATAGTCAAGTCATAGTCAAGTCATAGTCAAGTCATAGTCAAGTCATAGTCAAGTCATAGTCAAGTCATAGTCAAGTCATAGTCAAGTCATAGTCAAGTCATAGTCAAGTCATAGTCAAGTCATAGTCAAGTCATAGTCAAGTCATAGTCAAGTCATAGTCAAGTCATAGTCAAGTCATAGTCAAGTCATAGTCAAGTCATAGTCAAGTCATAGTCAAGTCATAGTCAAGTCATAGTCAAGTCATAGTCAAGTCATAGTCAAGTCATAGTCAAGTCATAGTCAAGTCATAGTCAAGTCATAGTCAAGTCATAGTCAAGTCATAGTCAAGTCATAGTCAAGTCATAGTCAAGTCATAGTCAAGTCATAGTCAAGTCATAGTCAAGTCATAGTCAAGTCATAGTCAAGTCATAGTCAAGTCATAGTCAAGTCATAGTCAAGTCATAGTCAAGTCATAGTCAAGTCATAGTCAAGTCATAGTCAAGTCATAGTCAAGTCATAGTCAAGTCATAGTCAAGTCATAGTCAAGTCATAGTCAAGTCATAGTCAAGTCATAGTCAAGTCATAGTCAAGTCATAGTCAAGTCATAGTCAAGTCATAGTCAAGTCATAGTCAAGTCATAGTCAAGTCATAGTCAAGTCATAGTCAAGTCATAGTCAAGTCATAGTCAAGTCATAGTCAAGTCATAGCCAAGTCATAGTCAAGTCATAGTCAAGTCATAGTCAAGTCATAGTCAAGTCATAGTCAAGTCAAGTCAGTAAAATAACATTTTGTTGCGTCGACAGTTTAAAAGTATTTTTCTATATAAATTTTATAAATCCATCTGTGAAATTGAAAAACTAATCTTAAAGTGTTTTTACGTTATTTGACCACTTCATTTTCTCTACCAGTTAGATTTTTAAATAACAGACTAGCCATAAAACCTGATATTAGGTCCGCCTAGTTGTCTAGATAACAAAAACACAAAACCAATCAATTTTATTCAGTAAATATGATTATTTTCCTATTCTACAGGCATGAGTGGTTTGAATTAAACCTGTTATTGAGGTTTTATTGCGTAGGTCTCACTGACTTGCAAAGTTTTTGTTACTCCTAGACACTTGTATAACAATTTTATAAATGTTGGTACGTAATAATACCTTTGAAAACGAACCACAAATAAGCTACAAATATTTTACAGTTTAAAATCGTATGGAAATTAGAAGCGTTTTCACGGTATTGTAATTTTGGAGATATCTAGTAACTCTGAGCAAGAAGTAAATTACGCAATATTAAATAATAATAAGCGTAATAATTTTTCTATTATATGCGTAGTACCTAGCCTAATTATTATGTTATAAATCAATATATTTACTCTGATGCAAGTCAAGCTATCGAATAAAACTAAATTGTAAACGTACTAAAATCCTTTGACTTAGAATTGTTACTAAAAATTACTACGAGATAGATAGCCTGCCAATAGCAGGAATAGCTTTGGAAAATAAAATAAAAATTGCATTATCAAAATCTAACATGAAAAATATTTTAAATAAATAACCACTAAGTTCCAGAAAGGTAATACGAAAACCGACCAATTACCATAAAAATTAAAAGGGACCGGGGAGTGGTCTTCGTCTTTATACATTTTATAGCAGCATCGGTTATTTAGCGTAATCAACATATTAATCTGTAAAGAAATAAAATGAATTACGAACTGATTTGAACCCGCATCCATCCGTAACTAAAGCCTCGACATGCTTTGTTTTTTCATGCTTTGCTTTGCTCTCTGCTTTTTCCTTTTTATCCCGCTCGTGATTTAAAGTTTTTTTACAGATGAATTTGTTGGTCTTTATGTATGTATGCTTTTCTGATAATTTGTTGTATATCCTATAGGTATAGGATATACAACAAATTATCAGAAAAGCACACCTGCGTCATTTGCGCGCTACAAAGCACTAAGTATAATCGATGTGTAAACATGTGGCCAGCTAGAACGATTTCCATAAGGTCATCTTTCCAAGAAACAACTTTAGGAATATGAGAAATACATAACATTGACAGTTCAAAGAATTATCAAGTATCTACATAACAATATCCTTTTAATTAAATGAATATACGCGAATGCAATCGAGTTTTATTGAGGTCTCGTTTTTTTATAATTCAGTGTCATCATCGTAAATGAAAACATTAAACATAGGATATGGATACACAATTTTAAAGCTTTGTGAACTGAAATTTCTCTAATTATTTTGAAATTATATACACATATTAAAAACGACAGTAAATTAATTACTACAATTTAACTAATCAAGCTTTTTGACCGACATAAAAAAGTTCTTTGCGTTAGGTTTTACTTTGTGATTTCTCTGTGAACCTTAGATATTTCCTTTCTTAACACAAAACTATAAAAAATATATAATAATCAATTTTGTGTTAGGTTAAGAATACTTCTTCCGTCTTTCGTGTAATTATTGTAATAAAAAATATATTTTTTGTAGTCTAGACAAAGTGACGTTTCGCTTTTGAAATTATTAACTGGTAGGTAGGTACTGCGAAGTTCAAGGCACGTGTTTACAATAACTTGACCCCAAAGTCAAGTCGCTGACGAATATTGTATGGTAAGTATACAACAATACGTATATATATTTATATTGGTACATACATACACAATTTATGTACAGAACTCACATTGGTAAAGCTAGTTATTCACACAGCCAAAGTAAGGTCTCTCTTGAACATTAGGTACTCACTCAGTTCGTCATAATATCCGAGAGGGGTTACTATTTTACGAAATCCGACAACGCAATATCAACGGTGGTCTGAGATGATGCATCTGCCCGGTGACGCTATAAAGGTCGGTAGAGATCAACAGCATGCATTATCCCGCTCAAAAAAGGTAGATGCATAACGCCTTCCTCTCCAAGAGCAAAATTATCGGGTCGTTTTTTTATAACAATCTGATAATTTCGCGAATACATTGAAACAATGATTTTATTGCGTAACACAAAAACGCAAGCGTGATTAATAAATTTATTACACTCAATTGAAGGGGTGAGAACAAAAAGGATTTATCTGATTTTTTTCTCAAAATGACTTATGGGTATCGTTGGATTCAGCGTGAAATTATCTTCAATAATACATTCTCAAAATACCGAAATGAGGCTTAAATCTCGAGATTTTGAGTCTAAAAACGGTTTATCTGTCACAGGAATACAGTTCGCTTAGCATATAAACACCATTATATTTATTTTATTATATTATATGTTTACAGTAATTGTATGAATTAGTACTATATTTAGTAATTAAAAATGGAATTAAAACATTTTCAAGCAACTGAAACTTACATAAACCTTTTCTATTACCTTATAAGCACTCTACATTAAAATGACGCCGTTGACGTTTAAAGTCAATTTTCACGAAACTGTCAATTGTCAGTTAAATCCTTTTTATTCTCAACCCTTCAATTATGTGGTTCTGTAAACAGTAAACTGTAGGCATATTAAAAAAAATAATATCATTAAAAAAAAACAGGCTGCCGATGGATCACGTGGGCGCAAGAAAGTTAGCATATTTCCTGTGTGTGTGAAGTACTTCCGTTCTAAGTTCCGGCGTTATGTGCTAATAAACTGTTATCCATAATTTAGTTTCGTCTGTGCATTATATATAACTATTGTCCCATGTCGATCACAGATTAAAGGATACACATGTTGCGTGTATTAATTTTAATGCGCTTTTAGGCTATAATTCATACCCTGAAACAAACAACTATAAATTAATAAAACTAATAACACCCAACGATAGATCCTGGACCCTAACCAGGATTCACCGTGTTCTAGCGATCCACTACGAAGTACTTGCAATTTTTTTTCTGTGCACGAATAGTTTGCGGTTATGTCCTGTTGTGGGAATCGAACTAGCCGCTTCCGGGCTATGAGACGACCTGCTTAGCCACCACACCAAGAGGCTGTCAATTGACTGGTAGTAGATTTTTCAAATATTTAAGATTTTTGTTGGTTAAAAGATTTATTGTTGCTTTTTTCTTTTGAAGTTATTACATAGTACCGAGAAATAAAACTTATATGGGGCAATACTCAATGAAACAAAGAATAAGTCTTGTAGCCTGTATTAACCTAATCTACCACGCAAAAAAGAGTATATTACAGTTAATGAAGTAAAGTTTTAAACCATAATACATAGATTTAAAAAAAATTAAAACAAAAGTTAGTTAGTTTAAATGATATGAATTATGCCCTTAAATGTTTAAGGGGAATGAAAAATAGTCTATTCATCATATCCATTTGTCCACAAAATAAGGGTATTTTACCTGTATACAAATAGTAGGTATATAGAATCACTCCCACCTAGACATAATGTATGCCCACAGAATCATGTACAACTGACCTATATTACTTATTAAATTTTGTATACCTCATCGAACCGTAAGTTCACGTTTTTGTTACTTTTTACAGACTTGCCAATTTGCTAAGTAATATTGACATTTAGAGACTTGGGCGATGATAATGAATAACTTCTTGGTTATATATAAAAACACGTCTATTGATTGACACATAAGGTCGTTGTAGTGTTACTATCCAAGCAGTACTTGCGTCAGGTGTCGACTATAGAATTTTAACGTCTAAACTTCAGATTTATACGGAATGGCTGAGACGAGCAACTTCTCTTTACTGTTGATGCTTACACTTTACAAGTCCAATCAATGCGGATTGAGGTTTTGGTGCCTTCTGCCACAGAATAAAGTTGATAGCAGTTAGAGATCCTAAGTTTATTAGTTTTCAGTACGCCTAAACAGGAGTTTTCTTTTGTTTTGTGCCGGATTGTTTGTACCAGTATTAGTAAGAAAGAGAACTTCTTTTTTTAGGATTCCGTAGTACACAAAAAATCTTTAAAAGTTCGTCATGTCCGTCTGTCCGTCAGTGTGAATCATTTACAGTCTGAATGCTGCAGGTCTCTACCGACCTCTACAGCGTCACCGGGCGGACAACGTCACCGGGCGGACAACGTCACCGGTCGGGTGTCTTACAACTTATATATTAAATTTAATAGGTACATGCATGAATTTTTTTTTATATATATAAACAACGCCATCTAGCCCCAAACTAAGGAAAACTTGTGCTATGAGAACCAGATAACTAATACAATACTTAGATACTTTTTTGTTTGTAAATACATACATAGAATACAATATGACACCCAGACACAGAACAAACACCTATGTTCATCACACAAATGTTTGTCCTGGGTGGGAATCGAACCCACAACCCACAGTTCAGAAGGCAGGGCTACTACCAACTGAGCTATCGTGCCAGCCAATTTTGCACAACGTATACACACTTTGGGGGTAAAGATGGCTCTGTGTGAAGTGAAATGTCCACAAAAAAGGTATTCTTATTATCATTAGATACAACCATATTACAGAATACTTATTTAAATAGTACAAGTACTTAACATGGCTACATACAAAAATATTTATTATGTCAACAAGATAGAAGTGTGCTAGAACAAAGCTAATAAACCGTCGAGTTTTCCTTTATGATTATAATTTAGTGTGTATAGTTTAGTTTTTTTCTTTCTCCTAAGTTCAAATATATAAGAAACCATTTTTGTGTATTGTTGATTGTAATTATTAACAACTTATTTTCCACAAACTGTCATTTCTCGATATAAATAAATCAACAAAATTGATATATAAAACATTGAAATTACTAGTATACTGAAAATATTATTCATTTGTAATTTATTTCTGTAAAACCTATTTTGGACTAGGTGGACCGACGAACTGAACCGGTGAACGAACCTAGGGAAACGATGGATGTAGGAGGCAAGCAGCTGATCAAATTGACGCTCTATAGGGGAGGCCTATGTTCAGAAATGGAGATCTTCATGATAACGATGAATAAATTGCCATGACATAGTTAAGTCTGTGTCACAGGCTCATTATGAAAGTAGATAGTTAATCAAAATTAAACTGAATGGTATCATGCGTGATGATGGTTAAAGACCTGACGGAATCACTTCTGGAAGATAGGGCGGATTGTGGGACGCTACTAGCGTCGACACTATGGTGCCGTCACAACTTCCCGAGAATCCCGAGACACACGTTAGGACCGGCGCTGTGGTTAATTCGGAGCAGCTAAAACGGCGCAAATGTAGTAATCTCAGTAGCGGTTACAAATTTGACCGTTTTCAGTTGAGACTCTGAGTCAGTGGGGAGCTCATCGTATTTTCCAAAGTTTATCGGAGCCTCTGGTCGATGCGATGTGTGATCAAATACAGCACTTGTTTGGCACAACAACGGGGCAATGCAGCTGTCAGCATGTTGGGAACGCAACTTACTGGTAGTGGGTACATTTTGACCGTCTATATGACTGCCATTGCGGCTAGTATATATAGTCTAAGTGTCGTCTTTTAGTAGGTAGTGTAGCTAATAGTATTTAGTAGTAGTTGTTACATTATTGTAGTAGTTGATATGTTACAAGAATTAAGGCACTTTGACCGATTAATATATTCAAAAACCACTAAACATCTCCTTGATTTCTAATTTAAGATCACGAACCATTACCAACGGTACGTACACGTAAGTAAGATAAGTCGTGAAAATAACATTCTATACATATATAATTTAATATTTATAGATTGTTTTTGCAAACGTGTCAAAGAGTTTCCACGGATTTCTTTAGATATTTTCCTCATTCATTTGCATATCTATGCGTAAATAGAATATTTTGCCAAACTGGTATCAAGCAATAATGTTAAAAGTCTTTTATATAAATAAAACAGTAGACGGGATGGGGTACATAGTCTACATCTTCGTTCTATTGTATAGATCAACTACTAGATCTTGCAAAACCACCACAACTACAGTGCCTTTTTTTGAACGGGCTAATGCTGTTAACCTCTACAGACCTTTACAGCGTCACCAAGCGGGACAACTATAATGCCGCTACCCTTGTGCCACTATAGTTGAGGCCGGTCATACTTTACGGTCGTGCTGAAAAGACTTTTCTGTTTTTTACGTCGCCATTTTCCGGGAATCGTCGTCAGTCACAAATCGTGTATTTCTGAGGTTTTGGTATAGTACCCATAACTTTTCCCTTGGTCGCCTTTTACGATACCCGGATATAGTCGGAGCAGTCCTTTGCTACAAGCCGGAATCGGCATGGTGAAGCTTCGGGAATCGGCACGGTGGAATTCATTATTATTTGTATTTTTCTCAAGTATTTTAACCAGCGTGATTGCATGCTAAAGGCATTTAAAAAATTACAAACATTTATACAATGCTATTCGATACGTTGGAAACCTTATTGCAGTCCATTTAACGTCGTCATCTTACGAGTAAATCCAATCAACGAACAAAATTACTCTAAGGTACAATATATACTGCGTATGTAGTTAATAAGACAAACAAAGCTTCCTAGAAGCGAATTGAATACACACATTAATTTGTATAATAATAATTATTACAATAAAAATAACAACAATGAAGGGGTGAGAATAAAAAAGTTTAAGTGCTTTTTTTCACAAAATGACTTACGTCATTTTGTGAAAAAAAAATCATAAGGGTATCGTTCATCGTTCAGCGTGAAATTATCTACAGTAATACATTCTCAAAATACCGAAATGAGGCTTAAATCTCGAGATTTTGAGTCTAAAAACGGTTGTAGCATGAAAATATTATTATATTTATTTTATTATATTATATTTTTACAGTAATTGTATGAATTAGTACTATATTTAGTATTTTAAAATAGAATTAAAATATTTTCAAGCAACTGAAACTTACATAAACCTTTTCTATTACCTTATAAGCACTCTACATTAAAATGACGCCGTTGAAGTTTAAAGTAAATTTTCTCGAAACTGTCAATTTGACAGTTAAACCCTTTTTATTCTCAACCCTTCAATTATGATATTACTAATTAGAAATTTCACTGGATATTTTAAGATATGACTCAATAGCAACGTCCTCACGATCTTCATGTATATGTTTCCTGAGAGATATGACTAATCACTAATTAGTAAAAGTTACTTATGGTCTGATGGTATCCTTTGGTTCCTACTAAGCTATTTAATTTTATTTCCATTAGATAAGATTCCCGAGTATTACCCACTCCAGTAACGCATCAAGTATTTCACTAGGGTAACTTTTTGTGGATAGGAAATAGAACACTACCTGCCCTATTTCATATAATTATAAAGTAAACAAAACGTTTTTTCAACCTAACTTGGCTACAAAAATTAGGTAGACGTATGGTGACCAAAACACTGACTTAAATTCTGCACAAAAGGTTAGTATTACCACTGAACGTAGTAATGTTGCCAGCATTCTGGGCGCTTTTCCCACCACCAACGGGCTTATTTGTTTGTTGTGTTTTGTTATAATTGTGTTTCTAGGTCAAATTTAGTGTAATATGTACCTATCTAAGTATTACGTAAGTTTTTAATTTGAATAAATTTAATGAAAACGAAATTAGCTTAGTTAATCACGATTAAATAATAAACTTTCCTGACGTCACAACGTCTGCTGACGTACAAAGTAAAATGTTTATCCCCAATATTAGTTAAAGTGAAAGCAAAAGATTAATGAAACATAAAAAGCATGCGTAAACAAAAGTGAGTCATCGAATAGAAATCCGCATGTGATAATTTATACCCACTTATATTATAGACGGATAAGTATTGTATTAAGGCCGTTATTTTGCCTTATAATAAATTCCAATGACATTTACAAAGGAGTAACATTTTTCCTTTATTACTTGTCTACAAGATGTATGATTTAAACATTTTTAGCAAAAGCTTTATTCCAGTTCTGTTTTAAATATTCGGTGGAAACGTTAATTTGCAATCATAGAAGTGAATACAGGACATCGCGGAGCCGGGTAAGACAATGTACAATCGAGATTAGAATGGTTCGAGTTCTCCTAAAACAATGGATTTCACGAATCGTACATATTCGTCGTAATTAAATAATATGTCTCTACCCTCAATTTGTGGTAGCATGTCATCATGTTTAACGCCGTATTTCATGTATGTCTATCTAAGATGCTCAGTCATCGATCGGTGCTCAAGCAGAGATTTCACTCATAAAGTCATCAATTTGTGAATGAAATCTTTGCTTGAGCACCGATCGATGACTGAGCATCGTTCTGTAATAAGGACCTAAGACCCAGCGTTCTATAATAGGTAGCTGCAGATTGCCTTTTCTGTTAGCCATGTTTTACTTGCAGACTTGCTTCATTACACATAGCATTTCTAAGTATAGAATAAATAGAGAAGAGGCAATAGCGCTGATTTTTGCATGAATATTGCGAATCAAATATTTATCAGCAACAATATTATGAGCTATCATAAACTGCGACGTGGTTTCATGTCAGTCAACATGATCTCGTATATTTTATATATTACGTTCCTTAACTATATTTTTGTGCGTATATTGTAGCACTTATGAATATCACGCCACCTTGTTTACATTTAATTTTTTCATTCATGCCCATTCAACTGAAGCTGCTAACAACTTTTGTTTCAAAGGTGACTTTATCTATTCTTAACCATTGAATTTGAATTGAATCTTAGTGGCTTCAGGTTCTTAACTTTAATTGAAGAAAATCATGTTCAGTCATTTGAAGACCCGACTCTTTTCTAGTTGGTGAAGGAATTGACGGTTATTTTTATTTTGAACGGAATTATTGGCTCAGCTTCAGTCAGTGATAAAAGATGTATCCGATGGGAGCGATACATTGCGCTTGGATTGGGATTATGTTTATAACATGCTGTGACACGTTTCTCTGACACTGATGCAGAGAGTTTGTTGTTGCAATGATTTCTTAAAAGTGCCGAAGGACTAACTATTGGAGGCGATCTTTGTATAATCCTAACAGGGGGCTAATTTATATTGATTGTTTTGAGATAATTAGGAACAATATTAAAGAGACCAGAAAGTACATAAATTATTAGATACTAGTTGCGCCCCGCAGTTTCACCCGCGGAATAAATGTATTTTAATTATTTTCTCATCCCACGGGAAAATTTCACTTTTCCCGGATAAAATGTAACCTATATTTTTAAATACTTACCAACAATTTTTTTTTATATGTTTTTCTTTTAAAAATATGATATTTAGTTGGAAACAATACCTAATATAAACCACTAACATAAGATTGTTATTTACTTATTGGCAAATAAATTACTATTACTATATGTTAATCTAGTGTATAAGCTATCTTGGTACCAAATTTCATCCAAATTCATTCAGCCGTTTGAGCGTGTAGGTGTAACAAACATACACATAAACACACATACAAACTTTCCCCTTTATAATATTAGTGTGATATTGGGCAATCATTTGTTTTCGTATTGGATTTGTTCAAGCCACCTATTTGAAACGTTACACCCAATAATTTTGAGGTATATATTGACGCACTAAGATGTGGTACTTAATAACGACCGGTTTAACCGAGCACTCGGAACCAAAAAAGATATTCCTAAAACTGCAGTTAGGTAGGATATAAAAATGTTTATTCACTTATATTATTGGAACAATAATGTAACGATAACAAATAATTTACTCCCCATATCAAGCGTGCGTAAAGAAGTTTTACTTCAAAAACGTAGATTGGTAGGTCAATCAATAAACATATAAACAAGTTAGATTTTCTTACGAACGTGTAATTACAATTCATGCCAATGTGATAATACATTACCTACAAGATGGATTAAACGATTAAACTACAAATCATGTTTTTGTTACATTTTTTAACATCTTGTACATATTTTGGAGTAGGTCAACGTCTTGCATCCGTTTGGTATCTAGTTTGTGTACGTCAATTGAAAACAGGCTTAGAAACACTTTAATAATCTGGGCTACTGATCGTAGCTCTTGATATACTCCGGCAGTTTGTCCGTAGACCTTTTCGCTGAAATTGTATGCGATCGAATCAAAAAGATTTTGTTATTTTCTAAGGCCTTTATCACAGAACTATGCTCAGTCGAAAAACTCATGCCAAAAACGCGAGAAGTAGCAAAGTAATGCGTAATGTAAATTTTTCCATCAACTCTTAAATATGATTTAAATAGAACTTGATATTTGTAAACTTTGTTAAGTATTATACTTTTAAGAGGCGCCCTCAGCCTACAAAACCATTTATATTCTTAAAATAAAAACTCCTACAAAATAAAATGTATAATTATGTCAATAAAGAAATTTCAAAATCGAATCAGTCGTGAATCAGTGCTGAAGATGAGGTTTCATTCGATAGATTTGTGGATGAAATCTCGACTTAAACACCACAACCGAGCGTCGTTTAACACGAGCCTAAGTGTTCTTAAGTTCGATTATGGATGATATAACTTATTTTTTCATCACCATCATCGCCATAATCACCAGCTCTGCCAGTACAATCTTGCTGGTATTAGGTAGATAGCTCCACCTTCATGCCATCTAACCAGCTACATGTGAGTCATGAACCGTTCGACCACACTCTTACCAGAGCATCATTATTTTATACTAGGTACATACTTCTATTTTGATCTACTTATAGTGTAAAGAAAAAAAATACTATAAAAATCATTTAATACCACTTATTTCCGTTTTAAGTCCGTAAGAACTTATCCCTGATTTTGAAATAGACCTAATCCGCTGTTATTCCGAATCTTCGAATTGATGTTTATTACTGATGAATATTTGATAATATGTTATAATTGCAAATGCGTTCATATTATTATAAATAAATAAATAATAAATAAATAAATAAATAAATAAATTGAGAGAACCTTATCCTTGGGAAAAAAACTGACTGAACGTGGACACAGTCATGTCATTGTCAATATTGACGACATACATTACTGACCACAAATATAAGTTCCGCTTTCCCACTCCGTCACAAACCGCATTGTAGTAAACAATGTAGCGCGGTGACTAGAAATCGTCAACGATGGGTGTAATTTTCAAATGAATGTCCAATCACTGGAAACGAAAACAAAAAACTGCGTTGTGCTTATGACGTGCGCAGCGTCTGACCATTAAACCTGTGGTTTGACCCGTACGATGCGCACGCGTCACTCGCTTCATATAATAACTAGTTGAACGACGTTCCCCACTCATACGCAACTCTGCTCTCGTAGCGAACGGACGTGTAATATCAGTGATTGTGATTTTAAAAGCAAAACATTCAATATGTTTACCAACCCTTTTGAAAGGAAACATTCCTCGTTGAGGCAGACCCTGGACCGCATCATCAAGGGAGAGACGAGGCTAAGCTTCAGGAAAAAGCCGAGTCTTTCTAAGAGTAACACCAGTATTTCATCAGTGAACTCGAGTTCATCGACTTCTGGCATCCAGGCCAAGTTCAATGAGAAGAGATGAAGAGATTCAGTGACAAGTGGTACCAGTGATTTTTTGAGGAGTTTCACTCTAAACCAGGTATGTACCTTTACTGTTACTGCTTCTTGGCAGTAAATGTTTAACCCAATATTTTTGCACTATCATTAATTTTTGTTTTGTTCAATAATGCCATAGATAACTATTAAACGTAATATACTACACATCTATGGTTCTAACAAAAAGAGAGTTTACAAATCTAAAATACGATAAAAATTAAAAATGATTTCTGAATTCTAGAATAATTTTAAATAGGTATACAAAGAAGTAAATTCTAAGGTTGCCAATAAATATTATACTATGATATTATATATCGTATGTATTATATTTATTCCTGTTTGTGTACTTCATTAGTGAGACAATAAAGATTTCTTTGTCTGTCTATATATAAATACACATATGGTTCATGTCATTTGTTGAGATTTTGTTCTCTTTTGTAGACTATAAAATTACACTACACGTCTCAGAATTCCAATTAAAACCTCTTTATAAACAAGTGCAAATTTATTATAATTGTCACTAACATTTCACTAAGTTAAAATTGCGAGAATTCAAGTGAAGCACTATTAAGCCCATTGTCTACTCTACCGCATAAAAAGGCAATCTAACAAAGAATCTCTACAAAGGTATTTATAAGTTATATTTGTTTGCCAACAGATCGAGTGGACGTGCCCAGAACCGGTATACAGCTTCATTTGTCAGAGATCCACGGCCAGAGGAATCAAAATGAGTTCTACGACTATGACATTGGGAGTAACAAAACCATATCTCAATAACAAACTTAATCGCATGCATTAACAGATAAATAAAATATGTACAGCGATTTATTTATGCATCAATTAAATTACCATTTGAATTAAACACGCAGCAAGACTGTTTATACTGAATAAATTGAATGATCTATGTATCATATAAACACTTTTCATTGCATTGTAAATGTTGAGACAAGAACGACAAAATACGTGTTTTTATTTAGACGTGTTCATGAACACTTTCTTATCATATTTTTATAAAATAAATACTATTATATAAATGATTCGTTTGATTATATTACCTTTTTGTTTGGAATACCATCGAATTATGATATTTATAATTGTACTAGGTGGTAGGACTTTTCTGCAAAGTTCGTCTAGGTAGGTAGGTATCACCACTTCGCCATTTATTCTGCCGCCAAGCAGTAGTGCGCAAGCATTACTGAGTTCCGGTTCGAAGGGCACTGTAGCTAGTGAAATTACTGGGCAATTGAGACTATGATCTGATCTCACAGTCGAGTAATCTTATTACCAGACTGTGCTGGTATCAGGATGGTGTGCGCAGTGCAGCAGTCACGCGAAACTTTATATAGTAGAGTTCCGAGTGACACTGTTCTGTAATGGGCGGCCGTGTCGCTTAACATCGTGAACGACTAAATTGTCACATCATTTATTAACATAAAAAAAAATACTTTCACGAGCTGAGGGAAACAGTTGAAAGTTATAAATCTACTAGCGGCCCGTCCCGGCTTCGCTCGGGTGGACGTTTATTTATTAAATATTTTATAATATACGAAAAACAATGTATCATGCACCATCGGCGCCATCTACTTAAAATGTTGGTTTGGCCTGAATTTTTCCTGAATTTTCTTTGCTATAAACCTCACGGAGCCCGAGACCTTTCCAACGAATACAAAACCGTGGAAATCGGTTCGTGCGTTCTGGAGTTATAGCGTCAGGAAGGAAAACCCGACTTATTTTTATATAGTAGATAGGTTTGTAATTAGCTTTGATTTATTCACTACTCTGAATACGTTCGAAAAAGAATCCTAAAGTTAATCTTAATTTAAAAAAAAATTATAATACATGTAGAACTTGAAGTATTTCAATGTCAAGAGAATGCTAAGCACTCATTGGTAGTGGGCTGGGTCATTTGGATTTTGATACTGTATAGGTTCCGTCACGTAAGAAGAACGCTGGTTGTTGACTTGCACACGGACGGTTTTGTTTAATTTCAGCTTGTTTTAAAGTTCTATGTAGCTAGATAAGTACGTAGTATGATTCGACAGTAATTGATATACAATTAGGTACTTTACTCATATTGTAACGATAAAACGGGTCTATTCACACAAAAATTCTCCCGCGCAGTCCCCTCGTGACCACGACCAATGTAACTTGGTTGAAACGTCGAGGTTGAGTTTTTGGCGGGAACACGAAAAACATCGCGTCGCCGCATTGTATTATTTTCCAAAACTTGTGTTATTTTCAGTGTTAGTGTATAAAATTGTTGGCTTTTTATTCGTTAAGTGCTGAATTACAGGCATGAGTGTGGGAAAGTGGTATAATGATGGTGAAACGTTTCTATTCGTGTTGTTTCCAAAACTCCATAAAAGCTTCTGGTAAAGTTGCCATCACTTTACTAGGAGTATGACTTGACTAGACTAGACTATGACTTAACTTGATGACTTGGACTGTGACTTGACTTGACACAATATATGATATTAATTAACTTGAGATATCAATTACTTGACATTGGCTAAATAAACAGAAGTATGGAGCCAAAACAAAAAAATAAATAAATAAAGAACGTCGAGGTTAGTCAAAATAATGTTTTGATAATTTTTGTGCGCGAATAGAATCGTTTTATCTTTACAATATGATTTCAAGTCGCGAAAGTTTAAAAAGTGTTATAGGTACTTTACTAGCTACAGTTTAGTACTCTAGAATAAGCAGGAATTAAAAAACCACTCAATGCGCAGGTAACGGTTAGCATTCTTCTTACGTGATGGGACCCATACATTATAGTATACAGGTGTATATTACTTAGGTGGTAGGACTTTGCAACAAAGTTCGTCTAGGTAGGTACCACCGCTTTGCCAGTTATTCTGCCGCCAAGCAGTAGTGTGCAAGCACTACTGTGTTCCGGTTTGAAGGGCACTGTAGCTAGTGAAATTACTGGGCAATTGAGACTTTATTATCTGATCTCACAGTTGAGTAATCTTATTACTAGACTGTGCTGATGTCTCAGAATGATGTGCGCAGTGCAGTGTCGCGCGAAACTCTGTGTTTTAGTTCCGAGTGACACTGTTCTGTTATGGGCGGCCGTGCCGTAACACCAGGCGAACGACTAGCTCGTCACACCATTAACTAACATAAAAAAAAATTAAAAAAAATACTGTCCAAATGTTTTATGTGTTAATTAGTGTAGCTAGTAGCATTTAGTAGTAGTTGATATTATTGTAGTTAGTTTAAAGAGGGAAGGTACTTTTTCCGTATAAAATATATGTAAACAACATTGACATCATATAGGCAGCACAGCTAATATGGACGTTGAAATAGCAGTGAGCTGTTACCATATCAGCCGCAAAACTAAAGGACTGACATAATTGAGAGAATCAATTAATAGTGGCAAATGTCCTATTTTACTGTAGCTAGATGTGGCTGATGTGGCAATGACCGTAATAAAGGTAGCTAATACAGTAGTATTTACTTCCAACAGTCAGTACGTAGCTGGTAGTAACAGAAAAGTTGACAACGAGAGTTTTGGCGGGAAAGCGAAAAAGATCGCGTCACTACATTGTATTATTTTCCAAAACTTGTGTTATTTTCAGTGTTAGTGGATAAAATTGGTGGCATTTTATTCGTTAAGTGCTGGATTACAGGCGTGAGTGTGGGAAAATGGTATAATGATGGTTAAACGTTTCTTTTCAGGTTGTTTCCAAAACTCCATAGAAGCTTCAAGTAAAGTTGCCACCACTTTACTAGAAGTATGACTAGACTGACTTGACTATGACCTGACTTGATGACTTCGACTGTGACTTGACACATATTTGCGTTAAATATCGATAACTTGATAAATTATCAATTACTTGACACTGGCTAAATACACAAAAGTGTGGAACCAAAACTAAAAAAAAAAGTTGACAACAAGATGGCACTAAATGGCTAGGTAGGCCTTTGGAACTCTATCTACCTAACAACTATTTTGTTTTTAATTAATCTACTCAACTTTCACTGTTAACTTCAGGTGCAATTTTATTTTCTTTATTATCTTTCAGATCATTTCGATATATACGATAGGTGCAGAGGTTGTGAAACACAACTATTATATTGAATTCCACGACATCTATGAAGTAAAATTTGTCAAATTGTCAGTTACTGCAACTCATATTTGCAACTGTCGTGACGTTTAGCATTAGGTGAACAACATCACGTTAAAAAATTGTTCCGTCGTAATCAGCCTGTTAATTCCCTTTTCATAAAATTATTTTTTCTTTTATGTTTCGTATTTAATCGTTGGCTTTTGTTCCAATCATATGCTTCGACTATCTTTGTGTTTCCTATATCCACCATTTACCATTACCATACCATGTACCATTTATTATTTATTTTATGGCATTTTGCAAGTCACAGATATCATCGGATAATATAACCAGCCACTGGAAACTATTTTTCATTGCAGAGCTATAGAAATACGACAAATAGACGACGTTGTAGGTAATGTGTAAGTATCAAAAAAGTAAACGATCTTCAATGATCACTTAATTCAAAGTTTAAAAAAAACTATTCACAAAATTAGTTACATCAAATTGATAGATGTATTGGAGCCATGACTGTTTCAAAACTAATATTCGACATGTCTGCGTTTGAAAGAATCAATTTCTTTTTCCTTTGAGGTAAATATTTATAGTCTATCAAATTGGTTTATCATTGGGGTTTAGTTATAAAGTAATAGTTACTAACCTATTAAACAAAAATCTTATTTATTGTATTACGAGCCTCTGCCCGCAGCTTCGCCCGCGGCGTGGCCTATGGGTAAATAATTCAACCACCCATTTCAACTTCTTAAGGGTGGAATTTCAAAAAATCCTTTCTTAGCGGATGCCTACGTCATAACACCTACCTGCATGCCAAATTTCAGCCCGATCCATCCAGTGGTTTGGCCTGTGCGTTGATAGATCACTATGTCAGTCAGTCACCTTTGAGCGATACATATTTAGATTTTACCTAATTGTTTTATTTGAACAGATAATCTTTTTCGTCCATGAATGACAAAATATCATACAGTCACCTCGACTCAACAGTGACCTCGCTAAACAATTAAATAAAAAGACATTTTTCCTCTCTAATACATAGGTACCTCTCGGCTTACGTTATCAGAACTGTCATGACCTTAATTGGATATTTTCTCAACGACTGTTATCGAGAAATATCCAGAAAATGGAATATCTTTGAAAAGCAAATTAGCTTTACCTAGATGTAATTTTTTATAAACAAGAAAAGAATCTAAGAGAAAGTAAGATAATCGTGAATGAATATGATCGAGCATACAATTGTATTTATACATGGATACAACGGGTAAAAAGAACTTCCTGTCCTACTGAGCCTACTACAGTACGGTAGTACTTACTACGGGAAAGAATTATTGCCCATGTTTACTACTGGTAGTATAACTCATTGAACTTTGACTGCAATGCGATTTGAGTTTTACTTCAATCGAGTGGTCTAAAGCACACTGGGTTTTTTTACAAATCATAAGTCAAAGTCAAAGTCAAAGTCAAAAGATTTATTGCAAATAGGCTAATTTTAGCACTTTTACAAGTCAAAATTATACTAGGTACTTAAAATTAAGTTATTTCACTAAGCATATAAAATTACAAAGTGCTTATTGGCAAATAATATTTTTCTTTTACACAAATGGCGAAGGATTGTCTTCTAATGATATGGTATTTGTATTAAGGACCGATGGAGTTGCGATCACCAATGGACAATGACTTCAACCTCTGCTCTGTGCGTCGGTTTATCGTCCCCCTATCTATCGCCGCCGGAATGAGGATAGATAAATTCTTGCTCAATTGTGTACCGACCGCTTGTGTTAGGTTAGCAGCCTATACAGTAGATACCATTCTGAGGACTCTGAACTTTATATGCACGCACGCACGCACAAACACACACACACACACACACACACACAAGCGCGCGCAAATATTGGTACCTAATATTCTCATTGGGATCGAAGTCGGCTTTAATTTTTTTTTTTTTAAGAATTATTACACTTACTTGTACACTATGAAGACATAATAGTTTGTTATTGAGGGCATACTCAACTCAAGTGATAAAGTATTTTGTACCTACTCCGTGTAATCAAATAGAAAAACACAAGCGCCGAGTTAGGTCATATAGACTATTTATATCATGCCACTGAGGTCGCTGACAATTATTATCGATGTAGGAGGTGGAACGGTTATCAATATAAGCTTAATGTATAGGCCAATAGGTAATCGTGTTATTTTTTATGTAAACGAGGATCCGAGTATGTAATCTGTAGCCACAGAATAAGTAATATGCTGTACCGTCCGCGAAGAAAGATCAGCTGGGCGATCATGCAACTTGATTGCAAATTCGTATGGATTTGGATTAGATTTCAATACGCAGTTTATGTGCATAGTTACTATGGGAATTTTCAAATTAGGAATGAAACTTCTGTTGCATTGCAATCAAAGTTCCGAGATCACCGGGTGGTGCAACTGTGCAACACACAATAGGTATATATTATTCAGAATCACAAGTGCAGACCCGTTGCGCTTCATTAAAGTGAGTTTACTGGGGATTAAAAGGTATAAATTATTCACAATCACAAGTGCAGACCCGTTGCGCTTCATTAAAGTGAGTTTACTGGGGATTAAAAGGTATAAATTATTCACAATCACAAGTGCAGACCTGTTGCGCTTCATTAAAGTAAGTTTACTGGGGATTAAAAGGTATAAATTATTCACAATCACAAGTGCAGACTTGTTGGGGCTCATTAAAGTGAGTTTACTGGGGAGTAAAAGGTATAAATTATTCACAATCACAAGTGCAGACCTGTTGCGCTTCATTAAAGTAAGTTTACTGGGGATTAAAAGGTATAAATTATTCACAATCACAAGTTCAGACCTGTTGGGGCTCATTACAGTTAGTTTACTAAACCCACTGTAATGAACCCCAATGGGTCTGAGTAAACTCACTGTAATGAACCCCAACGGGTCTGCACTTGTGACTGTGAATAATTTATTCCTAACTAGCGGCCCGTCCCGGCTTCGCTCGGGTGGACGTTTATTTACTAAACATTTTATAATATACGAAAAACAATGTATCACGCACCAACGCCATCTACTTAAAATGTTGGTTTGTCCTGAATTTTTCCTGAATTTTCTTTGCTATAAACCTCAAGGAGCCCGAGACCTTTCCAACGAATGCAAAACCGTGGAAATCGGTTCGTGCGTTCTGGAGTTATTAAATTAAATAGCGTCAGGAAGGAAAACCCGACTTATTTTTATATAGTAGATGTGAGTTACTCTCGTGATTGACGTTACGAAAATACTACAAGATAATTATGTATATCAGTTTTGTATTCTTAATTGTGTTGTGTTTTGTTTCTGCCCATCGAATTATTTACTAGGTACATACCTACTAACCATAGATATTTAGTCGGGGTCGTAGGCTGGTAGTGTCTGTAAACCGTTTTAATTGATGGTAAGTCTTTTCAAGTTCTTCTAGGTAGGTACCACTGCTATGCCAGTTATTCTGCCGCCAAGCAGTAGTATGCACTACTGTGTTTCAGTTTGAAGGTAGAGTAGAAAAAGTAGACTGTAGCTAGTGAAATGACTGAGCAAATGACACTTTATGACCTGATCTCATATTCTAGTAATATAGTAGTATTACTAGATTGTGCTGATGTCTCAGGATGACGTGCGCAGTGCCACGTGAAACTCTATACATTAGAGTTCCGAGTGACACTGCAACTTATATGGGCAGCCGTGTCGCTTCGTTTTAGCTTCGTCTAACGGTTAGATTGTCGCGTCATTCCTTAACATAAAAAAATCGAAATGGCCATAAAATAAGAGAAAACAAGGGCTTAACCACAAAAGATTTAAACAAGCCTTAAACTAGTGTTAAACTTCTGTTTTGTATTCTTAAACACAGGTTTGACGTTTGTACCTAAGCCATGTTTATGTATTTTGGTTACGGTAAGTAGCTTTTCCATTGCTACGCAGTATTCATTGTTAAGAGGGTATAGGTACCGGCACAAAATATATAATAAAAAGTCCTTACCTATTTCCGTTTTGCAGTACTGGCCATTTTAAATCAAAATCTTTTTTGTTTGGCTAAGAATTCTAATTTTAAATTATTTTATTATATTTTAAATTGTTTTATCGACGTACATTATTTACCGTCGGTACCATACCATAGATAAAATAATTTAAAATTAGAATTCTTAGCCAAACAAAAAAGATTTTGATTTAAAATGGCCAGTACTGCAAAACGGAAATAGGTAAGGACTTTTTATTATATATTTTGTGCCGGTACCTATATACCTATATATACTGATCTACGAAACCGACTCTCTCCTTGCGAGGGACAAAGACAACGTTCTACAAGGCTGAATAACTCCTGCGAGTGACAGAGACCTATTATGTCGATGTGCAATTCACCGACATTATAACTGTACTTGCATTTGACCGCAATCAAACCGTAAGGCGGCAGGTGGTGAGGCGGATTTCACGTTGCACTGGTCTCTTAATAATCCGTTGATGCTTAACACACGTTCACCACCGACCGCGCGTTCGAGCGGTGCTCTCGCCACCATCGCCCCTCCGCGTGGAACATTGAGGGAGAAGGACATGCTACAGTTTAAAAAAAAAATGATTTCACATCGAAAAATTAAAACCATCCGCGTGGACAGACGCTTTAACCGCCTCACCGCGCGGCGCACCGCTACAAAATCCGCTTAACCGCCTCCGCCCACCGCGGCGGCGCGCGGTGCCGTGTGATAACCGCCTCTCAAGAGACGCGGTCGTAGTTGCGAATAAATAAATAAATAAATAATAAATAAATATGTCTGGACAATTCACACAGCGCCATCTAGCCCCAAACTAAGCAAAGCTTGTACTATGGGAACCAGATAACTGATATAATACTTATATACTTTTTTGTTTGTAAATACATACATAGAATACCATATAACACCCAGACACAGAACAAACATCGATGTTCATCACACAAATGTTTGTGCTGGGTGGGAATCGAACCCACGACCTCACTGTTCAGAAGGCAGGGTTACTACCAACTGAGCTATCGGGCCAGTCAACGGGAATATAACTTCCTGAAAGAAACTATATTCCGTCAGAATAACAGTAATATGTATACACAGATAAACATTTGGAATAATTTGGATGCAATCAATTGTCTTTATTTTCTTGAGTTAACGGTCTAGTATAATATACTACATATATCTAGTATAATATAATCTAGTATAATGTAATGTTACAGAAGAGGTATATATTAAAATTAACTGATCATTCACTATTTTTGACGTTTTGGTCTTTTACATACACAATAAGCTGACAGTCCCCAAAACATTTACTTACTTTTTACTTGATGGTAGGACTTTTCTCCAAAGTTCGTCTAGATAGGCCACCGCTTTACCAGTTATTCTGCTGCCAAGCAGTAGTGTGCAAGAACTACTGTGTTCCTGTTTGAGGGCACTGTAGCTAGTGAAATTACTGGGCAAATGAGACTTTATGATCTGATCTCACAGTCGAGTAATCTTATTACGACAGTGCTGATGTTTCAGGATGATGCAGTTGCAGATGCAGTGCAGTGTCACGCGAAACTTTTTATTTGGGAAATCCGAGTGATAGTGTTATGGGCAGCCGTGTCGCTTAACATCAGGTGAACGACTAGCTCGTCACATCATTCACTAACATAAATAAATAAAACCTTTTTTGAAGCCAGCCTCCTTTCTTTAATCGTGAAATCCTATTAATCAAACCACTGGTTTTTGATATTATTCATGGATAATGTCTCTATCGTGTTAGTTGTGTTTTATGTTGTCAAAGGAAATAATAATCCTCTTTATTTTGAGAGCAGTAATGTAATTTGATTAAATACTTGTACCCTGTTATTGATACTGCCTCGATCTCGGCAAATTTACATTCCCTTAATAGAAGATCAATGTTTTCTTTATGAACGAAATTTAGAATGTACGAGAAAATATTTCTTGTGCAAAAATCGTTAAATCGCATGAGACCTTATATCATAATGTAATGTTATGTAAGAATAAAAAATATATATGTGTACAAAATTCATCGTCGTACTGTAATATTGTAAAAGACAGCCTCTGTGGTGTGGTGGTTGAGCAGGTCGGCCCATAACCTGCCATTGCACAGCGGGTGGCGAGGGCCTACCGGTCGGTAGGATTTTCAGCGGCGTGCGCTCTGGCGGGCACCCCGCCTTGGGAGTTAGAGGCGTGGGTGCTCGCCAAAGTGTACGAATGGTCGGCGCGGCGTAGGGCTCTCGGGGAGAGCCCCGCCCCGGAAGAGCGGGAGGCCGTACGGCGCGAGGCGAAGGAAGCCATCGTCCATCACTGGACGGAGGACCTCGCCTCCGCCACCTTCGGCCGCCGTACGCTGGACGCACTGGGGCCAGTCTTGCAAGACTGGCTCGAGCGGTCCCACGGATTTCTCTCGTTCCGTCTAGTGCAGGTGTTATCCGGACACGGCTGTTTTGGATCACACCTGCACCGGATCCAAAGAGAGGAGACCCCGGTGTGCCACCACTGCGGCGCGGTGGAGGACACGGCACAGCACACCCTCGAGGAGTGCCCAGCCTGGTCCGAGCCGCGCCGAAGTCTGATCGCGGTGGTCGGACCAGACCTCTCGCTTCCCAGCGTGATCATCTCGATGCTGGGAGGCGAGGAGTCTTGGACAGCAGTTGCCTCCTTCTGCGAGGAAGTGATGTCGCAGAAGGAGGCAGCGGAGCGCGCACGGGAGGAGGATCCTCTCGCGGCGCCGCTCCGCAGGCGGAGGGGAGGCAGGAGAAGGCGACTGCACGATCGTCGCCTTCCTCTCCCCGGTGGTGATTAGCGGGAGCGCGGCGCGGGGGCGCCTCCTCCCGCATTGCACTAATCGCCACCACCGTCTGGCGGGAGCGACCTGGCTCCCAAGGTTGCTCCCGGGCCCCTCCCGGAAGGAGGGGCGCGTAGGCCCCACTGTCAAAGCGGGCAATCGTCGGGGGAGGACTGGACGTCAAGGCTCTGCCGGTTCCCCAGTCCTCCTCCACATAGACGAGGGAGGAATATCGTGGAGTTTTTTAGTCGGTAGGGGTGCCATTGCACACCGGCACAGAGTCCGACACTACCCGTGGCCGACCCAGCCGCGGGTGTGCGTAAACGCATTTTTCTTCACGAAAAACAAAAAAAAAAAAAAAAAAAAAAAAAAAAAAAACAAAAAAAAAAAAAAAAAAAAAAAAAGGTCGGCCCATAACCTGGAGGCGATGGGTTCGATTCCCGCAGCAAGACAAGTATTTGTGCACAGAAAAACAGCGCAAATATTAAATACTTGTTCTGAGTCTGAGTTCCGTGAGACCAATTGGTCCCTAGATACAGGAAATCTTAGTTAGGGCCCAGGACCTATATATGTGATCGTTGGGCGTTATTATTATTATTATTAAATAAATAAATATTTGTACACATTTTACACAGCGCCATCTAGCCCAAAACTAAGCAAAGCTTGTACTATGGGAACCAGATAACTGATACAACACTTAGATACTTTTTGTTTGTAAATACGTACATAGAAAACAATATAGCACAGGTGGTGGGTTCGATTCCCACCCAGCACAAACATTTGTGTGATGAACATCGATGTTTGTTCTGTGTCTGGGTGTTATACTGTATTCTATGTATGTATTTACAACCAAAACAGTATATAAGTATTGTTTCAGTTATCTGGTTCCTATACTACAAGCTTTGCTTAGTTTGGGGGCTAGATGGCGCTGTGTGAAATGTCCACACAAATTTATTATCATTATTATTTATTTATCATTTAACGTGCGTTTGTTCATCCGCCTATTTATCTCAACTCTTATGTTTAGTTAATTCCTCTATCAAAATAGGAGCAGTATGGCGCCAGATATAGGCATCACTATATTTGCTATAAGATTCTCGTTATTATCATTAAAGCTTAAGTAACTTAAGGTTCATTAAATGATTATGCCATTACATGACGTCAATATAGTGGAAAATGCCACATGTAGTTATAATAAAATCGTCATTATTGATAAAAACATTATTAAAGTTAAATCTGAGTGCAATTTAGAAACTGGTTTTGAGGTTAGTTTATAATTATTTCACTATAAACACTGATTAGTTATTTACGTATGTATATTATTCAACCGAATTAGAAAATAATTATGTACATACCTAAGCACTCTGCTTCTGATACATATATAATATACATATATATAACTGGTAATCTACTTTTACCTATATTGGGTTTTGGCTCCGGAAATTTAAATTCCCAAAATTCCCACTATTAATATCAAAATCAGGCTTTTGGGATTTCATTATTTAACGTATCTCCATTGGTGCTAGAAAAGTCACAAGAGTGTTTATACACATTTTTTATTATTATTATTGACAAAGTGCTTTACAATCATGGTCTTTAATATCATCAAACTGAAATAGCATCTCTGGGGTATCGTTTAGTGTATAAATTTCTATAATAAAACATTTCAATCATATTTAGTATTAGGGGCCATCCATAAATTACGTCACACGTTAAGGGGTAGGGGGGCAAGGGGCGGGGAGGGGTCCTAAATAATGTGGCATCAGATTTTTTTCAAAAATAATATTTTATTTCTAAGTATTACGGCACTAAATTATTAATTTCATAAACTTCTAAATTTAAAATAATGTGAACATCACAGTAGGTAAGGGGGTCACAGCTGGTCACATATTATGTGACCCTTACTGTGAGAATAACGGGGAGGGGTTAAAAAAATCATGAACATCATGTGACGTAATTTATTTATTTTTTAGTAAAAACGACAAAATCAATTACAATTATCACACAAAGTATTTCACACAATAACAAAAAACAAATCAGGGTTATAAAATAATAAAAGAATCCAATGGGCTATTACAATAATGTCAAATAAAATAAAATAATGTCAGAGTTAATTAGATAAAAAGAAAAATTATTCACTATTGCTACAGTCAGGATTACCGTATTGCTCCATTGGTCACTCAAGCTTTCACAATATGTTAATACTGCAGCAACAATGTATGGATGGCCCCTTATCTAGATAACAATTATCACGAAAATAGGCAATAAACAAGACAATGTAAACATGATAATATTATGATGGTTTCTCTATTATAACTTATTTATAGAAATATACACGTCAAGTAGACAAACAACGGCTCATCAGCTGATATTTACCTTATTTATTAAGAGGACGATCTTGGTATTTAAAAATGTTATTGCCGTAGCTCTGCTATCCTAGTGAATTTTCTTTATTATTTGGAGGGAAAATGATATTCGCCCTCTAAATCTTAACAAATCATTTGTTTTTGGGGTGAATCGTTTGAATAGATTATGATCTAAGCTTATACGTAATAATTTTTATGGAAAATAGTTTTTGTATTCTTATTATAATGATATGAATAACGCCCAAAAATCACATACATAGCGTAACTAGGATTCCCTGCATCTATAGGGACCCAGGAACTACGAGGAGCATGGTCCCACAACACCCAGACATAGAATAAGTATTTAAACTTTTTTCTGTTCACCAATACTTTTCTTGACGCGGGAATCTAACCCGCTACCTCCAGGTTATGAGCCGACCTGTTCAACCACCACACTACAGAGGCTGTCTAACATTTACTTTGTATTTTCTTGTCGGTTCTAATTACAAGTACTTTACTTCGTTATAATTTTGACGCAAAAAATTCGTCACTGTAAGTGGCCATAACTACAAAGATCAAGAAAACTCAAAAAAGGAAGTCGTACGAGCAACAGTTTTTCACAGGGTACATATGTATATAAATAATCTTCGAAATCGGTTACAATTCAGGGAAATGCTTTTTGTATGTATACCATATATATGTATACCATACAAAAAGCATACCATATAAGTGGTATAATCTGTTATTAACATACGCGATATTTGGCTACCATGCAGCGGGCATCTTTAGGTAAACCCACTTTTTGCCCGGGTATTATATACACTATATAACACTGTATTATATTTAAAAAAAATTAACACGACCACATTCCTTTATTTTCTAAATACTACAATGATTTAATAACTAATACTAAAAACTACCTACAAAAAAGAAACATTTGGGCTATATACTGGCCGGATGACCTATAGACAGTCCAAATGCTCCAGCATACCACCACTACCAGTAGGTAGCGTACCCAACATGCTGGCAACATTGCCATTATATAAATTGACGGGTAACATATACATTGATTTTACAACGGCTTGCAAAAATAATCCTAATATGATAGTTCTAAATCTATTATATATTTTCATGGTCATTTTGATCTATTTTGTAACGATGAAATTACATACAATAAAAAAATGAACAACGTATCCCATGTGTTAATTCAGTGTATAAGCTGTATCCATTTCATATTCCTTCAAATCTATTCAGCAGTTGCGTTGTGGTGCAAACATGGAACAAACTTGCTCATTTTTTATATTAGTATGTTTAGAGTAGTAGTGTGATGACCTATTAGAATTTGTACAACAAAATCGCGTCAACGGAATTCTGTAATTTATGCCTAGCTTATATATATATTAATAACATAACATAACAAACATAATAAAATTATTCGTTTAAACGCAATTTTTGAAGTAAAACTTCTTCACGCACGCTTGACTTGAGGAGTAAGCTGGCGATTGCGAGGCGAACGAAAGTTGAAGTTGGTACACGTAAATCTCCATTGTCAACATAACAAAGCTAAAAATTGTATTATTATGTTGGTATGTCCGGAAAAATGACAATTTACAATTTTTTTTTTTAATGTTTGGCTCCACTGTTTTTGTATTTAGCCAGTGTCAAGTAATTGATAATTTATCAAGCTATCGATATTTCACGCAAATATGTGTCAAGTCATAATCAAAGTCATTAAGTCAAGTCATAGTCATGTCAGTCTAGTCAAAGTCATACTCCTAGTAAAGTGGTGGCAACTTTACATGAAGCTTCTATGGAGTTTTGGAAACAACACGATAAGAAACGTTTCACCATCATTATACCATTTTCCCACACTCACGCCTGTAATCCAGCACTTAACGAATAAAATGCCACCAATTTTATGCACTAACACTGAAAATAACACAAATTTTGAAAAATTATACAATGCGGTAACGCAATCTTTTTCGCTTTCCCGTCAAAAAACCAATGTAGAATTTGTCAAGAGGGCGACATTAACATTAAACAAAGCAAAAAGAAAGTTATACCGACCGATAGATGGAGCTATAAACTAAAGAATATAAACTAAAGAAGTTTTACTTCAGTCGTGTGGTCTAAAGCACACTCATTTTTTTGTTTTGTAGCGTTATGTTCATCACAACACTGTGAAATATTTCTGCTGGCTGATCGTATCATTAATTTATGAGTCAATCATTGTATCAATCAGGTTCAATTATTATTGATATCGTTTCAATTGATATGCATCAGTGATATTTGCTGAATGTTGATGAATTAACTGTCTACGTACGAGTAGCAGAAGCTAAATGATACAGAATACATTTAAACATGTTTTTTAAACTACATGTGTATGTAAGTATTGTAAGATACACAAACAGACAGACAACTTTTACTCTTATACATGTAATATTAAGAGAAATATCCATAGTTTCATAGGTTATCAAATATTATACTTCATTTATTTAAATGGTCATTTAACCTATTTAAATGAAATAAAGCTTCCAAGAATATGTTTTCGTATTTACCGAGTTATTTGACTGGTGAATAACATTTGAATGCTAATTGTTTTGCATAATAATGTACAATTTATCAACAAAAAAGATGTACAGCATCCGCTTGTCCGATAATCCTTGGTTTAAACATCATTTATCATTTTATTAGTATAATATCATAGAATTAATGATATAGTACTGTGTAATACCCACAGAGCAGGAAAGAAAATCACACATGTAATTTACTTATAATATTATTATGACTGTTTAATTATATTTTTATATGGATATGTACAGATGACTTTTGATTGGTTATTTATTAATTAGACTTCCTACTAATGGTTTCTTCTTTTTTATATTTTCCCATACATGCTTAACATTGCATGTAATGGATTAAATGATAAGTGTGATTGGCATTTCCGTTCTTGTTGTAATAAATAAATACAAATAAAATTAATTTACTGTGTCCAAGTACATAATAAACTAACTAACTAACTTAAACAAACTGTAGACCATTAAGTATCTATTTTTATTGGAACTTCTTGGGAAGAGAACCTAATATCTATAAGATAACAGACGTGATTTCAGCCGAGACGTGTTTAATTTCCCCAACGGCCGAAACCGAGCGATAAAATAAATCTCTAGAAAAATGTATCAGAAGAAATAATGGTCCAAATGCTTACCAATTTTTCATATAGTTAAGGAAATGTTATGTAAAACGGTTTTTGCCAATATATTGAGTTATATTTGGCGTTCTTGTCCTAGTGCATTTAAATTGTAGTTTAATTACTTCATTAACTAACTTTCTAACTTTATTGTAAGTACCTAATATAATTTTGACATGTAAAAGTGCTAAAAATAGCCTATTTGCAGTAAATCTTTCGACTTTGACTTTGACTTTAATCTAAAGGTGATGCAATTAGCCGGACATGTGTTAATTCTTACTTTGTATGTTGTTAGATACCTTACTATATCCTAGGTATATTTTTTATAATATTTATACAGCCAGTATATTTTGACACTAGTTCACAAAACAAAACTCAGTTAAGTGTCTCATAACTCAATTATGCAAATCTTGCTCGTTTAAATGCGTCAGTAGAAGGAAAACTGTGTAAAAAAAAAAATATATATTTTTTTTTTTTTTTTTTTTTTTTTTTTTTTTATGTTAAGGAATGACGTGACGAGCTAGCCGTTCGCCTGATGTTAAACGACACGGATGCCCATATCAGCTGCAGTGTCACTCGGAACTCTAAAGTGTAGAGGTTCGCGTGACACTGGACTGCGCACGTCATCCAGAGACATCAGCACAATCTAGTTATAAGATTACTAAACTGTGAGATCAGATCATAAAGTCTCATTTGCCCAGTAATTTCACTAGCTACAGTGCCTTTCAAACCGGAACACAGCAGTGCTTGCGCACTACTGCTTGGCGGCAGAATAACTGGCAAAGCGGTGGTACCTACCTAGTCGAACTTTGCAGTAATATCTATAAGATAACAGACGTGATTTCAGCCGAGACGTGTTTAATTTCCCCAACGGCCGAAACCGAGCGATAAAATAAATCTCTAGAAAAATGTATCAGAAGAAATAATGGTCCAAATGCTTACCAATTTTTCATATAGTTAAGGAAATGTTATGTAAAACGGTTTTTGCCAATATATTGAGTTATATTTGGCGTTCTTGTCCTAGTGCATTTAAATTGTAGTTTAATTACTTCATTAACTAACTTTCTAACTTTATTGTAAGTACCTAATATAATTTTGACATGTAAAAGTGCTAAAAATAGCCTATTTGCAGTAAATCTTTCGACTTTGACTTTGACTTTAATCTAAAGGTGATGCAATTAGCCGGACATGTGTTAATTCTTACTTTGTATGTTGTTAGATACCTTACTATATCCTAGGTATATTTTTTATAATATTTATACAGCCAGTATATTTTGACACTAGTTCACAAAACAAAACTCAGTTAAGTGTCTCATAACTCAATTATGCAAATCTTGCTCGTTTAAATGCGTCAGTAGAAGGAAAACTGTGTAAAAAAAAAAATATATATTTTTTTTTTTTTTTTTTTTTTTTTTTTTTTATGTTAAGGAATGACGTGACGAGCTAGCCGTTCGCCTGATGTTAAACGACACGGATGCCCATATCAGCTGCAGTGTCACTCGGAACTCTAAAGTGTAGAGGTTCGCGTGACACTGGACTGCGCACGTCATCCAGAGACATCAGCACAATCTAGTTATAAGATTACTAAACTGTGAGATCAGATCATAAAGTCTCATTTGCCCAGTAATTTCACTAGCTACAGTGCCTTTCAAACCGGAACACAGCAGTGCTTGCGCACTACTGCTTGGCGGCAGAATAACTGGCAAAGCGGTGGTACCTACCTAGTCGAACTTTGCAGTAAAGTCCTACCACCTAGTAAATATTACACGATGCTTTGTAAATTTTTGGCTAAAATTAAATGTTACTTGGAAATTATTTCTAATTAAATACAGGTGGTGGTCACAGGTGTGTTTAAATCTTACCATACAGGTGGTAGGTAGCAAATATATTTTTTTAGAAAAAAAAAACATATATTTTGGAGTATTTCCATTGCAAATTAAGAACATCTGTTATACATATCCAATAAATAATGTAGATAATAAACTTTATTTGCAGCTGCAAAGTTTGCATGGAATAACACTCAACTCCCAACGATGAACCGACACCTTAACCATTAGGAGGATAATAAAAATAAACACAAAGAATAATAAAAGTAAGAAAAGACGTAGAAAAAAACGAGTGTGATTTACACGGCTGAAGTAAAACTTCTTTAGCTCATTTCATCTATCAGCCGGAATAACTTTGTTTTTTTTTGTTTAATGTGAACGTCGCCATCTTGACATTTGTGAATTGTCATTTTATCGGCCATACCAACATAATAATACAAATTTTAAGTAATTAATGGTGTCGATTCTGTGTCGCATTCTCTAAAACTAAAGTAAATTTAAAGTATGGCGGTACTCTTCTGATAAAGGGGAAATGAAAATGACGGAAATATGTTAATTTCGTTTAGCTTTAGAGAATGCGACACAGAATCAACACCATTATCTTTGTTATGTTGACAATGGAGATCTACGTGAACTAACAACTTTCAACTTCCGTTCTTCTCGTTACTAATTTACCAGCTTACTGCCGAAGTCTAGCGTAGTTTTACCTTTAAAAACAATGGACTACATTTCAACCCATAGTTTTATTGGTTCTATTAAAAGTTCCATTATAGAGGAGGACGACATCGTCCCTCTGGGCTTTGGTGGTAACACCCACTAGTTAAGGATTTTACCTATGCAAAGATTTTTTTTATAAAGCTGATAATATGTGTCCTTACCAAAATTATTTTAATCTCGACCGCTTAAGAAACATTTTGATAAGCTAGAACCAGTATATTCATTACATTCTTTTCCAGATACATTTGTTTCCCTAAATACGGTAGTTCTATTAGTGTCAATTCCCTAGAATCTAGATGATAAAGCTTTTGGATGTCTTATGTTTCAAAGATTTTACCAATCATTATTAAATTGTGTTTGACTCGTAATTATGCTATGAGCTGAATAATTAATACCATCGGCAAAAATAATGATCAATTTCGTAACGATAATAATCGAACAAATTTACAGAACCTGGTCCCTAGTGAGACATTAAAAATTATGTCTGAAATACGGGACTTCTCAAGGTATAAGGGACGTCTAGCGATATTAAATGGCAAAGATATTTCAAATTCTAAATTTTATCTACTAAGCAATATTAAGTTTTTATTTTATTTTTTACGTTAAGGGATGACGTGACGAGCTAACCGTTCGCCTGATGTTAAGTGATACGGCTACCCATATTAGTTGCAGTGTCACTCGGAACTCTAAAGCATAGAATTTCGCGTGACACTGCACTGCGCAAGTCATCCTGAGACATCAGCACAATCTAGTAATACTACTATATTACAAGACTGTGAGATCAGGTCACATAAAGTGTAATTTTTTTACTTGGCCTAGCATGCTACACCTTCGATCGCATCGTCACTTCCCATCCGGTGAGAGCGCGGTCAAATGCTAGACAAGTTTGAAGTAAAAAGAAATTGCTCAGTAATTTCACTAGCTACAGTGCTCTTCAGTAGTAGTAGTCAGTCAAATACAGTAGTGCTAGCGCACTACTGCTTGGCGGCAGAATAACTGCCAAAGCGGTGGCACCTACCTAGATGAACTTTGCAGAAAAGTCCTACCACCTAGTAATTACAAAATGAGTTTTCACAAAGTTATACTCCAAATTATTACTCATCAATTTTAGTATTCCACGAGAGTTTCGAAGCCGCATTTCTATTAAACTAGAAACAAGATGTAGCAAGTTTATCACACGTGTACGAAAAGCGTACGGCTCCGCGAAGAATAAACAACTCACATCAACATCACAGGTTAGCAATTAGTTTAACGAAGATGGAACTGACACAGGTATAGTCGATTGTTTTGTTCACTTTAACTAGAGCAGTGGTGGGCAATCTTTCTTAATGGGGGCCAGAAAGTTTGAGAAATTTCAAATGAGGGCCATAATTATAGGAAAAATGCATTTTGTGTTGAAACTTAATCATATAAAAACAGGACTTGAGTCAAGACCAAACCACTGGATTGAACTTCATGCCCCTAAGGTTCTAGCCATTCTAAGCTACTGACAAGCCATTCTACCCAAGAGTTGTCCGCGAAGCCATTGAAATCAAGAAGTACAGCAATTTCAATCGGGAAGATGGTTATAGGTTATCCTCATCGTGGAATCCGGTGATAAGTAGGTGTTCGCGTCGCGATTCGTGTTCGCGTGAAACTGCCGATACTGTTAGTATTGTATGCCGGGATATTGATAGTGAAAATTGACAAGATCAAATGCGGGTAGTTGGAGACGACGCCCGTTCTGCACGATGCTGACACTCCAGTCCCCTCGTGACCACGGACAATGTAACTTGGTTGAAACGTCAAGGTTAGTCAAAATAATGTTTTGATAATAGACCCGTTTTATCTTTACAATATGAGTTCAAGTTGCGAAAGTTTAAAAAGTGTCATATAATAACATTAGAGCATTAACACTTGCACAAATGTAAAAAATTACAATTTAACTTTTATTTTTATTGGTAGGCGTGTGAGACATATGAAATGGCTTTTGATCTTTTACCTGTGCGTCTATTATTCTACTAAGTAGATTTAACTTAATACTTCTGGATCATTAAAATATAATTATCGCGGGCCTTATACTATTTATGTTGAAGGACCGTCGACAGGCGAAATTAAATGGATTCGCAGGCCGGAGCTGGCCCGCGGGCTTTACTTTGCCCATCACTGAACTAGAGAGTAGTACCAATTACTGGGTACCTATTATTTATTTATTTTCTTGTATCGAGAATTTAGGTAAATATAATTATTTACCTAAACGGTACGGAACGGAGATTATTACGGCTCATTACAATTTACAGAATCAGAATCAGAATCAGAATTTACTTTATTGTATAAAACTGTGTACATGCAAAGGTCTTAAGCTATAAAAATGGTCAGACAGTATTATCCATTCCGGACGTACAATAATATAGTTGGGTATACAGCACTTACAGTAACTGTATGGGTATAAAACCAAGTATTTATTAACATTACAATATTAAAATGCTATAAGGACTAAAAAATATCTAAGTATAAAATGAATGTTCTTCAAAAATTTTATTTTTTTTATTTTACTCACTATCAAAGAATTCATTTAAATTATAGTGAACCTTACCGATTAACCATTCTTTGAGTTCATGTTTAAATCGGTTACCATTTAGAGATTTTAACTGTGGAGATAGGTGGTTATAAATTCTAACGGCACAGACGAAAGAACTTTTGTAAAACATGGTGTTATTAGATTGAGGAATACATATGTTAAATTTATGTTTATTGCGAAGATTACCCGTACGACTAGACTGTATAGTAAAGAAAAAATCGGTATTATTTTTGACAAAGGTACAAATTTCTAAAATATATATGCCTGTAAGAGTGAGGAATCGATTTTCTTTAAATATATTACGGAGAGAATCTGTGTTTTCTAAATTAAAAATATTTCGCAAACAACGCTTTTGCATTATGAATGTTGAATGTACGTTAACAGAATTTCCCCAAAAAATTATGCCATAACTTAATTGAGGATAAACATACCCGTAATAAGCGTTTATAGCAATATTTTTCGATGACACACGGCTCAGAATCGACAGGGCATAACAGTATTTGGCTATTTTATTATTGATTTTGCTGATATGGGCTTTCCAATTTAAATGTGAATCGAGAGTCACACCTAAAAAATTCATTTCATTTATTTTATTAACCAGGTTATTTTTATTTTTGATATTCAGCTGTAATGATGACATTTTATAATTTTTGATTTGCATCAATTTAGTTTTTTCTATGTTTACTTTAAGATTAATTTGTTGTAGCCAATTCGTAACGGTTTCCAGTGTTCTATTTATTTCTAATTCAAGGCTGCGCTCATTGTTTTCTTGCGGAATAAATATAGTAACATCATCTGCAAACATTACACAGAGGTGTTTCGTGCTCTGTGGTAAGTCATTTATGTAAACGAGGAACAGGAGAGGTCCAAGAATACTTCCTTGAGGGATTCCCAAACTTATATTTTGAAACTCGGATTTCACTTGTTCTACAATTTTTGAGCTTCTATTGTAAACTTCAAGCTGCGTTGATTGACTCCTATTGCTAAGATATGACTCTAACAAAGTCAGAGCTGTTCCACGTATTCCAGTGGCTTCTAATTTATTTAATAAAATTTTGTGGACTACGCAGTCGAATGCTTTCGATAGGTCTAGAAATAAAGCAACACCGGTTTTTTTGTTATTTATTTCTTCCCAAACCTGCTTTAACATTTTAAATATTGCAAGGGATGTATTTTTTCCTTTACGAAATCCAAATTGATTGGCATTAAGTAAGTTGTGGGAGTCTAAAAAAGAAATAATTCTATTGTATATTACTTTTTCGAATATTTTTGAGAAGTTTGGTAAAATTGCTATCGGTCTGTAGTTTCCTATATCTTTTTTAGAGCCTTTTTTATACAATGGTTTGACTAATGCTTTTTTCAGATCGTTTGGAAAAACCCCTTTTTCAATAGTCAAGTTTATAATATGTACAAGAGGTTCTACAATGTAATCTATGCTGCTTTTGATTACTTGCATAGATATGCCGTCATGGCCGGTACTTTTCTTGTTTTTTAGCTGTCTAACAATATTCCTAACTTCCTGGACGGTTACGGGGTTCATGAATATAGTCCTACAGTTTTGGTTTGCAAATTTCATTTTTGATATGTCGTTATCATTCTTACTTATTTTGTTAAGTTCTATAAAATACTTATTCATGATTGATGCTATGGATGATGGTTCCATTATATTTTCATCATTAAAATTTATAGATTCTACTGTAGTTTTAATTTTATTGTATTGTGATGTATGTTGTTTTATGATTCCCCATGTAGCTTTACTTTTATTGGCGCTTCTGTTTATATACCTAATATTAGAAATCTTTCGCGCTGTACATATCACTTTTTTAAAGGTCTTACAATATTGTTTATATTCGCCATATTTTTCGCTATTTGTATGTTTCTCTTTTTGAGTTTGTTGATAAATTTTGCGTTTGTTTTTGCTAGCTATTTTAATGCCTGTAGTTTTCCAGTTTGGTCTTTTTTTGAAAGTTATTTTAAGTTTTTCGAGAGGAATGCATAATGTAAATATTAAATTGTATATATCAATAAACTCTGTGTATGCTTTGTTTGGGTCGTCATGAGTAAAGACTACAGAGAAATTTATTTGAGATAAATATTTTAAGAATATGTTTAAATATAAGTTTATATTTCTGTGTTCAATAAACCAATATTTTTCTCTGAAGCTTAAATTTGATGGAACAGAAATTATCTGTGAAGTATGGTCAGATATACCTGTATTTAATATTTCAGTTTTGTAATGTTTGATGTTAGTTAAAATATTATCAATGCATGTTTGAGTATGTGCTGTGATTCTAGTGGCATCAGTTATCGTTGGATGTAGGTTGAATAATTGTATCGTGTTAATAAATAGTTCAGACTTTTTATTTTTTTCCAGTAAATTTATGTTAAAATCCCCTAGTACTATTAGTTTTCTTTTATTTACTCTTGTTCTTAGTGTAAGTTTTTGTAGTACATTTTCTAGACATTTCATAAACAAATCTAAGTTACTTCCGGGAGTTCTATATATACATATAACCACGTAATTTAAGTCAGGTACAATTACCCCGCAGCACTCGAAATGTTTTTCTATACTTATTTCTGATACCCATTGTAGTTTCTTATAAGTGATTCCGTTTTTAACAAAAATAGACACACCACCACGACGTGCTTTTTTCCTACTAAAATGTGCACCTTGAGTGTAACCTTCAAGTTGTAGCACTTCACTTTCATTATTTCTTAAGAATGTTTCACTGAAACAACATATATCAATACTACGTTCATCAGTCAATAGTTCTATTTGGCCTATCTTAGATCTGATGCCTTGAGTATTCATGTGGAGGATGTTGAAATGGTTTGTTTCTTCAGCCAAGAAAAAGCCGAGGTAGATTTTGATAACCGTTTTTCTGATCAGGTGCATTAATTTTTTGGAAATAAAATGGAATTGTTCCTGGCTTGTGTGTGACATTTGTGTTTGTAGTTCCGTTTGTATTTTGTTCGCAGCTTATAGTTAAATCTGTTTTTGGAATCGATAAACTTTTATTGTTTTTATTTTTCTTCATTAAATTGAACAAATAGGGTATAGTTCCTTGTTTGGTTATTGATTTAGTTTGTTTGTTTTGTTTATTTTGTTTATTCATCCAGGTTATATTTTTTCCTAAGTAGCAAGATTTGTAGTCTTCTGTATTTATAATGTTGTTTATGATTTTGAATTGATATTTAGCAGATTGAGGATGATGCGGCTGTATCATTGTTTTGGTGTGATTATTTGGAACGACAGCAAACTGACAATTTATTGAGTTAATTGCAATGTTATGTAATTTATGGTTAAGTTTATCCTCATTTAAGTGGCGATTGCATACTATGCTAGTGATAATAATACGTGGCATGGTAATATTTTTCAAAAAAGCGGATATCTCCATTAAGAATTTTGTCGGGTTTGAGTCATGCGATCCAACTGATAGTATTAGCCAGTCATTTTCTTGAAAGTGTTCATTATTAATCTTGCAGTTACGCAGAATATGTTCCGTGGGAGCATCAGGATAACAGCAGTTTATAACTCTATAATCTCTTGCATTTTTGGACTTGTTCCTAAGAGTAATGAGCATCGACGCTAGGTTTCGACAGCTTTGATCTCCAATAATAACAATTTTCGGTTCCATTTCAGTCGAATTTAATATAATATCCGGATTATCAGCGGGTTCTTGAATTTTTTTAACAAGACTTTTAGTTTTCTGGCTAGACATCTGTTCTTGAATTTTAATTCTTGTTCCATGTAGGTTAACAGGAAAGGATGCATGAAGGTTATGTTCTATTTTATTATTTTTCATAGTTATATTTTGAATCTTATTGGTGCAATTCGGATTCTTTGTTTTTTTGGTTTCTCCAATTTCTAGTGTCTCAGTGGAAGCTTGTGAAGGTAATATATTATGTATAGTTTCGCTATTTAAGGAAGAATTCAGGTCTTTCAAGGTTTCCTTATGAATTGCTATGTTTTTCAGTTTTTCTATTTGTAACTTTAAATCCATGTTTTCCATTTGTAATATATTGATTTCTTCTTTGGCTTTGATTAACTGGTTTGTCATTTCTTCAAGATCTGTTTTGTATTGTTTGACATCGTGTGCAGATAAATCCAGACTTTCGCCGGAATTTTGTAGACATGTAGCCTCTTCAAAACTATCCTCAGCTGTGTGACTCAACAAAGATAAATTGTCTAGAGAAAAACGACGTAACGTTTTTTGTTTTCTAAAAGTAACATTTTCCGTTTTATCTGTTTCTAGCATGATATTGTAATTACGCACAGGAGTGTTTGCATTATTTCCTTTTGGCAGCTTTGAAAAACATGGCGTACACTTCCAAGTTTTCTTTTTATTTTCTTCCATAATTTGGAAACGCGTAAATGATACATTTGCACAAAAGAGATCGTACGAGCAGTTACAAATCGAGCACGTCATATATTGACTATTAGTAATTTTCTGTGGACATCCATTACAATTTATAGGCACATTATTCTTTATTATAGAGGCCATTATTACGTAGAAACAAAGCTCACTCAGAACTTAAGCGCTTAACATGCAATTAAAGATAGCGAACGCTGAACGGCCCAATTGAACATGTAGCGCTTGCGGCGCTTATAATCAAGCAGTAACCGCGTCGTTTGCGCGCCTTTTCCGAAATTTAATTTTTTGAATTAGCAACTGCCGCTGTACGCGAAACTGTTTTTGACTTTTTCTACTTATAACAAGTATTAACTCACAACGTTATGACTTCAGTTTGATTCCTGTAGTTTGTTTATGACAATACACATAAACTTCACATCAATAGTTCACTTTTAACACTTGTAATGATTTTTTTTACGGGGAGAAAGTGATGACATGACAGTCGACAACGACGCCACCGTACGTATATTACATTATATTTTTATTTTATTTTTCAGATATATGTTTATTTTTCGTAAGTTTCTTTTAGATAAGATATATAAAGTTAATATCTTTATCCGAACACATATTTAACGAGCTTCTGCCCGCAGCTTCGCCCGCGGCGTGGCCTATGGGAAAATAATTGAACCACCCATTTCACCCTTTTAAGGGTGGAATTTCAAAAAATCCTTTCTTAGCGGATGCCTACGTCATAACATCTAACTGCATTCCAAATTTCAGCCTGATCCGTCTAGTGGTTTGGACTGTGCGTTGATAGATCACTATATTAGTCAGTCAATCAGTCAGTCACCTTTGAGTTATATATAATATTTAGATGGTATGGTGTGCTCTTAGTGGTCTAAATAGTCAGGCATTCGAGACGTATCAGACCGGTATATAGTGCATCTCTATTAGATATTTACCCAGTTTTAATTAACTATTTTACTACTGGTTATTCATTTGTAGCCGCTAACTATGCGGTGAAGCAATTATCTTCAAATATTGCAAACACAAACGCAGATCTTAGGTGAAATGTAGACATGACGGCCTCAAGCCAACATGTACTTAATAATATAAGGTAGGTACCTACCTTAATTTATATATAACAGCTAAGTAATCTATAATGGTTCAGCCAGTTAAGTCTACTCCCGCAGTGATTATACAGATAAACAATCTATGTAATACCAGTAATAATGTGGATACTGATAGGTATTCTGTGGCAGTAACCTCATATGCCATGTTGGAAACAGCCCCGAGCTATCACACGTCACGGATCACATCAAAATATTCTGCTCTTTGTTTTTCGCTTTATTTTTTCTTAATACAAGGAAGGCTTGCGTTTGACTACATTTCTCCTCTTTGTGCTATCCAAGTACTTACCAAAAACCTCTAAAGTGATGATGCCTTTTTAGTTATTACATTGGCTATTCATACGAGCTTTAGCACAGGAAATAAAGTCAACGTCGTAGAAAATTAAGGCATCTTTTTTAGAATAGGATAGAATCGAGAACTCTTTATAGTCTCACCAATGAAATATACAACCAAGAATATATATATACTTGGGAACTAGTGTAACAGCAACAATGAGCGATCTTATGGCTGATAGCGATCTCATCCAGACAACCTTCTTTATCTTTATTCATAACAAGTCAAAATTCATATGCAGGTATATGGAAATTCATATGAAGCATTTTAAAATGTATATCGCCCAAATTTGGTTATAAAAAAATGTCTCCTAAGTCCTAAGGAATCTAGTTCCCCAATTCCTCAAGCACTGCAGTTCATTTGGACAAAGCGCTACAAACTAAGAAAGAGTCAAGTCACTTTAATATTTGCGTAAGGGTCCAAATGCTAACTACTCTTTTCAACAAAATAATAAGCCAATTTCATTACAAACTCCTCGTAGTGGTACTTGCAAGATCATCTGCACTCAGATACTCGTGCAATAGTGTGGTAACAGAAACGCGGACGCACCTATTGGATCTGTCAATAATATTACCACATGTTTCATAACCCTTTAAGTAACTTCAAATATCATAAAAGAGCGTCGACTTTGAACTTGACCTCCGTCATTTTGCAACGCCCCCCTCTAAATCGTTGCAGCGCTCGATACGGCCGATATTATTTTCACAACACACGTTGTGGCGAACGCACGGCCGATCAACATGTATCCAAATCCGTTTGATAGAAAGCACTCGACTATTCGGCAAGTCTTGGACCGACTGTTCAAAGACTCGAGGAGGAAGAAAGGACTTTCTAGGCAGGACAGTAACACGTCCTCATGTGCGTCGTCGACTTCCAGCTCGGAGAGTAGGAAGTTTAGTGTGTTTAGTCTTAGAAGTTGAAGTGTATCCCTGTGACTGATTATGTACTGTGCAATTTGTATTAGTTCGCGGTCTGCTAGTCATCGCTAATTCACGACATGCTCCTTGGGTAAGGCTCTATTCCTTATTTAAAAAAAGCTTCTAAATTATGACGACGAACATAACTAAGTACGCTATTCTTTTATTTAATACCGAGACGTCTAGAACAGTTTCGTAAAAACATCTATTAATTATGTAAGAACGGTTTATAAGGGCGGCATAAAATTAGTTTTATTTATTGCAGAAATGAACCTAAAGATCAAAAGGTAAAGGTCAATTTTAAAAAGAAAAAACGTAGATATTTCTTTAACATTCATCAAATGTTCATCAAATATCTTTACTATTTTATTACAAATAAATCTCAATATTAATCTTAGGAGTAATCATTACCTTTTATTATCCTTTAAATAAATAGCCTCACAACAAATAGGTAGTCCACTCGACTGATAGGTAGTTGACTAAAGAATAAACAATTGAAATTTAGAGGAAAACTATCGACTAAAGTGCTATTTTCAGTTGAATGCTCTAGTCCAGTCCCCTAGAGGACTATCTAATATAGCACTTGCTATCCCATTCCAACCCCCATACGCTGGGAACTCAACTGATATGATAGCTATGTAATTACGGTGTGTGGCAAAAGTTGCTAAGCATTTCGTGTTCCAGTATAGTTAATTTTAACCTTGTTGATATTTGTAGGTAACTGTTAGCATGGAAACATTTATTGTGTGTATAAGGTATCTCATCCCACGTATAAAACATTAGCAGTTTGTTGTTACAACTGAGCAGAAGATTTACCTTTACGCCATGTTTCCAAAAATAATATTAACCTCTCTGAAATTTTTTATACGTAAAGCAAATATTTTTCCACGCATAGATATAACTAATACACTGTAATGCTCTGCGTAGTTTAAGTGGGTTTTTTTTAGAATATAAGCTTATTGTTAAGAAATATGCTCGTGTACCACCAATGTATGATACCTATACATAAAATATAATGTTTGAATAAATATTATTTCGCAAAGCAACGTCAAGGTCAGCTTTTATAAAAATATAAGTTACAATATAAATGTAGAGTATATCATGTTTTAATTTATACTTGTGCAATTCGTTGTCAAATTTTCACATATATATTACCTAGGCTCGGAAGATTTTGCAAGAGTTTTACTGAAAACTGGTCTTACGATGTATATCACAACCAGTGGCCTTGTGTCGATATAATCTAACAGGTTAGCAACCGTTGAAGGGCTCTCTTAGTTTCTTACATAACTGATACAAAACCCTTGACATCTGCTTAAAGTTAATCGAACTAGTATCAGTTATTGTGAAACCATCTTGCGGAAAAGTTTGTCGGAAAATGCGAAATACATGTTGTAATATTGGGTTCACACTATTGGGTACAATATATATATATATATATATATTGTACCCAATAGTGTGATCCTTTTTAACCCAATATTACAACATTATATATATATATATATATATATGTTCCTGATTGTACCCAATAGTGTGATCCTTTTTAACCCATTTTATATATATATATAAATATATAAGAAAGTCGTGTTAGTTACTCTATTTAAACTCAAGAAGGGCTTAACCGATTTGGCTGAAAATTGGTGAGGAGGTAGCTAAAAACCAGAAGACGGACATAGGATACTTTTTAGGAACCCTAAAAAAAGTTATATATATATATATGTTCCTGATTGTACCCAATAGTGTGATCCTTTTTAACCCATTTTATATATATATATATATATATTTACTTTTTGCCTATTTTACAATTTAATATATATATATATATATATATTAAATTGTAAAATAGGCAAAAAGGCCGGAAGGAAAGACAATATATTATTAATAACTAGTTGACCCGCCCTGGCTGCGCTCGGGTGAATTAGTAAAATGCGGTCGAACGGAATAAAAAGTATCCTATGTCCGTCTCCTGGTTTTTAGCTACCTCCTCACCAATTTTCAGCCAAATCGGTTCAGCCCTTCTTGAGTTTAAATAGAGTAACTAACACGACATTCTTATATATATATATATATATCGGGTCAACTAGTTATTAATAATATATTGTCTTTCCTTCCGGCCTTTGTGCCTATTTTTAAAACATACAAGTGGTTGGTTTTTCTTAACTTACAATAATTATCGAATTAAATTGTTTTTATTAAAATGATAAAAATAAGTTTTAAACTTACTTTAAAAATTAAACAGAGCCTACATAATGGTTGATAAATGCACAGAGGAAAAATATTAAAGTCTATTTTGGTCAACACAAATAAGTGGGAAACACGGTCAAATAATATTTATGCATATTTGTTCTCTAGAATTGTAATATTATAACAATGATTTAACCATAGCTTGGCAATATATTTAATACAGAATTATGTAAATATGCACCTAATTAAGGATATATTGCAGTGACGGTGACGCTGAATGTAGGTACAAATATCGATAGAGACTAAAGTCGAAAAGCAATATTATAAAATATTAGAATGCAACTTTATCTTCTTTGAACTGATCTAGACAGGATACGGTTCATAAAAGCTAAGAGTGAAATCGCGGACTACCAGCTAGTTGAATATTTTTCTATTCATGTAAAAGGAGTGTTCACGTACAACGCCTCGCTAAATCGGCCACGCTACATACATTTTGCAAGACTTGTGTTATTTTAAACCGGTTGTGTATATGTGCATTCGTATATCACAACAACGACCTTGTAACGCGCTATAATATCTTACAAATCTTTAAGGGCTCTTACATAAGTGTTACAGATCATTTGCTTGTCTTTGACCGAAGATAGCTGAGTACTTATTTATTCTGTAACCGGTTACAAAACTAGAGAAACCTTGCTATTTTTCTCTCAATTTTCAGGATATACCAAATGTGCGCAAGTTACGTGTATTTTTTTAAATGGGTGCATTCATTTTGAGAGTGATAGCATCTCATTTACAATACAACAAAACAATCAACATTTTCATTTCATTGTTATGATTAGGAATGTGAGAATATTATACCTTTGTATGCTTTACAAATACATGTAGCAAGTATAAATATTTTGCCTTAAAACATTTACCTAATTAGGGACTGAATATTCTTTAATTAAGTACCAACTGTGTTTTATATACATACATCAAGTGCCTAAACTTCCTACGACATAAACGGCGTAAACCTTTTATTTTATTAGGGATCGTAATCATTAGGCCTATTGTATCTCATTAGGTGGTTGTCTTTATGGTGTTGTGCCATTTTTACTGAATGCCTACTTTATAGATATCATAGTATAGGCGGTTTTCCGATGACAAGTTTAACTTTCACACATTCTTTAACATTCTAGTTTTTTTTAAATCTATTTTTTTAAGGGGTTTGAAGTACTAGCTATACTAGCTGCGCCTTGCGCAAATAAAAAAAGTATGTGTCAATTCACTACATAAGCTATTTATATTCTAAATTTCATCCAAATCCGTCCAGCCGTTTGAGTGGGAACGAGTAACAAACATTGATACATACAAGTAAGCATACATACAAACTTTCGCGTTTATAATATTAGTAGGTATAGGTAAGTAGTAAGTAGGATAGAATATCCCTACGTCCATTTTTTTGATAAATATTATCTGAAAAGGTTCTAGACATTAAGAATATGTGGTTTTGTTGTGCGTGAGAGAGAGAAACCTTCGAGCATCCAGTTTACGTCCGTTAAAATGACAGACCGCGAATATTTACTCTACCCTCCTAAGTCTGTTGCCCGTATTACAGAATCAATCATGAATCTCTGAACGAGTTGGATGAAAGCTGTAGGTACTTGAACTTCACGACGACTGAGCAAAGTACTGTATATGGGCTTATGATTACAATAACTTTGACTGTATTTTCGTTTACAGTTAAATTATATCTACTGCATAAACTGCAGATCCACTTTCTGAACAGTTTTTCAATGTAAATACATGAATAGGTACTTACCTGATATTACTAAGAGAAAAAGAAAAGAAAGAAAATGACAACGCTGTCATTTTGTTTCACAAATACTATTCCTGTCACTGGAATCAAACCCGCTGCCTCCGAGCTAGGAACCAACCTGCGCTCAACCACACAGGTGGGTTTCAAAATGCAAAAATAAGTGTTCTGTGTCCGAGTGTTGTGGGACCATGGTCCTTGTAGTTCCTGGATCCCTAGATCTAGGATTTATGTATGTGATCGTTGGGTGCTATTTATTTATTTTATTTTAAAATACATTTACCTAACAAAACGTCCTATCACGGGAATCGAACACGCCGCCTCTGGTTTATAAGCCGTTTTGCTCAACCACCACACTACAGAGGCTGTCAATAATAATATAATTACTTCCGCAATACGTACCTAAGTATAATAATTGTGTCCAAAACGTACCGCCGACAAAACAACGGTGTTAAAAGTTAGACGTCTGTAACTGGTAGTAAAACTGAAAAGGTTCCTGGAAAATGTAAACCTTTTTATCGGGTTTTCATATGGAAAATTTTGATGGGAAATATTCTATTGGCTCTGCTGGTTTCCAGTACAATATAGTCTTGTTTCCAGTTTAAGTTATCTCAATTAAGATAAACAAATTAAATGGGTTCTGGTTTTACCCTATATATATCGTTATGGGAACCTGAATTACGACGAATGCCTAGTTAGCGCACCTCAAGACACAGTGGAAAATTCCCACGATTCCGTTCAACTTTAGAGAGCGTTTCCGTCATTTGCAATGGTTGGTAGCCCATTACGCTCTCACCATCACCTACCTATTGCGCCACCCATGGAACTGGTCTGCAAAATTCTGCTTGCAATGCACGCCGTGATGACCTACATTACAAATGGTGAATATATACTATATATACTGTATTTACTAGGTGGTAGGACTTTTTTGCAAAGTTCCTCTAGGTTTGGACCACCGCGTTGCCAGTTATTCTGCCGCCAAGCACTAGTGCACAAGCATTACTGTGTTCCGGTTTAAAAGGCACTGTAGCAAGTAAAATTACTGGGGAATTGAGACTTTATGATCAGATCTCACTGTCGAGTAATCTTATTACCAGACTGTGCTTGAAGTGTCAGGATGCGCAGTACAGTGTCGCGCAAAACTTTATATTTTAGAGTTCCGAGTGACACTGTTCTGTTATGGGCGGCCGTATCGCGTAACATCGGGTGAACGACAAGCTCGTCATATTATTCATTAACATAAAAAAATTATCTAAAAAATGTAAAAGTTTGTGTGTTTGTGAATGTTTGTTACCATTAATCTCCGTAACTACTCAACTAATTTTGATGAAATTTGGAATGCAGATAGCATGCTGGATTAACACAGGATATTCTTTCTCCGCGAGTGATACCGCGAGGCGTAACTAATACAATATAACAGATTAGGTAGGCTTTATGAAACAAGTATTTTATGTATTTATTCCGATTCTGACATGTAAAGTGCTAAAAAATTCCTATTTGCGATTAACTATTTGTCTTTTATATTGCTACGAATATTTCGGCAACATACCTTCATAAAATTTAACTGAAGCGACACTTGGACAGCCTCTGTGGTGTGATGGTTGAGCAGGTTGCCTCATAACCCGGTGGTTTGAATCCCGAAACAGAATAAGTATTTGAGCACGAAAACAAAAAGCTAAATTACTTGCTCCGTGTTTGGGTGTTGTGTGACCATGATCCTTGTAATTTCTGGGGCCCTAGATACAGGGTCCAGGATCTGTATGTTATCGTTGGGTATTATTATTATTACTTTTTCTTCTACAATTAAAATTAAATTATTTTTTGCCCTCACAATAATTCAACATAGAAAATCTGACGTACAAGGAATTCCGTTTTCGTTAGAACAATAACAGCTTAAAATTTTTCTGACGAAAGCGGAATCTGATCTAAGTAAACCAAATTAATTTAAATGGGTTGACTTGTGATTTTTGTACTTATAAGTCATTAAGGTGATGATCACGATGACGCTGGGGAATTGAATAGACCACAAGAACCGCATCGTGTGACTGCGTCAAAATACACGTGTGAATTGATTGTGTTTTCCATTTTATATGAATCACATCTAAAGCTTACTTGTATGATAATAATTATTATAAAAGCCTTTTTTTATACAGATCAGTCTAGAATATCGGGATGATAGACTCAATTACTTTCTCTAATATATGTAGGTCTAGAGAGATGTTATAATATTGCAATTTTGTATCTTCTCTAGAGATGATACAAAATTGCAATATGTACGGTCTCTATCTACAAGTATACTTTTGTAAAGAATTGTGTTTTAGGATCAACATATTATAACGACGCATTTTATTGTGACGTTAGTTTTTTTATAGTTAAGCTAAAGTCGACATAATCATCGCAGTGTAAACGGTGACGTAACTATTATTGTTATTAAAAGCTTTACCTTTGAATGACACTAACTAACTATTGACATATGGCACTTTTGCTCGTCTGACCTTTAACTATTTTTTTTTAATGTTATTGAATGATGTGACGAGCTAGTCGTTCACCTGATGTTAAGCGCCACGGTCGCCCATAAAAGAACAGTGTCACTCGGAACCCTAAAACATAGAGTTACAAGCGACACTGCACTGCGCACATCATCCTGAGACATCAGCACAGTCTGGTAATAAGATTACTCGACTGTGAGATCAGGTCATAAAGTCTCAATTGCCCAGTAATTTCACTAGCTACAGTGCCCTTCAAACCGGAACACAGTATTGCTTGCACACTACTGCTTGGCGGCAGAATAACTGGCAAAGCGGTGGTACCTACCTAGACGAACTTTGCAACAAAGTCCTACCACCTAGTAAAAACGAAAACTTAATTTGATTTGATTTTAACAGGTCCTAAGTTCGCACTTATCCCTCTATATAGAGGAATAAGTGCAATGATGAGGCCGCTCATCGTAAAACCTGCTACAAGTAACTTTGTAGCATTAATTAAGTATGTGGTATACGATAAAGAGTTTGTATTGTAATAATGAATATTAATATTATGTATAACTTAGTGATCAATTTGTTCAACATATATATTTTACGAGCTTCTCCCCGTAGCCCGTAGCTTCGCCCGCAGCGTGGCCTATGGGAAAATAATTCAACCACCCATTTCACCCTCTTAAGGGTGGAATTTCGAAAAATCCTTTCTTAGCGGATGCCTACGTAATAACATCTACCTGCGTGCCAAATTTCAGCCCGATCCGTCCAGTGCTTTGGGCTGTGCGTTGATAAATCACTATGTCAGTCAGTCAGTCAGTCACCTTTGAATTATATATATTTAGATTATCGTTAATACATAACTAAACTAGACCTAAAAAACTTAACTCTACCTAAGAACTAAAAATAAATAAAAACTAAAAATTTACCCATTTGTGGAGGGGAAAGTGCCCAGAATACTGGGCACGTACGTACAATATCTTATATATACCAAGATATGTAATTTATTCTACATTAAATTTACATGTCAGGATGTAGCCCGCGTATCTGGACCCATCTGCATAATCATCTCATTAGTTTTTTCTTTGTTTCAGGTCGTAAACCAGCGTCTTGGATTGCAACATTCAATTCAACCTAAGAAATAGAATAATTTATAGTTAATAATTATTATATCTGTAATTATCTAATGAACGGTCAATTATTCTGTTACTCATTGATTGGTATTCATTATTTAATGATTGTAAGATTTATATACTTCCTAAGAAAAGTTGAACAATGGACATGTTATGCATAATTATGGTCAATAACAAGTAAGGAATGGGTAATTAGATAAGAGCCCATTAACTTTGCCCACGATAAAAATACACTTTAAAATACAAATCAGTAATTCAATTAACACTTGATAGTTATATGTGTAGCGTCATGGCAAGCGTTTTACTCACGTCTTTTAATATACCTTTAATAAACAACGCCCAACAATCACATACATAGATCCTGGACCCTAACTAGGATTCCCTGTGTCTAGGGACCCAGAAACTACAAGGACTGTGGTCCCACAACACCCAGACACAGAACAAGTATTTGCGCTTTTTTGTTTCTGTGGACAAATACTTATCCTGTCGCGGGAATCGATCCCGCCGCCTCTGAGTTATGAGCCGACTTACTCAACCATCACACCACAGAGGTAGTCGATATCTTTGAGGCTTGTGGAGGCTCGTGATAAGCTGTGGATGACTTCCGGCTGTTGAATTTTGTGTATGTAGATGTGTCGCTCGCCGTTTTATTAAATGTAGAAGCTCTGGTTAGGTGCCTATATGGTTTTAGATATAGGTTTTATCGTGGTCGAAATGGTCTAACAGTGGCAAGTTTTTATTCTGCTATGTATTATATTATCTATAAATAAGAAATATACTGTAATTTTTTTTATTTTAATCTTGAGCCCGATTCATGAACTAAATAACTCTATTCACGTCATTGTATGATCAGTTTTTTGGAATCATTCTGGAAGTAAATATGACATAATAATGGCCATTCCATGCATGCATCATAAGATTTTGCATAGATAAAGCATCTTCAGCAATGTAGAGCCTGTAGACACCCATAGATGATAAAGACACTATTACAGAAAATTTATGGTGAATTTTAAAAATCCAAAAGTTATAAAATACTTATAATTATTTTTTTAATTAAGCCATTGCAAGCTTTACGTGTATTTTTTTATATTACGTTAATTAACTCAATATAAGTACTTCAGAATTAATAGATCAATACTTATCAAAAGATACAATGATTTTTATTTCATTTACCCATTTCCTTATATTATAAACAAATTGATTTATTCTATTATGTAGACTATAAAAAGTATAAATTGGTACTTGTACGAGTACTGGTTTTTTTAATACTGGACGAGCTTCTGCCCTCAGCTTCGCCCGCGGCGTGGCCTATGGGAAAATAAATCAACCACCCATTTCACCCTCGTAAGGGTGGAATTTCGAAAAATCCTTTCTTAGCGGATGCCTACGTCATAACATCTACCTGCATGCCAAATTTCAGCCCGATCCGTCCAGTGGTTTGGGCTGTGCGTTGATAGATCACTATTTCAGTCAATCAGTCAGTCACCTTTGAGTTATATATATTTAGATATAAATAAAACAACTCAAAACAACTTAGTACCTTGCATAGCTACTAGCTACTAGCAGGGTTCAGATCAGAAATAGGCTGAACTTAATTTACATTCACAATGAGAAGCTATCATCATTTAACATTAAAAAAATATAAATGGCTGGGTAAGACCACCTGGGATAATGCTTAGCATGAATTAGCTGTAAATTTGCTAATTTAAGTCAAAGCCATTTCCCTGTGGAACTCTTTTTATTCAGCAACTCTCAAACCTTTTTCCATCTAAAAGTAACTAATTAGGAATTTCAGGGTTGTTCTGTCTTCTATTGTAAACTTAAGTTGTACTCAATTTGTAACCTTATCTACTTAAAGTTAAGGAACCACTTTCTTTAACGATAATGAAGAATAATGGAGAAGCTTCTGTACGTGTTGGGTATAAGGATACGCACCTTCTCTCACACGATGATAGTGTAGGCTATAATGGTGTAGGCTACCAGAAGCATAATTTTGAAGCAACCTTCAAAACACAGGGCAGACAAACGTTACATCCGAAAACTCACACATAACACATATACACCCCCTTACTCACACCTCACACATTCTCTCACGCACACCTTTCACAATACATACAAGTACACACAGGGAATACACACTGACACAGTACACAGTTACACTGGCAATAAATTGATTTATCATGTTATTTTATTTATTATAAAAACCACAGAGGCTAAGTGCGGGTCGTTGGATGATATTTGAAGGGTTGAGAATAAAAAGGGTTTAACTGACAAATTGACAGTTTCGAGAAAATTGACTTTAAATGTCAACGGCGTCATTTTAATGTAGAGTGCTTATAAGGTAATAGAAAAGGTTTATGTAAGTTTCAGTTGCTTGAAAATGTTTTAATTCTATTTTAAACACTAAATATAGTACTAATTCATACAATTACTATAAAAATATAATATAATAAAATAAATATAATAATGTTTATATGCTAAGCGAGCTGTATTCCTGTGACAGATAAACCGTTTTTAGACTCAAAATCTCGAGATTTAAGCCTCATTTTGGTATTTTGAGAATGTATTATTGAAGATAATTTCACGCTGAATCCAACGATACACATAAGTCATTTTGTGAAAAAAAATCAGTTAAATCCTTTTTGTTCTCACCCCTTCATTTGTTCTCAAACTTCATGATTCTTAAACAGGCCGTTTTCTTTACGATATTTTTCCTTTACCAATGTAAAAGCAAATTTCGGACATGACTTGAAAAGTGATTAGTGCAGAGCCGTGCAAGATGGATTTAGCCAGGTGCATCGGTTTGAAAGTCGTAGTCACGTTTGCGTACTCCTCCAATGTAACTAACTATTAAGGAAGAAAAATTTTGGACTTTCAGAACCGTTAAAGTTTGAGAACAGCTTGCTAAGAGCGTAAATTACCCCTACCTGTTTAAGATTCAAATAGAATATTGGTAAGCTTTCCAAGCTTGAATACAAATGTGGTGATAAACTTAACTTTGTCTGGAAGCTCCCGGGGAAAACATAAAATATAGAGAGTGTTTATATCTGTATCTATTCCATGATGTTTTTCTTTACCACTGCAAGAGCGAATGCAAATATCGCACTGTATAACTGAAAAAGTAATTGGTGCAAGCAGTAAATCTTCAACTAGAAGTCTCTCGGCACACCCACTAGTTAATAAAAAAAATAGAAGAAAATTAATGATTCAAAGATTTTCTATCACGTTTGCCTATTTGGGTTACCTAAACCAGCAAAACGACTTTCCTCTCTGAACTTATCAATTTACACAAATGTATAATATCCCCTTACAAAGCTCATGAACCTACTTACCTTCAAGGCCGCGATCGAGGGCGTACAATTTTCTTTGCTGAAACCCGAAGGCGAGATTTGTAGTCGCACCATAATTGACACCATCTGTCATCCACAGTACTCTACGAACATCCTTGACTTAACATTTTTATGACGAAAGTTTTTTATGAAAGAATTATGCGTACTTTCGTACAATGCCCCTGAATTCGATTTTCAGGATTTGTGCGCAGTGTAGTGTCACGCGAAACTTTATATTTTAGAGTTCCGAGTGACACTGCAACTGTTATAGGAGACCCCAGAATCCTTTAATTGGTCTGTGGACCACGTCGCTTGAAATTAAGTGAATGATTAGCTCGTCCACAGACCACTTAGGAGAGACTAGTCTAGATATACAATAAAATTGTTATTGCTCGAAGTGACGAGCTAGACTCGTCACGGCTCGTCACGTCATTAATTGACATAAAACATTGTGATATTATGATTTTTGACTGTAACTTATTTTCTTTGACTGTAACCTTTTTGTAATTTTCTTATTTGGTGTGTACCATAAAGAGTTAATCTATCTATCTACGTGCCTATATTATAATAAGCCGTTTAGCGAATATAACTAATAACTACGCCATTATAATAACACATCATAGTAAACACTAAATATAGATAGCCCGGCAAGTACTTGCATGGTGTAATGATAACTCACAATAAGACATAGTAAATAAAATAAGAATTTAAATATTACACCATAGACGCACAGACCTCAGCTTTAAAAAGAAAATAAAACATTTTTAGAAAAAATCTAGTTAGATAGATAGACAAATATATAGATAGATAAACACTTTGTTGAAACAGCACATCATAAATAATTTAAAAAGTGAACAAATTTAACCAAAGTGTAACAATGGGCGGTCTTATCGCTCAGAGCGATGGACATCTATATTCCTAGTATGTTCATACCGGTCAGACCAGTACACTGCATATATCGTAACTTGCAAAAGTCAAAAGTCAAAAGATTTATTGCAAATAGGCTAATATTATCACTTTTAAAAGTCAAAATTATATTAAGTACTTAAAATTAAGTTATTTCAATATTTGCAAACATATGAATTGATTTGAATTGAATATACTCAGTCGGCGCCTAAGCACAGTAATTGTGTATGATCACACCCACTCAACTCGGCAGAGGACGCACGTGCTGCATGCAGATAACAAATTCACATTAAACAGCACCAATCAAGTAACATCCCGACAAATTAATGAATACAAGGGCAACGAACGATTATACTGAAATCACGTAAGACTATAAATCGCACCTTTAAAAATAAAGTGAATCAACTCAAAATTCATGATTGTTGGGAAATCACGTTTAAAGTTTCACAAGTCTACCGCTGACTATGTTTCAGCGAATATTTCGATTTTTGGAGCACTTTAAAAAATAAAATGTCTTCAAAGTTTTGTCAAAATGATGGTGGGACATAAATGGACTTCAAAATAATTAGAATTATTGATATTTACTAAAATATTGAGGTTTGAAATAAAAATTAAACATTTTTTGTGATGCAGATCTTTTTTTGATTAAAAATTTCGTCAAGTTTTAATCATGCTTTATGACACAATACTTATTAGTACAGTCTTTATGTAAAAAAATATTGCAACAAATGCATCACTAGTATTTAATGCATTTTGTTAGTAAAAACATAGTATGAAACAAGGTGTTTTAATATATAATGCTGTTTACCATTAAATGAAAATTTTAGAAAAAAAAAGAAAAATTGATAAAATGATTTATTTTGAATTATTCCACTCAAGCACACGTCTCAGTTTGATCACTGCTGGAGCATTTCTAATTGGTTCGTTTTGTGATTTCGGAAGGGATCGACGAGTCAATCAAAAAGAGACGAACGTTCCTTTATTTCGCTCGTATAGCCGTAAATGCAGCGGCTGTTAAACTGTACCTATTCTTTAGGAGCATAGAAATCGTTTTACTACAAAATCGGCGAATCCCAATTTTTTGACTTGAATTACTTTATTATTAAAGGTGCGAAATGTTCTTCAGGATTGTAAACCCGGCCGAATTATCCTATGCAGCGTCAGCTAGCTAGAGTCAAATTTGAGGCAGGGCGGCATTGGTTACAGGTTTTTTTTTATGGTAATGAATGATGTGACGAGCTAGTCGTTCGCCTGATGTTAAGCGCCACGGCCGCCCATAACAGAACAGTGTCACTCGGAACCCTAAAACATAGAGTTTCAAGCGACACTGCACTGCGCACATCATCCTGAGACATCAGCACAGTCTGGTAATAAGATTACTCGACTGTGAGATCAGATCATAAAGTCTCAATTGCCCAGTAATTTCAATAGCTACAGTGCCCTTCAAACCGGAACACAGTAGTGCTTGTACACTACTGCTTGGCGGCAGAATAACTGTCAAAGCGGTGGTACCTACCTAGACGAACTTTGCAACAAAGTCCTCCCACCTAGTACAGTACAGTCGTTACAGGTAGGGCGGAAGTAAAAAAAATATCATAATTGATCTGCCCTCAAGCGCGGGCTCCTAAATCTATCACAAAAATATATATCACTGACCTCTGAGGTCGGTGATGGTCAATAGCTATTCGAAGACAAATAATTCTGTGACAGAATATGAGCATGGATCTAAGATTTTTTTTATCTCAAACTTTTTTGTCTTGAAGAAATATTCCATGATTGTGTTTATTTATAAGCAGGGAAACCCCAAGCTGACAAACATGACGCAGTTTTAGGCTTTAATGCATCTGAGGTCTTTGTGTGGTTGCGTGTGAGTAATGACCGGATCTGAGGTATCAGATCTGGTCATTAAGAGTCGTTAAATAATATCTTTTTAAAATGGGGTTAAACTGGCTTAAATCTCCTTTACTGAGAACGTATTTGGACGGTATTTTAATACATACTATTTCCAGTTATTTTGATTTAAAAACCAAAGTGCAGAACTTATTTTGATATAAATGTCTTTTTTCGGTATCGATATATAACAGACCTCCTACTTGTATTGAAATCGTTTAATAATAATAATAACATCCAGCGACCATATACATAGATTCTGGACCCTAACTATGTTTCCCTGTGTCTAGGGACCCAGGGAATACGAGGACCATGGTCCCACAACACCCAAGCAAAAAACAAGTATTTGCGCTTTTTTTCCTGTGCACAAATACTTGTCCTGTCACGGGAATTGAACCCGCCACCTCCAGGCTATGAGCCGACCTGATCAACCACCACACTACAAAGGCTGTCAAGTATAGTATATAGTACGTACCCTAGATTCTAAATAGTGGATTTATATTTGCACCTTTTGAAGTCGAGACGCTGCGCTGCATGGGGCGTTGGGGACCGAGTGCTCACCTTTCCAAACGTCTAGCGTCTGGTCGAAGCCAAAACACGTGACCTAAATTCTGGCCTCTACTTAGACCAAAGGTTGCTATTCAACGTGATAGCTGCCTAACTTTAGCTCAGACATGTTATTGTTTTATAATTATATTATGCAGCTTATACTTTAGTTACTTTAGTGTTACTAGAGTTTAATTTTACCGCACTAATTATTTTATTATATAAAATTATTAATGCAATATCTAATATTTGAATCTTCATAATAATATTGTAAGTAAACACTGAAACTAATATGGGGAGCCGTGTCGCTAAACATCAGACGAACGAATACTTCGTCATATCATACCTTAACATTAAAAAAACAAACTAATTTAAGTTTTATCATTTTAATAGTGCATTAATAATTATCTATTTGACTACATGCAACTACCTATCACAACAACAACATGGAAAGGGGGCATTATTTAATAGTTAATTATAATACTTAACGCCATTCCATTAGATGGAAATATTTTTCCATGATTAGACGATATATATAACCAATTACGGAAGCGGACATGAGTACCTAAAACAAATAAATAATGTGCTATAAATAAATTTTAAAAATATCCATGTCCTTTGGAAAAAAACGGTAAGTGACTCATTAATCTCATTAGTGTGTAGTTATTTACACTTGAAAACTGTTCAATGGAAGTTTCGTGACTATTTGCAACATTGCTGACTTGAAGACCTTGAATGTTTGCGGGTAGGTAACTCATAATCCGGAAGACCGGAAACGTGGCGTGTCAGTCAAAGTAGGTACATTTATATTTGGTTGTCAAAATGACCGGATAATTGTTAACCGATAATTAACCGATAATTAAGCTAAAAAATTAAACATGATAATTTATTTTGAACATTTCTAGATAATTATCAGCTAGCTTACAAAAATATTGATTGTGAGTTATTGTTTTTGCAAGTATTGATAAGGCCAAGGTTAGACGCAAGTGTCAGGTTCATGGTAAAATAATAAATTGTAGGCAAGTATTTTCGTTAGTACTCATGTATAATCTTACATACGTTATTGAAATTGTTACTGTTTCTGCATAATTTAGATACCTATTAATAATAACGATATATAGTTGTACTTACATTTACTTTTGTACCTACTTGCATAATAAATAAATAAATGAATTTAATCTTCTTACTCGAAAGCTACGCACGAAGATCCCAGTAACTACTAAATAGCAAGCACTAATTAGGTACTGCGTTCCGGTTTGAAAGGCACAGTAGCTATAATGAAATTATTACTGGGCAAATGAGACTTCTAGATAGGGCACAGGCAGGACTTTATGTAGACCAGGTGCCTACACCTAATAATATAGAGTTCTGAGTGGCACTGCAATTTTTATGGACAGCTGCGACGCTTAGTATCAGGTGAACAATTAGATATATTTACTAATAATAGTCACGTCATTTGTTTACATTAATGAGAGACTTTTTATCCTATTATTTATATTGAAGAGCTCCAGCGGGAAAACGAGCACAATGCGGGTGAAAACGAGGGATGCCTCCTAAAATATATTATATAGTTGACTCTGGCTCCAATATTAACCGCGTTGAGCTTACATGAAAAAAATTTGATGACGGCCATATGTTTCCGTTGATTATGTCGTTCTCAAATTAAATCATGCTGTCAAAGTCAAACAAATCATAACAAACGTGTTATTGGGCTTGGATTTTGTCACATTTTATTTTACCACATTAACACGTTGTTGTTGTTGTTAATTTGATTTAAATCGATATGTTGTAAGTTAAAATAGCTGTACAATGTTGAAACCAAAAGAATTAGATGATCACCTCCCGGGGTTCGATGTCCCAGAGGACGATGCGAGTCAGACAATAGAACCTGAAGGTCCAAAGAAGAAAAAGAAAGGTTCTGGTGGATTCCAGACCATGGGATTTAGTTTCCCCATCCTCAAAGGTATAACGAAGAGAGGCTATAAGCAGCCTACACCTATTCAACGCAAGGTAATTTAATTTAAAAAACGTCGTGTATATTATAACCTCAAAAGATAGAATCTTGTTTATGTGATGAAAATGAATTTAATTGTCGTAGGTAACTATCATAAATTTAACTCTACTCGATTGTATTAATAATATTACAACGGAACACATAAAGCTAGTGATCAGCCCTGTCATAGTCATAGTTTAAACTTGCCTTCCAAAGCACAGCAGCAAAGTGCCTGCAAAAAATCGACTTCATTTAACAAAAGTTTATCCTTAGGTTTATAAAATACAGGCTGTGCCTAGTTTGGGGCCGCAGTTAATTGAGTAATAATTTACAATGTTACAATTAATATTTGATAGTTACCATAACTTATAATTGAGTATAAGCTATGAAAATATTGTTTATAATTATATAACTCGGTAATATTTTTGGATAATATATTTATCATATCTTTATTATATTTCAGACAATTCCCTTGGCTTTAGATGGTAAAGATGTAGTAGCTATGGCTCGCACAGGTTCAGGTAAAACTGCCTGTTTTGTGCTCCCTATACTGGAAAAACTCTTATCGCCCAATCACAAAGCTATGCCAGGGAAGAACTTCAGAGCATTGATTCTATCGCCTACTCGTGAGTTAGCCTTACAGGTATGTTTAAAGTAAATGGATTATTACAAAATGGGGAATTGCACAATAGACCCCATGGGATGTAAGTATAGGCCTTACCTTATTTAAATAGAATTAGAATATAAGTAATGTACATGAATCTTAAAGCTATTGTAAAACTATATTATACATTTTTTACCTACATATTTATATATACCTATATTTATTCTTACTATTGTTTGCATGCAAAACAATAAATCAATAAAAAATATATATACTAGATAGGCTAGTGTTTGACCACATTTCTCCTACTATTCAAACAAATCAATCAATCATTTTAAAGTGAGCTAATGAATAAATTTTTCACAGAGTCAAAACTATTAAAAATGAGAAATAGTAACTCTTAAATAACAATCATTATTTTCAAGTAAACTGTAGTAGATATTAGGCACTTGTTATTATTATTTTATGTTTCAGACATTAAGATTTGTCCGTGAACTAGGAAAGTTCACCGGACTTACTTCAGCTGCCATACTTGGTGGAGAATCAATTGAGCAGCAATTTAACACAATGTCGGGAACTGCCCCAGATATTGTAGTGGCCACTCCTGGTCGGTTCCTGCATATTTGTATTGAGATGAGCTTGAAACTTGATAACATAAGTGAGTTAATATTACTGTCACAGTATTATAAAGGTGAAAGTATGTATGTATATACACATGTTTGTTACTCCTTCACGCTCAAACGGCTGAATAGATTTGGTTGAAATTCAGCACCAAAATAGCTTATATACTAGATTAACATATAGGTTACATTTTAACGGGATGGGAAAGTGTAATTTTCCCGTGGGATGAGTAAATAATTAAAATACTTTTATGCGCGGGTAAAACCGCGGGGTGCAACTAGTAATTTTATAAACCTAAAATAAAATAATTTAGATTTTAGGTCAAAAGCTTTGATGTGAAATTGACCAGCTGGGAAGTTGATTTCTAGTCAGCCATGCCATAATTTGCTAAATAAACTTGTCACTGTCATCCACCTTCCCTTATTCCACCAGTTCTGGGGGTGGTGATTCTTCAACAGTCTTTATGATTGTGCTACTCATAAGATTTGCTTTTGTTTTGTTGCCAACCTAACCTATTGCCAACCTTCCTAGGGAATCTGTTTTATAACCTCTGGAATAACCATAAATCCATGGGCATAGATGAAGAAAGCTAGAAAAAATATTTCTCAATGCCAGAGAAAAGAAACTGGCTTCTAAAAGAATTGATGCAATATTTGAAAGTAATTATTAATTTTTCAGAGGCAATAGTGTTTGATGAAGCTGACCGTCTCTTTGAACTGGGATTTGGAGAGCAGCTTCAAGAAATAGTTGCCAGGCTGCCATCGAGCCGTCAAACTCTTTTATTCTCCGCAACATTACCTAAAATGCTGGTAGAATTTGCAAGAGCAGGCCTCTCGGATCCCATTCTGATAAGATTGGATGTTGATTGGAAGTTGCCTTCAACATTATGGCTGGGTTGGATTGCTGTGAGAGCGGAGCTAAAAACAGCTGCATTGCTTTTGCTGCTGGATAAAGTGTTGACTGACAAAACCCCACAGGCAGTTGTGTTTGCGGCGACAAAGCATCATGTGGAGTACTTACACTTGGTGAGATGTTGCTTCCTTTTGATTGTCTTGACTATTAATAGATTCACTAGCTGCTTTATGTGGCTGCACATGCATAAGACTAGGATGCACTAAAATAAATTTGTGCCCTGTGGAAGAAGTATACACTAAGGTTCTTTGGGCTTAAGAATCTCCATGTCAAATCTCTTCAATATGAGTTCAGATATTATTAAAGTGTTGCAGAATTTTTTAGATTATATGATAACTGTATGTAGAGAGATTTTTTAATTAGTTTAAAAGTAATTAGAATTTAGATTTGACTAATATTTTTGCAATAAATACTACACAATACTAAGTAATATGTATCCCATTGATTTTTCTTACCAAAATATCCCTAAACTTAATAAAATGTTACAGATCCTCCAACAAGCCGGTATAACTTCCACCTATGCATACTCTGGGCTTGACGCGTCTGCTCGTAAGATAGCTCTCGGCCGGTTCTCCAACAAGAAATGTTCAGTGCTAATTGTTACGGATGTGGCTGCTAGAGGACTCGACTTACCATCATTAGACACGGTTATCAACTACAATTTCCCCGCCAAGCCAAAGCTATTTGTACATAGAGTTGGTAAGTCATAAAAAAAATTAAAAACGCTAAATCCTGACCAGTTATTTTGTTTTGTATGAGACCTGAGTTGGTAATGACAGTGTGTTGAGATTTATGGGTTGTAGATTAAAATCTTGCAATGAGATTTAGATGAAAGAAAACATTGTGATGGACATACATTAACCTTTTGTTTGTAGGAAATGCTTTGGAGATTCTTTTATTGTGCATATGGCTAGGGAATGGAACTCGCTCCCGTCGTCGATGTTTCCATCTACAACTTGGGTGTCTTTAAGTCGTGAGTTAATAGATTATTTCTGAGTAAGCATGATCCACCTTCAACCCATCTAAAGTTAAAAAAAAAAACTTAATTGTCCAGCATTATGAAGTGTGATTTAAGTGAGGTGCAGTCAATGCATTGGGGCCCTTTTAGGACACAAATGGCTTTCAACTAAGGCTGCCGGAACACACTGCAAAGTGTTTAGTGACAGATTCTTCTCGAGTGTGGCAGCTACCTACCTGCTAGATTAGTGTTTTTCAACCTTTTTTATGACAGGGTTCCTTTATTATGTAAAAACGACCCATGTTGGTTTTTTTAATTACTTTGGGACAAATATTCAATCCAACATATTTATTAATTTTTATAATTAGGGCTCGGATAAATACATAATTAACTACATAAAACACATTTTTATACATTAAATGATCGAAGAAAATCTGCTGGATTTATCCGCCGATGAGATGCTGGAAGAGATCTCAAAAGTTATTTAGATTTTTACTATAGTTAACATTTTTCTTAATAAATATTTTTACATTTTGTTTTTCTTTACTGCAGTAGCTTTCCCAAACTTTTGCAACTCCCCTATAAAAGCTTCACGACCCCCTCTCCCCAAAGTGTCATACATAGAAAAACACTGATATACAATCCAATTTCCACGTCATTATTCACTTAGGTCGTAGCGCCCGCGCGGGTCGCGCTGGTCGAGCTTTCTCCCTCGTAGCGGCAGAGGATATAGCGCACCTTCTAGACCTGCAACTGTTCCTGGGCACCGAGCTAGTCGAGCCGACAGCAAGCACGGCGCGAGGTCTCGCCTGCCCTAGCGGTGTTTGGGGTTCGGTGCCGACTGGACTGTTGGAGATGAGGCACCAGGATGTTAGAAACTGGGAGAAGAATCACTCGGAGATTGTGAGTCGTTTCGTTAAAAGATTTTAATGATAATAAATAAATTTTATTTTTCATTTCCACCGCCGCCGCTGGGGGTGGTAGCACGACAATAAAGAATAAGTATCAACCCGAGTTTTGGCGGGAAAACGAAAAAGATCGCGTCGCCGCGTTGTATTATTTTCCAAAACTTGTGTTTATATCAGTGTTAGTGCATAAAATTGGTGGCATTTTATTCGTAAGGTGCTGAATTATAGGCATGAGTGTGGGAAAGTGGTATAATGATGGTGAAACGTTTCTTTTCGTGTTGTTTGCAAAACTCCATAGAAGCTTCTGGTAAAGTTGCCACCACTTTACTAGGAGTATGACTTGACTAGACTATGACTTAACTTGACACATTATATGATATTAATTAACTTGAGATTATTATCAATTACTTGACACTGGCTAAATACACAAAAGTGTGGAGCCAAAACCAAACAAAAAAAAAAGTATCAACCACCCCCCGGTGGGGGTCATTGATAGCAATCCCATACTTTTATGTTGTTAGTACATACTTAAGTTTTTTTTTTTTTTTTTTTTTTTTTTTTTTTTTTTTTTTTTTTTTTTTTTTTTTATGTTATTGAATGTTGTGACGAGCTAGTCGTTCACCTGATGTTAAGTGACACGGCCGCCCATAACAGAACAGTGTCACTCGGAACTCTAACGTGTAAAGTTTCGCATGACTGCTGCATTGCGCACATCATCCTGAGACATCAACACAGTCTGGTAATAAGATTACTCGACTGTGAGATCAGATGATAAGTCTCATTTGCCCAGTAATTTCACTAGCTACATTGCCCTTCAAACCGGAACACAGTAGTGCTTTCACACTACTGCTTGGCGGCAGAATAACTGGCAAAGCGGTGGTACCTACCTAGACGAACTTTGCAGAAAAGTCCTACCACCTAGTAAAAAAGTATTTATAAATCACAAACGACTTTTTAAAAATGAAACTGTTGGAATAAGGTGAATTACAAATAACCCAATCTAGTTGAGCGTTTTAAGTTCACAATATTGTATTCTGTTGCACAAAATTTTTTGTCTCTTTCATCGTGTTTATTATCCCTAAAGACATCGACTGCTGATCGTCATCCATTCTTGATTGCGAGCAACGTTGGCATTTAATGATTTCAAGTTTCTAATTACGACAGCTATATGGGTGACATTACTATTTTCAATGGATTTATATATTTTTATACTAGTTGCACCCCGCGGTTTCACCCGCGGTAAAAAAGTATTTTAATTATTTGCTCATCACACGGGAAAATTTCACTTTTCCGGGATAAATTGTTTATATGTTAATACTGTGTATAAGCTATCTTGGTACCGAATTTCATCCAAATCCATTCAGCCGATTGAGCGTGAAGGAGTAATAAACATACACACAAACACACATACAAACTTTCGCCTTTATAATATTAGTGTGATTTCTATTATCTTGAGGCTTCCCCGTAATATTAAAGGAAGACGCAGCCCGAGTTTGCGGTCGCGGCTGGCAGCAGTACATAAAGTGGCGCGAGGCGGCCTCGGCCGAGGCTAACCGCCGAGCCAAGCTTCACTCGCTCCCCACCGAGACGCACCCCTTCCTCGTGGACGAACATACAGACAAGGCCAACCAACTGGTCATGCAGATCAAGAACTATACGCCTAAAGGGGTGAGTAATCTTACATCTTATCACAGATTTGCTGGAAGATTTTTGAAGTGAGAACTTCTTAAGCAACTTGTAGAGCACTTTTTGGGGGAACAAAAATCATGGAACTCGCGTCATCGTCACCGAACGCTTTCCATGAATTATATGCATACTGTGTATAATGTACATGTGTACTTTTTGGGTGAACAAAAAGCGTGAAACCCGCGTCATCGTCACCGCACGCTTCCCATGAGCTATTATGTCACAAGTTACTTAATTTTCACTTCAATCGACAGTTCCCAAAGACTGCACCGCACATATTTATATCATCGAATGACGCAATAAATTCGGACCTCTAAAATATAAAGTTGCGCGTGATGCTGCACTGCACACGTCATCAAGTCATAAAGTTTGCCCAGGAATTTCACTAGTTACAGGTTTGAAAGGCAAAACCGGAGAAACACAGTAGGGCTGGGCGGCATAATAACTGGCAAAGCAGCAGTGGTCTACTTATACGAACTAGGCAGAAAATTCTGGCCATTTAGTAAAAATGCATCAAATTCGAATGTACTTGTTTGTATCATGTCCATTAAAGTATTTTTTTATTTATCTATCATCAACATATTCCGTTCTTATCCTGCTACTATTATAAATTAAAAAATTTGTGTGTGTTTGATACCATTCATCTCCGTAACTACTGAACCAATTTTGATGAAATTTAGAATGCAGATGGTTATATAGTTTATACGCTGGATTACATAGGATACTTTTATCCGCGGGTGAAACTACGGGGCGCAACCAGCATAAAAGTATCCTATTGGAATAACATATTTATGAACCGATATACGATTTGGGAGTGAGTCACTTCCAGGTTTCTTCTAATCTTCTCAGTTGTGATACTCGCAATTTCAAATGGAGTACAAACACCTGTGGCTGTAGTAATTTGGCTTGATTATTAAACACTAATTTATATATTTACAGACAATTTTGGAACTGTCGGCGAAAAATGACTCGCCTATGTACCAAGCAATGAAAATCAAGAAACTGAAACACGGGAAATTGGTGCAGAAGTCGAGAGAGAATAAAAAATTACAGGTAAAAGATACATTAGTATCTGTATAAACCTAATTTGACAATGTTTCCCGTGTTCAAAACAGAAGAACTGTGGAAAAATTTATAAAAACCCTTAGAAATCTAGCTCTGCCAAAAAATGCAGGGTATTTTTAATAACAATAATTATTCTGTAGCATATAGAAAAGTTGGTTTAATTAAGTCATTTATTTAACCAAATTGGCAGAAAGACGCCTTTAGTTTCCAAAATAAAAAAAATTACAAACCTGTGTTGTTAAAATTACATGTTTGTAACAAATTGAATGTTTCAGGCCGATGGAATCCTCGTAGAAAACAACGACAAATTCAGCAGATCGTCTCTTAGCGGTCAGCCTTCCAAGAAAAAGAAAGAAGTTGTCCGCGACGAGAACTACATACCTCATGCTGCGAGCGATCAACATACTGAAATGGGGTACGTAATAAGTTTGATAACTCCTCTGCGTAGTCGGGTTTTCAACCGTTTTAAACCATTTATTTCCGGTTTTAAACCGTACCGGTATGGTTTTAAACGGTTTTTTCACAACTAGAATCATACCTACATAAACAATTGAAGAGTTGAGAATAAAAAGGGTTTAACTGTCAAATTGATAGTTTCGAGAAAATTGACTTTAAACTTCAGCGGCGTCATTTTAATGTAGAGTGCTTATAAAGTAATAGAAAAGGTTTATGTAAGTTTCAGTTGCTTGAAAATGTTTTAATTCTATTATACTATATTACAATTACTGTAAAAATATAATATAATAAATATAACAATGTTTTTATGCTGAGCGAGCTGTATTCCTGTGACAGATAAACCGTTTTTAGACCCAAAATCTCGAGATTTAAACCTCATTTCGGTATTTTGAGAATGTATTATTGTAGATATTTTCACGCTGAATCCAACGATACCCATAAGTCATTTTGAGAAAAAAATCAGTTAAATCCTTTTAATTCTCACCCCTTCAATTATTATAAGAACTGATTGTAAACTCCTGGCTGTCATAAGTGTACTTGCGTAATGTGTTGTGTACCTACATGAATAAATAAATTGAATTGAATTGAATAATAGGATAAACGATTACACCCCGTCGTCGCCACCCGAAACACGTCTTGAGCTCTCCGGACGATCCCATAGCAGCCGTAACCAGTCTAGCCCTTCTGGCTCAGGTACCGCTTTCGGCACCGGTATAGGATACCAGCGTAACACAATCAGACACCGACCCCGCCGGCGAGGTCCACGTACCCCCCGTAGGTTAGCTAGAACGGTCGCCACTTTCAATAGGGTCCACTATTCCACTGGACGTAGTCTTCTCAATCCTCTTATCCCGACAACGGCCCCAGCCGAGGCTTGCACCCCAGGGGTGCCCTTGAGCTAGTGGCCTCCCACTTGTTGCGGTACAGTACAGTATTTTCCTCGATACATTAAAATGTGCGATCACCAAGTGTGGCGATTATGGCAACTTCCTCCCTCCCTATGATAGGCGTTGAAGGTGACGTTTTATGGGGGAGGCCTATATTCGGTAATGGACGTTTTCCAGCTGTTGCTGATGTGAAGGGTGGATTAAATACGTTTATTATTGCAGCATGTCAGTAAACTTCAATGTGGGCGCGGCGCAGGCGCAGCTCGATATGAACGCGGACAGCGGCGACGCGGTGCGAGCGCAGAAACACATGCTCAAGTGGGATAGAAAGAGAAAGAAGATGGTGCACGTTGACCCGGTATGGTTTTTAAAATCTATGTTCTATAAACTATTTAATTTATATTTATTTATAAAGAGGTAACATTGTTTGTAGAAAGTTATCTGGATAGTTTCAGAGATATTCCTTTGTCACGAGAAATATATGTTTACCTTAAGATTTATGATTTACTAGCTTCTGCCCGCGGCTTCGCTTGCGTGGCCTATTCAACCACTCATTTCACCCTCTTCGGGGTGGAATTTCGAAAAACTCTTTCTTAGTGGATACCTACACTTTACAAAGAACACACCCTCCAAATTTCAAGTCTAGGACCAGCGGTTTAGGGTATATGTTGATATATAAGTCAATCAGTCAGGACTGAATTTTATATGTATAGATAGCAGTATCGCCTGCCTAGAGGCGTTGTCTTTACAGCATTTGTGTTGATGTTACTTGACCATGCTGGTTGGTTTGAGTATTAAAAGTCACCCAATAGATGACGCTACCAATCCCGTAAGTTGGTTGTAATTTGCGTGCTTCAAATTTACCTTTATATTTAAAAGCAAAGCGGTATGCCAAAACACAGGTTTTCCTAGGTTGGGTACCAATGTTTTTCCAACCAAAAGTAAACTAATTGTATTTTTCGTATTGACTGTTTTATGTTTAAACCGATGTTTGTAAACATTTCAATAAACTATTTCATTTCACAATTAATCCGAGTAATGTACCTTATTACGTAGGACGGTGGTCGAAAAATGATTCGCACAGAGAGCGGCGGACGAGTCCCAGCGTCTTACCGCAGCGGACGGTACGACGAATGGAGGAAACGGAACGCGCCCGATATCATTTCAGATGACGATCAACCACAGGGAAATAGGAAAAAACCTGGTAAGTTACTTTTGGGCTTCTTGAGACGTTAATGAACCTAGGGAGTGAAAAATGTAACACTACATATAATTTTTTTTATATATATAAATTTTTCAAAAAAAACTTGGCTAGCATGCTACACCTTCGATCGCATCGTCACTTCCCATCAGGTGAGAGCGCGGTCAAATGCTAGACAAGTATTAAGTAAAAAAAAAAATAATTAAGCGGTTACATTTAATCAATACTTTAAAATGTCGTCAACATCTCGATTACGTGAATGAACACGACCACAAACGAGATAGCATTTGTGGCATTGATTAAATGAAATATCAATATTATATAGTCAGGAAGTTTTTAATTTTACTTGTTTAGGTGGTTTTATTTTTTATCTATATATACTGTAGCAAACTCTTTGTTTTCATATAAAACCTGTTTGCTAAACAAAATATTGTAAAGCTCTGAGCGATAAGACCGCCCATTGTTACACTTTGGTTAAGTTTGTTCACTTTTTTAAAATTATTTATGATGTGGTGTTTCAATAAAGAGTTTATCTATCTATCTATCTAACATGTTCAAAAATGTTCATATTTTCTTTTACAGTATCAGAGTTTCGTCCCCACTGGGTGAAACACAACGAGCGCATCGCTAAGAAGGCAGCAGAAACAAAGGGTAACGAGTTTAAAAACAAACAACAGATCGTCAAGGAGCGAATACGCAAGGAGAAGGTCAAGGCCAAGCTCAAGTTCAAGTCGAAAAACAAGAAGAAAAAGAAGAAGTGATGTAAATCTAGTAAATAAAGTTATATTTGAACTGATCAACGAGTTTAATTTACTATGAAATTGTATTCAGGGAATATACAAGGCAGCAGCATTTTTCACAATCATATTTCTACTGCGATGGCCACGACGTCTGCCAATTAATGGAGACCCGTGTTCAGCAGTGGACCTCTTTGACTGATGATGTGGTGTGAAGAACGATAAAGAATATGTACATTCCCTAAAGTAAAAAAAATATTTGAATAAATATCTCGAGTGCAGTGATAGTAAAAGGATCGTTTACAAACACGCAGACACACACACTTGTCTGCTGTCACATCGTAGCTCCTAATTAAAAGGATCGTTTACAAACACGCAGACACACACACTTGTCTGCTGTCACATCGTAGCTCCTAATTAAAAGGATCGTTTACAAACACGCAGACACACACACTTGTCTGCTGTCACATCGTAGCTCCTAATTAAAAGGATCGTTTACAAACACGCAGACACACACACTTGTCTGCTGTCACATCGTAGCTCCTAATTAAAAGGATCGTTTACAAACACGCAGACACACACACTTGTCTGCTGTCACATCGTAGCTCCTAATTAAAAGGATCGTTTACAAACACGCAGACACACACACTTGTCTGCTGTCACATCGTAGCTCCTAATTAAAAGGATCGTTTACAAACACGCAGACACACACACTTGTCTGCTGTCACATCGTAGCTCCTAATTAAAAGGATCGTTTACAAACACGCAGACACACACACTTGTCTGCTGTCACATCGTAGCTCCTAATTAAAAGGATCGTTTACAAACACGCAGACACACACACTTGTCTGCTGTCACATCGTAGCTCCTAATTAAAAGGATCGTTTACAAACACGCAGACACACACACTTGTCTGCTGTCACATCGTAGCTCCTAATTAAAAGGATCGTTTACAAACACGCAGACACACACACTTGTCTGCTGTCACATCGTAGCTCCTAATTAAAAGGATCGTTTACAAACACGCAGACACACACACTTGTCTGCTGTCACATCGTAGCTCCTAATTAAAAGGATCGTTTACAAACACGCAGACACACACACTTGTCTGCTGTCACATCGTAGCTCCTAATTAAAAGGATCGTTTACAAACACGCAGACACACACACTTGTCTGCTGTCACATCGTAGCTCCTAATTAAAAGGATCGTTTACAAACACGCAGACACACACACTTGTCTGCTGTCACATCGTAGCTCCTAATTAAAAGGATCGTTTACAAACACGCAGACACACACACTTGTCTGCTGTCACATCGTAGCTCCTAATTAAAAGGATCGTTTACAAACACGCAGACACACACACTTGTCTGCTGTCACATCGTAGCTCCTAATTAAAATGATTTAACGATGGTTTTTTTTTGTTGGTCACTTTATCTACTTATGCTGTTCTTAGCTATGATAAAAAAAATACTCATCTTTTTGATGATTATCAACTGTATGAATAATTTTAAATTTTTAACAAAATTACTTGTTTGTATGCGTGTTGGAGTAAAAAAAAGGCAGAATTAAAAATCATGATTATGTATATTTAAAAAATTAAGATAAACATTAAAGTAACCTACTTACAATTATCTGTACACATCGATAAATAAAAACGAATTTTGGACTTTGGATATTATTATAATGAATTAATTTCAAATCGGAATAATTATATCGTAAGCAAAAACATTTATTTACACATGTTTAATTTTAAACATCAACAAATATAATGAGACTTACATTAGAATACAATATATCATAATTAGAAAGGTACATCAGATTATATTATTCTATCTAAGTCCTGTATATACTCACAATCGCACACAAATATAACAATATAGTTTATAATAACGGTAGGGCTAAAATCGAAGCTAACTGGAGATTTTATTGTATATCCTAAATATAAAAAGCATGTTTTAGAAATAGATATAAGCGCACAATATTTCTAATGAAATACATGTTTGAATTTCTCCTATATCACTTGGATACATTCACAATTATAACGAAACAATCTCAAAGGGACACGCTGAATTATTATTAACCACCGAAAATATACAATCCAATACATCAATGAACTGCAGCAAATAGTGCAAGTAAAATCGCTTAAAATTTGGCAACAATCTCACTCCGGCGGCGAATGTTACAACTATAAACGGTCAACGGAGACACAGCACAAATGGTTTTATAAATACGTCACTATACCAATAGTAGATCTATCCAATCATGCAAAATTTATTAAACTTGAATTTGATAACAGTGAGAAAAGAAAATGGCACACTTTGAACAGCTAAAATTAACGTCCAGTGTCCATGATTATTTGAAGCTGAACTCTTCGTTTAGCTAACATGCCATTTTCCCTTACCACACTATACCACCATTACAATAATATATAATCTAGTATAACCCATCTCATGTCAAGATGTCCCATCTCATCTAGTAAAGTTCTCTCATCCAATTTCGATACGCCTGACTTTTTTCAGAATTTCTCCACATTCACATGTAAAAACTGTTCATCGTTCAAACCCATACAGATAAACTCCACATACACAACTAATTTCAATATACAGTAAAACTTAAATTTAGTCGGATAATAAACCTAAATCTAGACCACTTCATGCCTGAACCATCAGTCTTCTCATTGCGAAAATTATCATAATATTATTTTTTTTATCTATGTATGTATTTACATGATGATTTTCTCTACACGCAGTATTTTACATGTTTCGCTTCTGTATCACAAAATCCGATGTTTTGATTACGCAATATTTAGTAGTCACTCTTTTGATAACACTCGCTACTCTAATGCAACAGGGTCTTAAAACATTATTCACCGGTTAATTAAACCAGACTTTGTGAAACAAGGGCATCAGGTTTTGTTACAAAGCACTAACCAGTTAGCTACAATGGACGGGTCAACATATTTCTTTATGACTATAATTTCTAAGATGTTGAGCAAATAAAATAGATATTTTCAAAGGTACTATGTCCTCGGGTTATGGCACTTAACTTAAATTATGTGAAGCTATGATTTACACGCAAAATATATATAACGAAAGCTTTACTATACTGTCATTGTAGTTATATCGCAACAAGATAATGAAAAAATACTTAAAATATTGCATCAAAAATAAATTTGAATGTTCTTAGGAATATTACACAAGTGTATAACAGTAAAACTGAAAATTTAATTCCAAAACGAATACCCGTCTGTGGTAAAGTTTGACAGCTCCTTCACATTTATTGTCAAACTGGTGTCAAGTTAACATGCCAAATACTGAACGCTCATTGGTTGAGACAGCCGATGATCAGCAGGCAACCAATGAGCGTTCAGAATTTAGTCTACCATGTTGACACGAATTTAAAACGGTATACAAGAACCCGGGAGAAAGACTTGCTTAGCTAAGTTGTATTTTAATAGACTTTAGTACAGACGAGCACACGGTTTTCAACGACTGTGTTATAACTAGAATTATGTACTATTATAAAAAAAAAATTGAATACACAATCTCGTTAATTTTCTGTTTGTTTCTATATCGATTATACATGTATAAATTGAAAATAAATTTCTCACGAAATAGTAGATACTTTTACAATTTTACATAACCTGTGATATTTTCTACCACAGATTCACTCGCACATTTATTAGATATTACTACCGATATCAGTGACAAATGGCACACACAAGTTCGATTCCTAATGAACAAACAACTTTTACAGAACAGCACTCGCTATTCCATTCCGATCCCCTATCAGTATAGGGGATTTAACTAGTACCAACAAAATTTATTCCACTAAAATCCCCTAGCCCAGTCCCCGGCACTTGCTATTCCATTTAGATCACCTGTTAGTTCCATCAACTAGTGCCAAAAAAAAACTATTCCACAAAAATTTTGACTGGCCTAACAGCTTAGTTGGCAGTAGCTCTGGCTTCTCAACTGAAAGTTGTGGGTTCGATTCCCACCCAGGACAAACGTATGTGTAATGAATATCGATGTTTGCTGTGTCTGGGTGTTATATTCAGGTGTTTACAAAACATCTCATATCTCTAACTAATCTATCGGTTATCTGGTTCTTGTAGTACAAGCTTTGTTTAGTTTGAGACTAAAAATTTTAAGCAACCCCATTTAGTTTGAAAGCCGGGACATACTTTACTTAAGCTACCGTGACAATTGAAGGGGTGAGAATAAAAAGGATTTAACTGATTTTTTTGACCAAATGACTTATGGGTATCGTTGGATTCAGCGTGAAATTATCTTGAATAATACATTCTCAAAATACCGAAATGAGGCTTAATCTCGAGATTTTGAGTCTAAAAATGGTTTATCTGTCACAGGAATACAGTACGCTTAGCGTAAAAACATTACTTTATTTCTTTTATTATATTATATTTTTACAGTAATTGTATGAATTAGTACTATATTTAGTAATTTTAAATAGAAATAAAACATTTTAAAGCAACTGAAACTTACATAAACCTTTTCTATTACCTTATAAGCACTCTACATAAAAATGACGTCGTTGACGTTTAAAGTCAATTTTCTCGCAACTGTCAATTTGTCAGTTAAATCCTTTTTATTCTCAACCCTTCAACTGATCTCATGTCCATATTATTTAACTTTACCCTTTACCTTTTACAACAAACTTACGGGGTTGGTAGCACCATCTATTGAGAGATACTGAGAATCAACACAACCACTGTAAGGATAACGTCAAACAGTCTATATTGCTATAAAAATCATAAATATTAATTTGATATAGAAGATCAAAATGGATTAGCGTGTGTTGTGTAGTCCCTTAGGGGAGGGCTAGGGGATTCGGTTCCCACTCAGGACAAACATTTGTGTGATGAACATAGGTGTTGGTTCTGTGTCTGGGTGTCATATTGTATTCTATGTATGTATTTACAAACAAAAAGTATCTAAGTATTGTATCAGTTATCTGGTTCCGATAGCACAAGCTTTGCTTAGTTTGGGGCTAGATGGCGTTGTGTGAGATTTCCACACATATTACATATTTTCCACACATATATATAGAAGATCAAAATGGAATAGCGTGTGTTGTGTAGTCCCTTAGAGGACTGGGCTAGGGGATTCGGTTCCAAGTTAGCGTGTCACTCACAGTCACCGATACCGGCTACAAGGTGTCTACAGTATCCCGTTGGTGTAGTACTGGTAGTTGTCGTAGAGCCGCGTGGAGAGCGAGTGCAGCGCGTCCCGCACGAGGCGGTCCACGAGCGCCTGCAGCTGCGGCTCGGTGCGGCCCGCGTGGAACCGGCACCGGAACGACGACACCGCGCTGCTGCTGCGGAGGCAGGCTAGCTGCCCACCTGGGCAGACATGTCACATGAGTCAAACTAAATATTTGTAGATATTGTGTTCCGGTTTGAAGGGCACTGTAGCTAGTGAAATTACTGGGCAAATGAGACTTTATGATCTGATCTCATAGTTTAGTAATCTTATTACTAGATTGTGCTGATGTCCTGGATGACGTGCGCAGTGCAGTGTCACGCGAACCTCTATACTAGAGTTCCGAGTGACACTGCAGCTGATATGGGCAGCCGTGTCGTTTAAGATCAGGCGAACGGCTAGCTCGTCACGTCATTCCTTAACATAAAAAAATATATATATCATGCAACGCCATCTAGCCTTGAACTAAGCACAGTACAAGTACTATGGGAACCAGTTGATCACGTAATTCGATTGCAACAGATTGAAACACTAATTTGTATGGATTTGACAGTTCGAATACGCAGTTTATGAACATAGTATGAAAATTTCTCCTGTTGCATTGCAATCAAAGTTTCGTGATCACCCCCCTGATAACTGATAAAATGCTTATCTATAATATAAAAATTAATCAGTTTCCCTTGGTTATCGCAATATTGTAAATAACAGCATTATAGCGGACCGGATAATAATCTGTGAATCTTAAATTAATAAATAAATAAAATAAGTATATACATAGAATAAAACAAAACACCCAGACACAGAAAAAACATCGATGAACGAATCTTCAATAATGATTCAAATCGAACACAGAACCTACAGGTCAGGAGGCAGGGTTACTACCAACCAAGCTATCGGATCAGCCCTCGTCATCGGGTCATAGTAGTTTCATTGTACAGTACTGTGGTTTTAAACAGGTTCAATACTTTTCGTGCAGTAAGTTTTCACATTTTTGTACAATTCAGAAGTGCGATACCTCTGAATTCTGAATTTTTATTTTTGTAGAGTGCAGTAGGTAGTAGCAGAAAAAGACTAAAATAAATTGATTGATTAGATTAATTGCATATTACCTATTGCCATCTTCAATAGGTAATTAATTGAATAATTAAATAATGAAATGCTTGAAAATATTATATTATATTATTAAATTTTGACGATATATCTATTATGTAATTGAAATCAATAAATTTATTTTTTAATTGCACTCAGTTGCAAGCGCCCTTACAGGGTTCATGTACCTACTAAACTAGTTGTTAAGACCTGACATAATAATAGGTCTTTACCTATGAAATTGCCGTATTGCAGTACAGACTTTTTCAAACAAAAAAAAGTTTTGATTGGCTATGAATTCTAAATTCAAATTAATTTTGTTTTAAAAATATGACATTCTATTTACAATATGAGTCTTTTGTTTATTGATTAGCGTTGTATTTTCATTACATTTCAACATTTTTCCTCATAATGGATACGATGAAATTTCGTGTAATTATGGAATATGAGTTCCGTCGTGGCACCAACGCGGCACAAACGACACGTAACATCAACGACGTTTACGGAGAGAAATGTACAAACGAACGTACAACCCGTTATTGGTTTGCTCGGTTCCGTTCTGGGAATTTTGACTTGAAAAATGAACCTCGTGGTCGTCCGGAAACTTTGGTCACAATGATGAATTAAAGGCGATTGTGGAAGCTGATGAATCTCAATCTACAGCTGAGCTGGCAGCAGCTTTTGATGTTAGCATCAAAACAATATTGGTCCATTTGCGACAGATTGGCAAGATAAAAAAGCTTGATAGATGGGTGCCCCACGAACTTAACGATCGCCAGCGCAACGTACGCGTCGAGACTTGCCTTGCGCTGCTTAACAGGCACAGAAATAAAGGAATTTTGAACCGAATTGTTACGTGCGACGAAAAATGGATTCTTTTTGACAATCGAAAGCACTCAGCAAGTTGGTTAGATCCTGGTTCGGTACCAAAGCAATGTGCAAAACGAAAAACGACCCCTAGAAAGGTGATGGTCACAGTTTGGTGGTCTAGTGCTGGTGTGATTCATCATAGCTTTTTACAAAACGGCGAGAGCATTACTGCAGATGTGTACATTGAAGAACTGACCACAATGATGGCGAAACTCGCACGTCTGCAACCAGCTTTGGTCAATCGGTCGTCTCCACTGCTACTTCACGACAACGCGCGACCCCATACTGCACAACAGACCGTCTCTAAAGCTGCATGAGTTGGGTTTGGAAGCTCTCCCTCATCTGCCATACTCACCAGATCTTGCGCCTACCGACTATTACTTTTTCCAAAATTTGGACAACTTTTTAGCGGGAAAAAAAATCAATTCCCGAGAGGCAGTACAAAACGCCTTTGAAGAGTTTGTTGTCTCCCGTCCTGCTGATTTTTTCAAGAAAGGCATCCATTAACTGCCACAGCGTTGGCAAAGATGCATTGATTGCAGGGGTGATTACTTTGAATAAAAGAAATAAATAAGTTTGAAAAAAAAAAAACTTTAACTTTTTTCAAACAAAACGGCAATTTCATAGGTAAAGACCTAATATATAAATTGTACATGAATGCAAATAAATAAATATGAAATATGAATTGTAAAAAAAATGGTGAAATCTGCACCCAATGTCACTTAAAATAAGGTGGAATTTCTTCAAGCTCAACGCTGAAACGTTTTTACAAAATCGTAGAGAACACGTACCCATCCTCATGAGTTCGACGACGTGTATAATCTGATCGCAGTGCTTCCTCGCCGCGATCAAACCGCGCAGTATCAGTATCTTGAAATACTGGAACATATCTGAGTTCTCGCCGTCCATCACTTCCACAAACTCTTGCGTGAGCTGAAACAATCAATTAATATATATTTATTCAGTAACGGTTACAATAAGCTTTGTTACTATATAATGGACGCTAATTTTCATATCGTCATACAGACAACGCACCGCGAGACGGCTTAGGACATCGCAGTATCTATTATTATACAATAACTTTATTTACCGACCTACTTTGAAACAGGAAAAAACGAACGTGATTTACACCACACGACTGAAGTAAAATTTAGTTTAGCTCCATCTATCGGCCGGTATAACATTGTTTTCGTTTGTTTAATGTTAACGTCGCCTTCTCGATCGTTGTAAATAGTAATTTTACCGGAAATACCAACATAATCATACAATTTTTCAACTTTGTAATGTTGTTAATGGAGATCTACGTAAACGAATTTTAACATCCGTTCGCCTCGCATTCACCAGCTTACTCTCCAAATCAATTTATTTATTGTAATAAGAACGGTTTCAGACCAATTACACTTACTACTAAATTATTAATTATAATATACAATATTTAAAATTAAATGTCATAAATCAAATTCAAATAAGCACCAATTAATAATACATTGACAATACAGATCAAACATTTTCGCAATAGATCAGACACACATATAAAACAGTTTTCCAATTGTCAAAAAAGATGATCAAGAGTGTGTAAAGAAGTTTTACTTCAAAAACACAAAGTAATCATTTGTCTATGATATTATACTATGATATTGTTTTAGTCTAAATAAATACCTTGAACGGTGAACTCTCAAATCCAAGATTCTTGGGCGATATCGAGAATATGAATCCGAAGTCTATGTGGATAATGTGACCTGCACTGTCCAATAAAATATTCCCATTGTGCCTGTAAATAAAGGAAAAACTTATCTTAATATCATATCATTAAATCCTAAAATAAAAGCAGACTTCATGAAGTTACTATTCATATAGCAATAAGGTATATAAATAGTAAAGCAGGAATCCACTTGTGCTCGAGTGGCGGCAGGTAGCTGGTGAGACAGTAAGCGGCCACGGACTAAGAAGTTACATCCCTTATTCGTATGGCCGTAAGGTGTACAATAGTGAAGCAGGAACCTACCTGTCTTTAAGTTGCAGCAGATAACTAGTGAGGGCATAAGCGGCTGCGGACTCGACGAAGTTGTTCTGCGCTCGCAGGAAGCCCTCGCTTGTGGGCGGACCGTGTTCGAGTTCCAGCCACGCGCGTAATGTCGCGCCCGATTGTTTCTTAATTTGGTGCAGGGATACTGAGTTCAGGACCTAAAGAGGCACATTTTAAACTTATTATTATTCATATTCATATTCATTTATTTGCATTCATGTACAATTTATATATTATGTCAGGTCTTAACAACTAGTTTGGTAGGTACATGAACCCTGTAAGGGCGCTTGCAACTGAGTGCGATTAAAAATAAATTTATTGATTTCAACTACATAATAGATATATCGTCAATATTTAATAATATAATATAATATTTTCAAGCATTTCATTAATTAATTATTTGATTATTCAATTAATTACCTATTGAAGATGGCAAATCAATAGGTAATATGCAATTAATCTAATTATCATCAAGGATGTTTCTTCATATGGCCCGATAGCTCAGTTGGTAGTAGCCCTGCCTTCTAAGCTGTAGGTTGTGGGTTCGATTCCTACCCAGGACAAACATTTGTGTGATGAACATTGATGTTTGTTCTGGGTCTGGGTGTTGTGGGAGCATGGTCCTTGTAGTTCCTGGGTCCCTAAACACAGGGAATCCTAGTTAGGGTCCAGGATCTATGTATGTGATCGTTACGTGTTTTAAATAACAACTTAACATGAAGAGCAAATCAGAATCAAGATCTTAGAATCAGGCTAAGTGGTGATGGTAAGGCCCTGTCTCTATTATCACACTAATATTATAAAGGCGAAAGTTTGTATCCGTGTATGTGTGTATGTTTGTTACTCATTCACGCTCAAACGGCTGAATGGATTTGTATGAATTTCAGTAACAAGATAGCTTATATACTGGTTTAACATATAGGCTACAATTTATCCTGTGGGATGAGCAAATAATTAAAATACTTATTACCCGCGGGTGAAACCGCGGGGCGCTACTAGTGATGAATAACTTTGACAGCAGTCTGGCACGTTAGCAGCGCTGCTAGATTCATTGTAATACGGGGGCTGGTCATACGAAAATTACACTTACCGGCTGTATAAGTCCGGACTCCCGATCTAAACACAGTATTTCGTAAGGGTGCAGTTTGAGAGGCACGCGCTCCGCGTTCCAGGCCGCTTGCAACCGTCGCAGCAGCTGTGCCGCCAACATCTCTTGACGCAAATCATCGCCTACCTGCAACCAAAATAATCTTAATAATACCAAATAATACCTATATCTGCACTAATTTCTTTAAGGTTATCATTATTATATTACTAGCTGATCCGCCGAGAGGCTAAGTTTTACATCTTAACCCTGTCTAAAGGAATATTTCTTCTTCATCTTTTCTCACCGTTTAAACCTTCCCTAGACTACGACAAACATTTCAAAGCCAAATCAGCTAAATCAGCAAAGCTGTTCTGGATCGAGCGAGACAAACGAACAGCAATTTATTTATATATAAATACTAGCGGCCCGTCCCGGCTTCGCTCGGGTGGACGTTTATTTATTAAACATTTTATAACATACGATAAACAATGTATCACGCACCGGCGCCATCTACTTAAAATGTTGGTTTTTCCTGAATTGTTCCTGAATTTTCTTTGCTATATACCTCACGGAGCCCGAGACCTTTCCAACGAATGCAAAACCGTGGAAATCGGTTCGTGCGTTCTGGAGTTATAGCGTCAGGAAGGAAAACCCGACTTAATTTTATATAGTAGATAAATATAGAAGATAGAAAATTATGTTTATTTTTATAAAATGTTCATAATGCAAACGTGACACGTTTAATTTGATATGATACCTTTACAATACAGCCGAGAAGGCGCCAACCGGAGAGGGCGCCGTAAGGAGACGATGATCGCATTCGCGCCAGCTTGTTTTCCCAGGACTCCTGCAATAAACGAACAAATAATAAATTGTTTGAAGCTTCTTTACTCACGCTTGACTTGATGAGTAAGCTGGTGAATGCGAGGCGAACAGAAGTTGATGTTGGTTCACGTAGATCTCCATTGTCAACATGACAAAGTTAAAAGTTTGTATTATTATGTTGGTATGTCCATCGACACTTTCTTATTGAGAAATGTATTAATAGTAATTTTGTAATGACCCCTTTGTGTGAGAGCACATTTATTGCTTATACGCACACACACGTTTAGAGTACCGTGGTAGTTGAGCAGTGCGAGTGTGTAGTGTTTTGGTAGTTACCCTGAGTAGTGTGAGTGTGTAGTGGGTAGTTACCTTGAGCAATGTGAGTGTGTAGTGTTGTGGTAGTTACCTTGAGCAGTGTGAGTCTATAGTGTTGTGGTAGTTACCTTGAGTAGTGCGAGTTTGTAGTATTGCGGTAGTCACACTGAGCAGTGCGAGTGTGTAGTGTTCCGGTAGTTACCTTCAGCAGTGTGTAGTATTCCGGTAGTCACCTTCAGCAGTGTGTAGTGTTCCGGTAGTCACCTTCAGCAGTGTGAGTGTGTAGTATTCCGGTAGTTACCTTGATCAGTGTGTGTAGTGTTGTGATAGTTACCTTGAGCAGTGTAAGTGTGTGGTGTTGTTGTAGTTACTTTGAATAGTGCTAGTGTGTAGTATTGTGGTAGTTACACTGAGCAGTGCGAGTGTGTAGTGTTCCGGTAGTCACCTTCAGCAGTGTGTAGTGTTCCGGTAGTCACCTTCAGCAGTGTGTAGTGTTCCGGTAGTCACCTTCAACAGTGTGAGTGTGTAGTATTCCGGTAGTTACCTTGATCAGTGTGTGTAGTGTTGTTATAGTTACCTTGAGCAGTGTAAGTGTGTGGTGTTGTTGTAGTTACTTTGAATAGTGCGAGTTTGTAGTATTGTGGTAGTTACACTGAGCAGTGCGAGTGTGTAGTGTTCCGGTAGTCACCTTCAGCAGTGTGTAGTGTTCCGGTAGTCACTTTGAGCAGTGTGAGTGTGTAGTATTCCAGTAGTGTCCTTGATCAGTGCGTGTAGTGTTCCGGTAGTTACCTTGAGCGCGGTGGCGGAGGGATCGTGCGGGTCGTGTCGGAAGGCGTTGGGCGGCGGCGCGGCGGTAGCGTCCGCCAGCCGCCGCCGCACTTCCCCCGCGCCTACCGCGAGCGTCTCACGGGACCCGCACGACGATGCTGATAGTGCGGATACCGCCGACACCTGACGGACATAGCTACTATCAATGTCTTGTATCAAGTATAGTCATGGATTTTTTATTTTTCTGATGAGCTGACTGGGCATGGAAATGGCAAGGTGTTTGGACCCAATGGAAAGTCTACCGTTTTAAGTATCCCACGGAGAATACGGCATCGATGGAATCGTCTGGGTCGCCCAAAATGTCCTTTTTTATATTAAGGAATGACATGACGAGCTAACCGTTCGCATGATGTTAAACGATGTGGCTGCCCATATCAGTTGCAGTGTCACTAAATATAGTTTCGCATGACACTGCACTGCGCACGTCATCCTGAGTCATCAACATAATCTAGTAATAAGATTACTAGAAAGTCTCATTTGCCCAGTTATTTCACTACCTACAGTGCCCTTCAAACCTGAACACAGCAAAGCTTGCGCACTACTACTTGGCGGCAGATTAACTGGCAAAGCGGTAGAAAAGTTCTACCATCTAGTAAAAAATGTCGTGCGGCGATTAGAATTAAAGATGGCACAATGGTTTCTTCCTCAATTAAGTGGCAAACACCCCTCACCCCTCGAAACCGCTAACTGTAGTGGACGCGTTGTAGTTCGTTCTGTTTACAAGTATTGCTTTATTGCACAAAAGAGTTACTTTCTCCGTTTATTCAATTGTAAAGTTTAGTTTTTTGACATATTATTATCAAAACTGTGAATAAAACGTGACGATAGTGTGTTTTTGTGTAACATAATAACAAAGCAATTTTCGATCTCATGAACATATTTTTGTTCTACCCTCACAATTTTAATAAGTGACTATTATTATATTTCTCACAACAAACTGCAGTGTTACCAATTCTCCATGATGCCAAATGTTAGACGTACCCCCCCTCCTACATCGTCGTCATCAGAGCAGGCGAAGCCGAAAGAAACAAGAGCTTATAAACAAAAACAAAAAAATATACAACTTGTTGGTTCAGAGACTGCCCATAAAACTTCTGAAGATGAAGAATCAATTCATGAATCAACTCATGTTGCAGAAAACCTAAAAAGAAAGTTGGAAAGCGATGATGGTGGAGACATGAGGTCGGCTTTAGCGGAAATGAGAATTTTGTTTGCGAATTTATCTTCGAAAAATGAAGAGAAATTTGACTCGCTGCAATGTTCAATAGATGCGTTTAACTTTGGTTTAGCCGAAATAAAAAAGAGCTTTGACTTTATGACGAGCAAACATGAAGCTTTAATGGAGAATTATACAGAGCTTGTGAAAGAAAAGGCGGAGGATCGAAGGTACATTCATGCTCTTGAAGATCAAATAGAAATTCTACAACGTAAATCTAGAAATTCCTCTATTGAATTAAGAAACATACCACAAATTAATCATTCCGAAACTAAACACCATTTATGTGATATCGTAGCCAATATAGGAAATGTAGCTGATTTTAAAATTAATGAGAACGACATTAAGGATATATATCGAGTGCATACGAAAAAAGAGGTGAATAAAACCATTATAGTCGAGTTTGCATCTACTATGAAGAAAGAAAAAGTATTAGGCTCTATTAAAATGTTCAATAAGGGGAAGAAAAAGGAAGACAAACTGCACTCGAGACACATCAAACTGGATGGAGCACCCAAGCCAATTTTCGCATCAGAATGTCTGACACAGAAGTCTAAAGGTCTTTTTTATTTAGCCCGAGACTTCGCAAAGACTCACTCGTTCGCATATTGCTGGACCTCAAATGGTATTATTTATTTAAGAAAACGTGATAATTCACCACACATACGAGTGAATAGAGAAGAGGATCTCAAAAAACTATCAGAAGAAAAATGACTAAGATATCGAGGCTGCAAATCCAGTTTCATTACTTCAACAATTACTCATATTTATTTAACTGTTCTATATCACATACTTGATTGTAATATACGTACATCTATATTATTACATTTTTATAACAATTCATTGATATTTAACCATCACACTATCTACAATAAATTTAAAATTATATATAATAAGATTGCCATTAATAAACACACTTCCTGGCTGAGGCACCATTTTATAGAAAAACCTTCAAGCCGAACCGATACTGAGTATGCATTTTTTTATGGATAATCAATTAAATAATATAATACTAGACATAGATTCCTCTAACACTATTCAATGCCATTCTGTTACCGATCCTAATCAGTGCCGAGAAATATTGGGGTCTTCAACAAGTTCTTTGAATATACTGACAGTGAACATACGAAGTATCAACTGCAATATTGACCCGTTTTTAGTTTTTTTGACTAGTATAAATGTTGATATCGACATCATCGTATTAGTTGAATGTTGGCTCAAAAATAAATCTAATCTCCCTAATATCGTAAGTTATGAAAGATTCAACACATCCAATAACTTAAATCAGAACGATGGAATAGTTGTGTATGTCAAGGAATGTCTAAACGCTGCTGCATTGGAACCTAACTTTAAAGAAGGAAACTGTTTAAGAATAGATATTAGCAACGAATATTCCATTTTTTGTACGTATAGACCACCCAGTTTTCGTAATACTGGCACATATCTGGACTCGTTAAACACAGTTCTAAAAAATACACAGGCAAAAAATGTCATATTAACCGGCGATGTGAATATTAATATCATGCCAGACAATATCTCTGGACAGGCTGCCGAATACTTGAATTTAATGGCTTCATTTGGACTACAACAAGGAATAGATCGCCCAACCAGAGATTGCTCTTGCCTGGACCACTTTATGGTCAAAACACAATACCATTCAACAAAAACCTTAGTGTTTGAGCCATTTACGGACCACAGTCCTATATTGTTACACATATCAAACGGCTGTAGTACAAAAAAAGCAGATTTCGATTATACAAAACAGACCATTGATTATGACAGTATACGCAAGGAACTTTTAAGTGATAAATTTTGGATTAATTATTATAAAGTGCTAAATGCTAATGAAGCGGCTAATATACTAACGATAATGTTACAGAATCTGATAAAAAATAACATATCTTCTATTAAACTATCCAAGAAAAAATTACCCCTAAAACCATGGATCACAATAGGTATTGTTAGATCAATCAGGAAGAAAAACATTTTATATAAAAAAGCAAAGAAAACAGGGGACGAAGAACTAAAAAACAAATATACGAAATATAGAAATCTATGTAATAAGCTAATAAAATCACTCAAGAGACAATATTATAGACGAAAATTAAAAGAAAACATTAGAAACTCTAAAGAGACTTGGCGAATAATTAGAGAGGTGTGTCATATTAATCAGGTTCAATCTACTAATACTGAATTATTGACCAATGAATCATCACCGTCTCAGTCACTGGATTTAGTTAACCAATATTTTTCATCAGTAGGAAGAGAACTGGCGAATTATACTCTGAATTTACTAGGAACGAATGATAACGAACTTGCTAGGAAGGCTAAAATACATGATACTCCTTCGGCGTCTATGATGCTTACACCTACAGATGTTAAAGAAGTTATAGACGTTATAACAGGTCTAAAAAACAGCAATGCCATGGGTTGTGATAATATATCAACTCAAATCATAAAAAAGTTCAAGCTAGAACTATCTGCTCCAATTAATCACCTTTGTAATCTGAGTTTCGCCTGTGGGACTTTTCCAGATATATTTAAAAAAGCCATAGTATGTCCCATTTTTAAAGCAGGTGACAAAAAAATAGCATCTAACTATAGACCAATATCTTTACTTTGTACCATTTCAAAGATTCTTGAAAAATTGATGAACAAAAGGTTAGTTAAATACATTGAAAGCAACAAACTCCTCTCGGATAACCAATATGGCTTTAGGTCGCGTCGCTCGACAGACGATGCTGTACTTAAACTTACATCTCTTGTGACGTCGTATGTAGAAAAGGGTGACAAATGTGTCGGTATATTCCTGGACCTCCAAAAGGCGTTTGACACGGTTTCAATTCCAATACTCCTCACAAGGCTAGAAAACATCGGAATAAGAGGAACACCTCTGGAGTGGTTCAGAGATTACCTGACTAACCGAAAACAGGCTGTGAAAATCAATAAGTTAGTAAGCAACATATCAACTTGCAGTTATGGAGTGCCACAGGGTAGCACCCTCGGACCGACTCTATTTTTAATTTACATAAACTCTCTATGTGCACTAAATGTAATGGATGCTGATATAATAATGTTCGCTGATGATACCGTACTTTTGTTTCATGCAAAAACCTGGCCAGAAGCGCAAAGACTAGCGGAGAGAGGTTTATCTGTCGTTACTAACTGGCTTGAAAATAGTTTGTTATCTTTAAATACATCAAAGACCAAATACATGTGCTTTAATAAAACTATTGTTACAAATCCACCGTTAAATTTCGAAATAAAAGTACATACCTTTCCTTGCAACAGGATACTCGACAGGGATGATTGTACAGCGTGTTGCTGCACTCACCTGACTAAAGTGGCTAATGTTCGTTATTTGGGCGTTATCATTGACGATAAATTGAAATGGAAAGATCACATCACAACAACCGCGAAACGAACCAGAAGGCTAATCTACATATTTAAAAATCTTCGCTCAGTTGCAAGTACCGATCTTTTGTTGCAAACTTATAAAGCTCTTAGTCAGTGTGTGGTAAATTATTTCATTAGCTCGTGGGGAGGGGCAGCGAAAACACATATGCTTGAAGTAGAACGTGCACAACGCGCTCTTCTTAAAACAATGTCATACCTACCGTTTCGTTTTCCTACTACCACGTTATACAAACAGTTGAATGTGCTAAGTGTGCGAAAATTGTATATTTACCAATGCATTCGCAGGTACCACCGCACAGTTGTTCCTGCGCTGCAAGATATGCACAAGAGAAGAAATCGATGCTTCGTTCCGTATTTTAAAAGTGACACAGCACGTAGGCATTACGATTATATCGCACCAAAACTTTATAATAAGATAGAAGCAACATATAAAATCAGGGCATTAAGCAACTTTCAAATAAAAAGGACAATATTGGAATGGTTAAATTCATATGACTATAAAGATACAGAAGCTATACTAGAATTAACATAATTATACTAATGTAAAAGTACTACATAAATATTTATAAATATATGTATGTATATAAGTATATAATACATAATTCAAAATACGCAATAGCCAAAACTTACATCCTTCTAAACACATATACAATAGAAATAAACTTCAATATTATCTATACACATACACAAACATAATAGTATATTAGAAAATAAGCATTTAAGCATTTAAAGAAAATATGCACAAAAAATATACAAACAAGCACTTTGTATATTTTTTGTATGTAAAAAAAAAAAAAAAAAAATTTAAAATAATGTTTTACCTTTATAACGTAGTAGACTTTAGTGAAACGAATTATTATGCTTATTAGACTTAATTTTGAGGGTGAACTGCCTCCTGGGCCACAGCTAACGCTTTTCCAGGAGACAGGGTTACATTAAAACTGTATAATGTATATTAAGGCCAAATAAAGGTATTTTCATTTTCATTTTCATTTTCAAACACACGCGATTCAATCCCTTAAATGGTTATTTTTGATACAAAAATATTTGTTAACTCGTAATCATCATGTTGAAATCAATAATGTGAACTGTTCACTATAAAAACCAGTTGAGCCTTGTCAAGGTACCGCAACCTGTGCTGTTACATTTATAATGCTGTTTTCCTACTACGAAGGCAACGCAATTCCCGCCAGGGCTTCAAATAATTTAAGGAATGAATACCTGTGATAAACTATCCGGCGCAGGCGCTCTCTGTTGATAATTCGTACTAAGATCTTCATCGTCATGACTCCAGCAGTCGCCTGCGTCTACGTCATCCATGGCGCAGTATAAGGATAGCGCAGGCCATTCAGGTACCAGGTTCTCTTCGCTCTTCGTATGTCTAATTGGAGGGGAGTGGGGTGCGGGCGGCGCGGGTGGAAGCAAACGGGGGGGCAAGGGCTCGTGGCCTTCCGTTTCTAAAACTTCAACGTACATTATGTACGGCGCCTGTGGAAGAAAAATTATATATAGTGGGCATTGCATGTCGCTTATGGAGCAACGGACTAAGGTTATTGCTATTCTGATAACAAGACTAGTGGAGTTTATGTGTTGCGGTGCGAGCTAGGGCTCGTGCTCGTGGCCTTCGGTTTCTTGCTTTCTTTGCATGCCACTGTATAGAGCAACGGACGGAGACAGAGTTATTGCATGTCTAGTTTTGAGGGTTTCGAGAGTTCATATAGGTACTAAAACTGTCAAATAATAGCAAATAAATAAGTTAATATTAGCTTTTGTTGCCTTTCAAGTGTTTGTTAGTTACAGTTCATCACATTAAAAAGCAGTCTTCATGCATATCAGGGGAAAATTCATTCCTTATTCGAAAATTTCAATAGTAACTATGCACATAGCGTGCGTATAGAGACTGTTAAATACATATGTGTTTCTAACGGTTGCAATCAAGTTACGTGATCGTATAGCAAATTTTAACCGAGTTTGTCAGTCAAGAAGCGTTTTCTCAGAAACGTCTGAAATTTCGGAACCTTCAAGAGCATTACGCGCTTCTTGTCCTCTTATGTATGGAGTATGATCATGATAAACTCATAAAAGGATTTATTTTTAACGCAGTAAGGTCCAACTGTTTTAGCAATAGATCCCTAGCTGGAGCCCATAAATTATTCGTATTCTTATTTTTCTTATTATTCGTATTCTATTCGTATTCGTAAAGTCACTACTCCGACTTTACCTACCGCCATACATACACATGTCAACTTCAAAGTAGGTATATAGAAATGTGTTAAAACAACTACTTAGCTACAAACAAAGATCAAAGTAATCAATGATAAATAAATGATAGGGCAGGAAGTAAATTTGACACAAATTGTAACTTGGCCTTCAAATTATAGCACAAACGCCTTGTTTTTCAACTTGGTCAAAGAAACCACAGAACATAATATAAAGGAGGAAATCTAATATCCTAGTTTCCAAATTACCCTCGTTATTAAGTATCAGGCCAGTAAAACCATTTAACTTTATCCGTGTCAGTGGAAATGTCGAACGGAAGTATTAATCATCATTATTAATTCATCAACAGAATCTTAAATTAGACTAGGTTTAAATGGTGTGTTGTAACTTTATCTCGTTATAGATTATAAGGAAATATTATTGCTTCCTCTACCATTTCTCAAAATAGCATCAAATGTTTGGCGTATTATATTTATCGAATCTCGTAGACAATACGCGGATATTGAAACCGTTTATATTGTTTTGTTTTACAACATACAAAATAACTACAACGCATTTAGCAACCACATATGTCTTTTGTTTGGTTTAGAGATATCTAAGCCAAACAAAAGGCATTCGTGATTTAAAAAGTAAGCTGCCGATTAAATGAAATGAAAGTTATTGAGCGGCCAGTTTGATATGCAAGGTCGTCGTGGTCTCGAATCACGCACCAACTTGGAAGGCGAACATAAGTTCAGACAGAGAGGTCAACAATCAGATTAATAATAATATACGGATCATACTTATAGAAGAAGTAATGTATCTTTGTCGAGATTGGATTATTTGCTTCAGGATTTATCTAAATTTACGGCACACAGCGATACATCGTTTGATCAAATTATATCTCTTTTACTCATACGCAACCAGACAAGCTTTGTCTCTTTCACTAGCGTATTAGTATTTAGTCAGCGAAACGAAGTGATAGGTATATATATACATGTGTTTCGTTCATAAAGAAAAGATCCAAATAGCAGATGTTTTTATTGCTTTCTCCATTACACCTACGACGTAATCAAATGGTGGAAGAGGGAAAAAAATATTCTCTTGTCTTAATCAGAATCGTTTTTATTTATCTGTATTTGGCGCGCGTGCGTGATAACGATAATAGAGCTGAAGTTAAATTACATTTTATGTGAATGGATTTAAATAAAATCCTATCAAACGATGATTAATGATTCATCAAGATTACACTCCAATGTTTTCTGACGAATAATTATTTAAATTTCATTACTAGGGCAGGTTATAGTTAGTCGGTGAAACATCTTTAGATATTTTTAGGTTACATAGCTACGTGACTAAACATCGAAAACATATGATAGTTTGTAATTAAGTAACAAGATAAGGATAACATAATCAATGATAAAGTGATAAGAAATGATAGTTTATTGCAGAATGCAGTACCTATATCACAACGTATTCTGTGTATCTGAAGAAAGTAGAATCAGTTATTTTCAGTAGAATACATATGTGTGTGTGATCATCAGTAGATCCTAGTGATAACTGGGCCTATCTTAGCAGCATCTTATACTTAAAACTTTTTTATTATTCTTTTAAAGTGTTTTTAGAACACAATCATACTGGAAGTCTTGATTCACTCGTATATACGTAGCTACAAGTACATCGCGACTCGTCCGCAGAGATAAGATGGATATGGACGTTAGATGTGATAGTAGTTGAATATAATTTTAGGCTTGCTGTGCGAGCTGAATTGCATTTTATTGTGCTGTTGGTAGAGTCAATATTTATATAAATGTCATTTCGGATAATCAAAGATGGTTAATATTGTTACTATAGAATAAATACCTAATTGCTATCATCCGATAAGGTTGTAGATATCTACCAATTATAATGCTCTCTGTAAACTTTTTTAATCTAAATTAAAACTCATTGTCTTCGTTTCACATTGATGCACAAATAATAGAGTCTACAGCACGTATATCCTATTGTTCCATTATGTTCATATTTTTTGTTGACTGTTGAAGAATTCGTAACCATAATTCTAGGAAAAGAAATAATGGATAATTCCCTACACTTTGTTAAACAATCGGAAAGTGAATACGACCACAATTAGAACTTGTGTTATAAGTATGAGTATATTAGCATAGTATTATATTATCTGTGGTATATATGAGTAAGTGATATACAAGTTATTAATAATGCTATTTCTTTGTTGCTTATTTAAAAGAACAAGTTTTAATGCGGGTGAAACCGCGGGGCTGCTCGAGTATGCTATACTTTTGTACAATACTCGAGCAGCCCCGCGGTTTCACCCGCATTAAAACAATTTTACTGCAAACTCGATTTTCAAAAATACAAATGCATACCATACTGGTCCCAGTATTATGAGCAACCTAGATATATGCTTATTTAATATGTAAATCGGCTAAGCCGTTATGGCGTGAAAGCCACACTACAGACGCCCTTTATTCGTCTGCAGTTAAAAATAAAAACACTAAACAGTGGGTATTAAACTATGTATTAAAGTCCATGTTATCGGATAAACATGTTCTAAGCTAGTCACATGCGAGGACACGTGAACCGGAGTCGTGTGAACATTTATCACTATACTGAATTCGAAACCAACCAAACAACCAATGGCTTTACATTAAACACGCGGCATAGCTTTTATTCCCATTAAATAAGCAGTGAATCTACGGTTGTTATAGTTCCTTGAAGCAGTGCGAAGTAACCTGTATCCTTAAACGTGTTGCAAAACAAGTTCGCGAATAGTGCGAATCAACCGAAAAAACCGATCCGCTCGGTTGATTCGATGGTTGTTTTTTTCGCGAAGCCTATGAAGTTTTAATCGATAGCTTTACGCATGTGTTAACTGCAAACGTTACGCGAATGAATAATACAGGTCAATCGCCGTCCTCAATAACATTAGTTGAATCTTGATAACTCGTTGTGTAAGTACTAGCCAAAATCGCGCGAAGGTCACATGTCTGGGCCGTTTGGACGGCGAGTTGATGAAGTTAAAATATTGGTACGTCACGTTTGGGGACCTTTGATTTATGCGGAACACATGCCAATTGTTTTGATTTCGATTGGTTACTATTAAAACTTCAAAGGGCTTGGAAATATCGACGACGTTATACTTAAAAGCGCCGCCGGCAGAAATAGAAGTAGGTATTTAAATTATCTTTATTTCTGTTTCGAAGATAGCAAATTTGCGTAGTTTTATTTAGCAAAATCACGCGTCTTGAGCGTGATTAAAATTATTCAGACGACTTTAGTAGTATTGATAGTTGGATGAGAGAATATACTAATCCATTTTCCCAAAATCTGAAACGTTTCTCCCGGTGTCAAAGCGAAGAATTATTTTTAAGGAATTTTACCTTTTGTGAGTTCTTTGAGACTTTGAGACGCCGAAAATTGCATAACAACCTACATTCCACAAGCCAGGAATTGATAGCAGAATTTATCACTAATTAAAAACGTAGCATTATAAATTTCCCGCGGCCGAGCACTCAGTCTCTAGTGAAAGGGTTAACGAGGCCCGGTCGCCTTCATTAGCTGTGCGGTCGACAAATCCGCAACAGCCCACTAAACGGGGGATTAAAGCGCTTTAGATGTTAGTCACCTCGTAACTGGGCTATGTGATGATTAAATAAAACATGTTTCATTTCTATACGCAACTGTTTCGAAAATCTGTTTTGGTAACTTTGTATAACAGCTCGATACCTACCATACGTATATATTCTGTGATCATACACAACCAATACGATATAATAAAGATTGGTCGAAAACTAAAATATCACAGTACATTAATTAAATTTATTTTGTTTTTATATTAACCCTCTCGATTTGTGGACCGACTTGTCATCTAATGATTATATTCCCCACTCAGCGGAACATTGACGTGTGGAATGAGATTAAATTCAAATCCCATCCCACACGTTAATGTGCACGATTGCCGTTGCTACAAATAATAGATAGTACAAGTAACGGTTGTGAGAGATTTCTGAATGAGCTATTCATGTCCTTTTCAGCGTCACCGGGCGAGAGGGCGTTTGCGTAAGTCATCCGCCCTCAAAAGTAGGGGAGACAACTAGGTGAAGAGCATACCTGAGCTGCGAGCCGCGGTTTGGACCGTTGCCGGGAGAAGAGGACAGAAAAGGCTACGTCCATTGAAAGAGAAACTCATGAAAATTTGCGAACTTCAAGCGAGGCAAAGCAGACTAGTCCGATGATCCTAGCTCATCGGATATGACATCGGAGCTGCTATAGGATCATCCGGGCCGGGTCACCAAAAGCGTGTCTCGGGCGCCGACGACGGGTAATCCAATGAAAGAAAATAAAAAGTTGTCACAATGACAGAATTGAAGATTGCGATACTTACTATTATGTATAGTCATTATTCAAATGCACATTAGACAATACACTGAGAAAAATTACATTTCGAGAAAATCTTTAAATATTGTTCCATTTGTCAAAAATAGTTGCATTGCCTTAAAATAAAGAGATCACAGGTCAATTTTACGCCTTAATTGAAACGTGCAATATGTAATCGAAAGGCGAAAGTTTGTATGTGTGTATGTTTGTTACTCCTTCACGCTCAAACGGCTGAATGGATTTGGATGAAATTCGGTACGAAGATAGCTTATACACTGGATTAATACATAGGCTACATTTTATCCCGGAAAAATGAAATGTTCCCGTGGGATGAGCAAATAAATAAAACACTTTTTATCCGCGGGTGTAACCGCGGGGCGCAACTAGTTAATCATATTTTAATCTGAATGCGGGTAATATATGATTGCTAGTTTTGTCAGTGTAAGCGGAAGCAGTCCTCACCTTGTCTTTACTATTCAAGACGGCAGCGGCATGTGGGGGTATCCTCAAGACGTAGTGGGGTCGCTTGTGCAGCGGGAGCCACACTCTCGCTGGCAGGTTCAGATCGAGGGCCGCCAGCTCGGCTCGCAGTCGGCCATTCCGCCTCTCCTTATCGGCCACTGTCGCTAACCGACGGCCAATGTTAGTCAACGATGTCAGGAACTGGAAATGAGAAACATAATGGCGGCTAAACAATTGGCGGACATAGTAATAATAATAATAACGCCCAACGATCACATACATAGATTCTAGACCCTAACTAGGATTGCATGTGTCTAGGGACCCAGGAACTACGAGGACCATGGTCCCACTACGCCCAGACTCAGAACAAGTATTTGCGCTTTTTTTTTCTGTGCAGAAATACTTGTCCTGCCGCGGGAATGGAACCCACTACCTCCGCGCTATGGGCCGATCTCCTCAACCACCACACAGGCTGTCTGAAATAACAAACGCAAAGCGTAAAAACCGATTTCAGACTTATATGGTTTTCTCATGGATGCCATTGTTAGAACTAGCGAAATTAAAATGGGATCACACGGGATACCCTAGCTTTAGAATAAAAAAAACCATCATCAAAATCGGTTCACCCAGTCGAATAACCTGAGGTAAAAAACATAAAAAATCATAAGAAATACAGTTGAATTGAGAACCTCCTCCTTTTTTGAAGTTGGTTAAAAATAATTAAATTCTGAACTAACTACTTTAATGACACCAACTATTCTTAAATTCAAATAACCCACTATTACAAAAGAACTACGGCTTAACCAAAAAAGATTTGAACAAGTCTTAAACCAGTGTTTTATTCTGTTTTGTATAAACGCGTTTGACATCTGTCTAAGCCTTGTTTATGTATTTGTGGTAACACGGCTAATAATAATTAAAATAAATAAAATAATTTGTGGTAACCTGGCTACACTGAACTACAGACATTCAAAACTATTCAGCCCACTAACGTATAAATAATGCTGTCAGGGTGTGTACCCCACGGACGGACTGGGTGTCACCTCAAATATTCAACCGCTATATTTGAGCTGTTTCTCCCGCAAACCACAGTTTTCGAGCAGATATTTTATAATATTCTTTTGAGGTAGTCGGAGCCGTCGCAGATAACAATACAATGAGGACATACTAACAGTGCATTCAGTGGTATAGTAGTCATAAAGGCTGTGGCTAGGCTACTTCCAGCGTAAACATCTAAAAACAGGTAAAACATGAGGCAATGTTTGTTTTGCGGTTAGTTGCGAATATACGACAAGATTCTATTTTCAGCAATACTGTTATGAATACTACTGTATACAATACTCATGATTCACAGCCAATATGGCTGTTAGAAATGTCTTATTGTAAAACTTTTGTAACCGGAATAATTGTTCACATTAAAAATTCCAAACACCAAGCATTTCTGTTTTAAACATTTAAAACAGAAGTTCTACGTTGCCCGAATTTAATACATTACAAATACATTTCCTGTTATTTTATAGCTACTCAAAACCTGTCATATTTATGTATCTGGTCGGATTTACTCGGAAATCCCTCGCTCGATCCGCGTTCAATGTGTACTGAGGTAAAACATTGCAAAAGTACCTACATAAATGATGTATGATCATATAAAATCCCTCAGCACCTGCTGTAAAAATACAGCTCGATTATACCATTTGTCTGCTAAATAATTATCTAACAACATAAATATATGTTGCATTATGTCATCATTATGTATTGCGATCGATTGGTAAACCATTGTCATACCTTGTATACCGAAACACGTAATCATAGTTAGCAGAGGTCAAAGCCCAAAATCTGAATGACCTTGACCTGATCATAATCATTACGCGACGCGTTTAGAAGTTCTGAACTAAATTCGTAAATTAGATACTAAAACACACACAACTCATTCATCATCAGCGCGATCATCAATCAGCACCCCTACCGCGTAACTGTTCTGGGAATCGGCTTCGCCTGCCATCCTGCACGCACCAATTAACAAGTCCACGAGTGCGAGCAAGAGAGAACACGATTAACATCTCCACCAGACTTACGGGGTAAGGCCCCAGGTCACTGTATAACACAAGCCTCCCCCATAAAACGACACCTTGGACGCTCATCATATTAGCCATAATCACCATGAATGGAGCACCGAGGAGCTGCCATAGATTTATATCTCGCTCGAATATACACATTAACAAATTCCCTTAGCCGGCTCTTACGGCACCCATGGGAAGAGATGACCTATTCTCTCTGCGCCAGGACCACACGGTCACTAATAAAGTATTGTATAATTAAATGTCACCGAGTATGTGATCTCAACCAGGTTGTGACGTTTTCATTTAGAAATCATACCGCGGTTCAAATGGAGTAAATTTGCGGCAGTTGGCATCCACAGATTACGTGCTCAGAAAGCACAGAAACTAACATTACCGTCAGATCACTTATAGAAAATTGCGCACAGGTAAATTGTCTAGTTCTAGAAACAGTGTTAGCGTTTTCCAGCACTAAAGTAGAAATTTCGCTGTAACTTGGTGTATTATTACCGATTACCAGTTCTGCGGTAATATACGTAAAATTTAATTGAATAAGTTATATTTCATTTAAATAGAGAGTGAAAGAAGGCAAGGCGATAGAGAAAGTCATCAAAAGATTTATTGCAAATAGGCTAATTTTAGCACTTTTACAAGTCAAAATTATATTAGGTACTTAAAATTAAGTTATTTCACTAAGCACATAAAATTACAAAGTGCTTATTGTCAAATAATATATAGCAAGCCCATTACAATATATGAGTTTGTAAAAAAAGCAGTTCTCTTTCTCACTACTGAGAAATATCGAAATTACATTGGTAATCTTCCGTCAACACGAAATAATCAGCAAAAATGTCGACTTACCAAGTTGACAAATGTAGTAATAAAACGCCCTTAGAACCCTATACAAAATTATGGATTTCATTCCAGATTTAGACTACCTACTATACGTTTTCTACGTGCGCGAAATAGTTAACAAAAACTATCTTGTCAAGAAGTCGTTGTAAGAAAAAGTCTTAAATAGAATACTCATGTTGCATTGCTATCAAAGTTCACTACACCCCAGGTCCTATTTCGAATAAGTCAAAAAATTAAGTAAGTACAGCAAGTTTCTTTAAATAAGAACTCGGCAAGTACTAATATCGTGATCTCAGCGAATGAACCATGCCCATGAGTAACAGGCGTCTTAGTCATTCGCTTATTTTGACGAAAAGATCGACTAATGAAGCTGTTTATTATATACTAGCTGCGCCCCGCGGATTAACCTGCGTGATGAAAATTTTCGAATTTTCAGCTTAAATGTCTTATTTTTTTCTCTCATAATGAAAATAATAAACCCAATAAAAAAGAATTAGTATAGAACTCTACCTCCCTATGAGGCGGTGGCCTAAAAGTAAAACTCTCTCTTTAAGCTTAGAAACCTTCATATAACTAATATTTACGTTAAAGTCACGTTGTCCCATAAAACTTTGCCCCCGTTTTTCATCTCCTTAGGTGTAGATTTCGAAAAATCCTTTCTTATTGGATGCTTACGTCATACAAAGAAAACACCCTCAAAATTTCAGGTCTACGATCAGCTGTTTAGACTGTGCGATAATCCGTCAGTCAGTCATTCAGCACAAAGCATTTTATATATGTATAGATGAAAGTTTCAAATCTGCCAAGTGCCGAATCTATGGTCCTTGCAAAGCCGAATCTACCTCTACGGCCCTGAATACAAGTGAATCCAAAACGAACCAAAGTTTGTTGGTCAACTAACTCTAACATCCTTATTAATAAACTGGTATTAGTCTCGGATTAGTTACTTCAGCTTTTGTCCTTTTTTTGCTACTGGAATATTTAGCTGGATCGAAAGAGACAAAAGCTGGTGTAACTAGTCTTAAAGCTAGTTCGTGTTTATTAAATAAGGCTGTAAAAGTTTTATGCCCGTCTGTGCTAGTTTGACAGCTCTTAAGTTCGTGCTTATTCCTGTGACATACTCATATGCATTGCAGTAGTAACGTGATAGAGACATAAGTGCGAACTTAGGTACAGTCAAAATTTAGTACAGACGTGCATTAGTGGTGTCGATTCTGTGTCGCATTTTCTAAAACTAAAGTAAACTTAAAGTATGGCGGTACTCTTCTGATAAAGGGGAAATGAAAAAGACGGAAATATGTTAATTTCGTTTAGCTTTAGAGAATGCGACACAGAATCGACACCATTATCTGATGAATTTATTTATCGTTGGTATCATCATTTCGGCCATTCAAAGATACGACGAAGGTTTGAGATTTGAAGTAGCAAGTACTAAACCAGAAGCACGTGATTGTAATGTAAAAATTAAATTATGTTCTAAATTCCATTTTGTAACGACTTGGTTTACGACGCCAAGAAATTACTAGTTCGTTACGAAATTATGTATGCTATGTACATTGTGTTGTAATGTAACAGAGCTTGGTATGCGATGTGATTAACTATGTAATGATTTGTTAGACGTCTAAGTATACACGTTTAACAAATTAATACCCTGTTAGTGATAAACAGTATCATTAGTGATTGTTATTTACCGAAGAATCAATGAACTTATTTGTAATTTTCTAATGTAATTACATTTGGGTTCATTAAATAATGGCTGTGTATTTTTTATTTGTATTTCTCTTATCTATCTTATAGTTTTTTTGATAATAGATAATGACTTTGGCCCTTTGGGGTTATAAGGTTTATCAAAACCTTTACGACCACTTTTTGTGTAACGAAAGACGTGATGAGCTAACAGGCAGAGGTTCATTTAAATCCAAAATCTGACGAAAATAACGTAAATAGTCAGCCAACTTCGATGTACCAATTTTATCCACTGTATTGTTTTTTGGTCAAATAAATTAATATTATTATTATTATAGTCGCTTGTTGATGGACTCAGTGGATCCATGATATTAAAATAATAATAATAAGTAAGTACGTACCAAACTAAGAGCTTTATAATTTAAACATGTTTAATAAATATTCAATAATATTTTCTGGCTAGGTATTGTAGAAGTATATATTAATAGGATAGTTTATACTTATTAATTAAGGTAAAATTATGTACTTTTTAAATCTCAAATTCGTGCATGCTGTGTTTGCCTATAATTGGTTGTGCACATAGCTAATATTTTTAAGCTTAATTATCGTTATAGAAACTGTGTATCAACTGTTGGTGAACCAAATAAATAAATAAATTAACTATATTAATTAGCTATCGTTTAATGTAGACCATTCACATACATTAAGGCGCGCTCTAAGTCCACAATTAACAAACAGAACTTTTTTGCTTGTCAAAATAACCATATGAATAAAATAAAACGAAAAACAGGAATGACCAAAATAAAACTAAGAACTTTAGTTTTTCTAAAATAAAATCGTTCTAATGAACCCCCAAAAGAATACTTTGTGAACATAATTCCCAAAATTTTCAACCATAATACCAATATTTTTACAAATTTAACAAACTTATCTTGTATTTAAAGGTATGACCAGATAAAATATTTAATTGAAATCCATATTTTACGTAATCCAAGAAAACTTGCAAAATTAACACATTTTCATGCGCAGAACCAGTTTAAAACAGCAAATTATATTTATAGAATTTCAACTTTAAACAGCGCTATAGAGGGAGCCCGTCTAAAAAACGTGCTATGAGGCGGCCTTAAACTAATTCTTGGTTGAGCAATGAAATTCCAAATCTGAAATAGATAAGTATTGGAATTCGTGTTTATAATCAGAAACCCGGAGACTAATAAAAGTAATATACGAGAGACTGGTTATAAATATTTTAGCCGCGTTTATTTTGGAAACCAATTACCTGCCTACTTAATTAATATAATGAACACACTTTAGTACCACACCGGAGTAAATTTTGTACTTTAATATTTCTAAATATACGAAACAGTTGCCTTATTATGACAAGGTCCGCCATGGATTTAATGATATGGTTGGCTACAAACAAAGTACGGACGCGCCTTAATGAATATTCATGGCATCACACACAACAATTATTATAATTCATGCACCCGTGTAGCAGAGCCATTTTCTGGGCAAGGCTTTTAGGTAGGCTGTAGAACGTACTAACTGTGACTGCTGTGACGCAATCCGTGAATGCCAACATAGTAACTAATACATTTATCTTTATCGACGTACCTACATAATAACTGTGCAGTAATCTATTTAGCAGAACATGTGTGGGTAACTCTTGGCGGCGAATCCTGAGATGGTTCTGGCCGAGCACTGCCAAATATCTATCATCAAATGGTCAGTTTATATTATTGCAAATATACAAATCAAAAAATGTACTACCTACCACGAGTCATTGAATTATGTTTACACAACTTTTATCGACTGAGACATAACAACAGCAGAAGCACAACATGTCTGCTTCGCAGTAGCTGGTGTTATCAGAAACACAGACGTTATTCATAATCATTTAAATTCATAACTCGTAACACGATAGCGATAATCGAATTCACTAAAATGTAAAATGTTGTCTACCTATATAAATATATCAAATAAACTTTCAATATTACCATTTACGCAATAACACTTCGTTTTTCACTTAAAAAAACGGCATTTTGTAAAATAATAAGGGGTATAAGTGCCAGCCAACCAGCATCTCAATGCTATTCTTCCATTTTTCTTTGCTCAAGCAACGATAACTTTCAACATTGTCTACTTACTATATTACATTATGTAGAATCACTACTCTACCATTCTATAAGTGCTTACTCAGACCTTACCAACGAGGTCAATAATTCACCTCCACATGTATACAGTCATACATTGCCAGTTTTATTGATATTCTCTAGCTTTTTTTACTAAAAGCCATTTTAATTACTTACTTATCATCAGAGTCTAATTTGGATAATTAGTTAGCATATCAGCTATGGGAATTTACCATTTACCAAACAATGTAAATGTAAACAAAACCTATCGAACTAAATGAACCCGTCATCCAACTAGCATCTATATTTACTTATTGGCGTTGAAAATGATTAAAAATAAATATGGAACACTGATATATCAAATAATTTCAAGTGGATAATTACGAAAGCAAGGCCAAACTCACCTGTATTTGAGGCGCCAGTCTCGGAGCTCCACAAGAACACTGTTCCCCACACAAACACCCACTGTCAAATGCTCTCCCTGACGCTAAATCTCCTAAATGCCTTCCGGAAGGTGTCGCCAGTCTTAGCGCTGATGCGTCAGATTGTGATCTATGGTGGCCTCTTCTCGCAGCCGGCCTTATTTCCTCACCCAGTATCGAGTCTCTTAACTTCATCGCCTTCGATCTCTTTGTGTCCCCTCCGAAAGCGGTCAAGAGCCACGCTAACCGCAGAGAAAACTCGGCGCTCTGTTTACACCTGTGCACCAAGTACGGTCGGAGCACGTCCGCTACATCACCCATTTCTATGTACATAGTTGCCAATTGAGGCAGGTAGAAATCCACGTCCTCGTATGGGAATGAAAATAATTTGTTGGCCAGGTAGGTCTGTACTCCCGGCTCTTTAGAATTGAACAGATATGAGATCGCCATGCTCATGTCGAACAGTTTGCTTTCGAACAGACGCAATAAAAAGTCCTTGTTTTTTGATGCTTCAGCTACGGATAATTCATGCTTCATCGGTTCTAGGGCCATATCGGGCGGATCTGGAGGTTTATCTGTGTCTTCTGGATTGCCGGAGTCGAGACTTTCCCTGGATCGTGCGGCAGCTGGTTGCGGAGGTCTCTCTTCGTCGTTTCCGTCTGGAGGTGTGTGAATGCCGGAATCGTCCGATCCCGTGGGTACTTCTGGTGGCAACGCCAGCCTCGGGGCTGGCACTTCGATCGGCAACCGAAGCGGCGCGCCCTCCGGCGATGTCGGTGTCATGTCCTCGGGTATCCTCTGAAGCACCGAGTCCAGGGACCGATTCCTCTGGTGGCCGCATCCCGCTGGCGGCCCACTCGATCCTGTCACATGTCTGTGGACAAGGAAAACAAACATGAGACACTATTTCAATAGTCCTCGAGGAAAATACACTCCGGTAAGTTTTTCAAATTATTATTATTATCTCTACAACGCTACGTACTTATAGAATGGATCCTCATAGTGCTGTATTCCAACTACAATAATTTTTCTAACCATCTGGCCAATAAACCGTAAATCACTGAAACTTAAACACTGATTTGTAACACAGAGCACGTTATTGTATTAGCTTCCTCACATAAACATGGTCGTTGCGCTTGAGCACTGGCGTATCGTTGAAACAATGCACGCAGCCTTGCGATATGGCATAGCGTAATTAAAAGCGGGGACGTTGCGCGATCGCGGCGTACGTCCGAGCTCGAGCCCGTCGTATGGCAAACTGCTTTACGCAACGAGCGAGTAGACGCGCTGCTCCGCATACCATTCGAAGGATCACCTCGATTACGAAGCCACAACACTACTAAACAACTACCAAATAGTAAACCAAGCTCTCGCAGGCCCGAGATTTCGGCGACCGATTTTACGAACCAGGTTTATGCATTTTTTGGGACTTTTGAGTAATTCTCTCGGTTCATTTGGAATTTTACCGTTAACAGCATCTGTTTAAATAGACGCAACAATAAATCATCGTCATCAACTTTTACGTACACAATCTATACGTTATTTCAGCTGTCTCTATCTTGATTTAATATTGTGTGTAAGCTTCCATCGTAGTCATTGATATTTTAATTAAAAATCAGGTAGCTGTATCTGCATTTCATCACGCATTACTCTTTAAGCCGGCAGGTTACCCATTGCTTATTCATTCAATGGTTACAATGGCAATTCCTTAATGAGACGGCGCAGCGTATTAGACGCTGCTGTAAGAATGTCAATGACTATACAACAAACAGTTACAATCGTAAGCATTATTAATTTGTCAAGCAGGCTTCCTATATGTAAATTTCGGTTTTGTTTTTACACCGGAACGCAGACTCTGTGACATAACATAAACGCACGCTGTTAGTTAAATGAGAGAAAGCGGCCGATGACCCCAAAATTTTATCACCACTTAGGCCGTTAAAGCAGGCACATTGAGATGATCCATATGACGGTATGCAGTGGTGAGTAGCCGGCACTTAACAAGGCCGCATAGTCACTCCATCAAGAAAGTAGAGGAAGTGGAAGTGTGGGGCATTGAATGAGTGAGCATTCCATGCGTAGCGTGAGTGGCGAGCGAGTTATCGTTATTTATTTTAGGAGTGTTATCGGGAGCGGAACATATGGTGCGTCCTGACTGTACTGTACCAGATGTGGTAAGTTAACACTCAGATGAGAGTGCTGTAACGAGCGAGCATAGATTCCTTTCATTCCATCGGTACTATCGAGAGGTACAGCTGAAGCACGTGTGGATATTACATTATAATACGGCCGGAAGTCTCTATTTAACAACACTCATTCATCATTAGCTTGGAATTATTATTATAGCTGAGAACTACTGTAATATTTGCGTGATAAACACGAAGATAAAATAGCAATAATGGTATACATAGAAACTTGAACGTCTTACTCCTGACTGTTTGTGAAACGTGACTTCTCAATCTCAGTAAACTTCATGTAACTGTAGGAATAGAAACTTATCTGCCTTGTAAGGATTCCTTACCACCACACTTTCTACTTCCGACCGTCAATAGGTACACATATTATGACGGACACTATTAGATTTGAGATAGTACTGTACCTACATAAGATCATGATCGTAAAGAGAGTTTAAACTTATTTTTATGATCAATTACGGGTTACATACGGCGTCTATTATAAATGGAACAGCGCCAAATTTAATGTTTACCACCCATAACGATTACCAGTACTAACCACTAGCCGTGTTTTATTACTTCCATGTTCTTGCCTATCATAAAGACATTTGTATAAGAGAAAAAAAACCATAACTAGTTTCTAGTATTTTAGCTCTTTTCGTGGACACTGGTGTTTGAAGGAATTTCGTGTTGGTGTTTTACATCATCAGAATGGTTATCTGAATCAGAAAACATGGACATACAACGTTCTACACCAATAACAATAATTATATTTCCATAAGAATTTACTTAGGTATTCGCTTGAATATGCTTAATCAACGCGACTCCAATAGCCTTAATTTCATACTCCACTGGTAGCCTGGTAGGTCTTCAAACAGCTATTCCTTTGCAATTCCCAATATCAAGAACCAATTCCCGATGCATTTGATGTTAAGGACTTTATCTCATAATTCCATCATTATATCCTCACCAAATTAATATTGGACCGCTGGAAGCATAAGTACTCCATTAAATAAAACATGAATCTTCCAAATATATATATATATATATATATCTCATAACATACAAATAACGCTTACCTACTGTAATAGAGAACATGCTCAGTTTTTGAAGTCGCATTGAAAATAAAATAGTTCAATCTAATAGACAAAGATACTTTACCTACACATTACGATGACCTCGCGTGTCTGACAAGAACTATTCAACCAGCAATGTTGCATAATACTTATAGTAGGGAATCACGCTCAGGATTCTCTGTAAACAATTAAACTAAATACTTGACACAAACTAATCAAGCTCATGAATCGAGGACAACCCAATTGTTTTTTCTTTGTCCTATTGCAATAGCAATAAAAATACCAACGAGTTAGCACCACTTACAAGGCAATCGTCTCAAATAGACTCAATATTCATTTCAATTACATGTTTGTTTATACGGCAGATACATTAGCAGTCATCTGCCTGTAGTGTCTAGAACATATTTCAAGACAAATAAATCTATTAAATACGCAACCTTGACGTTAATTTTGCAAATTTAAAGAAGCGAACACCGAGAATCTGTGTGCAGTGACTTACGGTTCTAGCTAGCTTTCAAAGATTCATACAGGTCGCGAGTAGAAATGATTTAGCGCAGCTTTCATTGACAATTCACTCTATAGTCCGTACAACACAGCTACACGCAGTACTTTCTGCTCAAACGCGAGTAACAGGTGATTGTTACAACCGCCAAAATCGAAAACATCGAAGGCCTCCGAGTTCGCATGCAGCTGTTTGACGTCAATACTCAAACAATTGAACATTGAACATTGAACATTGAATCAATTCACCAGAATTGATTCAATGCATACCTTGTAGCTATGTTAGATGTCAGTAAAACCATCATAATCATCAAGTTGCTATTGCATACATAATTAGAACAATCGATCTTCAAGCACCTGTTATGTGTAATTTGTATTTGTATTCGCATTTTCGCAGTCAAACAAAATAGTGTATTAAATACAGTTAAATTTTAATTCATTCCAAAAGATCCTGTATTCAATATACCAAATTACTTACCAAAGATTTAAATTGTCTAATGAAAAACAAACTCTTCGGCGTATGCATCGAACCCATACATATGGCCGAATCAAGAAATCTAGCTTCTGCATAAACAATATAGAGCTGAAATTACAAATGTTGTAAATTTTGCAACAGATGGTAAACTCCATTAACAAATATTTAATTGCTTCTAGAAACCATGATACGAACCCAACCCAAAGAGCTCAAGAAACATTTCGTGCTAGTGGCGTTTACCAATCGTATAGAAGCGAAAGTGAACGCCTCTTTCGGCCTTGCCTTTTCACGTCTGGTCGATCTATGTGAACGCACGCAAAAACGTGAAAAACGACTACACTACATAAAGAAGCCGACTGAGCAGTAGTGGCTCTACATCTACCTAGAGTTTAGTATAGAGACAAGCCAAAGGTTAGAGAAAAACAAAAGGTCGTATGCACATTACGGTGTAAGGACGCATTATATTTTGGGATTCTTTAATTGCCAATTGCCATAGCTTCGAACTGTTCTTTACGCTTATGTATTAACAGTTTATCAGCACATAACACATTGCCAACTTTCTTGCGCCCACGTGATTCATTTCGGCAGCCTGTGCAGCTTAGAGGCTAGCAAATCTTCTAAAACTTCTTCTTTGGTCAACTCTACTTCAAATGGAATTCCTATTCTAAAGTGATTCGGGGACATTCTATTTTGGAGGGAACATTTTCTTACAATTGTTTTGTTTCTTTTGAAGCGTTAGAATACTTTGTGTACCTATTGTTGTTCCTTTGAGGAACTAATCTTATTGACAATCGGAGTAAAACGTTTGTGGCATCTTAACAATAGATTTATTTTTATGTTCGACTCGTTTTACATGAAACTTGTCTATAAATGAACGTTTGGTTTTTTATCAGTAATATTTAGTTTAACGGTAAAAAGAAATTATTTCAAAAAGATATATCGTCATTAGATATTACGTTGTATGGATAAAAAACGATAAGAAACACCTGAGAGTGTTTACCGAGAAACTATCTGTATTTTTCTAAGTAGAGCTTGCATATGTTTTCATCAGAATCCTCAAACACAGATGACCAAAATTATATGAAACTTAGTTTTCTAACATGGAAATAAACCAAAAATACCACGGGATACCACGGTTAGGAAAGTAACCGTGGTATCGCTGGTGGGTACTACAGGTGGTCTCTAAACGCAGACCACCAGCTGCTCAGTCTTCCAAGAAAACCCTTGTTTAGTTACTTTTAGCTGCAATCGTCACGCAACTAAGTTTTGTAACCAGTAGCGATAGAAAACTTATTCTATACTTCAAAACTAGTTACAAAATTTTCTTGATAAACAACTAATATATTTACAAATACATTGTTTTTAACACGTATGTGCACTAAGACCACACGTGAAGAACCAGATAGTGTGTGAAAAAGTAAATAAAGTAATGCATACTAACAACAAGGTTGTTGCAAGGTAATTCTCATTAAGAGGACCGTCGCAGCATTTGAAAATGTTGAATAACATCACCATCACCAATTATAATCAATTATTTTATGTGAAATATACAGCTTATACTGTTTGTTTGATTTTTTCATAGGTGTACCTTTGTAAACTTAAGTAGGAAAAATAAATTGACATTAATTTCAGGTATTTTTTTAAGGAAAATTCTTTAAATAGATTGTTTTAAATACTCCAACACAATCTACCTTAGTATGATTGTGTTTCATTGCTTTAGCTGTTATAGTTTAGAATAAAGTGAGTTTTAAAAAAATGCGAGCATATGTATGACCAGTTACGGATCAAAGATCAGCCGCCTTAAAATTGTCATGTTATCTTATTATGAGCTTCCTTAGTCTGCTAGACCCTTTAAAACCTGCTAGATACGTCAAAATGCATCTTTGTTCTCGGTTAATAGTTATAAGTCAGGTCAGTTTTGTGCGTTTCACTTTCGTGTTCACTTTTCATTAGCAAAAATATAAAACCACTTGTTATATTCTGTTAACATTTAAAAAATTGTCAATTACACGACATGGTTTCGAAAAACAAAAAATTAAACATGTTTTTATTATCTTTCAAAGGATCGTCGAACCGGTACATGTCGTGTATTATTCTCATATTAATTAATTAATTCGGCCTAATTTCGTAATGTCGCGTTACATTATACATATTAATATGCCCCGGTGGAAGCTAATAAACTAATTGTGAAGAGGATTATGTAACAAGTATTCTCGAAGGCGTTTGGTTGAACCGTAACATCGAGTTATGCAAGGTATTTCGCATCGATGTTCTATTAACTTTTATTTGATGTATTAAGTTTAGCGAAAGAAGGTTATGTAATGTTTTCTCATACACACATTTAAATTATTTATGTAATTTAAACTTCACGAGCTCATTTCCTAAAGAAATCCAAACTTCTCTAGTCGCAGTAAGAATATACCTACTTTATTATTTATGTATTCAATATCAGAATTTTATAACCGTTTTATAGATAGATAGATGAACTCTTTATTGTAAACACCAAATAATAAAAAATACAAAGAAAAATACAATCAATTATATAAAGTGCAACAATGGGCGATCTTATCGCTAAAAGCGATCTCTTCCAGGCAACCTTTGGATGGAGAGAGTTTGACGAAGTGGTAAAGGACGGTTTTATGTAGAGTACAAACTTTTATTAAGTTTCGTAGGCACCTCTGCTTGATACTTTTAATGAATTTCTTGTCACGTCGTCACAACATATAAGTAAATTTCTAATACCTATGAAACTGGAATAGTTAATAGTTTGTTGATATAATTAAGCAGAAAAAGGTATGGGTGTACATTTTATCAGTCATATTTCTTGTTTCATGTTCACGCCCTAATCTTTACGTCCTCATTACACATACACACATCCCAACTACAAAAAGGTATGGGTGTACATTTTATCAGTCATATTTCTTGTTTCATGTTCACGCCCTAATCTTTACGTCCTCATTACACATACACACATCCCAACTACAAAAAGGTATGGGTGTACATTTTATCAGTCATATTTCTTGTTTCATGTTCACGCCCTAATCTTTACGTCCTCATTACACACATCCCAACTACAAAAACACAAGTAGACAAGTGTACAATACAATACCACATGTGAAATAAGGACGATACTTAAATTAGATTTTAACGGTTATTGTAAATCTATATTCGACTTTCTACGTCCATATTGACACCATACGCTCTGTAATGCGGGTGTCGAGTTAATCCAATATGTTCCATCCAGCCAATTTAAGTGCGTCCCTGATTCCGTTATATATGGCTTCCGAGACGCTGGTTTCAAGCTATGCCAAAGCAATAGACTGGAACTGGATTTCTGTTATTAGCTATAATCATAGAACGGAGAGCATTAAACTGGTAAAATATGCAGAGTTGAGAAACGATTCGAGCACGTTTTATGAGTTTGTGTATCAACATCAACACTATCAACAGCAAATACAGATTATAATAGTAGTAATATAATGGTGTAACAAGTGATAGCCGTATTTCAACAACGTTTATTTGTGTGGCACAAACACACATTCTTAAATTCTAAAAGAAATGCTGGATTGCTTGCACCAGTAGTGAGAAATAAACCTCTTTATTTTTCAAACTTACAATTGTACCTAGTGGGCTAGCTATATAATATTTGACATTATGTATTTGTCCTAGTCTATCTGTACTAGGGTATAAATGAGAAAACTACGTTACGTATTAAATAAACCACAAGGATAAAGCAAGCTATGACCTCAGCCATTTTACTAATGCATTCACAAGAAACAAGACTGGTTATATGCTCAACATGCCTACTCCCACATGCCTTAGAAGGTCTAGTTGTTAAATTTAGAAACAACATATTCAACGTACCGAAAATTCAAGAACTTGTTGACCTCCACCTGATTGAAATGCAGTCGAAAGAAGTTTCTAATGTAGGGTTTATAAACCTTGTAATTTTTAATTATTTATTGTACTTGCGAGTCCTGCTATGTTAATGAATATCCAAGACCTATAATATTAAAATTAATATGGTTTTAAATTACTCGTGCCCATGTCACGACGGAGCTGCCCTGTGGTTCTTGAAGGACACAGATAAGCTAAAAGCAGGCATTGGAGTGTGAAATGTGCGAGCTAGTAAACATGGCTGAATAAAAACGGACCAGCCATAAATATTAAAATATAACTGTGAGAAGTGATCATTAACATTGTAAGGTTTTTGCTTGGTTTTTTGAGAAAACTATAATTCAGACCTTTGGCCCCAACTCCCATGACACTGACAATTAGACCGGTCCGGATAGATAATTATCTTTGCTGATGTGTTTTATAAGCTATCAGCCAGTTATTATGATTCTACAAACTTGACCTGTATAAAAATGTACAATGTTCATGTGCACGCTTTGGTCCGTATGGGCATATACAAATCAGAAATTTGTCTTAACGGTGTCTTAAATGAAACAGATGCATAAATATGCGAATAGTATAGCGTATATTTATATTATCCCAGCTGTCATTTCCCATACCCTGATTGGACGAAGGGCCTCCAAACAAACTGCAAAACATCTGCCGAATTGATTTCGGATCCAGATAAGTGGCAGAGGGAACAATATACACACACGTTCAAAATATTACTGCGCATCTGCGAAATCGTGCACGTGGCATGCACCTGTCTCATGTTTTAGCGTTGACTGACCCAGAATCCTATTATCTGTCACTTAAGTAAACTGACTTTGAAGATTTTGTTTATCGAGCTCACAACTAGGTCGAACTCAAATCTTTCAAGGATATCCTAGGTCAGTATAGTCCAATCTGAGGTCAGTAATTAGAATTGTGTTTACTAAAGTTTAACGTGGGTAATGAATTTTAAGGCATTTTTCTTACCGAAAATTTTTACTTTATGCTTGAAAGTTTAGTTTGTAATGGTAAGAAAATTCAAACATTAAACTTTCGCGATTTGAACTCACAAAGACAAAACGGGTCTATTCGCGTACAAAAATTATCAAAACATTATTTTGACTAACCTCCAGTTCCCTCGTGACCACGGCCAATGTAACTTGGTCGAAACGTCGAAGTTAGTCAAAATAATGCTTTGATATTTTTTGTACGCGAATAGACCCGTTTTATCTTTACAATATAAATTCAACATTGGCATTAAAAGAATGGATATTGCGACGTACACACACATACACACATGCATGAGATGATGGGATTCTAAGGCCCTTATTGCAAAACTACGCTTGGTCGTGAATCTCTTCTCAAGACGAGATTCCATTCACTATTTGATCATTTTGTGAATGAAATCTCGTTATGAGCAGAGACACAACTGAGCGTAGTTTCGCGATAGGGACCTAAATATCCAAATACCTGCTGGTATTGTACCTATTATTTGGACTAAATTAAATATTCCATGTTAATAAACCTTCGCGTTTCAATGAATACTCAAAATAGTGAAACAGAAATAGGCAAAATAAGCTTATTGTTTCGATGCGCGAGCCGGGCATGGAATGCGATTGTATGGCAGACATAATAATATGTTTCGCTGCCTGCAACTTTAACACGTGAACAGATAACAGACTTCCTAGTCATTTTATGAAACGTACAATGCTGTAGTTGGCACCTTTGTTTAATGTCTTTGTCTTTGTAAATTGTACTGGCCAGACATGCTGAGTTGGTAGCTCTGCCTTCTGAACTGTAGGCTGTGGGTTCGATTCCCACCCAGAACAAACATTTGTGTGATGAACATAGGTGTTTGTTCCGTGTCTGGGTGTTATATTGTATTCTATGTATGTAATTACAATAAAAAGTATATAAGTATTGTATCAGTTATCTGGTTTCCATAGTACAAGCTTTGCTTAGTTTGGGACTAGATGGCGTTGTGTGAAATGTCCACAAATACATATTTATTTATTAAATTATTATTATTATTTATTAATGTATCTTTCACTTTGACACTTATTAGCGTGGAATAAGAAGTGCATTTTAGTAGGTTGGTGAATATTAGAGGAATTATATTTTTTCTATCTAGTTTATTTGCCAAAAGTGAATGTAAGTAGACTGTAGAGGTACAGTAAACAAAGACCCAGCCATAATTTATCAGCCATACTATGCGGTGGTTGGTGGTCAAGGTGATCTAAAATTCTATCTATTGGATTAGGGTCGGCCAGTTGAGTGGATTGTCCATCTGTGTTAGATTCGGGCAAGTTCTGCACTGGACACGTATCTAATATCCGGCCAGTATACAATATTCAATCAGAGTCGGACAGAAATCTTATATGAACAGAAATATGACGCTTGTTTCCAAGTTCTCATTTTCCAAAGTCATCTTTCGGGGTGTCGACTGTCGATCTAATAAATAAATAACTAGATTTGAAATGACTGAACAGTACCATACTTAGTTTGAAAACTATCGTGAGTATGACACATTTTGTAAGATGTATAACGGCTAAACTCAGGTCACTTAGTCGAAATTACTCCGACCAGGTTTCGGACATATTCAGTTACGTGCTGACGCTCGCGAATGTCGCCGCGGCTTGCGTTAGTAACTGGCTCCCAAAAGAAGGACATCGAATATGTCCGAAGCCTGGTCGGAGTAATTTCGACTTTTAATCGGCGTGAGTTTAGCAGTTATTCATCTTACAAAAAGTACCATGCTTCTAAATATTATATGTAGTTAAAACGTCTCGCAGTATCAAAATGCGAACAACGAAAAAGTATCAATGATTGAAATGTATTTATTGTTTTCGTAAAATACGAGGAAACTATTGATTTAAAATAGCCTGGATGGATGGAATATGGTTTGTATTATTATCGGATATCCCTACCGACCATCCGGCATGCACTATCTAGTCCACTTCTAGTTTACGATTATACCTTCGTTTAGGAAGAGTCGGGTCGTATGGACTTCAGCATTTGACACGAGCCCGTAGTCTTTAATAATAAAAATAAAAACCCTCTTAACTTTAACGGTAAAAGGGTCTACACTGCGGGTCATTTGAATTTCTTTCATCAGATCAGATTACTGCCGTTGTGTAGTTCCAACGAAATATTTATTTTTAAATCAGCTGCTATTAACCCGACTCGGAATATATCGAAACGAAATAGGCAGTTTCGTCTTTCTTTTGAAACTGAAATCTGAAGCAATAGATTTCAGTTAGGTATTACCCGTGGTCACGAGTAGTGCGTTCGTGCTTTCGAGTAGTTTTTTGATCTAGACTAGTAGTACTACTAGACTTTACCAAAGTTTACCTATTTAGCAGGTTAAAAACTATATCTTCCTTACTGGTACTCGAAGAAATGTTGTAGTAGTTAAGTTAAACCAGGACACGTTAAAACGCACCCAGTCATCTCTTTTCTCCGAACAATAAAGCTGATTCCTACAAAGGCAAAAACTGATGTTTCCTTCCACGGCAATAAAGAGCAATTAGATTACTTCCGGCGAACACAATGAAATATAAAAACCAACTGACGCGACGGGTGGCGGTGTTATTACAACTTGGTGACTTAGGGTGACGCTATAAATGCATATACATGAAGGAGGACTATCGACTCTGCTAGAGCCCAGAACTAGAGAAATTGAAAGCAAGAAATTTATAAGAAAAAGAGGAAAAAGAAATTGGAAAATTTAAAATCATACCAAGACATCATTTTTTTCATAAAACATCAAATTATAACTGATCTACATTTTTTATGTTTTTTAGACCAATAATTAATAATATGATAGGATAATTTGGGTTTTATATGAACGTCAGATATATTTAAAGATCAGATTAGCTTTTAAACACAAAATCTCAAGATTACTTGCATTACCGTAATTGATACTACACGAGTCTCTTTCAGAGTTAGCGAGAAGTCGCATATAAATGAATTATGTAGAGGCTTGACCTCCACAAAATGGTTTACCTTTTACCACGGCTAAAGTGAACCAAGCTGCTAATAACATGAATTAGCTATAAAATTAAGATATCGCGCCATCGTGAAACGATTTTTTTTATTTCAGATTTGTCTCCGCTTTCACTACACATTTAATAACGATGACGTAAGAAGAGCTACCGAGATTAAATCAACGACCAAACGAACATTTTTTGCGCGACGAGCTGGTACATTTACAGCAAACTATAACGACCTTGCCAGCTTGTGAATTGGCACTTCCGAAACTGAGCAAGGCCATGTCATTATCCAAATGTTCGCCGCCAGTCAAGCTGCCATCACGCTAACTGAACAGCTTGGTTACACCTCATTAGACAGCATCATCACATAAAGGACGCATCATTGATACTTATTTATAACTTTAACCACTTTACTATTCATAAAAAGATTTTTGAAGTTTTCCTCGACTGCATCGTCAACCACTCATAAAATAAAAACTTAAATTGTTTTTGTTATGATAGAAAACGTATCTGTTTGCTGGGACTGGAATTCTCTACCGAATTTTAAAATGCTTGTTTTAAATTACCATTTGGGATCTTGCAAGTCAAGGGTGAACCAGGTTCTAGGCAAGCATGCATCATCGTAGACTGCGTCGTCACTTTCCATCAGGTGAGACAGTGGTCATATGCTTTGCCTACAAACATTTTAAAAAACCTAATCAGTATTTATTTACATGTTACTAGCTTGCTGATAGGATGAGGTCACCAACAGTTTGAGACGTCCAAGAGGGGATCGTTGCATTTCTGTAGGCGACACGGTCATTACATTGGACCCTCTCACCGTGGGTGAGGGCCCCTGATTGATGATTTCCGTCTATTGTGTCATTCCCTTCTATACTCCCAGACTGGCCATCCACTCAGCCAGTTTAGCGTAACAAATGTTATCGTCATTGTCTGTCATTCATCTGACGATGACGCAAGATACCTCTTTCGTAGCTAAAAATATCTATTGTTTTATTTCCTACCAGTATAGCTCTAGTAGGTATAGGTAGTTAAATGGACTTTGATTGAGGTCTTTGTGTTAAAGCGTGCATTTTCTTTTAATTTTTCTTCAACTACAAGCCAAGTTTATAAATATAGATGGTGATATACATTCAGAATCAGGATCGATATACATTCAATCACGTGCATGTCAACAAAAGTAAAACCCCTTGAATGTTTGCGTCACCGGAAATTCCTACACAGGACACTGAAATCAATATCAAGGCATGTCATGAAGTTATTCTTTGACCCTCCCTTGTACAACAACTGAGTTACGTTAGGGAGCGGCCAGATATTAAAATAGAATAACAGCCTATTTGGGGGTTTCTGGGACGTCCTCATTCTGGGGGTCAGCGTACAATGCGTCCGATAAATCATAACGGATGATTACCCTTCAGTTAATATTCAGGCTTCCATTTATTAAGGAGCGGGCCCAAACATTTCGTTCTCACGAAGGTTTTATGGTTCAATATGCTCGAGGTATCGTATAACGGTGGACAGAATATTACGATGCTTAGGTGAATAGATCCATTAGGCTAGACGAAGATCTCTTACGCGAACAAAGATTAAGAGACGCGAGGGCGTTAACGTCGCAAATCTGAATCAAGATACTATTTAAGTAACTCACGACATTTCGCAGAAAATCTGTGAAATCCAACGTAATAAAAAAACTCGCTAACACCAAAGTGGAAATGAGCACGAATGAATCAGCTCCGGAATATATTCTATAGCCTTGCATAAAAAATTCTCAACCCAATATACATAGTTGATACTCTACATAATACTTATGATGGAAAACTGCGAACGAAACACAAACATTACAGTGGTAGTGGTGATCTCTACGCAAATAGTATCCAATTCGTGCGTTATCACGTGCGTCAACAAAGGAGTTTTACGTTGCTATCACAATACTTGACACCACAAAACAACGAGAAATGTAGTTGCTTCACAACACAATTTTCAGCGACCATTTAAAACAAACTTTTCAAAACATTTGATTACATGTTGGTCAAAAACCAAATTTAATTGTAATTTACATCATGGGAAAGCAAAAAATATAAAGGCAACCGAACCCATCTGTTGTCATCTGAATCGTGGTACAACAATAATCTTTGTATATAGAGGTAGATCTGCATGTGTGGGCTCGCGATCTTCGATATTATGGCGACCTTTGTTTTGATTCTTGGGCGTAGTGTATGCGACCTCGATATGATAAATCCGTGGGAAGAAACATTATTATTTATAAGCCCACTTCTCGCTTATGTCGCGCAATGGGGTCCCATGTTTTCTGCACATTTGTGTACCGTTGCACGTTCCGTGAGATTGCTAATGTGAGCCCCATCCGTTAGAACATACCGATTACCGATACACTTGAGTCATAATGGCATACTCTTGATATCTTCTGCATTTAATACTGACTGCGTCGCAAACGTATCGGTTGAGCGATTTATTATAAAACCTGAGCATTGGATAGCCGTCGAAGTCATCCTAAATATTTCCATAATTTCTGTTGTCCTAAGTGACTGTCTGACTGCCAGACACTAGGTGGTAGGACTTTTCTGCAAAGTTCATCTAGGTATAGGTTTAGCTAGCCACCGCTTTGCCAGTTATTCTGCCGCCAAGCATTAGTGTGCAAGCACTACTGCATTCCGGTTTGAAGGGTAGCTACTGAAATTACTGGGCAATTGAGGCTTTATGATCTGACCTCACAGTCGAGTAATCTTATTACCAGACTGTGCTGATGTCTCAGGATGATGTGCGTAGTGCAGTGTCGCGCGAAACTTTATATTTTGAAGTTTCGAGTGACACTCTTAGGTCCGTATTACAGAACGATGCTCAGTCATCGATCGGTGATCAAGCAGAGATTTCATATATATAAAGTGGTCAATTAGTGAATGAAATCTCTGCTTGAGCACCGACCGATGACTGAGCATCGTTCTGTAATACGGACCTTAGTTCTGTTATGGGCAGCCGTGTCGCTTAACATCAGATGAATGACTAGCTCGTCACATTATTCATTAACATAAAAAGGCAGTATAAATCTTAAACCACTGATTTTAAAGATTTAATATCATTTGGAAAATGTCTTCTTTTTAGTTTTAGTTTAAGTTCTTCTTCGTAAAAGGAAAGGCAGGTGAAATTGCGGGCTGCCTCTAGTTAAAGCCAAAAGACTGCAATAGAATCGAAAGTTTTGCATATTGCTTTTTAAATACTAAATGTGAAATAAGAATACAAATAAAATAAAAAAGTTTCTTTAAAGTTGAATAATATGAGAAGGAAAATTTTTATGGAAATTGTTTAAATAAGTAAGTACTTAATAATAATTGTATTATCTTGACACTTTAAAATGTTGCTCAGACCTTTCTGAATGGTTAGATTTAATAAGAAATTCATATTATAGTAATATATATTTTATTACTTAATCCTCTCAATATTATCCGTGTTGTTGCCATGATAAGTTTTTAAATTAGTTAATTTATTCCATTTACTAAGTATCCGATAAGAAATTTAATTAAAATAAAATATTTTCCTGTCACATTGCGATTTGATATTATAATTTGAGTTAGATACATCAAAAAAAAAATGAGGAATAGAGAAATCAGGAATCACGACACGACCTAACTAAATTGAAAAATACGCGAAGCCAATAAATGTTTTTCATAGTCAATAAATCAGTATGCATGCGGCCATAAATAAGATATTATTATTATAGTGATATAAAATTCGCCAAATGACATACGAATTGACATAACTGACTGGCAGAGTGGCACTGGTTTCGAATGTCGGTGAACGTAATTACGTCACGAATCGACTACAAAAATGTGAATGATAATAAATACAGCCCAGTGTCTGCTGAAACAGCGCTAACAACTAAATACTTCAGAACAAGGAATATTATGTCCCATTGTTATAAATACAAATTTGATTGTAAAAGAAGCTGTTTGCGGTACTATAGGAAGGGTCATGTTCCTTTGGACCATAACAATAAACTAAGCTGCTTAATAGTTGCGGCAGCGTGTCACATTCCTGAGCTACCGACTCTCATTGGCAGACCAATAAAGGGTCGATATAATTCATTATCTCGGGTACAAACTGACCAGCCAGTTGAACAGATAAACTAATTAGTATTAGACTCTCTGCACAAGATAAAATTCGGGAAGTAACTAAAATACGATCGGGCAGAAAACTGAGAATGTGTTTTATTAACTATTACGTTTCAATGAGCGATATGACTGTTTATTTAGGACCCTAAGGTCCGCATTACAGAACGATGCTCAAGCAGAGATTTCATTCACTAATTGACCACTTTATATATATACAATCTTTGCTTGAGCACCGATCGATGACTGAGCATCGTTCTGTAATACGGACCTAAATCAACTACAATATATTATGTACGAGGAACATTCAAAAACGCCAGAAAACTAAAAACTAAATAATACAACAATATATTATGTACGAGGAACATACAAAAACGCCAGAAAACTAAAAACTAAATAATATTAGGTCTTTACCTATGAAATTGCCGTTTTGTTTGAAAAAAGTTAAAGTATTTTTTTTTTCGAACTTATTTATTTCTTTTATTCAAAGTAATCACCCCTGCAATCAATGCATCTTTGCCAACGCTGTGGCAGTTTATGGATGCCCTTCTTGAAAAAATCAGCAGGACGGGAGACAACAAACTCTTCAAAGGCGTTTTGTACTGCCTCTCGGGAATTGAATTTTTTTCCCGCTAAAAAGTTGTCCAAATTTTGGAAAAAGTGATAGTCGGTAGGCGCAAGATCTGGTGAGTATGGCGGATGAGGGAGAGCTTCCAAACCCAACTCATGCAGCTTAGAGACGGTCTGTTGTGCAGTATGGGGTCGCGCGTTGTCGTGAAGTAGCAGTGGAGACGACCGATTGACCAAAGCTGGTTGCAGACGTGCGAGTTTCGCCATCATTGTGGTCAGTTCTTCAATGTACACATCTGCAGTAATGCTCTCGCCGTTTTGTAAAAAGCTATGATGAATCACACCAGCACTAGACCACCAAACTGTGACCATCACCTTTCTAGGGGTCATTTTTCGTTTTGCACATTGCTTTGGTACCGAACCAGGATCTAACCAACTTGCTGAGCGCTTTCGATTGTCAAAAAGAATCAATTTTTCGTCGCACGTAACAATTCGGTTCAAAATTCCTTCATTTCTGTGCCTGTTAAGCAGCGCAAGGCAAGTCTCGACGCGTACGTTGCGCTGGCGATCGTTTAGTTCGTGGGGCACCCATCTATCAAGCTTTTTTATCTTGCCAATCTGTCGCAAATGGACCAATATTGTTTTGATGCTAACATCAAAAGCTGCTGCCAGCTCAGCTGTAGATTGAGATTCATCAGCTTCCACAATCGCCTTTAACTCATCATTGTTGACCAAAGTTTCCGGACGACCACGAGGTTCATTTTTCAAGTCAAAATTCCCAGAACGGAACCGAGGAAACCAATAACGGGTTGTACGTTCGTTTGTACAGTTCTCTCCGTAAACGTCGTTGATGTTACGTGTCGTTTGTGCCGCGTTGGTGCCACGACGGAACTCATATTCCATAATTACACGAAATTTCAAAATATCCATTATGAGGAAAAATGTTGAAATGTAATGAAAATACAACGCTAATCAATAAACAAAAGACTTATATTGTAAATAGAATATTTTTTTGTTTGAAAAAGTCTGTACTGCAATACGGCAATTTCATAGGTAAAGACCTATTACAAGTGCGGAGGCAACTTATTACGGCCGTATTTAATTTAGCAGCATTAGTGAATGACAATTATTTCTTTACTTATACACCTTACCCTACACCCCACCTACAACCTTATAACAATAATTTTAATGTTGTAAATAACTTGAAGACGAAGAAAAATAATCCAAGTGCAATGGCAAAGAGATTTATTAAAGGTTCGGATCAGCATAGCTTACATTTTCAGTACTGTTCCTAATTCTAACACAAAACCGAAGCAAGCATCGGCATTTGTTTTCATTCATTCAATTAAATTTCCGTAATCATTTATTTTGAATGATGGATTTCTGAACCACGCAGCAGTTTTGTTTAAAGCTTTAAACTTAACGACATGAATCTAGGAACACAAGAAGCTAATAATTAATCACTACCCAGAGCGTCCTTCAGTGTTTTATCGCACAAAATGAAATCCAGCAGTATTTAGGAAATAATCTCCGATGCTCAACAACACAAATCTAAGAACACAAGAAGCTAATAACCAGAGCGTCGGTATTTTGTCGCACAAAATAAAATACAGCTGCGTTAAGGAACTAATACTCGTACTTATTCGTACTTAGGTAGGGTGTCTTTTATACCAACTAGACAGCTTGCGAAGAACCAACGAGAAATAAATATTTTAAAGGAATAAATTCAGTCAACAGAATTAACCATGCCTGTAAGGTCCGTATTACAGAACGATCCTCAGTTATCGATCGGTGATCAAGCAGAGATTTCATTCATAAACTGATCAATTAGTGAATGAAATCTCTGCTTGAGCACCGATCGATGACTGAGTATCGTTCTGTAATACGGACCTTAGAGATAAAAACTAGTTCTCGCCAAGTTAATAGCTTTTGTTGTGAAGACCGCCAATTTGTCAAGCTTGTTCATTACTTTAGAATGACAGTGACGACGCCGACGAAAACAACCAGCAGATTTAAGGTCAGTTTTCTTGAAATGACCATGCGGAAATATATGTATACAGTTGTTTAGTATTCAAGACGCTAAATCAGGACGTCTCTCAAAGACAAATACAAACGGAGACAAGACAACCTCAACATGAAAGAAGCATGTGAAGTTCCCATTTGGGAAGTAAACTTAGAACTTACTCGGTGAACCGATGGTGAGAATGCGTTAACTACTCTGTAGAGCCTATAGCCGCTTTCTCTTCATTTGCGATTTGCGAATCACAAAACACTTAACTATGATAACATTGTGGACGGGAAGTGTGAATTAAGGAAAGAAATAAACAATGTATATCGAGGCCCAAAGAATTTTAAGGAACTTAGTATACTGTTAGTGTATTGAACACTAATTGAGGTGAAAACTCTAGAAGATTATACAATACATCTAAGCTCAAGCTATTAATAATAATAACTGATGTTCATAGATTGATTGATTAAGCTTCTGTCAAGTAAAAGCTTCAATCAACTTTCCATATTACAAGAAACGGCCCGGGCGACTTTCTTAGAACACGATTATGTCTGTCCATATAAAGTGAATGTCGTTTAAAAGGAAAGAACATGCGAACCAGGTAGTAATAGTTACTAACCTGAGGTTGAAATAACCATCATACGGTCAAATTAGTTTCTCTAAGGTTCCTTTGCCTATCTGTACAGTTTGCTTTGCGACTTTTCATGATTGTGATAACGGAAACCATTATATCATCCAAGTAACAAACTTCGATAATAAAGAAATTATAGCTTTAAGCTACTGCAATGTAAGTGTTGTGTATGTTGTTTTACTAGTCATGTATTCCAAGAGCAATTCGATTGATCAAGCTTAAGTACATTTTAAAAGTATGCTGCGTGTTTCGAGCACTTTCCGAATTAACTTGCACCTGGTAGTAAACCCTATGAGAGTTAAAGTTTCTCGGCGTAAGTAACAAATAAAGTAGCGCAGTGAACTTAGCTCTTCCGGAAATCGCATTGGCTGCTTTCAGTCGGCAAGACTCAGTCCACTTTTACTTTCGCCCCCTCCGTCCGTTCACTCACCTGGCCGGGCCCGATTGAACGGTCGAAGACGTGCCCTACATACCTTCCATGTTTACAATACATGATCCTAATTAGATTTACCTACGTTATTTTATCTAAAAAGTACGTAAAGGTATCTTTCAAAATTTCAACAACATTATTATAATCAAAAGGAAGTGATGCAAAATAAGATAATATTAAATATCGAAGCATTCTACCCACAGTGTTTACAAAACCTATAAGGATGTTGTACAATTGTTTGTTTTTAAATCCTCAAACTAAGTACTTAAATGGGAGTAAAGGTACTAAACTTGCCATACAGGGTGGAATTATATAAATAATTCCACAAGTAATAAATGCAAATGATTTGACGAATAATAGAATTAAATAACAATGAAATGAGTGATAAGCTGATTAGATTGAAAGGAGATTGATAACAAATAATAAATAAGAACTTTTTAATGGTATAGCACAAGGAAGTGGCATTGATCTTTCAAGTGGTTAATTAATATCATAGGTATCGATCTCAATATTATATGTCAAGGCCATCTGAAAGTGGTTTCTGCTTGTATTAACACCTACAATATTATGAGCTAATGCAACTGAAATAGTTTTAACTGGTAGAGGAGCTTTATAATTTTCAAAGGAAAATAATAATTATAAGTATAGGTACTAATGTTTATCGTTACTTTGTTTAACATCTGTTTGTCTGTCTATCAAGACTGTTCTTCTCGATTCCTCGAGAAAGTCCGATATCCAGATATTCATGCAAGAGGGTAAGTCGTAGGATGGAAGCTTGTTGACAAGGCTTTCGTGCCAGAATCTGTCAAATGGCTTTGAGGCGTCCAGAGAAACAGCGAGTGCTTCTGTGTACCTCTCAATTGCTTCACTCCAGAATCCCGATGTATGTGGCATATAATCCCCAGTAGACGGCTTTCGGTGAAATCCGTATTGCCCGGTCACTAAGATCATTCGCTTCCAAGTAGGTATCCCAGGAGTCTGCCATTCAGCTCACGGTCCATAGTCTTACAGAGTTTGTCGTGACTAAGATAGGCATATAGTTGGCGGGATCAACACACATTTCAAGAAAAGAAATATGTTGTTTCTACAGCTCATGCTACCCATGCTGTAAAGCCGTTAAAGATATTTACAATAGATCGATTGTTCTGAAATTGGTTCTATAACTTTTATGCCAACATAATATAGGACAAGGTACTCATTGATCTAGGATGCTAATTTTACGGCTGTAGCTAAGAAAATAATACTTGCACGTATATGTACAAACAAAATAATACACAAGGTAATGGTCCATAAAGATTCTTATTGGCCAATCAATTTTATTAGTTTCAACCAAGAAACAATTGGGCCTGAAATGCTCATCTTCCAGGAAATTAAATGGGATGTTGTCATGTTTTTATTTATTTACTGGCTAGTAATTGAGGTTTTTTCTTATTAGCACCATAAAAAAAGACACCATTGAGTAGAGTGTGATTCAAGCTTAAAAGCAAACGGGAAGTCAATTAATTTAATATGTCGGCAGCGAAACGCGGTGAGCGCACTTCATTGTCCCCATTAAGTTTAAATAAATAAATAACACCCAACTGATCACATACATAGATCCTGGGACCATAACTATGATTCCCTGTATCTGTTCACCTTTTTTTGTCTCGCACAATTATTTGCTTAGTCGCGGGAATCGAACCCGCCGCCTCCGGCCAGCCAACTTGCTCAATCATCATGCCACAGGGGTTGTCTGTTTAAATCACACTCTACTTGGCAACAGATTCTTAACTTGAGTCTGTGCTTAAGGATGGTAGCTAGCTAGATGATGCTATATGGTTTCCTTATATGATGATTTCTTTCATCAAAGGCTCAAGCTCATAACATGTATGCACTACCATCACTTCATTTGTAGGTCTATTTGTCGTTTGTCGTTGTCTATTTGTTGTTTATAATGTATCTTGGAAACCGTCTGTTTTTCCTTTTGTATGGAAATTAGGGATACAGCTTGCCTAGTGATAAACAATGTCGTACTGTCCAAAAATAAAATTAACTAACTTTTAGTTTTGTAATTTAAAATTTTGTAACAAATGGAAAAAGTGATTTCTGATTGCTAAGAAACCTCTGTGTGTATTTCAAACTCTCAGACTAAAACAATTTATTGTAATTAATTACTTATAAGCCCTTTTGCAAGTCAAAAAACTTAAAATACTTCAATCATATTGTTATATATAAGTATTTAAAATTAGAAAGTGCAATGTCAAATACAACAAGCCTATAATAAATGAATTGTAAAAACTGAAGTTCTCTTTTCTACTACTGCTACAAGCAATTGGGCACAATGCAGAAAAAAAAACTTATGATCCAAAGCTCCGATTACACCGGTAAAGAAGAAGCCACAAGAAACTTTAGAGTGATATCATTTCTTTTTGTGTAATTTGATTTACATATATATGAGTAGTTTAATTATTACTAAAGCATTAAGATAAGTTGTAGCAATTGAACTGGTCCATTTAAACCAGGAAATTTAGTGTGAATGGAGATGACATACAACTTAAATATTTGATTTTATACATATTATTAGTATATGTATTAGTATTTTTTTTTCTTACATTAACCTAGTTAGTGATAGGTGTTGTGTTCCCTAGTTATTAATAGCTGGTCATAAGCAACAAACAATTTGGTATGGATACACATAGATAATTTTCAAATAGTAATTTTCTTGAATAAATAATAATTTCTCTTATTTTAACTATTTAATTTTTAAATTAAGCCAAAAGCCTGTGTTTTTACTTTCGCTATGCTTAAGGTGTAAGATACCTGGAAGTTTTTTTGTAGATTTTAGAAAAGCAAAAGTGGCATTCCATGGAGAAAGACTATGTTCACTGTTCAGGCATAGATGCCTTTTGTCTGATGATGATTATTATGATGACATTATACTATATTTAGGGAATGTTTGTGTGAGTGTGATAAGGCAACTTATAACAATTTCTGTGATTGGTTTATAACTTATATATTCAATAAAAACCTGCAATTTATTCATCTAGGTTTAAAAAATATATACAGTATGGGTTCAAGTCAAAACAATGGTCAAGGTGCATGAAATGGAATACAATTTTTTCTTAATAACATTACAGATTGTTGACCTGCAACCAAAACACAACTTAAGTTGATCATATGGTGCTAATAGAGGGCATATACCTAACATAGTGTATCCCCTCTATTAGCACCATAAAAAAGGAAAGGAGACTAAAAAACCTGAGATTTAATTTTTTTTATTATTTATCAATCTGAGATTTTTAAGTTTTTTTCTTGCATCCCATTGCCTAGACTCCACCCGAAACTACGAAACACAACCTGTTTTCATTGCTTTCAGTGAATATAACCAGAACATTTGATTTCAATAAAATAAATAAATATGTGTGGACACTTCACACAGCACCATCCATAGTCCCAAACTAAGCAAAGCTTGTACTACGGGAACCAGATAACTGATACAATACTTATATACTTACATACATACATAGAATACAATATAACACCCAGACACAGAACAAACATTGAGGTTCATTACACAAATAATGGTCCTAAGTGGGAATTGAACCCACAACCTGCAGTTCAGATTGCAGCGATACTACCAACTGAGCTAACAAGCCAGTTTAAGCTTCCAGACACTGGATAGTGTGCATCATAAAGTAAAATAACCAACATTCGGGTAGGTAGCTTGCTCCTCAGTTTAAGATGACTAGTTATTACCTGACAATAACAACTACTCCGTTGTATCAGTTTGTTTATTTACATACCTGAAGTCGAGGCTGAGGTTCCTCTGGTGGGTTGCGGGCTTAGGCGTCTGGGAACTTTGGGAGTCTGGTCGACTTCCATGGATGGGCACATCTTCCAACATACTCACGCGACGTGTCGCGTCACAACACCATACCAAACAACCTCCCAGCGATATCACGAAGTAAATAACAACATGGCGACGGCACTATTATCAACTCAACTTTAAAAACAATATTAAAAGTTCCAGTCCCAATAATTTTTAGATTGTAAAACTCAAGTCGCAGTGATATCCCAAAAATATTATCTCAAGGCGATTCAACTGTTATTGAAAGAAGCAGTTTGCGATAGATTAACGTGTGTGTACTATACAAATAAACAAGTAACACAACGAATTTCGTGTGTAATACGAAGATCACACTATCAATGTTTGTGAAACATAAAATAAATTGAATTATAGAAGTGAAAAGAAACAAATATTTCAAAAATAAAGTTAACAATGTCACTGAACTAACACTCAACTCCAAAGCGAGACGACATATATGTATATACATAAATGAATATATTTTTTCAATAAAATATTTGAGTCACTATATTGTACCACCAGGAATGCACGACCAAATGAGTAATGCATGGCTCATGGTCCTAGTATCAGAATAGACGGAGCGTATTAAAAAAAATTAGTGTCCATTTTCTGTTGGTGTGAGTATCTAAAACTGCATTAGTGTGTATGAGTAGGGAAGTGACCCCATTACACAATGTATCGATATATAATATAGTAGTATATACTAAACCTAACCAGTCTTGTAGAAAATAATAGAACGTAAAGATTTTCTAAATACTTTATTTATTTTAGTGATAAGGCCGCCCATTGTATTACCAACTATAAGTTATTATTTAAAATTAATTTAAGCATGTGGTATGCAATAAAGAGTTTGTATTTATAACATATGTAAAATCTTCATTATTTAACAATGAGCTGTAATGATTTTAATAACTTGGGCCGCTGCAAATATTCAGTATCCTGATTTATTAATTACTGTTTCTATTTTATGATAGTTTTAATTCTATATAGAGGCCACTGCTTTTTGTTCGGGGGCACCAGTTTTATATATTTCTCTGATATAACTAATGATTTACTTCAACTTTGGTTAAGGGGTAATGCCACTGTAATGGTCCAAAAAGAAAGGTTTTTTCACGAATTTTTTGCTTCCGAAATTGAAGGTAATTGAAAAAAAACTTTTAAGGGTGTTATCGGGCATACATTAAACTTTATTATCCAATTTTTTTACAGCGAAAAAAAAACAAAATGGCGGTTCCACAGCCATCTTCCCGGGGCATGTTTTGCTTGCAGGGCTCCGCGGCACGCAGCACCACTGCTGCACTTTTGAATCTAGAACAAAAAAAAAATCCGTTAATCTAGAGGGTTATAGCTAGAGAATGTCGATCGGATTTTAAAAAAGTATTAATTTTTGTGGATTTGGCGTGCGTTTAAAAAAAAAATGATTTTTTACGAAAAAAACGGCTAGTTTTTTGTTAATAAAAAAACAATAAATAAAGTTATTGAAAATCCCGATCGACATTCTCAAGATAATGTTAATGTTCACATCTGGTAAAAATTTCAAGTAAAAAAATGAAAATTGTTCGAGTGATGCTGCGTGCCATTTTGAAAAACCGTGTTTCGAGAAAAACGCGTTTAAAGTTTTACGACTATTTTTTTATGGGAAAAAATTAAAAAAAGGAGGTAAAAAAAGTTTGTACCGTTAGTCTGCAATTCCAGCACCATACATTTGTCCTTCGATGGCCAAATGTTTGTCTTCTTCGTCTTTCCTGGTCAATTTTTGGAGCGCGCGCGCATTTTTTGCCGCGTCGCTCAGAGATGCCTCGGCGTGCGTGATGCGTTTGGCGTCGGCTTCGGTGCAGAAATTATATAATTGGGCACCAATTTCCACCTCCAACATCTTGAATATTTGCAAGACGTTGGTAAGGCCGCCATTGAATGTGCAAACAGCGATATCCGTCGCGATATCCAGTACAGTTTTTCCGCTTGAGGATGATTTGGGGGCCAAACTCCAAACGGTAGCGTTGAAGCTTTCGTTATTGTTTTGAGTATAGGCCCCCAAGCAACGCTCCAGCAAGTCGTCCCGGCTCAATTCCACGTAGATGGTTTTAATGGCTTGATAAACCTCCTCACTCATTGGCAGATTGTGATGATACGCATCCAAGGCATTTTCCGCTTTCGCTTTCTTCCAACTGCACCAATTCTCTGAACATTTTTCGTGCTGAGGCTTTTCATCCGTTGACATTTTGTGAAAAAGGGTTGCCCAGATCTCATTTTTCATATATTCGATGGAATCGGGATTTCGACGGATTGCCAAGCCGTAATAAATGGATAGTTCGTCAATTAATTTGGCAGTTAATTTACCACTTCCCCCGAGACCTTTTGTTCCTTTCTTCAAGTTTCGCAATCCATTCGTTTTTGCACGTGATCAATGCACTCTTTTTTGTGTACATCAAAATTTTCGTAAGGTTTAGAATCCACGATGCCTTTGAATGTTTTAGAGTCGCCATCTCCGATGTAATTAGAGTATTTTACTCCGTATAAATCTTCTGAGCGTTGGAACATTTCGACGACAGCATCGACTTCCATTTTTCCTGATGATCCTTCTTGATTGGCTTGGCATTCATCGGCGTGACTTATTTGCCATTCCTCGAATTCCGTTGTTCCGTTTTTGGACTTCCAGTGCTCGCATGATTTGCAATACTTTGATTTCACTTCGACGTCGATTATTTTTCCAGATAACCAGCCGATCAATGACGTGACTCCAAAAAGCGATGAAAATCCGCGTTTTCGCCATGAACCATCGCCGGAAACCGTTATTCCGTCAGTTTTTCCGATTTTATGGCTTCCCTCCTTCTCTTCTTGCGCTGCTTTCTTCATGCTTGCATCTCTCACTGCTTTTGTTGCGATTGCTATCGTCTTGACCAATTTATCATAAAATGAATTAAAAATTGGCTGCGGCAAATCCATGAACGCGCAAAATTTTTTGATTCCTTGTAATCCTATTCCAATCAGTCGCATTGCAAGCACGATTCTACGATTTATTTCATATGCATTGCGAATGAATTTGGAACTCGGAATATCCACATCGGGACATTTTGGGCAAGCGATCACAATTTTGAAGCCTAAACCACGAGGACTTCTTTCTCGAAACTCAATGTCAGATCCGCACGTTTTGCACTTCACGTGCTGGGCAATAACGGAAAAAACAGCGCAGAAATTGATTATTCTATAGCCGAATTGACTATTCACATCGAATTCCTCGTTGCAGTCCTTCAGTTTTTTCGCCGAAGCGCTGACGCCCTGCTCATCACTCTCACATTCATATTGGTTCAGGGGTCGTCGTTTCATCCCGCCTGATCGACGCCGAGTTGGATACGCGGTTTTCGTACCTTTTTTTCCAAGACACACTTGATCACCCATTTCAACTAACGCGTTCGTAAATTTTACAGTGAAATCGTAAAAAAAAAACCACGGAAAACACGCAAAAATCGTCACTTATGAAGAATAAATCGCTCTTTACTGTGCGCTTGCTGCAGCTAAACTAACGAAATTTTTCTTCATAATGCTCAAAAGGCTCGAAAGGACACGTGGAACAACAATACAGGCGGTTGGGAGCATTAGGGGGGGCCTATTGTGCCGTCCCTTTTCACCGTTATGTTTGCCGCAGGTAGTCGTTTCGGAGCAAGTTTTGACGCGCTTGGTGGCGACCTCTATTTCCTACGGAAAAAAAATTGTAATCGCACGGGACCTTTTTTTTCTTATTCTAAAGGGTTTAAACTATTTTTTAAGCCAATAAAAAAAAATCGATTTTTCAAAAAATTTACAGTGGCATTACCCCTTAAAACGATACCCTCATATCACTTGTCGTTTCCGAAATCCGTTGGGGTACTACATCGTAATTTTTATTTCTGGGGGTTACGTGTTCCATCTCTGTACACCTCATACACCGTTTTGATTCGCCACTTCTGAGAGCTGATACAAATTGTGCCATTTGTCATCGGTCATGGTGGCAACTTTACCAGAAGCTTCTATGGAGTTTTGGAAACAACACGAAAAGAAACGTTTCACCATCATTATACCACTTTCCCACACTCATGCCTGTTGTCCAGCACTTAAGGAATAAAATGCCACCAATTTTATGCACTAACACTGAAAATATCACAAGTTTTGGAAAATAATACAATGCGGTAAAGCGATCTTTTTTGTTATCCCGCCAAAACTCCCCGTCTGTGACTTCGACATAGCGTTACATCGTCTACACGGATTCCTAGCCTGGTGTATAGCCAGGAATCCGTGTACGTGGCATGAATGTCAAACAAAAGTCCCGTAGGTAAAAGTAGAATCTAGTGTACAAGCCTCGTAAGCCTCGTTTGCTTTGTGTTGTGAGAGTAGACTACATTTAATCGATATATATCATAAAAATAATCGGTCCTCAATTTTTAACATTAACTGTTATTTATTCTGTGCCATAGTAAAGAATCGGTGCCCTTGCCCATGGGAGTATCTCATGGGCCTAGTATCAGAATTTCTGATACTAGGACCATGGAGTATCTTTACCACCATACAATCACTGAGCCACAGGTTATAGAAACTGATCTCATTTTTAACCGCATTTTTTTTTTATGTTAAGGAATGACGTGACGAGCTAGCCGTTCGCCTGATGTTAAACGACACGGCTGCCCATACCAGCTGCAGTGTCACTCGGAACTCTAAAGTATAGAGGTTCACGTGACACTACACTGCGCACGTCATCCAGAGACATCAGCACAATCTAGTAATAAGATTACTAAACTGTGAGATCAGATCATAAAGTCTCATTTGCCCAGTAATTTCACTAGCTACAGCGCCCTTCAAACCGGAACACAGCAGTGCTTGCGCACTACTGCTTGGCGGCAGAATAACTGGCAAAGCGGTGGTACCTACCTAGACGAACTTTGCAGTAAAGTCCTACCACCTAGTAATAAAGTCCTACCACCTAGCATACGCATATGTATGATATGTATCTACAATGTTTATTTTTAATCTCAATAAAGCGTTTTGTATAGTATGTACTCACTGCTATTTTTTCCTCGTTATAGGCATTATGGAAACTCAACGTACACCTACCTACCATACCCTAATTTTGTATACTTTCAGTATTTTACCACATTTTTAACAGCACTTGCAGGATCTTTAGCGTGATTGAAATCATTTGGTAGTTCCCGGTGAACATACAAAGAAACAAGTCAGTGGCGTAGCTACCTACCAGAGGGCTAGACGGGGCAGTGGCCCGGGGCCCCCCCGGACTGACTTACAAACTATAAATTGAACTGGTGAAAATTTCTCCCACATTCTCACAAATAAACTGGAGTAGGGTGAATCTGAATTACGACAAATCTGCAGTACCTCGAATACGGAACAAACGATTTCAATAGTTGGGGCCCTAGTTAATTTACTGACTGAATTTTTTTACTTAGCAACACCACTGAAACAAAAATTCCCGTTGGGCCTCGTGGGCTTTCCTTTAATTTTGTCGGGGGTGGGTTATGATGGTTTTAAACAAAACACTACTTGGGGTATCAGTGCTATAAGGGGTTACCAGTAAATTCGCGGTTGTTATTAATAATAATAGTATATGTATATACTTTTTATTTGATGTAGGTAATGATTATAATACTTGAACATTCACCGACTAGTTTTTTTTCGGCCAAGATGGGGGTAAAGAGTTACATAAATTATTGCTTTTACTATGAAATACAAGCTGTGATTTTAAACAGGTCTAGCTTTTCGTCCTGTAAGTGTTAGCTAGTAGAGACAGTTAACAAACTTAATAATCTAGGTATTAGGGGAACTGGGAAGACGTTCACAGCTGAACACAAGCCTACCCCATAAAACGCCACTTTGGATGCTCATCATTGAGGATTTGCTATAATCACCACACTTGCAGACAGTTTGGTAATCAGTGATCAGCCGCATTTTTCTCATTACTGTGTGATTACTAATGACAACTACAAAATGCGACTATCCATTGCCTGGATATGCTTTTACGGCATCCACTGGAAGAGATGAGGTGGTCCTATTCTTGCACCGCCGGGCATGATGTCATATCATATTTATAGTAATTGGTATGTTCCGAACTCAGACCTTACGGCCTTATATTTCGACAACCTAACTGATTTTGTTCATACTTTTGCGCCGCAGCAAACTAACTTCCCTATAGAGGGAAACACATCTGCAAGCAAAAAATAAATTTCACGAACTCGTAGAACCTGTATGTAACTAAGTTTCATCAAGATACGTTGTAAAATAAACCTCTACGCGAGTACGTAGGTACATCCGGGCAGATGAAAGCCCATTTCGCGAGTTGAAAGGGAAACTCGCTCACTTCATTCTCTCAGTTATACAACGCCCCGGATGGCAACGCGGTAGGTTACCTAAAGTCGCACGAGTGTGTGAGCGAGGTAGCCGCGCATAATCGCATATGGCCACAATGTTTTTAATAGGTACTTATTAAAAAATGGGTAATTTTTGGGTTGATTTTTTGCTGATTCAAGTTCTGTATAAGCAGTATACCTATATCTAAAAATATTCTACCTGTTTAAAACCACAGCTGTTACATACAATTAACTAGATCAATCAATGAAGGCAAATTACTAAAAAGATGTGAATAACATGGGTACCTAACCAGAACAATAAATTAGTGTGAGTTAAATAAAGTACAAGCACACATAATATAAAGTAAAGCACAGCTGTTTCAGCAGAGGTCTATCAAGGCTTTGGAGAGGATTCCTGGGACTGCCTCGAAGGCTGTCTTTTGTGCACATTAGGCTTCCTCAATCTGTGGTAGTTAGGCATCACTTTGCTAAGGAAATCTAACTGGAGTAACTGTGAGGGTTGCTTCTCTAATGCTTCCCGAATATGATGCTCTGAGCCCCATATGACAGTGTTGTCTGCTAGCGTTTGAGGTGCAGTTAAATTGCATGCTGCTCCTAGAATAAATGTATTATTTGACTTTAGAAATTGTTGTCTCCATATTAGTTTGTGTGGCTTTCACATCAAAACAAGTGAACCAATTTCAATTTAATTTTGCACTGAGTGCATATACTACTAAGGTCAACATAGGATACTTTTAACTGTAAATAAAAGCAAGTATAACACACATGAAAGTACTAGGTATGATCAATAAGCATCATAATTATTATAGAATAGAATCATATGACATAACAATCATTCTCAAATTCTTGAAGTAAATCAATTTTATTTATGGAATACAGATTAAACTATTGCGAAAAATATCATTTGTTACTTACCAATAACACAGCCGCTGCCAATTTTAACATCAACTCCAACATAAGATCTGCACTCAAAGACATTGCTTTCTCCAATGTGTCCACACGGTGATTCTAATTTGCACCCTACTTCAAAGACATTATGAGCACCAATAAATAGTGGTTTTGGAGGACTTTCTTGTTTATCACTTTTTCTGAAATAAAAGGTTAAAAAAGTTAGATCCCTCACAAAACAATAAATTATAAGGAAAATTGTAATAATCATGCTCAAGGATATAAGTTCTCCTTGAATAACAAATGACTACCAACAGCCAAAGTTAATAGATTATTATAACCATTTAATTAATTTATGCCACAAAAGAAAATGCATGATAAACTTACTTGTGGATGATAGTGGAATACTCCTCGATTATACAATACTCGGCAATTATTATGGGTCCACCTTCAGCTATGATTGTTACCCGTGGGTGAATAACTGTACCTCCTCCTATAGTTATGTCGCCTTCAAGTGTGCAGTCTTCACACACAGTTGCTCCTGGTAGTATTTTGATACTAAAATTTTTTTTTAAAATGTTTTTGACATATATAATAAGGTAAAAGTTTAGATACTTCATTGTTAACAAAATAAGGAAAATCCCTTATTGAACATAAAGATTTATATGTTGATGCTGATGATGAAAATAACTAAAAAACTTACTTGTGCGACATGATAAAGATGGATAAAGAAACTCAGATGCGAACGATTATTTGAGTTGGTTGATTGTATACTATATAATGCCAGTGAGTCAGAATACTAGGATATATAAGGCGAAAGAAGCATGAGTCTGTAAATCTTCTGTAAATATTCTTCGCTATTAAGTTGTTTTGAGCACAGTCAACCAATCATATTAATATTCAATCATGCATGACCATTTACCACACAGAAGTTTTTTTTTTTTTTTTTGTTTTGGTTTGGCTCCACACTTTTGTGTATTTAGCCAGTGTCAAGTAATTGAATTGAATTGAATCTTAGGTAGTGGCTTCTGCGGCAATTTCGCCACAATTTCGCCAATGTCATGTACTAAAATAGACCATCAAACGCAGGAAATTGTTCGGTAATTTGAAGAATTTGGCCGGTGAAAATGAATGATATGATGAATTTTATTCTGAAACTAATCTGAAATAAATACAAAAATACACAAATGAAAAACTAAATTAAATCACATCTACCAACATGTATTAACTAAACAATATAAAAATCTAGACATATTTACAACCTAATTTTATTTACTTTAATATATCTACACAAAATACTTATAAAAGGAGAAAAAACCAAGGAGAGGAGACACTTAAATGAGACAGGACGAAGGATTTTAGAAGGTATAACATCATAAAGAGAAAACTGCATTTTAGGACAATTGAAAAAAATGTGGTCTACGTTTCCCAGATCTAGACCGCACTCGCAAATCGAGGTATCCCTAATCCGTAATTTATTTAGAAAGACGGGGGTGCAAGAATGATTTAGCCGTAAGCGACAAACTGTTGATGTGGTGGATTTATCCGCCTTTTGGAATTTGGAAAACCATGGCTTATGGGGAATTTCCGGTTGGATATCACCATAATATTTTCCTTTTAAGGTCCTCGAAATTTGCCAGTCGATAGTCCACGAATTGAATAATTTTGGTTTTAATGTGGAGCAAATGTCGTGGAAATATATTTTAAAATGTTCTAGAGAGCCTGTTTGACCAGCATTTCTGGCACATGAATCAACGGATTCATTGCCCAGAATACCTGAGTGACCAGGAATCCACGCCAAGATAACACTAATGCCAATCCTATCACAATGGAACAGTGCTTTCTTTATTTCTAATATAATTGGGAACTTAAATTTTGATCTAAACTGGTTAGCTAATATAGATTGAAGACAACTTTTAGAGTCCGAAAATATAATCGATTTTTTAAGATTATGAGACATTACAAATTGAATGGCTTCAAGAATGGCAACTGCTTCACCAGTAAAAACTGAAGTAAGGGGAGGACACTTATAATTAAGAATGATTTTGGTAGAAGGGATCCACACTGCAGCGCCAACCGGACTATCAACTGATTTAGAAGCGTCCGTATATAAAGAGACCCAGTCTTTATAATCGGTCATTAATTTGTTGGTAAATACTTTGTTAGGTTCAATAGTGTTTTTATCAACCCCGAAGTCCAGAATTACATTTGGTTGGAAAACCAACGCATCATACGGCGTGGAATATAAAGGAAGCATGTGATTTTGAAAAATTGGATCGGGAAAGCTAATAAACTGAATATAACTACGGAGAAGGCAAGGGAGATTATTGGATGACCCAGGAGAGCCATACAAAGTAGATAATTGGTCTAACTTAAAAAGAAGAGGATGATCAGACTTTTGTATTAATTTAAAAAAAAAACTATTAGCAAGATATTGCCTACGCAGTGAGAGGGGTGGATCAACACATTCGACTTGCATGGCGTTGATAGGGGATGACTTCATTGCCCCTAAGATGATACGTAAGCATTTTGACTGGATTTTATCAAGTTTTTTTAAGCCTAATTTGGACGAGGGATCTAGAAGAAAAGAACCATAATCCATATGACTACGGATTATGGCATTGTAAATTAATCTTTGAGTAAAAGGGTGAGAGCCCCACCAGACACCGGATAAGGATCGAAGAATATTTATGTTTCTCTCACATTTTTGAACAACATAGTCAAAATGAGCTGCACCTGATAATTTAGAATCTAACCAAACTCCCAAAAATTTTACTTTACTATCCTGAGGAATAACTTCACCATTTACTTTGACATGTATAGGGAGCACAAACCTTTTCCTAGTAAATACAACCACATTACTTTTAGAAGTAGAAAGAGAAAGACCATGCCGCAGAAGCCAATCAGATAGATATGATAATGCAGATGTTAATCGGCTTACTGCTGCACCCAAAGATGTTTCAGACACATAAAGGGTCAAGTCATCAGCATACTGTAAAATTTGACAAAAAGATTGCACTGATTGATCTAAATCACTAGTGTACAGGCTGTACAGCAAAGGACTGAGGACAGATCCTTGTGGTAAGCCTTTCCAGACAGTCCTAGCAGGAAGTAGTGAATTCTGACTTTTAATTTTAATAGATCTCTCCATGAACATGTTGCATACAAATCGGACCAACTTTTCTGGGATACCCAACTGAATAAGCTTACGTCTTAGAACAGGAAGTAAAACGTTATCATATGCAGAAGCAATATCAAGGAATACAGCTACTAGATACTCCTTTTTCAAAAAAGCTATGCGGATATCAGTTGTTATTAAGCTAAGACTATCCATAGTGCTCATACATTTTCTAAATCCAAATTGAGATTTCGCAAGTAAGTTATTACTTTCCACAAGCCATTCAAGACGATGTTTAATCATGTGCTCTGTTACCTTCGCCAAAACTGATGATAGAGCAATGGGTCTGTAACTGTTCGGATCGGATGGGCTTTTGCTAGGTTTGACAACAGGGATGACTACTTGTGTTTTCCATGGTTGAGGAACTATACCATATTCAAAATAAAAGTTTACTAGGCCTAAATAATATTCTTTACTTTTATCAGAGGATTTTCTTAAGAATGAATATGGGATTCCATCTGCACCAGGAGATGAGTCAACAAGGTCGTCAAGAGCCAATTGAAGCTCAGAAAATGAAAAGGAAGAATCAAAACTGTTTAAGTTTGGGAGAGGACTTGGAACAGATGGAAACCAGTCTATATTTGGAACAAATGAAGGAGACATTTTATCAGAGAATGCCTCAAGCCATGATGATGGATCATTCATAGAAATGTTATCAATACTACATGATCCCCTATACCGCTTGATTTGTTTCCAGACAAAAGAGGAAGGGAATCTGGGAGACAAAAGTTCACAGTAGCCAACCCATCCTTGTTTCTTCTTTTTCGCAAGCAGTCGTGTTGCCTTCGCAGAACACTTCTGATATTTGAGAAAGTTTTCTACTGTCATGGAAACATTATAATCCTCTTCAGACATATTCCTTTCATTAATAGCTGCCGTACATTCAGAATCCCACCATGGGGTAGAAACTTTAAAATAAAAAGGCTTTTTTATAGGGAAATTCTCATCAGCACTGGAAATAATAAAGTCGACGAATTTAGAATAACATTCAGAAAAATTATCAATATTACATATAGGAAGAGTTTCTATTTTATTTTCAAGAGTAGTAGAATATGAGGACCAATCAACATCTGATAATCTGTATTTTAGAGTAGGACAAAAATTACGAGCGGGAATCACTCTGTTAGAAATAGAGATTACAATAGGGTAATGGTCACTGCCATAAGAGAGGGATAAGACCTTCCAAGAAATGAGAGAAGCAAGCGAAGCAGAGCATATAGAAAGGTCAAGAGCACTTCTAGGGTTTTGGGAAGGAAATACCCTCCTAGTGGGAGAACCATTGTTGACAACACAGAGATTCGCCTCATCAAAAATTTCAAGCAAAGCAAGGCCAAAGGCATCATCGTGACCAGAGCCCCATGAGGAGTGGTGAGCATTAAAATCTCCCAGTAAAATAATGGGAGGAGGGACTGAAGAAATTACGTTTATTATTTGAGGAATCAAGCTTGGGTGAGGATGAGGAATGTAAACAGATAGGAATGAAATGTTAAAGGCTTGAACGGCTACAATATTGAAATCGGGAGAGACAGAAGGAAGAGTAATTTGTGAAAAAGGAAGTGAGCGCCTTATAAGTAAGGCGCTCCCGGCATACCCGTCAGCCCTGTCATCCCGGAGACAGGAGTAGCCTGAAACCCGAAAACGGGATCCAGGCACTAACCATGTCTCCGAGATGGCAATGACTGACGGGTGGAATTTGTTAATTAGGTGAAGGAGTTCAGACTTTCTGCGACGAATGCTTTTGGTGTTCCACTGGAGAACTGACAGATCCATAATTATGGGATAAACATAAAATTTCATTAAGTTTTTGGGCAACGTTGGACGGTAGGGAGTTATTACGGGATATAATACTAATAATCATGGAGAGGAGAATTTCCAGGAGGTTATCCTCCTGGAAGGATGATGGAGAGTGAGATTGTTGAGACAGGGCGCAACCGTTTGGTAAGGCTGATGGCGGATCAGCAACGATTGACTGGTGCGACGCCCTGTCAAAGGACTTTCCTAATAGTGGAATAGATCGAGGGGATGAGGTCACAGTTTTCCTATAGGATGAACCGGTTGGGTGGGTGGGTTGACTGGATTGAGGAGAGAATAAAAGTTGGGAAAGATTTGTAGATGAATTTTGCACCACTTCCGAATACGGTCTCAGGGCCTTAGGGAAGTGGGTGGCTGCTTCTTCGTATGATTTATTTTCCTGGGACATGCAGAGTTTAATCGATCTTTGTCTGCTCTGCTCAGGACAACCCTTGCTATTAGCAAAATGTTGACCAGAACAATGCAAGCAAGAGCCACTGTTCTCTGGGATCGTACAAGAATCTCCTGCATGAGGCTGAGCACAACGATAGCACCTTGGCCCTGACCTACACTGACTTTTAATGTGTCCAAATCTACAACAATTTAAGCACTGTATAGTAGGAAATTGGTATGCTTCAACCGGGAGGGAAGTATGAAAAGAGAACACCCTGGAAGGAAGAAGTTGACCATGGAATGTCATAACCACAGTTTGGGTTGGAACCCATGAAACTTTTCCATCATCTGTTAATATTTTACGGTTAAGTCTACGGGCTTTCAAAACTATTCCGCAACCATTTGGCAGAGTCATGGACTCAACCAACTCATCCATAGATAAATCTACTGGAACCTGCCGGATGACGCCCATTTTGGTGATATTATAAGTGGGAATGGCGACCACATATTTATTTATTTCTAAAATAGGGTTGTCCAAGAAGTTGTTGGCATCAACAGCTGTTTTGAATTCAACGGAAATTTTATTACGTCAAGTAATTGATAATTTTTCGAGTTAAGTAATATATATGTATGTCAAGTCAAGTCAAGTCACAGTCCAAGTCATCAAGTCCAGTCATACTCCTAGTAAAGTGGTGGCGACTTTACCAGAAGCTTCTATGGAGTTTTGGAAACAACACGAAAAGATACGTTACATCATCACTATACCACTTTCCCATACTCACGCCTGTGATCCAGCACTTAACGAATAAAATGCCACCAATTCTATGCACTAACACTGAAAATAACACAAGTTTTTGAAAATAATACAATGCGGTGACACGATCTTTTTCGTTTTCCCGCCAAAACTTCCCAGAAGAAATTTAACAAACAGAAATGAGAATACATCCACAGACCACAATACATCCTATACCTTATAATTTTTTTTGGCTCCACACTTTCGTGTATTTAGCCAGTGTCAAGTAATTGATAATTTATAAAGGTAATGATATTTCGAGCAAATATGTGTCAAGTCAAGTCACAGTCTAGTCAAAGTCATACTCCTAGTAAAGTGGTGGCAACTTTACTTGAAGCTTCTATAGAGTTTTGGAAACAACACGAAAAGAAACGTTTCACCATCATTATACCATTTTCCCACACTCACGCCTGTAATTCAGCGCTTAACGAATAGAGTGCCACCAATTTTATGCACTAATACTGAAAACAACATAAGTTTTGGAAAATAATACAATGCGGTGACGCAATCTTTTTCGCGTTCCCGCCAAAAAAACAAAACAACCTTATTTTTTTTTTAATGTTTTGGCTCTACACCTTCAAGTATTTAGCCAATGTCAAGTAATTGATAATTTATCAAGTTAATGATATTTCACGTAAATATGTGTCAAGTTACAGTCGAAGTCATCAAGTCAAGTCATAGTCTAGTCAAAGTCATACTCCTAGTAAAGTGGTGGCAACTTTACTTTAAGCTTCTATGGAGTTTTGGAAACAACACGAAAACACACTCACGCCTATAATCCACGACTTAGCGAATAAAATGCCACCAATTTTATGCACTAACACTGAAAATAACACAAGTTTTGGAAACTAATACGATGCGGTGACGCAATCTTTTTCGCTTTCCCGCCAAAACTACAAAAGACAGTTATTATACTCTTTGAATGAATGTAACTCCTAAACTCCTAATTCCTTTCCTAATTCCTAAGTAGTCTGTGATTAGCAGCGTAGTGGTTATGTATCCTCTACTTGGTCTGTGGTGGTTATATGCTCTTTGGTGATTAGTTAACGAGTAACGACGTTTATTAATGTATGAAAATAATGCTATTTAATATATTATGATAATATGTAGTTATAGTTGAACATTAAACCAAGATTATAATAAAATGGAACCGATTTTTCAGTTTCCTTTAAAACCTTACGCTATACAAGAAACATTCATGAAAGAACTGTATTCTACAATCGAAAATAAGAAGCTAGGAATATTCGAAAGCCCTACAGGAACCGTAAGTTTGTGTTAAGAGTTAGGTTATTACTTGAATATACCTGAATGATTTGACCTATGCTAAATTAAATGAATTCTAGGGAAAATCTTTAAGCATTTGTTGTGGAGCACTACAGTGGCTGAGGGATAAGAATCAGAGAATTTTAGAAACTTTAAAAAATGAAATAGCTATGTTGGAAGAAGCAGTTTCCAATAGTGCAGGTAAGTTTAAGTCACAGAATTCACCCTAGTTTAATAGTTTTAAGTACTATTATACAACTGCAAAATATAATTTACATCTCCTTTATCTTATAACTTCTATTTTACTGTTTCTTATAAGTATACATTTATGATTCTTATTCCTATTGATACAGCTTATAATCTGTCTATAATATGGTCTATTTTTTGTTCCCGTTTTTGAATATTTTCTGTTATTAATACTATTATAAAAGAACATTGAGAAAACAATGAAAATCTTTTTTTCATTTGCTCGACTCAACATACATTTTCTATGAGTGTATTTAAGTTTCATTTTTAACTTCCAATATTAAAGAGTTTTTAAAGTTTGATGTCTGTCTGTAAGTCTTTCTTGTGTATTTATGGATAGCTTTTGGACCATCCAATCAGATTGGTGATTTTAGTATTTTTTATGTGGCTGGTGTGTGGATGGTTCTTAGTAATACATATTTGATGAAAAAAATTAATAGCTACTTGCTGCTTTTATGATATTTAGTTTTAGTATAATTATGGATCCTGGCAGTCTACAGGTTTATAGTTTGAACCCTTGTTAAATAAATAATATGAATATTGTGTCAAAACTATTTCAAATTTAGTTTTACTATTTCTAGTTTTGATACAATTCCTATATTATTTTAGGGTTCATGATTGAAAATGTTGTTTGAAATAGTTAATTAATTTATTTTTAGACAGTGATGACTGGTTGCAAGAAGAATATGAAAAAATAAAAAGAACACAAGAATTACTTTCATTACAATGCAAACTTGATCATATAAAGAAGCAAAAAGAAATAGATATTGAAATGAGAAACCGTGTCTCAAAGCAAAAGTCTAATGTTACAAACAAAACTTTAGAGTTCTATTTTACGAAAGATAAAAATAAAAAAGTAGAAGTAGAGAATATTCTAGGAAAAGAGATGTCTGAGGAGACAGAAGAAGATAAAGATCTAATTTTGGAAGAAACTGAAGAAGAAGAAGAACTTGGCGATGATATCCCGGATGATCAAGATAAAGATGATGCAATAAAAGTAAGGTTTCAAGTTCCACTCTGAAAATGGAAATTAACTTTTTTCTTTGGTTGGGGCTAGCCGATGGTATTTGGGTAATGGATTTAAAAATTTCCAGCTTATTAGTAGACCATCATAATCATAATCATAATCAATTTATTCATAAAATGTCAATTTACATACCTTAAAAGTATGATTTACTAATTTATTGTTAATCATTGTTGTACATAGCATCAGCATTCAACTAGTTATTACTAGCCTTTGTTTTAGATATACATAAGCAGTAGAACACACAGCCAACTTTCACAATTTATTGGGGAAATAAAAAGAACTACGTTTTCTGAAGATACCAAAGTGGTGACATTGGCTTCTAGACAGCATTACTGTATTAACTCTGATGTTAGTAAACTGAAAAATGTTAATTTAATCAATGAAAGGTAAAATTTTAATATACCTTTTAACTGATGACACTTTTGGTTAGTATTGTTGATAAAGTAAAATCTATACAAAATAGGGGTAAATAATGTGACCTTGTTAAGTGCCTCTTTTTTGTAGTTGGAAAATTATATTATGTCCATGATACCCATCTGTACTAAAGTTTTACATCACCTAAGTTCTCACATATCCCTATATGTCATACTTACTGCGACACATTTGGGTATGTCCAAGAGAAATAAGTGTGAACTTAAGATTAGTCAAATTTTCGTGCACACGAGTATAACAAAAACAAGTTTTATCAATACTATATACTATAAAGTAGTTTTTCTTGTACTATTTACTTTTTTGGAAAATTCGAGTTTGATACAGTATCAAGCTTGAATTTTCCAAAAAAGTACAAGGTCAGTAAGAAAAACAAGTTGGTCTCAAATTCACAACTAGCTCTAATTCCCATCTCAAAGTATGTTACCAAATAAAGATTTTACTAGCACTCAAAATATTATTAAACTTATTTCAGAATAAATAAATAATTGATATGTTACAGATGTTTGGACTTACAGAAAAACAAAAACAAGTGTACTTTGGTAGGCGAAGAAGGCAAAGTCCTGAAGAAGACAAAGACTAAGTCCTGCTCAACTTGCCCTTATTACAATCAGACAAACATCATAAAGTTAAAAGAAAGAATGCTTGTGGATATTTTAGATATGGAGGATTTAGTCAAATGTGGAAAGGAATTAAAGGCTTGTCCATATTATGCATCGAGGATGGCTTTGGATCATGCTGAGGTAAGGAATGTCATTTATCAAATAAATGACATGATAAAAACAAAAGTTGATCAAAAAATATTGATTGGTGATCTTTGTTCCGATAACCACTGTAATTTGACCCATGAGTCCTACAATTAACTAATGAAATTAATTAAAGCATGAGTTAATAAAAAAATATCAACCAATGATCTTGATTAAATATTGTGTTTTCACATGTAGACGGTGTTTTGCATTTTAACGCGTCTATTGCGTTCGCTTTTTAAGTGTAGTAAGTTTGGAGAAATTTACAGCGCCTCTAGCGGCGAGTTTAAGAACATTTTCTTTATTTAATGCGCTCAAGAACTGCATGATCTCATCCTCCCATCACCATTCCACTACCGGACTACTAGACGCTCGGGTAAGCGCCATCCTTTCGTGGTCGAAATACCACCCATTCGTACCAAGCGATTTGACTCAACGTTCTTAATTAGAACGGCTAAGGAATGGAATGCCTTGCCAGCGTCTGTGTTTCCGGCGAAATATGACCAGGGCGTGTTCAAGAGAAGAGTGAATAGGTATTTACTTGGCTAGCATGCTACACCTTCTATCGCATCATCACTTCCCATCAGGTGAGAGCGCGGTCAAATGCTAGACAGGATTGAAGTAAAAAAAAAATAAAAAAATTTGGAGTTAATTCAACCTACATGGTAGATGCATGGTCCGCTGATTCCCTCTAACTTGGCTGACTGTACCTCACAATATCTAATGGCATAGAGTAGAACGAAACGCGTTGAAACCCCCTATGATTGAAATTAAATTTCTGTAGTTTTCGATGTAGCAGCTATAAAATAAATATCAGAGTACTTTGAGAATGGTCTCAGATGGCCGTGGAGTAAAATGAAATGTATTTTAAAATAAATTATATATGATAATAATTAATAATTCTGTAGAGCATTTTGCGAACTAATGTATCAGATTTTTATCCTCATTAAACAAAAGAATGGAGTGCTTTGGGAATAACTCAAACTATTGACAATGAAAATGGCAGAAAGCGGAGTTTATCCTTTACATTATCAATTTTTTTAAATTGCAATATTGCTCTTGTTTAGTGTTTACGTGATGTTAGGTTTAGCAACCTAAACAAAATTGATAGGTGCATTTTTGTTTAATATTTCTGAAAAACTTTTTTACAAACTCTTGACTTGGGGAGCTGGCTGGTGAATCCGTGACGAGGCGAACGGAAGTTGAAAGTTGTTGGTTAACGTAGATCTCCATTGCCAACATAACAAAGTTTAAAATTACTTAAAATTTGTATTATTATGTTGGTATGTCCGGTAAAATGTCAATTAACAACTGTCAAGATGGCGACAAACAAAGCAAAAACAAAGTTATACCGGCCGATAGATGGAGCTTAAGTCTAAAGAACACTCGTTTTTTTATGTATGACCTCTGCCCTTTATCGTTAATAGGGCCCGCTGAGTTTACATTAAGACTATTGAACAAATTTTTAGGTGGTTCTAGTAAGCCATGCCGGCATAGTCAGCGCCGGCGCTCGTTCAGGCGTCTCTCTCAAACTGCAAAACAACATACTAATCCTTGACGAAGCTCACGGTCTCACAGCTGCCTTGGAAAGTGCACATTCAGCGCCTGTATCCCTAAAACAACTGACGTCTGTCAAGACCTTCCTACAGTTTTATGTGAATAAGTACAGAGCGAGGTTGAGCTGTAAGAATTTGCTGTTGTTGAATCAGATGAGCTTTGTGGTTGGAAAACTTTTGGGTGAGATCTATTTTAGAACATTCTTTGGTTGATTTTATGTCGCATTATTTAAAGATTAACGAAATTAAAATATCACTGACGTTGACTGGCCCGATAGCTCAGTTGGTAGTAACCCTGCCTTCTGAACTGTAGGTTGTGGGTTCGATTCCCACCCAGGACAAACATTTGTGTGATGAACATAGGTGTTTGTTCTGTGTCTCGGTGTTATATTGTATTATATGTATATATTTACAAACAAAAAGTATCTAAGTATTGTATCAGTTATCTGGTTCCCATAGCACAAGCTTTGCTTAGTTTGGGGCTAGATGGCGTTGTGTGAGATGTCCACACATATATTATTATATTATTATTATATTATATAATAATAACCTAGAGGCGGCGGGTTCCATTTCCGCAACAGGACTAGTATAATGAACAAAGAAAAATAAGCGCAAATACTTTTCCGAGTCTAACGGCTTAGGCTTTATTTATTTATTTAATAACACGAAAAATTGTGTCTCGAAGTCTCAGCGGTCACTCGTGCAGCTTTCAAACTAAATCACCTTAGTATGAATCCCGCTGAGTACCTCGCGATAACCGACCATCACTCAAGATGGCGGAATTTTTAGTCGCTTTTAAAATGATGAAGAAAACAGCGTGATGAAACTTGCGTGTCCAAGAAACACCGACAATTTTAAGACATGACTGTCATCATACGGTCTACATACTCTATGTAAGAGAAGACCCGCGTCTCTGTAGCGGGAATGAATGGGCTGATATTATTGGAGTTTTCAAAGCAAGAGTGAACCGGTATCTTCTAGGCAAGGACGTTTCATCGCCTACCGCGTCGTCACTTACCATCAACTGGGCGATCACGTAACTCGATTGCAACCAATAGAAACACAAATTTGTATGGATTTGACAGTTTGAACACGCAGTTTATGTGCATAGTTAGTATGAAAATTTCTCCTGTTGCATTGCAATCAATGTTTCGTGATCACCTGTTAAGACAATGGTCAAATTAAAGCATATTGAAAGTTTAAAAAAAACTGTAGTCTCACTTACTTACTAATATAAAACAAACACTCATTTCAAATATTTTATTGCAAATAGTCTAGTTTTAGCACTTTTTATTTACTAAAAAAAAACCACGCAAACTTGCATTTGCAGGCATGATTAAACCTAAATCAACTGACATGAAACAAGAAGAAACGACAATATTCACTATCGAAGATTTCGTCATTAAAGCTGAAATTGATCACATGAATCTTCGCCCATTAGTAGAATTCTGCAGGAACACAAGGCTGGCTCCTAAACTACACGGGTTCTCGATGAGGTACAGTCAGCAAGCGCTTGAAGAAGAAATGACAAGTACTGTCACTAAAAAAAGTAATTTCCAAACGTTTTTAAGCAATATTTCTAAGAAGAAATCTGATGTACCTGAAACAGTAAACACAGATGAAAGTAAATTGAAACAAAATATTCAGGTAAGACAAGATAAACGTGTGTTTCGTGACATCCTCTTCCAATTAAAAAAAATATGTATTTCATTGGCTTTAATTTTTTATTAGTATTCGCCTGGTTTGGTTGGTATTACTGAATCTCATGGCAATCTATCGGAACACGATTAAGTGTTTAACGACAAATTTTATAGATACTTTGAATAGCGGCGAGCATTAGAAAATCTCACTACATTTCCTCATGTAATTAATTAATAGACGCCTTCTTTTTATAATGTTGGTTCACAGTGGCGTACCTAGGTAACCAAAGGCCTGGGGCAAAAAATAAACTAAGGCCCCAACTAAATTATTTAATATCGTTTGTCCCGCATCCGTCGTATTCCGGATTCGACGTACTCCAGAGATGGTATAATCCAGATTCGTAAAATTTTATCGAATTCGTTAAAAAAATTTCGTTCATTTATTAAAATTAAACGAATTTTTAACGATTTCATTTAACGATTGACTAAGTACTTGCAACGGTCGATAAAACCATTTTTATTCAATTATGACGTAGGAAATTTTCACTAGTTCAATTTCCAGTTTGTAAGTCAAGAGTCCGAGGGGGGCCCCCTGTGCTTGGGGGCCCCGGGGCACTGCCCCGCCTCGCCCTTCGGTAGGTACGGCACTGTTAGTTCACCATTGTTTCAGTCCCCACCTGAAAGTTCTGCAGGCAGCGGTCTATACACAATACTAGACTTGCTGTCTCGTCTCTGCGAGCGCGGCGGGAACGGTCGGGTACTGGCGACCCGCAGCGAACATAACTACCACTTGAAGTATCTGCTGCTCAATCCAGCTGAACATTTTGCTGAAGTTGTTCATCAGTGTAGATCAGTGAGTAATTTTTTGTAGACAACTAGTTGCTATAAAGTATAGTAGCCCGCCCCGGCTTCGCACGGGTGAATTAGTAAAACGCGGTCGAACGGGATAAAAAGTTTCCTATGTTTGTCTCCTGGTTCTAAGATACCTCCCGAGTTTTGGCGGGAACGCGAAAAAGATTGCGTTTTTCAGTGTTAGTGCATAAAATTGGTGGCATTCTATTCGTTAAGTGCTGGATTACAGGCGTAAGTGTAGGAAAATGGTATAATGATGGTGAAACGTTTCATTTCGTGTTGTTTCCAGAACTCCATAGAAGCTTCAAGTAAAGTTGCCACCACTTTACTAGGAGTATGACTTTGACTAGACTATGACTTGACTTGATGACTTCGACTATGACTTGACACATATTTGCGTGAAATATCATTAACTTGATAAATTATCAATTACTTGACACTGGCTAAATACACAAAAGTGTGAAGCCAAAACATAAAAAAAAGATACCTCCCCAAAATTATTAGCCAAATCGCCTTCTTCTGCCGTTCTTGAGTCATAAATGGTGTAACTAACACGACGCTCTTTTATATGATTATAGATTTATTTATACTTAATATGAACAAAATATGTACGGCTGCTAGCGAGGGTGCAAAAGAAACTAAATAGACTTTTGTAAATTTACTTTTAATCTATTAAATTATAATAAAAAGCGTGACAGATGGTCGACGTGAAAACCAAGAGTGACTAATCATAGTATCCTCTACTTGGTCTGTGTGACTAATAATCACCCGAAACACAATATAGAATCTTAAGAAATCAAATCAAATAATGAACAATGGGTTTTCAGCACCGAAAGTCTTCCCGGTAGCTCTCGGTTCTCGGTAGGTATTTTGAAAGCCAGCGGTGTGTCATCGTTCTTAACAAACACTTTATCAATTATATCATATTATCTATACCATATTATTTATATCTTATTTGACGGCCTCTGTGGTGTGGTGGTTGAGCAGGTCGGCTCATAACCCGGAGGTGGCGGGTTCGATTCTCTCGGCAGGACAAGTATTTGTGCACAGAAAAGAAGCTCAAATATTTGTTCTGAGTCTGGGTGTTGTGGGACCATGGTCCTCGTAGTTTCTGGGTACAGTACACAGGGAGTCCTAGTTAGGGTCCAGGATCTATGTATGTGATCATTGGGCGTTATTATTATTATTATCAAATACTCATCAGTATAGCTTCATCAGGACAAACATTTGTGTGATGAATATAAGTGTTTGTTCTGTGTCTGGATGTTATATTGTATTCTATGTAAGTATTTACAAACAAAAAGTATCTAAGTATTGTATCAGTTATCTAATTCCCATAGTACAAGCTTTGCTTAGTTTGGGGCTAGATGGCGTTGTGTGAGATATCCACACATTATATTATATTATATATATATTATATTATATCACTACTCACCGTCTATTCGGACATATTTACCTAACTCCAGGAAGTTAGGTACATATGTCTGAATACACAATTCAAAAGGTTTAACCTCCTTTTAAAAAGGGTATTGTTTATTCCAGGTTATAGTAGCAGGTGGTACCATGGAACCTATAAGCGAGTTCAAGTCACTTCTAACAAGAAACAGTGATGAGCAAGCCGTGAACATAGTGAGATGCGAGCACGTGGTACCACCAGAGAATGTTCTCGGAATCTGCCTGTCGAAGGGGCCTACTAACGTGACCCTCAATTTTTCGTATGACAATAGGAAATCTAATGAGATGGTAGGTGGGATATGATTACCGAAGTGCAAGTAAATAAAGCAAAGTCATTTTTTACTTTTAACCACTACTACCAGGTGTTAGGGCTTTTCTGTAAAGTTCGTCTAGGTAGTATTCTGCCGCCAAGCAGTAGTGTGAAAGCATTGCTGTGATCTGATTTGAAGGGTAATGCAGCTAGTGAAATTGGGACTTTATGATCTGATCTCACAGTAGATTAATCTTATTACCAGACTGTGCTGATGTCTCAGGATGATGTGCGCAGTGCAGTGTCGCGCGAAACTATATTTTAGAGATCCGAGTGACACTGTTCTGTTATGGGCGGCCGTGTCGCTTAACATCATGTGAACGGTTAGGTAGTCCCACAACCTAGTAAAAAATATTAATATAGAATACTTTTATCTCGAAAGATTGAATAAAAATAAATATTTGTGGACATTCCACACAGCGCCATCTAGCCCCAAAACTAAGCAAAGCTTGTACTATGGGAACCCGATAACTGATATAATACTTAGATTACAAAATAACACCCAGACACAGAAACATTAATAAAAACTCCCGCTGGTAAACGGATAAGTATGTAATTATGTATGACTCTCGTAAAAATCTGATGAGAAAATCATTGAGAATTTTAGATTCCGTAAGTCTTTACTGTGCTGTTTTTTTTTCATATCTCTATTTCAGAAAATATGCTAAACTTTTATTTTGTTATATGTTCCAGTTAAGCGAAGTCGGTCGCATTCTACGCAACATTTGTAGCATAGTCCCCGGTGGCGTAGTTTGTTTCCTACCCTCATATTCCTATGAGCAAATAGTTTACGAACACATGCGGACCAGTAAGGTAATAGAAACTATCAGCAAAAGGAAAACCGTGTTTCGAGAGCCGAAATCTGCTTCAGAAGTTGATCAGGTGCGTTGTAATTTGAGCCTTAGTTATATAAAGCTAAAATAGTTTTTTTTAAATCAATTTATATAACTTTCAAAAGCATGCAGTTTACATCCAGCAATACAGGAAATTATAAAATATATAGTAGTAGGATACAGAAGCTTTACTTGAAGTCATTTGAATTTACAGTGAAGTTACATAGTAAGTTAACATTATAAGGTATTCTGTAAAATAATTATGCTAAAAGTTTTATATAAGCGCACAAGCTTGCAAAGCAATTTTATTTAGCTCATTCGTTTGTATGTCTAGGACTAATTTACACTAGAATGTACAAAAATAATATTGTCATCAAGTTGAATAAAGATATTTTGAAATTGAATTGTAATTGACTCTTATAACAATGCAATAAAGTGCAGTTAAGCTCGTCCTGCAAGTCTATCGTAAAAAGGGCCTCTCTTTCTATCCGTATATCTCTGCTCTTCTAACGCCATACGCCTACTCTAACGGAGCGACACGACATACCTAAAGTGCGGAATGCATCATTAGTACTTGTTTTCAGGTGCTACACAAATTCGCATTAGCAGTGAGGAATAAACATGGCGACCAAAATGGAGCTTTGTTACTAAGCGTTGTTGGTGGCAAACTGAGTGAAGGCCTAAATTTCAGGTAATGTACTGGTGAGAGTTTAGCTAGATTTTTTTCCCAAGATTAAGTTTAATATGTGCAGTGAGAAATAAAGATGGCGACCAAAATGGAGCTTTGTTACTAAGCGTTGTTGGTGGCAAACTGAGTGAAGGCCTAAATTTCAGGTAATGTACTGGTGAAAGTTTAGCTAGATTTTTTTCCCAAGATTAAGTTTAATATGTGCAGTGAGAAATAAAGATGGCGACCAAAATGGAGCTTTGTTACTAAGCGTTGTAGGTGGCAAACTGAGTGAAGGCCTAAATTTCAGGTAATGTACTGGTGAAAGTTTATCTAGATTTTTTCCCAAGATTAAGTTTAATATGTGCAGTGAGAAATAAAGATGGCGACCAAAATGGAGCTTTGTTACTAAGCGTTGTAGGTGGCAAACTGAGTGAAGGCCTAAATTTCAGGTAATGTACTGGTGAAAGTTTAGCTAGATTTTTTTCCCAAGATTAAGTTTAATATGTGCAGTGAGAAATAAAGATGGCGACCAAAATGGAGCTTTGTTACTAAGCGTTGTAGGTGGCAAACTGAGTGAAGGCCTAAATTTCAGGTAATGTACTGGTGAAAGTTTATCTAGATTTTTTCCCAAGATTAAGTTTAATATGTGCAGTGAGAAATAAAGATGGCGACCAAAATGGAGCTTTGTTACTAAGCGTTGTAGGTGTAAAACTGAGCGAAAGCCTAAATTTCAGGTAATGTACTGGTGAAAGTTTAGCTAGATTTTTTTCCCAAGATTAAGTTTAATATGTGCAGTGATAAATAAAGATGGCGACCAAAATGGAGCTTTGTTACTAAGCGTTGTAGGTGGAAAACTGAGCGAAAGCCTAAATTTCAGGTAATGTACTGGTGAAAGTTTAGCTAGATTTTTTTCCCAAGAAGTAAGTTTATTTTTAGGTGTACTTTTAGTTTTTTTAGTTAATTGTTATTATTTCGACTTTTACAAGTCGAAATACTAACTTATAACCCATTCGAATACAGTTTATCGTTCGTTATATCGTTCGCCACGGTTTAAACTATATACGTACCTAATTTCATCAAGATCAACTCACAGGTTCAACAGAAACAAATAGTTCGAATTTGTTGTTGTTGGTTGAGCAGGTCGGCTCATAACCCGGAGGTGGCGGGTTCGATTCTCTCGGCAGGACAAGTATTTATGCACAGATAAAAAAGTTAAAAGCAAATACTTGTTCTGAGTCTGGGTGTTGTGGGACCATGGTCCTCGTAGTTCCTGGGTCCCTAGACACGGAATCCTAGTTAGGGTCCAGGATCTATGTAGAACATCGTTGAGCGTTATTATTGTTATTATTTGTAGTATCAAATTCAAATGTTTGTTGCATTCATATTGCAATGGTAAGTTAATTCTATTTTCCTTTTCTTTTCAGTGACGATCTAGGTCGTTGTGTAATAGTAATAGGTATGCCATACCCGAACATAAAATCTCCCGAGTTACAAGAAAAAATGGCTTACTTGAATAGAACGGAGGGAGGCAGTGCGGGCAACATTTACTATGAAAACCTCTGCATGAAAGCTGTCAACCAGTGTATTGGTAAGATTTTTTTTTAATCGTTTGATGGGCTTGCGTTTCTTGATTATATTATCCAAATTATATGACCATTTCTCATAGTAAGTGATGATACAGTTTAAAATTTGACAAATGCATAGATATAATTACTCGGAATAAAGGGAAAGAAAGGGACATACTCACATCGCTTAGTCAAAAATGACTGCTTCGCACAACGTATTGTTATTTCTTGCTTTCGCACGTCAAATTGTGTGCATTGCACCTAATGACACTGTACACGTTCAATGAATACTCGAGATGTTATTATTTATCTTTGTATTACTATTCTATTTATTATTAGGTCGCGTGTGCACTGTTTTCGGTTTTCCATATTATGCAAACGAAAGTCAAGGGAACGATTTTTATTCCGAGAATTTAACTTGGGTAAAATACGTACGAAATATATTTCTCAAAATATGTTTCAGGCAGAGCAGTTAGACATGTGAACGATTACGCGTGTGTTCTACTGGTGGATGATAGATATTCTAGGCCCCAAACTATTACCGCATTGCCTTCATTTGTACAGGTTAGTTAAAATTATGTCTCAGTGAGTGGCCATTTTCTATATTATTTCTAGATTGTGTCTTGGCCTAATATTCCCCCGTGAACATCGGTAGAGACCAACAGCAATAGCCCGTAAATAAGAAACCAATAGTATTTTTTTTTATATAGTTTCGTTTCATTAGTGTGAATAATAACTGCTTGATTTCCGACTGAATTGAATTAATATTTTTTTAATCGTACACAATGTTTTTAGCGTAAAATTGTTTTTTTTCAACATTGGGAATATACTAACAATAATTATGTTTTTGTTTTTAGAAATCCCTAATGCCTAACTGCAGTTTTGGACCAGCTATTGGTAACATAGCAAAGTTTTTTGCCAGGCATAAAGAAAAACAATAATATATATACAAATGATAATAATTTTCATAAGTGTAACTTTTAGTAATTTAATGCTCTCTACATATAATAGTACAGTAATAAAATTATAATTTTGGCATAAATTAAATTGTTTTACTTTAAGCACAGATTATAAAATACTATTAAGGCATAGAATACTTAATTGCACAGGTACAGAAGATTCACTCTGCGAAGTCACATAAATAAATAGCTACTCTTGCTACAACACAATAAAGTTTAGTTCAGCTCACTCAGCGCTACAAGCCTACCCTAAACAGCAGTTGTACCTGTCACGCTAACGTCCCAACGGATTATCATGTACTCGTGCCGAAAGCGCCGAGTGAGCCAGGCCTGAGTGAGGTGAAGGTGAAAAAAAATTATAAAATGAGTAGGTTCTACTCTTATCATAATGTATATAACGGAAATGAAAATAAAAACAAACAATTATTATCTTATCAATCTACTACCAATTACTATTATCTCTATGTATTGCACAATATAAAGATTTTGGTACATATTATACAAATATAATATACTTATTTATTCTTAATCTAGGTACATTTTGTGATACTGCTTATATTTATCATGGCTCTACAAATTCACTTCCTTTATAAGGAACTTTAAAACAATTATTTATGTACATATTATTCAAGTAATTTAGAAATTGTAAACAAAAATTTAGTCAGCCAAAGCCTGTGGCAATGTCTGTCCGCAAGGGCCTTCAAAGTAGTAATGAAAGTCAGGTGTTGCCGGCGTTTTTTCTATGTTAAACTCGGCTACAATTGCTCCTCTGGATGCCGCTTGGGGAGCAAACATAGCAGCCGGGTAGACAACAGATGAGGTACCAACTACTAGGCAGACATCACATGATGACATTACAGTATCTGGAATACCAAAAATATTCAGCTTTATGAATAGCTAATATAATCTGGATGTTTTCAAGAGGACAATGAACAAGTTTCTAATAGATAAGTGTGCTACATTGCAACTTCAAATAAGGAAAAAGGTTTAAAAAAAAAAAAATTGTTGTAGACAAAGCATTTGACCACTGCCTCGCCTGATGTTAAGCAATGATGTGGTCTAAAATTGGACATGCTTGCCTAGATGAATAAATAAAGTCTCCGTAAAGCTGATGATGAAGGTGGAAAAAAGGTATTTTTATTTTGTGAGTGAGGGAATACATGCTGCTCATTTCCCCGATTTCCATTGTCAGCTTTTATTGCATTCACTGGATAAAAACAAGATCACATAAATGTTGATTATGGTAGTAATACTGTCTATGTAATACAATATGAAATGAGATTGATTTGGTGTGCTGATAAACATACCTGCTTTCTCTAAAACTGCACTTTCTAAGTTTTCTCCAAACCACACAATATGTGGCCTCAGTAAACCAGCACAGCCAGCTTTTTTGCAGTGTGGTAATTCTTTCACTGGAATATCAGAGCCAACTACTTTTGCATCTGGTGCCCCCCGGTTTGCTAAAGCCTTTAGAAAAACGAACATTTACTTAACTATAAAAAAAGACTTCAATAAATATGAGTGTGGCTTACCGAGCAAATCGGACTGTCAGTATTAACCAACACCTCTTTACATTTTGTACAGCGAGTTTTGTACAGATTTCCATGAAGTTCTATTAAGTTCATTGAGCCTGCTCTTGCATGGAGATTGTCTACATTTTGTGTGATCACAGTTACTGTCTTTTTTGAAGCATACTTCTTTTCAAACTCTGCAATTGCTATGTGACCCTAAAAATCAGATATTATACATACTATTAAAAAAATATGGAATCATTAGATATTTATATTTATGCCATACTGCGTTCTACCCACTGCATTTGGCTGCGCTTTTGCCGCCACTTCTCTTCTATAGTGATAGAACTCCCAAACTAAACTTGGTGAATCATGAAAAGCTCCTGGTGTTGCCAATGACGAAGCCTGGTACTTCCTCCAAAGCCCACCAGCACCTCTAAATGTTGGTATTCCCGACTCTGCACTAATACCGGCACCAGAAAGAATAACAACGTTTTTAGCATCCTTCAAAGACTCCCGGAATTTACTCATATCACTTGATTGCCGCATAGCCTTTTTAGTAACTTCAGAGGACACGAGTCTATTACGGACCGTCGATAAAAGACTAATGCTCATAATTTTGCAAATATACAGGCAAAACAAAGGTTGAACAAAAAAATATCAGCCATAAATGAATAAAAATAAATGTAAACACACAAACAGGCTCAACAGCTGATATGGTAACGTTCCAAAACCAAAATTATATATTATATATAAACCATTTTATTTATTATTTTGTGATATCTTTGTAGTAAGTGGTCACTTAGGGAATAAAACGGGAATAATCAAAGATACAAGAGAAAAATACATGATTTATTAACATTCGGTAAGTGAAAAACAGACCACTTAGGAGAGGAAGTAAATGTTAAATGAATTTTAATTATAGATTTTATTTTGAACGCATTGTGACGACGTCAACGGTGATTAAAAAATGCATATTTTTTTATAATGTTTTGTCTCCTCAATTTTGTGTATTTAGCCAGTGTCAAGTAATTGATAATTTATCAAGCTAATGACATTTTACGCAAATATGTGTCAAGTCACAGTCGAAGTCATGAAGCTAAGTCATAGTCTAGTCAAAGTCATACTCCTAGTAAAGTGGTGGCAACTTTACTTGAAGCTTCTATGGAGTTTTGGAAACAACACGAATTGAAACGTTTCACCATCATTATACCATTTTCCCACACTCACGCCTGTAATCCAGCACTTAACGAATAGAATGCCATCTATTTTATGCACTAACAGTCTAACACTGAAAATAACACAAGTTTAGGAAAATAATACAATGCGGTGACGCAATCTTTTTCGTTTCCCGCCAAAACTCTTAACATCCATTACACCAGTGCAATGGTGTCGATTCTGTGTCGCATTCTCTAAAACTAAAGTAAACTTAACGTATGTCGGTACTCTTCTGATAAAGAGGAAATGAAAAAGACGGAAATATGTTAATTTCGTTTAGCTTTAGAGAATGCGACACAGAATCGACACCACTGGCTATCTATTACTATTAAACACCGAACAGCCTCCTTCCACAAATTATGCCTCCTTCGTTTACTGGTCTATCAGGGAAAACGTGGCATTGGCGAAATTGTGGTGGCACCTCCACAAAAGCCACGACGCAAGAGTTGAAGTTGACGTCAATGACATGCTTGACAATGACTTTTTGCAATTTTTTTATTGCCTCCATGTTCTATGCAGTAAACGTATTCAGCCAGTGACGAGCCCGCGAAGCAGAGCAATGTGTGTAGTATGCTCAACTCATATCTACGCTTTGAGCGGAGCAGCTGGATGACGAAAACGCTCCATCAAGAGTATACGAGCACGCTGCACCCGGTTGTTGATTTCTTGGCGAATCCCTTTCAATGTTACCTACATTACAAGTCAGTCAATAGCGCAAGCAAAAGGCTCGTTAAATTTTCGCTTAGACTGGAATTATACATGTCTTAAAAGCACACATCGGAACATTTTCACATTTCCGCCAAAACTTTTTTACTATTATATTTAGTATTGTAACCAAGAAAATTACGAATTACGACTTACTAATACGAACTTATTATACAAGCTAAACGTTGTCGGTTTGCTTGTATGTATAGCTGTCACGCCAAAATGTGATCCAAATAAGATGAAAGCAAACTGTTTGCTTAAGTAAATAAAGTCAACATTTAAGTTTTATCCCGGACAATTATTGAGAGTTCTCGCGGGAAAACGGGTAGGTAAGTTCTGCGTAAAACTGGAAGTCGTATATATGTATGCATAGTCTATACATAATACGCGGTCTTAAAATATATGCATGTATTAAACGTCGCCTATTAGTCGCCAATCGGTACTCTAGTCTAGATCTAGATTTCATTCATAAATTGATCGTATGATGAATTTTGGGTCCGTATTACAGAACAATACTCAGTCGTCGACCGCGGATCAAGTCAAGATTTCATTCACAAATTGATTATTTGGTGAACAAAATCTTGCCTTGAGCACCGATTCACAACTGAGCGTAGTTCTGTAACACGGGCCTTAATTAATGAAATCTTGAGTTGTGCAGCGATTCACTCACAACTGATCAGCATTCCGTGATACGGGCTTAAGTAAAAATATATTTAAAAAAATGTTTTATATTAAAAAAAATTGTCTTCTTGTGTAGGCAAGTTGTCAGTCAGTGTCATACAAAAGGCTCAACGTGCGCTCGTAAGCATGTACTACTTTAAATAGCACTTTTTGATGGCACCATTCAAGTAGTGACCGCAACAACTTCACCAATCATCTTAGAATGGCTAAATGAACTCCGCTTCGATCACAATTTGAAAATTGTACAATATGCTTAAATAAAAATAACAATAAAAAAAATTGGGGATGATGGAAGAAGGTAGAAAATTTAGAAATTTAAAAAGTTTTCGAAAAAAAGTATGGTGTGCAACCCTTATCGCTTAGGGGGATGAAACATAGATAACAACCTATTCTCAGACCTACCAAGTATGAATATAAAATTTCATCGAAATCGGTTCAGCCTTTCCGAGAAGTATGGTAACAAACACTGTGACACGAAAGTTTTATCTATATATAGATAGATAGTGATAGATGCGTGCGATTTATGTTTAAATAGGTTTGTAATCAGGTTCTTTACAGTTTAGTTGTATCTTGGGGAGCGAACGTATATTTTAATGTTAAATAATCTATTCGTAGATGATTAACCTGTCTGCTATGATCTCAATCCCATCTAAGTAATATTTAAATAAGCCAAAGGAATGCGCAGAGCAAACAGACTAAGTAATGAGCTTTCTTTGTAACTCTACGAATATGAGATGATTCAAAAATTCGTAATAAGGATCATCTAATATCTTAGATGATCCTTATTACTAATATCTTAGATGATCCTTATTACGACGAATTCTGTAAATCAATAAGAGTTTTTTTGGGATTGATTCAATAGCGTTTAAATTGCATATTTAATTGTTATAATAAATTTTCTTCACTTTCGCAACACGATGAATGATCAAGCCAATGTTTACAAAAATTAAAACCTACAATAATAATTGAAGGGTTGAGAATAAAAAGGATTTAACTGTCAAATTGACAGTTTCGAGAAAATTGACTTTAAACTTCAACGGCGTCATTTTAATGTAGAGTGCTTATAAGGTAATAGAAAAGGTTTATGTAAGTTTCAGTTACAAGAAAATGTTTTAATTCTATTTTAAAATACTAAATATAGTACCAATTCATACAATTGCTGTAAAAATATAATATAATTAAATAAATATAATAATATTTTTATGCTAAGCGAACTGTATTCCTGTAACAGATAAACCGTTTTTAGACTCAAAATCTCGAGATTTAAGCATCATTTCGGTATTTTGAGAATGTATTATTGTAGATAATTTCACGCTGAATCCAACGATACTCATAAGTCATTATGTGAAAAAAATCAGTTAAACCCTTTTTATTCTCACCCCTTCAATTTATAAATGAGGACTAGATTTTATTTTAGATTTAATTTTCTTTCGTATTTTACATTACCTTATAGCGGATAAAAAATGAATGTTTAAATTAAATAAGCAAATTCATAAACCAAGAGGAAACAAATTATGCTTTCGTGATGTGCCATGAAGGAAGAAGTAAAAATCATCCCTAAATATTATTATACTAGGTCGTAGGTCAAGTGGTCTTTGGCCTTAGGCTCCTTACAATAAAACATAAACGGATCGAATTATAAATATCTCATAATTTTTATAAAACTGTTAAATCGCATTTGACACAGCGACAAAATATTTAATACATACCTATTATAATTATTTATTTTGTGGGTAGACAATCTTATTCAGAAAAATATAGCGACTGCTACGTGCTACAAGCGTACAAGCTAAAACGATACTCGTAGGCTCGTAGTAGGTAGATATTGTGTACAAATCTTGTAGAACTCGTAGCTGCGTAGACTGCACTACACATTGTTTTTTTAAGTTGTGATTGTTTTGAAATTCATTATTACTAAATTATTTAATAAAAGGCAGTATTTTTTGGTGGTACCAAATATTCACCGATTTATTCAATTTATTGTAATGCGGTTTTAGTACTTACCTATTTTAAATTGGATAAGACATTTAGGAGACGAAACTGTAGACGGAGGATGAAAGCATACAAAATATAGCTAAAAAGCGATTTAAAGTGGTTGTAAAAATATTATATGTCATGAATTCTAGTCCAGCTCAAGAGTCCTTATCCATTATGAAATCTTGACACGACTTGACTCGACTCACGACTGAGCATCGTTCTAGATATAGGAGCCTAAAATATTTGTAGAGCCGACCAGAAACTCATTCATCTTACTCTTAGAAAAATGTTAAGCTAAAGCAGCAAAAGCAGTTCTCTTCAGTTTATCTCCAACTTAAATCCCATTATCTACACGCGTTGACTGCGACATATCCAACACCTGTATGCTTGAACCTATGAACGAACCATTGACGTCATAGATCTGACGCATGCGTGCTGGAACCTTCTTAGTGATGGAAAAAGGATACTCAGAACCAGACCGCGGCACGCTATATTGGCGGGCAGTCGTTTTTATCAACACCCACCTTTTAACTTAGCAACGCGCGAAACCTCCGGTAAGTACCAAAACGTATTTGTAATTACTGCTCTTTTAATATGCGGTATTTAAGACTGAAAGCGGCTTAATGCGCAATTTATGTGGAAGATAACTGTAAATGCTGGATTTATGGGTAGACTTTTATTTAATTATAGCTTCCGTTAATGCGTGGAGTGGTTTGTTTATGCAGATGCTTTCTTTTGCCGGCTTTGATTGTAACCGACATTATTTTAGAATTAATATTAGAACTCTCTTATTAAGATGGATTAATTTAAGTAGGTATAATTATGATTATGAAGGAACTCTTCAAGCGGTTTTCAGTTTTAGTTTCAATTTTTCAGTTTTTCAGTGAGTACACTTAATTTTAATTAAAAATAATTGTATATTGTACTCAGTACTTATGTGCTGCGTAAAAAAATTCATCCAAATCGATTCAGCCGCTTAGGCGAGTCACACAAACAAACAGACAACGATTCACTTTTATTGTATTGTCAATTTTTATTACGAACGTTATGATCTTTTTTTAAAACTAAAAACAATTCAAAACAGACTTTACATGTTCATACAATGTTCGTGATTGATATATATGGTGATTGGAACTTCTAATAGCAATATCCACATTTCTAATTTAAATAACTTTTAGCCCCAAGGGATTAATGGGCAACATTAATCAAACAATTTTCGATCATGTTTGAGGGCCTACATAAAAATTCGTTCCAACATGGTCGCAATTTCCACACAATATTCTCATCCTTTTGCTTACACATAAACAGATTACTGATGTTTTTCTGACAATAAACAAGGGATCTAAGGGACAGATCTTATCTTTTCAGCATCAACTTTATTATGTTTGGTGCTGAAAACCCTGTAGTAAAATGGCTAGGCGAGTTCGCAGGTTTAATATCCACATGTTTGACGTTTAGTTAGAAGCGAGTGCAGCTCAGCAGTAGCTCATGTAATTTTCAAACCAACGCGTCCAGGTTCAAATCCCGTTCGGCCCTAAATCAGTGACTTTTCAAGTTATGCGCACATTTTTCACTCGGTCTTACAATGGCGACGGAGAAAATCGCAAGGAAATGCTACACCTTCGATCGCATCGTCACTTCCCATCAGGTGAAAGCTGGTCGAATGCTAGGTTAATAATTAACATTCCCAGCAGTGGGATACGAGTCAGTTGTCAGGCCGGGTCGGTTCATGATCCTCATGGCTTTTCGGGATTAATGACAAGGATTTGGTAGGCAAAACGTTTTATTAGTTAACGAGCTTCTGCCCGCAGCTTCGCCCGCGGCGTGGCCTATGTGAAAATAATTCAACCACCCATTTCACCCTCTTAAGGGTGGAATTACGAAAAATCCTTTCGAAAAATTCTTAGAGGATGCCTACGTCATAACATCTACCTGCTTGCCAAATTTCAGCCCGATCCGTCCAGTGGTTTAGGCTGTGAGTTGATAGATCACTATGTCAGTCAGTCAGTCAGTCAGTCAGGCAGTCACCTTAGAGTTATATATATATAAAAGAAAAGATAGAAGATGGACAAAACAATTAATTATTAGTCAAACGCTTACGTCAGATATTTAGACTCAATAAGGACCCGTTGCTTAAAATTCTGTTGGTTAAAACTGTTCAGATAATTCATTCGTTATTTATTCAACTGGGCCGTACCTAACCAGTTTAAAAAGGTGTTGGATTAAATATTTCCTCGGACATAGATAGCCAATTGGTTTTGTTTGTTAATTAAAGACATGGCGAGCTAGTCGTTAGCCTGATGTTAAGTGACATGGCTGCTTATATCCATTGAAGTGTCACTGGGAAGTCTAAAGTATAGAAATTCACGTGACACTGCATTGCGCAAATCATACTGGGACATCAAAAAGTTTTTCTGGGAAATCAATGTTATTACTAAACTGTGAGATTAGGTAAAGTCACATTTGCCCAGTAATTTCACTAGCTACAGTACCCTTGCCGAAACACAGTTGCTTGCGCACTACAGCTCGGCGGTAGAATAACTACAAGCAATTATAATAATTGTTTGATGAAAACAATAATAGATTATCGATGCTATGGTATCCCGCTGTCCCTGTTTTTGGGTTGATTGGTTCAAAGACAAGATTTCTCGGACCAGCGATTTTGCATTTCCAGAGCCATTGATTTGGGGAAATCTATTATATTGGATCTTAGAAATATATAATTGGACTTTGGTTCAATAATACAGCCGATTATATAAAAGGTCAGGGTTAAATGAAAATTAAACTAGTAGTTCTGCGAACGAAAACCTCCACCGTAACAATTTTTTTTTCAATAGAGAGGCGGCGGGTTATGAAGCTGCCAGACTTGCCGATTATATTATATCTCCGTCTGAGTGAAAGAGACGACTGCTGTGCATTATTTATTGCCGGTATCTGTACACACGTACTGTACGCTATACAACGTGTTACAAAATACCCCGTAAAAAATACAATCAATTATCAGTCAAAAATTTTGTCATCCTCAGTAAGCTGTCATGCCAAGGAACCTGATTATTTAACAGAAAGGCCTACGTACCTATCTCACCTAATAATTGTCTACTTAATTAGTTTATCTATTTTTCTTTCATAAATGTTTGCTACCTCAGTACAAGGATGTCATTATACTCAAGTCCTGGTTTAAAAAAATGTCAAGTTGGAAAAAAAATCACAAAAATTATGCGTAGGCCATGAAGAGAGCAATTTAAATCGTGCTCGCGAACTGTATCGGATACGATTTATCGATGGTATTATGAATAAGTAAGTGTTCGTTAGGGTTGTTTCGTTAGGTTAGGTCTTTTAACATTCTTGTCATTCCGCGAATTAGGTGGATGTGGGTACATTCTATGTAGTAACACTTTAATTTTACTTAAATAGGGTTTGCACATCAGCGAAAATAATAATTTTTTTTGGTATATGTTATACAGCGCTGCTACGGTTCTTAAATATTGTGAATAGACTCGTTATAAGGACCCATTTAACCTCCTTTCGACTTTACGAGTAGTTTGGTAACAACCTGTATAGTCGTCAACTTTTTAATAAATCAATGTCAATGACAGTTACGTACTATTAGAGGCTCAATTGAAGCTCAGACAAAAATAAACAATACGATGGTTTTGGCGGGAAAACGAAACAGATCGTGTCTCCGCATTGTCTTATTTTCCAAAACTTGTGTTATTTTCAGTGTTAGTGCATAAAATTGGTGGCATTTTATTCGTTAAGTGCTGGATTATAGGTATGAGTGTGGGAAAGTGGTATAATGATGGTGAAACGTTTCTTTTCGTGCTGTTTCCAAAACTCCATAGAAGCTTCTGTTAAAGTTGCCACCACTTTACTAGGAGTATGACTTGACTAGACTAGACTTGATGACTTGAACTGTGACTTGACTTGACACATACAACATACATATGTATAATATAAATTAACTTGAAAACTTAATTACTTGACACTGGCTAAATACACATAAGTGTGGAGCCAAAACCAAAACAAAAAAAAAAATACGATGTCACGCTCAAAACAGGAGCTTATGTAAAAATCACAACATACCTCACTAATTATTTTTGAGCGTCGGTCGACTGATATCTACCGAAACGTCTAATATGCTTCCTGTATAGTGCTGTGCAGACGTGTGGTTTTTGAACGCATCGGTCATTTTTTGCGGGTGGAATGATTCCATTTTATCGTTATCGCTTTTGAGATTTCATTTTCTTTAACGTGCGAATAAACAAAGGCAATTCACTAGATGTATAGCAACGATGCAGTCAAAGGTGTAGCAGGTTCGCCTACATCTCTGTTTAATGATTTCATTTTTGTATCCACCATTACAGCTTTGAATCTATCGTATTTAGGTCTTTACCTATGAAATTGCCGTTTTGTTTGAAAAAAGTTAAAGTATTTTTTTTTCGAACTTATTTATTTCTTTTATTCAAAGTAATCACCCCTGCAATCAATGCATCTTTGCCAACGCTGTGCGCGCAGTTTATGTATGCCCTTCTTGAAAAAATCAGCAGGACGGGAGACAACAAACTCTTCAAAGGCGTTTTGTACTGCCTCTCGGGAATTGAATTTTTTTCCCGCTAAAAAGTTGTCCAAATTTTGGAAAAAGTAATAGTCGGTAGGCGCAAGATCTGGTGAGTATGGCGGATGAGGGAGAGCTTCCAAACCCAACTCATGCAGCTTAGAGACGGTCTGTTGTGCAGTATGGGGTCGCGCGTTGTCGTGAAGTAGCAGTGGAGACGACCGATTGACCAAAGCTGGTTGCAGACGTGCGAGTTTCGCCATCATTGTGGTCAGTTCTTCAATGTACACATCTGCAGTAATGCTCTCGCCGTTTTGTAAAAAGCTATGATGAATCACACCAGCACTAGACCACCAAACTGTGACCATCACCTTTCTAGGGGTCATTTTTCGTTTTGCACATTGCTTTGGTACCGAACCAGGATCTAACCAACTTGCTGAGCGCTTTCGATTGTCAAAAAGAATCCATTTTTCGTCGCACGTAACAATTCAGTTCAAAATTCCTTCATTTCTGTGCCTGTTAAGCAGCGCAAGGCAAGTCTCGACGCGTACGTTGCGCTGGCGATCGTTAAGTTTGTGGGGCACCCATCTATCAAGCTTTTTTATCTTGCCAATCTGTCGCAAATGGACCAATATTGTTTTGATGCTAACATCAAAAGCTGCTGCCAGCTCAGCTGTAGATTGAGATTCATCAGCTTCCACAATCGCTTTTAATTCATCATTGTTGACCAAAGTTTCCGGACGACCACGAGGTTCATTTTTCAAGTCAAAATTCCCAGAACGGAACCGAGCAAACCAATAACGGGTTGTACGTTCGTTTGTACAGTTCTCTCCGTAAACGTCGTTGATGTTACGTGTCGTTTGTGCCGCGTTGGTGCCACGACGGAACTCATATTCCATAATTACACGAAATTTCAAAGTATCCATTATGAGGAAAAATCACAGACCAAGTAGAGGATACTATGGAAAAATGTTGAAATGTAATGAAAATACAACGATAATCAATAAACAAAAGACTTATATTGTAAATAGAATGTCATAATAGGTCTTTACCTATGAAATTGCCGTATTGCAGTACAGACTTTTTCAAACAAAAAAAAGTTTTGATTGGCTATGAATTCTAAATTCAAATTAATTTTGTTTTAAAAATATGACATTCTATTTACAATATAAGTCTTTTGTTTATTGATTAGCGTTGTATTTTCATTACATTTCAACATTTTTCCTCATAATGGATACTTTGAAATTTCGTGTTATTATGGAATATGAGTTCCGTCGTGGCACCAACGTGGCACAAACGACACGTAACATCAACGACGTTTACGGAGAGAACTGTACAAACGAACGTACAACCCGTTATTGGTTTGCTCGGTTCCGTTCTGGGAATTTTGACTTGAAAAATGAACCTCGTGGTCGTCCGGAAACTTTGGTCAACAATGATGAATTAAAGGCGATTGTGGAAGCTGATGAATCTCAATCTACAGCTGAGCTGGCAGCAGCTTTTGATGTTAGCATCAAAACAATATTGGTCCATTTGCGACAGATTGGCAAGATAAAAAAGCTTGATAGATGGGTGCCCCACGAACTTAACGATCGCCAGCGCAACGTACGCGTCGAGACTTGCCTTGCGCTGCTTAACAGGCACAGAAATGAAGGAATTTAGAACTGAATTGTTACGTGCGACGAAAAATGGATTCTTTTTAACAATCGAAAGCGCTCAGCAAGTTGGTTAGATCCTGGTTCGGTACCAAAGCAATGTGCAAAACGAAAAATGACCCCTAGAAAGGTGATGGTCACAGTTTGGTGGTCTAGTGCTGGTGTGATTCATCATAGCTTTTTACAAAACGGCGAGAGCATTACTGCAGATGTGTACATTGAAGAACTGACCACAATGATGGCGAAACTCGCACGTCTGCAATCAGCTTTGGTCAATCGGTCGTCTCCACTGCTACTTCACGACAACGCGCGACCCCATACTGCACAACAGACCGTCTCTAAGCTGCATGAGTTGGGTTTGTAAGCTCTCCCTCATCCGCCATACTCACCAGATCTTGCGCCTACCGACTATTACTTTTTCCAAAATTTGGACAACTTTTTAGCGGGAAAAAAATTCAATTCCCGAGAGGCAGTACAAAACGCCTTTGAAGAGTTTGTTGTCTCCCGTCCTGCTGATTTTTTCAAGAAGGGCATCCATAAACTGCCACAGCGTTGGCAAAGATGCATTGATTGCAGGGGTGATTACTTTGAGTAAAAGAAATAAATAAGTTCGAAAAAAAAATACTTTAACTTTTTTCAAACAAAACGGCAATTTCATAGGTAAAGACCTATTATTAAAGTTGACTGTTACTTTTACGTGTGTATGTTAATTATTGTGAGAGGACACGGTTGATACAACCTTCTTAGTTGTGACGATTTGAGCACGCAGCGCAAGTTGTCATACTCTGTTGACATAATGTACATTATATATATATATAAGAAAGTCATGCTAGTTACACTATTTATAACTCAAGAAGGCTGAACTGATTTGGCTGAAAATTGGTGGGGAGGTATACGTTACATAAGCTGATTACCCGTGCGAAGCCGGGCGGGTCAACTAGTAATGAATATAAAATAATTGGCAATGTGTTCCATTTATTCCCCCTACAAATGTCATCCTTTATCACGCTATTTTGCCACATAAATCCCTACGTAAGGTTTTGTACTGAGGTCCTGAGTGACTGTAATTGACTGACAGATAACATTCGGTCCAAGTCAGTAGTCAACTTCAGTCTTGGAGGAAGAAGGAAAAGATTTTAAAAAGTTTTATAACTATTTTAACCTTCGTCACTTGTAAAAGATTGGAATATTCCGGTCTGTTCAATTTGTTCCCCGAGGGACAGATAGGAATAAAAAATCTTATCTGTATCGTTATACAATTTTGTTCAATAGCAAAATCGTCTTTTGTTGAATTCTTTGTAAAATTTGGTGAAGCCTCTCACATATTTAAAAGAAATTCATCATTAAAACTGGTATATTGTTGTCGAACGCTACCCTGTTTCAATAAAAACAGACACAAAGACAGTTTAGACGTATACATGTCAATGTAAGAAGATCTCCAAGAGTATTTTTGCGATACGTTGTTAAATTTTAACCCTTATTTTTATCCCATATATGTCTTAGATTTTTAAGAATATGCCTTCTCGTCACCGTGTTCCAGGCAATTACCAACTTATAGACAAGATTTAGACTAATTAACTCACATGTTCCGATATAACATGTTTGGCGAGTATAGAGCCTGCTCCAGGATATAAACGGAGTCAACACAAAGGAGTTATTAATCTGAATGGAGATGAAAAGAACTTAATCAAAGTTCAGTTGAGCGTGGTCGCGCAGGAGATTGGAAGGAAGGAAATATTCTGACGATGTATTATGAATTATTCACCCAGCTTCTTTATACAACGCTTTTAAAACGTAATAAGATGAAGCCTATTGTAGTTCTGTAATAGCTTGATATTATAATATATTAAAATAATATAGTCAATTTCGTAATTTAGTAAGTAGGTAGATAGCGCGTATGATGTCAAATTTTAGTATATTTATAGACTAGTTTCTGCCCGCGGCTTCACTCGCATGACCTATAGGAAACGAAGAATTTTTTTTTATAGATAATTCAACCCATATAACTATCATTCAACCGATATCACCCTCTTGGGGCAGAATTTCAAAAAATCCTTTCTTACTGGATACCTACGTTTTACAAAGAGCACACCCTCCAAAATGTAATTCTCTAGGACCAGCAGTTTAGGCTGTTAGTTGATATATAAGTCAGTCCGTCAGTCAGCACTTTGAATTTTATATGTATAGATAAACGTTTACCCACCGGAGGTATCTGCGGCTGATGAGTGATCATGCGGCTAAATGCTCAGGAGTGTGATTGGCAATCAATCATTGCCCCTTGGCTAGACAGATATCGAATCTCCAACCATTTCTCAATAAGCTGTGATTGCCTCTTAATAACTTGTAAAGTAATTGGTTGATATGCGAATATAGTTGAGACCCAACGTGAACACGTGAATTATTTCAGTAGGTAACTAGAACACTGTAAGATAAGTTGTGAGAAGTACTTACTCTAAAGTGCAGATGTATATATACATATATATATATATATATACTAGCTTCTGCCCGCGACTTCGCCTGCGTGGGCTATCCCTCAGAAACCATTAATTTTTCGGGATAAAATTAACTTAACCCTCTCAAATTAACGTACGTCCATTGATCTCTCATAGCGGCATTGTTTGACTTCAAAAAACTAAAAAATACCATTTCTTTTATATGTACTTGTTTATATGTACTTGTTTATGTGTTAAGTTTCAAAACGATACGTCACGAAATGTAGGTTTTTCATACAAACGTCTTTTACCCTTTTAACCCACTTAGAGGTTAAATTTTGAAAAATCATTTCTTGGCACGCGCTTACGTCATAAAAGGTAGCCACCCTCTAAATTTCAAGTCTATACATCCAGCGGTTTGAGCTGTGCATTGTCTGTCAGTCAGTCAGGACAAAGCCTTTTATATAATAGATTAATAATAACTCTCAACGATCACATAGATAGAACGAGAACCATGGTCGCACAACACCCAGGCTCTACGAGAGATTTGACTGGTGATGAGTTCAATTTAGAGAGCCGACGGATGCAGGAGGCTTGCCGCTCATAGTAGCTCACTATGAAGGAGGCCATGTTTAGCAGTGAATTGCTTTTCAAAAATTTTATTTCAAGTAATGTAGAGCTTTATTTAATATTCATTTAGAATCAATCTCAAGTGGTTTCGTGTCTCATCTTATTACTAAACGATGGACGTAATAAGAGATTAGATTTCTCGAGAGAATAAAACGAAATTAAGCTTTAATTTCTTTAAACCGCATATTTGAAACTTCAATGATATTATTCACTATTTTATATACTGTTTTAAGTTACTTATAGCGTCAAAGATATTATAAAACCTGCAATTTTTTATAACCAGTGGGAAATTCGTGCGAACTATAATCATATATTTGTAGGTATTTAATATTTTAAAATACATTCACGATAGTTCATTATACATTCGATCAGGTTACATATACATTTGATTCATCCGAGATACAAAATCACATACTACTGCTACAGATTATATCTTCATATACACTACAGATATAAGCCGTAGTAGTCGTTTACATTTCGAAAAATTTAAATTTAGCCCTAGTCATGCCTTATATTGTGCCAAAAATTTTACTTTAGGTAATAATAGGCTAAAAAGTTAATTAATTATTGGTACCAGCGAGGTATAAATAACAGATAATTAAAATGATGGTAAGCATAATTAATCAGTTGCCGTAGCAAATACTACGGCACTACGACGGCTACGACGCACGTACCTGCAGTATCAGTTCGTAGCTTTGGCTACATTTGTGTAGCACACGATATTAGCGTAGTTAAGTAAGCGAAATTTCGTAGATTATTTGGAATGGAAAAAATATATTTAATTCAGTAATCAAAGGATAGTTGTAAAAAGAATAGAGACAAAAGATAATGTAGAAAATTAAAAGAAAATACAATTAAAGATATCCCGTCAAGTGGTTTTCATTAAATGTGTATATATACATTTTATTTCTGCTAATTGTTTCTAAATAATAAGAGCTATAAGAAACACAATCACCATTATATTGTTCTTGTTCAGTTATCTTTTTAGTTTTTAATCTTCTTATTTCAAAGTAGTTTAATGTAATTCAGAGCAGTTAAATTTCAATTTCAATATTATATCATCAAAGTGATATTAGATCGTTCTGGGATACTCAGAAATAATCACTTTTATTTGAAATTCTGAAAAATGTCATGATACGATTATGAAATTCTTCATAATGATGTTACATCTCTAGTAATAAAATTGTAGTTAAATCAAATCTTAGTCGCTATTCAAAGTGGCAATGCTGCCAGCATATTGGGAACGTTGCCTACTGGTAGTGGTTTGTTAGATTAAATCTTCTTTCTTTGCTTACTGTTTTTTATTTTTTTCTTAATCTTAGTTTGAAAACTTAAAAATACTGTTTAAGTTAGGAATCACGTGTCAATCAGGTTAGTAAGTCAACCCGGTGCAGGATGAGGAGGGGACGGAGAGGGGAGGGAGCAAGCGGGGCGAGGTAACTGGGTCACCAGCACGTTGCTCTGGATGAAACCTGGATCGGGACCGCAATAACATATAGCACTCTATATGCAAATATCACCGTCGCTTTTCAACTAGCTCCGCCTACAGGTCTCTCACCGCAGCGGCAGTGTGGGCCTTTCAACGAAAGCATGCGACTTTAATGTCAAAACAAATTTGGATAAAATTATGCACACGGGTTGCTTATATTGCCGGGTTCAACATAGGATACTTTTTATTCCATAAAAACTGGAAAGTGATCTAAATAATCAGCAAAATATCCACACTAAAAGATCGAAGTATGTTGATCAATTGAAAAATATAGGCAACAAAGTGATGTTCTCACTTTCTGTCTATCTCGAAGAGGACTTAGATTATTTGATAATAATAAAATTAATAAATATCTGTGGACATTTCACACAGCGCCATCTAGCCCCAAACTAACTAACTAACTTATATTTAACTTTTAAATTTACACACTTTTTTATTTATAAACTCGTTTACTTAATGAGTAACGCTTATCCTCACTGTTTTACGGACATAGCAATTCCAACACACATAACATTCCCAACTTTTAACACAGTTACACATCAGCTACCAAACTATACCACAAAACTAGAATACACTTTGTTCTACACTTGTTGCGCTTTTATTTTTGACCCAGTTTGGGATGAGGGTAAAAGTTTCCTTAAATACTCGTACCACATTAAAGTGGCGACTGACATGGGCTGGGCATTCGTTTGAAGCGAGTATTCATATATTATGTTCGATGTGAACATTTGTTCCATCGATCAGCAGGAGAGGAGAATATTCATTCCGATTTTGAAAATTTCCATAGTAACTATGCACGTAAACTGCGTATCGAAAATGTCAAATCCATACATTATGAGTTTCTAATGGTTGCAATAAAGTTACATGAGTTAGCTGAGCAGTAGCTAGGCGATGTTGCAATGTGACATAACTTTATATATGCAACCGATAGAAACACAAATTTGTATGGATATCAAAGTGTCAATACTCAGCTTATGTACATAGTCACGATCGAAATTTTTAAATTAGGAATTATATGACTCCTGTTGCATTGCAATCAAAGTTCTGTAATCACCCCATCGCTGTAGTGACATGCCGAATATTTGACTATAACGTATAGTAGTACTTATAGCATATTATACCATTTATAGTAACGTGGTCACACCGAGCGAATGTTCATGTCTATAGCAACATTATACGCACGAAGGAAATATCGTAAAGCTCTCAATAGTCTATTGTACTATTGTACTCCTTATTTTGTGACCCAGTTTACGGTAGATAAGGTTGCAAAAGAAGAGCTTCTGAAATTTATTTAATATTTATTTATTGTCGACCAAGGGTTTCAGCGGTTTTCGTTTTCTAAAATAATATTATAAAGAGGAAATATTTGTTTGTTTGTTTGCATTGAATAGGTTTTGAAAGTACTGGACCGATCCAAAAAATTCCCACATTATTCAATGAAACTTTTTAAAATGACCACTTATGGAAGAAACGTTTAACACAAAGATTAAGTAATTGACCATTCTGTTGTTGATCAAACTAACAATATAGAAGTTTTGTGGGTTATCTCTTATACTTTGGAAGTACCTACAAAAGAAGATAACAATAGGAGCAAGTAGATAGATAGATAACTCTTTACTGTCTCACCAACGAAATTCATACAATACAGGAATTATTAAATCTTACATACTAGTGCAACAATGGGCGGTCTTATCGCTAATAGCGATCTCTTCCAGACGACCTTTGGATGGAAAGTATCAAAAGATAAAACACGGCGGTCTAAAACAATTTAGAATAAAAAGAAATACAGATAAAAATAAACTATTACCTATAACTTGGTAAATATATATATAAATACATCCTAATACTTACATATTTCATAATAAAATAAACTAATACATATTTATTACAAAAGCAAGAAAAAGTTATAATATATTACTAGATAGCAGCAGTTAACATGACAGATAATATTTGTGCACCATATCTTTAAATATGACCTGGGACTTGGCGTGTCTGATTTCTGTTGGAAGGGCATTCCACAGACAAACAGCTTGCACTGTAAAGGATTTGTCATAGAACTGGGAAGTATGGACGGGAGGCTTGAGCTGGAGAGTTTCGGAAGAACGCAGGGACAGGGAGTGGGTCTGGTATAGGAACTTGAAGCGTTCTTTAAGATAAGGTGGGGTGGATGGGATGAATAAAATAGCATAGAGGAGGGATAGGATACGAGCATTCCGGCGAGAACGAATAGGTAACCACTTCAGCTTTTTCCGAAATTCGGAGACATGATCATATTTGCGTAGGCCATATATGAATCTAATACAGAAATTTTGTAAGCGCTCGAGCTTATTTAGCTGTTCTTCGGTTAAATCTAGATATGAGGAGTCCGCATAGTCAAGAATCGGAAGTAACAGAGAATGTGCTAGAGCAATTTTGGTGGTAGTAGGCAGAAAATTGCGCAATCTCCTAAGGGAATCGGTACTGTACTGTTTATGCAACAATCATCTCTATCAATTTCAAAAAAGACATTACTGCAGGTTCGCTACGCATGAAGTTGGCAGCCTTAGAAATTACCGACGTGTAAAAATTTAGCTAAATATTCTATGATAAAGTAATAAAGTCTCTTGAACAATAAGATAATTATCTCGGTAATTTCTTTTGTGAAAGCCCAAGTGAGAAAATGGTTGTTATGTCGTTGTTGACCTATTTTTACTATTATTACAATATCACATAAAACCTGAGTACGATAGTCGATTTAATGATAATTCAATATAAATAAGGATTATAAGATAGTTGTGAAAATATTAGACCATTTTTTACGATGCTACTCTTACTTCTTAGGTCATAAACGTATGAAGTAACTCAGTAGTACGTAGAAACAATAATTATGTTAAAACTTAATGTAACTACCCTCGATTATGATTTAATGAGAACAAATTTTTTACATATTGTATTAAAAGTTTAAAAAGGCGGTCTTTAGCCTGTAAAACATTTTAATTTTAAGACAGTTATAGCTTAGATTCTAGCGCTAAGTTGTACGTAACATGTAATATTTATTAAAATAAAGAATTTTTGAAATGAAATGAAATATAATTTTGACTTGTATAAGTGCTAAAAATAGCCTATTTGCAATAAAATCTTTTGGCTTTGACTTTGTAAACTTTTAGTGAGTATCTAAATGCACAAAATATATTTTATGAGATTTATTATTTATTTACACATTAATCAATTAACCGATTCGATGAAACTTATAAATCGCTACACTACCGAGATCAAGTTTTCAAACTGAAAAGATGCCAGTTAAACTATGGAGTACCTCTAGTAAAAAATTAAAGGCCATTCTAATTCATCACAGACTTAACTGAAAGCTGAGTGTAAACCCGCAAAATTTGTTTGCGCTTACAGCTCTTAATAGAATTTAAAAACCCATCACAGCAAAAATTGCTTTCGAGCCTGTATAAGCTCTTAGCCCGCTCTGGCATTTTTTCATTTCTCGTGATACAAAATGTTTATGCTCAACACGCATTGGTTGTAGGCATATTGTAAGAATTTTTATTAAATTACCAGCTTACGCGTTTATAAAAATATATAAAGAGTGCATTCTAAGGTGTGTAAATTTTAGCGTAGTTATTTTAATTTTAGTATGTACGTAAGTATGTAGGTACATACATACATACATGCACACTAAAATTAAAACAACGTAATTACGATTAATTCCTTTTTTCTATACTAACAATGATACAAATTTGACAGTAACTCTATCTGTCCTTACCTTTTTTACCTCAATCTTTTCACGACTAAATGGTTGAACCGATCTTGATGTAGACTTGGTGTGGTGGTTGAGCAGGTCGGCTCAAAACCCGGAGGCGGTGGGTTTGCTTCCCGTGGCAGGACCATTCCGAATAATATCATAGAAACTGACGTGAGTAGTACTCATAACTACAACTATTGCACGGCTAAAACTCACGGCGCTGATAGCGCCGAGCCGCCACCGCCGCTGCGCGTACTCCTTGAGGGTGGGCATCTATATTGCCCGAACACCGGTCGAGTTTATCGACTGTATCTCGTGAGTTTTAGCCGTGTAATAGTTGTAGTTACCATTCCGAATATAGAATTAGAAATTATGGCACATCATCGCGACCGCTCTCTTTACTCTTTATGTTACTACGTTACGTACATTTAGATACGATTAAAAGAAGACTTTGCCGATGACATCAAATCAATGTGTAATCTTCCATATGAAAAAAAAAACATATTGGGTAAGCGACGACAATATACACGGCACGCGTTGTAAGTCGGCCGAAATCTCTTTTGTAACTTTTAGCTAATAAAATTGCGTGGGCTCGTTCGTTACACTGTTGTAATTACTGCTGTTTCGTTTTAGAAATCTTTGAGGTAATTAGATTTTGAAGCGAAATTTTAATTACGTTTTCAGTGTAACAATTTTGATTTATTGTGTTTAGCTCAAGGTAAATATGATTGTGTTCTAATGGGAATAAGTGTAACGGCTAAAGTAGTTACCAGTTTTATTATCAAAATGCCTTCGAAAATGTTTCACGTCATCGTGAGATAACCGCATTCATAATGATTAGAAAAATTTTATTATCCGCCATTGCCTTGCTTTTATTTACATTAAAAAACGTAGAGCTTCTTTTTCAAACTTAATATTTGGACTAAATAATATAAAGCTCAATAAAAAGACAACTTTTGTTTGAAGAAATATTAGTGTTGATAAATATATGTAATACGTTTATATTTGTAATATGTTTTTTATTTGTTTTTTTTTAACCGTACTATTGCAAAAAGAAGAGTTATGATTTTGACAGATGTATTGCCGTATTTTTTAGCTTTGCTTAAGCCGAGACCTTCAAAGATGAAAAAATTGACATTTTCGTAATCCTCTCCGAAGTTTGGACTTATCGGGATTTAGATGAGTGCGACCTCATCGCATGATGTCGCAACCGAGTGTCACGCTTAGATCGCGTGACGAGGGTGAACCCCGGATTAATTTAACGAAGTTTGCAAATGTTTGTTTTTGTATCAATTTGTCTTGAGTTAGATAACGATCTGATCGTTTATCTTAAGGACAGCACGATGCCTACTCGAAACTAAGGCAAGGATTAAAGCGATGCTCAATCGTGAATAAGTGCTTAAGTCAGGACTTATAAAATAATAATAATGATAATTTATTAGATCAACCAGGATCATAATCAACATAAACGTAAAATTATATAGATAGTTTCCTACTTAAAATAAAAATATATAAAAAATACTAAAAATAAAATACTAATTAAAAAATGTGATATATATAAATGAAGCCTCGCCGGAGTAAAGGTGATTACAGGTTATATTTGTTAGGAATTTTCCATTAAACTATTATATAATTTAAATGACCATTTTTGTTTAATCATCTCGAAACAGAGATATTTTCATTTCCGTACCACAGACTATATAGAATACAGCAGTCAATATTGCCACAGACGCTAGTACCCGCAGAGTATGGATACATAGAATATTCTCAACAACGTTTATTTATTATAACAACATTGATTACGATTTGCAGTCTAAATGCCAACTGGCATATTAAGACTGGTTGTTTCAAGAAAAAGTGCCATTTTCTGAAATTACTAAAACATATTCTGAGCATACAAAATAAAAACGAAGATAACCTTAGCCTTCTAACTCTCAAGGCCAACGCAGTCTACCCTAGACTAGTGACAAACTGGTTTATGTAACAACTTCTCAACGAGTTGGCTATGCTTTCCATTATGTAAGTAAGCAATATTTCGTGGGCAATATTTGAATTGACTATAAGCCAGCACAGCCAGTGTACGTCCAGTACAGTCCAATTTTTTTTTCTAATAGCTTGTTACTAGGTTCGTGTAGCTTTTAGTATTACTTATTATTTTGCTTATAGTTGTAGTAGATAGCTAACAGAATAAAACCACTTTTTATCGACTGGCCCGATAGCTCAGTCGATAGTAAAACTGCCTTCTGAGTTGGAGGTCGTGGGTGCGATCCCCACCCAGGACAAACATTTGTGTGATGAACATTGATGTTTGTTCTGTGTCTGGGTGTTACATTGCATTCTATGTGTATATTTACAAACAAAAAGTATCTAAGTATTGTATCAGTTATCTGGTTCCCATAGTACAAGGTTTGTAGTATGGGGCTTAGCTTAGTTTGGGGCTAGATGGCGCTATGTAATGTCCACAAATATTTATTAAGTTACTTTGCCCGAAAAAAAAAATCTCATAAAAATGTCTGTGTTTTTAAGTGGCTTTCACACCAAATTAGCTGAACTGGTTTGAATGTTAATAAACAGATTGTTTTCACTACACATTACTCACATCTCACATTGCAAATAAATAGTATTTTTTATGAAAAGTTCAAGGTTTCCGGAAAATAGTTGAATTACGGGTGAACCCAACATAACCAACAGATCCATCAGTAAACGGAACAACACGTGTATAAAAAAGTTCAGAGATAAGTCGACTTATTGCTACTGTTAAAAGTTAATAGGCTTTTTGGTTTAGTTATACAACGTGGGAAGGCTCAAAACTCTGGCTGATACTACAGCTTTAATAGGCTTAAAATAAATAAAGGTATCAGTCCACGCACATGTTCTGAGTGTAAGCGGGTTATCTAGCTAGGTAGGTACCATTTGATTTAAATTTATCACTTTTTGAAGTAAAACTACTTTATGCACGATTGAATTGGGGAGTAAACTGGTGAAGGCGAGGCGAACGCGAAGTTCTCCATTGTTAACATAACAAAGTTATATAATGACAATTTAAAATTGTCGAGAAGTCGACATCAACATTAAACAAAGCAAAAACAAAGTTATACCGGCCGATAGATGGAGCTAAACTAAATAAGTTTTACTTCAGTCGTGTAGTCAAGTACACTCGTTTTTTAATTCATTCTATGCCTAAAACCACTTACATCTCTGACGTTAAATATTTACAAGAACCATTTTAATTTAAAAAAGCGAAGGTTTTATGACCTCGCACTCCTTCTGTATAATAGCTTCACCTACCTAATTTGACACCTTATATTCCCTTCACGAGGAATTCACATCCCAACTTTATAATGTGATTCACGGCAGCTTCTTTGAGTAAGGTGAGAGCTCGTGCTAGGATATGCTGGCTCCATTTTATAGCCGGTGGGCTATAAAATGGAACCAGAAAGGTTTTACAATTTTATAATGGAACATTCTGAAGTACCCTCTTGTGTACTTCCATTATTCCATCTAATGCTTTGTTATTATTCTGTAAATTGTGTAAGAGAGTTTTCTTCGAATATGTGGTACTTTTGTCTTAGGTTTTCATATAGTTTGTAGCGTACGCGTACACGAATTGCAAGTATCAGTTTTATATTATTTTGCAACATTAAAATAAAATTATTTGAGATTATATTGTTTTTCTAGTTTATTATTATTATTGTTGTACTTAAGTATATATAGGCAGAAACGTGTTGTGCGTAAGTTGCAACCTATATAACTATAGGCCTTCAGCATGTCCACACCGCGCCGTGTCTGGAACAAGAATGATCGTAGTACACCGAGCGATCTCTTTATATAGCCAGATGGGTAGGGCAGCGACGACAGTTGCCGGTGTTGCCACTTTAATAAATTTAAATGCTGCCACAGGGTAAATTACGGTACTGCCCGCTGCGCATAGAGTTTATAACTGGACGTAGCCGCCGTCATATACAATTGAAGTCCATGACCTTTTATTTTCGTGAAAGACAAATATACCTGTGAAACACTTACTCATAGCTGGCCTGAGTCGATACCTAGAATAGAAGTGTTTATTATAACCTGCATTTACAAGACTTCAGTCACCGTCAACGAGTATCACTTCCCTTGACAAAGTGATAAGTATACTTGCGTATGCTCATTATATTATATAGGTAAATAGTTAAGCTTATATTTATGTACTTACCTTATTTTTTATTCATGTTTCATATTTTTAATTTGTTTTTATGGCTATGCCAAACTATAGTCAACACTGTGAATATCCACAAAAAATAAATGTCTAATCAAATCTTCTACTTAAAAATAAATATATGTGAACGTTTCACACAGCGCCATCTAGATGGTACGAGTACAAGCTTTGCTTAGTAACTCCAATCTAAGCAAAGCTTGTACCATGGGAACCAAATAACTGATAAAATACTTAAATCGTTTTTATTTGTAAATATACTGTATAGAATCCAATATAGCACCCATAATATTATATTTTCATACGATTTTAAGAATTTATCTTCACTATTGTAAGAGCCAGTGCAAACTCTGCATACACCTACAGTCATCGGTGCGAGTGAGGTTCAAACCATGGCCGGATTCAAAGAAGCACGATCTTACGCTGAAACATACTCATCTGTCAGTCAACTAACTACCATGGTGCAGTGACCCAAAATGAGTCTTGGCCTCTTTGGTTCCTCTTCACTTCACAACTACCCTTTTTATATTTTCAAATTACTATCGTACACTATAATCTGTAAAAAAGCTTTACTACTTATACTATATTATGTATTTTTCCATCCAGTTCTCATCCTACCTAATGAGAATTGTATAGGATACCTGAAATTCCGTCTGAATTTTCTCCACTTGTTGCCGTTTCATAAATACAGAGGGATGTTGATGTATTGACGAAACATTGGCTGGCGTCGATCAATCACGTACCACGAAATTGTCAGTACATCTATATTTATTATGTTTCATTTTTCTTTTAGTGATATGGAACCAATATTGAGTTAACGTGTTATATACTACGTGTACGTGTGTGTATGTACTGATATCTTCAACGTATACTGTCTATTGATTTTGTATAGTCATATCTAGATATTACATAACCCCTACTTACAAATATATAAAAAGTTGTCAGGCCCCAAAAAGACAAATAGACGTACATAGGTGTTGAACTTATAACTCTTCTCGTTTTTCGACGCAGGCACTGATTTCAAGAACTTTTTAATAATAAAAAAATTAAAATTAAATTAAAAATATTCAGAAAAACAAAACATTTCTTTTGATTTCAGATCAAGATGCTGGGTTTCTGGATGAAGATACCAGCCCTGATATTTTTGCTGTATCTGAATTATGTGGTGTCAGCCCCGGCTGGAGAAACTCCAGGTGAGTCTATTAGTAAATTTATCGATGATCTTACAATGTTTAACATAATGACAAAAATATTTAACTATTCTTAGCAATCAAATTATGATGTTCAGGAATAATATAGCTAAATTATTTGGGGATAAAGCTTACATATCACCACAATGCAAGGCACTGTTAGCTCTTAAATACGGTTACAATTAAATTATTAGAAATGTAAAATGTCATCACTGTATAGTGTATAATTTGCAGTGCCTTGCAGGATCCATAATTGTCACTATTAATATTATGATTTATATCTGATGTAAAGCCAATATGCACATGTGGAAAGAGAATAAATTAATATAAATAAGTATGAATGAAGTCCACTCACCTAGGTACAACATTTGAGAAAGGTTTTATTCAAGACAAAGGTTTTTTTAATGCATGTATGAGCAATTAAGAAAAAAACCCATTCATATTAAAATCTAATATTTTAACTATAATTCTTTACCTTCTACAACAATCCATGAAACTGTTATTATGAAGTTTAACTCGAGTTTAACTTTAGCCATTCAACTGCTAAAGTATTCCGTTACCTTGAATTAATTTAAACAAAAATATTTTCTTAAGACAGTCGCTGCTTTTCATCTTAAAGGGAAATGTTGGGCCAAGTTTTTTGGCCTGTTAAGTTGTTAAAACTTAGAACAGTGCTTTAACAACTTTCTCGCTATTAGCAGGTGAAACTTCAAATACGAATTAATTTCTGAAAATGACTAGATAATGCAGTACCTGCTTGTAATATGGTTACAATATCCCGTAGTAATAGTAACATAATTTGTTTACTTTGTGCAGAGTACCATTCAAACAAAAAAAAAATTTTTTTTCATCCTTTTGGCAACTATCTTGCCCCAAACAGATGTATACACAGACATCCAGATACAGTCATTTAATTTATACACACCTTTTTGTGTCGAGGTTTACAAACGCTATTTATCTTAATGCAAAAAGTTTTAAAACCTTAAAGTTATATTTGTTCATTTATTTGCCCAAAAACATGCTCTGCTTATTACTTACTTTTATTATTTCGTATATTACATTTTGGTTGAACTAAGAAGTCCAAAGCAAATAGCCGGAGTTCAAAAACCGAACGTACCAAATTTGGCAACCTTTTCTTGGTATCGCACGTCCCACGGGGCTACCGGTTTACAGGTTAACGAAACTTTGTATTTACGTGACTTATGTCCGACGAACGGTTCCCTTGCCTACCCGTGTTGTGGTAGCATCAATGTTTCTGCCAGAATACAATTTTGCATTTATTTTTACATGAATACTAAAATTTTACGCACCGAGGGGCTTACAATGCTCTATTTGTATATGCATGTAATTACACACGTACGTGGTACGTTATTATTACGAGAAAAAGGTCCATACAGAACAATGCTCAGTCTTCAACTTGTCTCAAGACGAGGTTTAATGCACAAACTGATCGTTTTAAGAATAAAATTTTGTCTCGAGGACCGAATCACGATTATGCCTATTTCTGTAATACGTTATATCTTATTTAATGACCTTATTTAGTGCCATGATGAAGGCAGTATCTATAATTTAAAACAATCTATATCTGTATTAAAACCAACGAAGAGATACGGGCCACAGAGATAGTACCAAGAATATCGCCTTAAATATGTTTATTCACTAAAGACTTGAAATCAGAAAATTGTGTAATAAGAAATACAAAACTGGGCGCAACGATGTTACCACTACAAAGGTTTTTATATCATAACCCTTACCTTATGTCTTTGGTAACAACAGTTATTTTAGAATTGAGCTTTGGTGAAGTTAGCAGCGGCAAATCAACTGATTAATTGTTATTAAGGGCCGCTCAAGTTATTCTTTAATTGAATCACAAATGATAACTTGCACTTGTAAATGTTTTTAGTAGCTACTGCTTTAGTTTACATCGTACAATGTAATGAAGTGGAAGAGAGCGGGAAAAGGGGACCATACTTAACTATATATCTAATAGTTCAAAGTACTGACGCATTTAGACTGTATAAGTCAGCGCAGTCTGTATACTAATTATAATCCAAACGTTTATATTAGGGAATTGAGTATTAGTTGTTTAGTACTATTTATTAAAAAGGAACTTTTTCCGTTTATAAAAGGTAACAAAAACTACAAAGAATACTATTTTCCGCTATCGTACGCACTACTACCATTACGGTTGTTATAGCCTCTAGAGGCTGGCCTTATCTCAATACGGATAAAATCCCTTTAATTAAGGTTGATCCTATACATTTTCTTGTAGGAAATGTTCTTAAGGAAAACCGTCTGAAAATTTATGATTCAATGTAGCAATCGCAAGTAGTTAATTTGATAAGAATAAAAGGACGGCCCGAGATATGAAAGTTATGATTAAATAATACTATAAAGATACTTGGACTAAATGGTACAAATAAATTGTTCAAGTCTCGTCTCATTTTGGGAGTCTTATTGTGTTCAAATCTTCTTCGATCCAGTTATATTGTCTTGATATAAAACTTTCTTTATTATATGCCTTATTTGGGCCGTCACGTCATCATTATTAGTTGTTTACTTTGAGTTCCTTCTTTCCTGCGTGCAATAGGTGGTAGGACTTGGGAAGTGTTTATCTCTATTTCCCGGGATAAAAAGTAATTAAATAATAATAACACCCAACGGTCACTTACATGGATCCTGAGATTCCTTGTATAAGGACATAAAAACTACGTGGACCATAATCTCACAATATATTTGTGTGTGGAATATTAACGCAGCACCATTTGACATATACTCAGAATACAATACACTCATAAACTATATAACACACAAAAATATACATGTTCGTCACACAAATACTTGTCCTGGGTGGAAATCGAATCCACAACCTACAGTTTAGAAGGCAGGCAGAGCTAATACCAACTACGCTGTGAAGTGATGTGTGACTCTTAATATCAGGCGAATATTATCATTTTTTTTTATGTTACGAAATGACGTAACGAGCTAGTCGCTCGCCTGATGTTAAGCAACACGACTGCCCATATCAGTTACAGTAACACTTGAAACTCTAAATTATAGTTTCGCGTAACACTGCACTGCGCACGCCATTCTGAGACATCAGCACAGTCTAGCAATAAGATTACTAGACTGTGAGATTAGTTCATAAAGTCTCATTTGCCCAGTAATTTCACTAGCTACAGTGCCCTTCAAACCGGAACACAGTAGTGCTTGCGCACTACTGCTTGGCGGCAGAATAACTGGCAAAGCGGTGGTACCTATCTAGACGATCTTTGCAGAAAAGTTCTACCACCTAGTAGAAGTCTTTCATGTGAGATCTTTCCTAAACATAAAGTAAATCTGTTAGGGATAACATAATATGTATGGTTATCACCGACACATGTCTATTTTAGTAATATATTTTTAGAGGAAGTTTCATTTACGAGCTCTGGAAAGAAGCGCTCTAGAATACAAATAGTTGTATTATACGAATACGTACTTAAAGTGGTTGGCGTTGGAGTTCAAAATCAAGGCAGGGTCAACTACCGCCTTGGGACAAATATAGGAGTTCCAGTGTTGTCCAACTATGCCATTCTAAACAGGGCGGAGTACATCCAAATATTTCTTCATTATACGTGTGGCCTCAAAGTTTTCTGATAAGGTTATTGAAACTTCTCCACAAAGGCCATCAACTAAGAGTTGAAGTTGCAATGAGGTGTGGGAATATCGAATGGGATTGACCATTAGAGGATCCATGAAAATAACGTCTGAATATACTTTGTCCTTTCCAACAATCCTTTTTATTTCGGTGCAACTAATTTAGCAGCAGCCATGATAGTTTTCCATATTAGCCATCAATTTATTTTTTATAAAATAAAGTGAGTACCCTAAAAGAAATTTCTGTCTTTAACACACTAATCACATCACAGTAATATATGGCTATATAAAGGCGAAAATTTGTATGTGTGTATGTTTGTTACTCCTTCACGCTCAAACGGCTAATTGGATTTGGATGAAATTCAGTACCAAGATAGCTTATACACTGGATTAACATATAGGTTACATTTTATCCCGGAAAAGTGAAATTCTCCCGTGGATTGAGCAAATAATTAAAATAGTTTTTATCCGCGGGTGAAACCGTGGGGCGCAACTAGTATTCAAATATTTTTTTTAATTGATAGGTGTTTAATAATTCTTTAGCACTAGCTACGTTGGTAACTACGTATTAAACCTCCCGCAAATTTTTCTGTAGTCTACCAGAATACATTTTACGTGTCGGCTGTGACGTAATCAGATTTTCCACTGTTTTGCGTCGCACCCCTATTCTTGACATTGAACTTATTTGCGCCGGTTTGATTGAGGGTGAAATATTCTGTGTTTTTGTGAGCTTGCAGAACTCGTAAGCAGCTTGCTAAGAATAAAACGCAAAAACACCAAACAAAATTGCTTTTCTTGAAGATATATTTTTGTTGTTGCTATAACAGGTCCAAATTTTGACCTTTTGACGTGATTGCCACAATCGTATTAATTATTTCACAACATCTAAATCTCTATGTATAAAAGCCAACATCAAAACAAAACTGATGAATCCAAATAGCAACTTTTCTTATTATGCAATAAAATGACTTGCAAAGGGTACATAATAGTATATAATGGTGACTTTTATGACTGCATGACGCATATGTTTTACCTCTACTTACTTACGTTGTGTCAAAAGCGGCATGGTTAGCCGCTTATTATTGTCTCCTATCAGAAGTGATTCTAATCTGCCAAAATAATCTAAAACATGATGGAAAATAAAGACATCACTGTATAGTTACCGGTAGCTTTTTCTTTACAAGTGTTATCGAAGCTTCGGATCGGATTTTTCTGTTCTGCATTGTGCTGGATTGCTGGCACCAGTAGTGGGAAACAGAACTTCTTTTTCAAACTCACATATTGTGCCTAACTGGCTTTTTATGTAATATTTGATATTAATCAGTTTGTAATTTTAAATGCTTAGCACAATAACTTTATCTTATATTTGTCAAAGTGCTAAGAATAGCCTTTTTTTTTCAATAATGTAACTCAAATGTGAGTGACTGACTGACATAGTGATCTATCAACGCACAGCCCAAACCACTAGACGGATCGGGCTGAAATTTGGCATGCAGGTAGATGTTATGACGTAGGCATCCTCTAAGAAAGGATTTTTCGTAATTCCACCTTTAAGAGGGTGAAATGGGCGGTTGAATTATTATCCCATAGGCCACGCCGCGGGCGAAGCTGCGGGCAGAATCTCGTATTCAATAAAATCTTTTGACTTAGACTCTGAAAGTTTCATATAGCAAAAACCGTAATGGACGCCTAACACAAAACAAGAAGACACTTCTCATGGTCGACTTCACCGTTTTTCACGTTGTAACATTGAACGTAAGGTTATAAACAACGTTGTAAATGGAGTCACAATGTCAACGCGGTGTCAGCTGTCGGCCTTGGCCTTAGTCACTGAACTAGGACAAATGTCGAGCTGTCACGTGTAATTATGTCTTTTGAAAATTACAACCAGACACGTAGACTGCTATCACTGGAATTAAAATGGTGTTTTTTTGTTTTCCCAGAATACCTTTAAGATAAGCACTCTAATAATTACAATATAGCCATAAACATTTGGCTGATAAGCAGTTTTAAATTAACTTAAACATCTAAAAGCTTGCGGTTTTACCATAAAAGATTTAAACAAGTTATGAACTTATGTTTTGTGTTGTTAAACACCCACCAATCTTTTACTTCAACACTGTAAAGGTAAGTGCAAAAACCGCATATTATAACTTAAAAAGTCATTGGTGCAGGGCCGAGTGGAATTTGAACCTGGTCGGCTTGAAGGATGAACGGACTACCGCTGAGCCACACTCACTTATTCGCTAATGACATGAACAAATGCCTTCCGTTCTTGTTACATAGGTGAGTTATGGGTCCCCATGTTTTACCTGAAGGCTTCTGATTTGGCTTATCAAATTTGATCCTAAAACAATAACTGACAATCGGCGGCTGCACTTCGCTCAGTTGTAAATACTACTTTTTGTACCGGTCACCCATCCAGGTAATGGCCGCGGTGAACGTGGCGGTGAATCTCGCGTCGCTATGAGCGCTTCTTTATCCATTGCCCTTGTACTCTTCACTTGGTATTATAACAATTGACTACTGACCTAGTACACCAGCTGCGCTATTTTCAATATTGGAATAAATTTCAATGCATTTTCAGCTGGCATTAGAATATTTACACATCACCTTTATAAATAATTTCGTATGCAAATCTACTTCAAAGCCCGTAGCAACTGCTACGGATAGATGTAAAGTGTTGAGGATTTTCGTAGCTGCGTAGCACCCAGCTACGAATTACCATAAACCGTAGTATTTCAGTAATTACCTCATCTCCACCCAGCGCCGTTTTATTAATTATTCATATTTTCGTCTAACTTATTGCTGTTTAGCTAAATAACTGAGTTCGTTTATATGCCAGTGTTAAAAATAGATCTTCATTGCCTGTCAAATACGCATAAACATTGGTATGATACTAATTACGAGTTACTAGATGGTAGGACTTTTCTGACAAAGTTGGTTTAGGTAGATACCATCGTTTTGCCAGTTATTCTGCCACCAAGTAGTAGTGCACAAATACTGTGTTCTGGTTTTAAAGGCACTGTAGCTAATGAAATCACTGGGCAAATCAGACTATACGAACTAATCTTATAGTCTAGTAATATTATTACTATATTGTGTTGATGTCTCAGGATGACGTGCGTACTACAGTGTTACGCAAAACTATACTTTGGAGGTCCGAGTGACTCTGCAACTGATATAGGCAGCCGTTTGCTAACATCAGGCGAACGACTAGCTCGTAATGTCAAGTGTGGCTTCGTGGTAACCCGTTTGTGTGACCTTTACACCGACGCACTTAGGTTCAAATCCCACTCAATTTTTGCACTGGAATTGGAATTTGCACTCCATTTTACAATGGTAGAAAAAACTTCGTGGGGAAACCAGCAAGTTAAAGAATTTACAAAAAACAAGAGCATGTGTCATCCACCAATTAGCACTTGGCCAGCGTGGTGTATCACGGCCTACACTCTTTTTATGTGAGAAAAGACTCGTGTTCCAACAGTTGGGCTGATAAGGATACTTCCCAAACATTAAAAAAGACCTTTGAAATTAAATTTAGATGATTCCAGAAAGTTTCCTGTTTCTTTCTGTATTCTTCACTGTGTGTTATGGCAAATACTTCCTTTAATCTCGTTATATAGGCCAATAACATACTTAACTCGTGTGCCATGTCTCAAATGCCATAAATAAGTTCCGTGCATGTAAAATTTTATGGCGTTCCTCTCACAGATTAAATTATCTTTCATGCGTCGCGTCGAATAGAATTTTATGGAAACTCTATACGAACTAAATTTTATTGCCGCAGATTGTTGAACTTAGGCCATGTTGCCATGCTTGAGCAAATGTTTTTGAAGTAAAAGCTACAGTATAACCGTCACTATTTAAATTGTGGTTAGGGTAGCTTTTACTCATAGATTATATTGCCAAAGGTCATATATAAGGACCTTGATGGTGATAACTGGTATCTAGCAAGATAAGTTTAGTGGGTTTTCTGCAGTACAAGCTACAGGAGTACTTAATAGTAAGCGCCATGTATTTTTGTATTGTATTGTATTTTATTCATGAACAACATACATTGTGTTTGAATTACGTTAAATATATAAATTTTAAATAAATTACATTAAAGTTATTAAATTAAATTAAAATATTGGCATGCAAATTACTTAATATAGTTTAAAAATATGAGCTAGTAACGTCATAAGATAAGGCAATAAAAGCAACAAGGAAACAAATGTCACAGTATCAGAATGCTAGGCTAAGTACTCATTTATACTATAATAACTTTTCTCTAAAAGAAATGCTTTTACTTTATGTTTAAATATATTAGGCTTGTAGACATGTTTTATCACAATCGTGCCATATAGGAACTGCGCATTGCAAAATCTAACGCAGCGTAGCTTACGCCTGCGGTGGGGTGCTAAGCTGGCTAATGGAATATCCAGAAAATGTGATTAACAGTCTCCTCCGTTAGCATTATAATATACTTTGATCACGTGGTAATTGTGGCAACCACCCCTCTTCCCTAATTGAGGCCTATTAGCTGTAGAAAATGGCTGTTATAAGAAGTCCTCATAACTATATTTGAGATTTGAACAAAGGGTGACCACGGCTCTGTCTTAGAAAGGGTTCACGGCCTTCAATTATCTTTGGTTATAAGTGTGAATTTAATTAAAATGCCTTACATTCTTTAAAAAAAATACATCAATGACAATCTTAATTAAAGCTTCGTAACCTGAAAATTTAAAATACAATTTGGTAAATGTTGTAGTTGCTCTCAGCTGCTATTAAGGTCCAAAAGTCTAGGTATGTGCTTACGTTTAAAACATAAAATATGAGAAGCTATTGTAACAACTTCTATAGAAAAGCGTAAAAAAGTCCACAATACATAAATACTGCATGAAAGTGAAAAGAAAAGAAAACACATTTAACTTCATATAACTAGCGCCAACATCCAAAGATTTGGTTAGTGGATAAAGAAAAACTCGTACATCTACGTAAACTTGTGAAAATGAAATGAAATCTCTCAAATACAAATAACGTGACCTCTCTTAATGGATGACAACACATAGCTTGAATTTTTCCTTACATTTTTACTTATATTAGGCAGCACGTGCAAAAGTTGCGAACACAGTAATTGATTTGGTTGACATGACTGTTTTATCAAACGCCTGGCGGTTGGTTATTAAAACAATTTAAACAAAAGTCTATTACAAAAGCAATGATAACGCAAAATTCTAAATATCAGCTTAATTTTTTTTATTGGTCATATTGGTTATTACCCTCGTCAGATGTTAAGCAATGACGTGGACTAACACGGGGCATGCTTGTCTAGAAAATCTAACTAGTTCACTAACTATTCCCCACCAATCCTCTCAAAAATGACTGGAACACGGTAAAAACCGCTCGGCGATAAAACAAGACTTCAAAGCTTTGAGCACCGATGTAAAGTGGCCAGGCTATCGGTCTTTTAGAAGGTGCACTTCGGAAAGTGTGCGATGGAATTACACATTTTATTTTAGCAATGATTTTGAAAATACTTGATTATTTTTATCTGCTACTATATAACAAGTATCATTAATTCAGCGTTTTTATGAATTGTGTGTTCATTCAATTTTTTTTTTAAACGTGTGCAATTATTCTGTATTATTGAAAAAGTTCTCGCGCTTTTTGTCGAACATTTTTATCAGACTAGGGAGAGCGTTCATGCTCTACGTTCCAGCGACAAAGGATTGTTTAAGCCGTAAAGAGTATTTAAAAATTTAAATTCTAAAGCTCTAAAACAGTTAAATACAATTTATAGTGATGAAGACTATAATATTGGTTTCCTACGCTATTCTATAAAGTTAAGCACTATCGGTTATTTGTTACCTTTGTTCGTTGTGTGAAACCCTTCAATGTATCAGGCACATGTCGTGTTTTCTTCCAGATTCGGGGTGACGGGTTAATCGTAAATTCCAGATTATTGCCAATTTTGTGTCCAGAATCCAGCCCACATATTTTCATGTCTCCTTCGTTATTTAAAAGAAGAGATAGAATTGTAAACAGAATTGACTTGAGAAAAAATAAGTCACAATGATTTTAATGAACAATTGGCCACAAACTAGTAACTGCAAATTGATCTTATTTTCTAATTTTTTTTAAAACCATTTACCACTTTTGAGATATGATGGAATCTTAAACAACAATTGACAACCTAATAGTATTCTACGACATAATGTGTCCTATATTTAACTTGTAGATTGTTTTTTTTATTTTCCTTTAAACCAACAAAATACTGTTCTAAAATTAAAAACAAAAATTACTTTGACTTTCTTATCATGCCTACCTTGATTCCATAAAAAGTAGGTAGTAATTTTCAATTCCCTGTAATTTGCAAGACTTTGAAATACTAGAGGCACACCAAACGAATATTTCTTGTCGAAACTATAGATAACCAGTTGCGCCCCGCGGTTTCACCGCGGATAAAATGTATATTAATTATTTACTCATCCCACGAGAAAATTTCACTTTTCCGGCATAAAATGTAGCCTATATGTTAATCTAATGTATAAGCTATCTTGGTACCGGATTTCATCCAAATCTATTCAGTCGTTTGAGCGTGAAGGAGTAACAAACATACACACAAACACACATACAAACTTTCGCCTTTATAATATTAGTGTGATTTCAGATTTGAACACAAAATATTTTCTGGCACACTTTGTTTCTTTGAGAAACGTGCCAATGAAAGATATGAATTCGTAGACGTTCGTAAGCTCAAATTGTCTTCTTTAATAGGGGAGTTTTTTCAAACACTTCTCTTCTACGAATATAGCAATAGCTCTTTTGAATGGTGCGTGCTTGTTTGGTGTTTCTGAGAAATTTCTATTTAATATCATCGTATATTTTGATCCAACTAAGATTTTCATGATATTTTGTATTTTATGTATTGAACGTGTACCTATTTATATTTCTTTTCACCTAACTTGGGTGTTTACATATAACCGTAGTCATTATTAACTTCTTGTTAGTATGTCATATAAGTTATTAAATGTGTATTAAATATTAATGTACGATAGGAATTATATTCCTTCCCTTGAATAAGGATCTAGAGACCTATCTATATAGTATTATACAGTCCCTCGTTTAAAATTCGAGCAAAAATTTTTAGGACTTGGTATAATATTAAGAAAATTTATTTAAAAGCACGTGGTTCATATAGGCCATTAATAAAATCAAAGCATCTGCTTTAAAGCGCTGGTTAATGAAAGTTCTTCGAGGACTTATTACATCAATTTTCCATCAAAATATTCATCAATTTGAAGAAGGTTGATAATTTACCGAAACATGTTCGTGATCATGTTATGATATAAAATCATCTAGAAATTTCGATACTAATACATTATTAATAAACTGTTAACAAAAATAAAATTATAACTTATTGTATACGTAGGTACATCATCTGTAATATTCGTTGAAAAGAAAGTATTTACATTTCTTAGAATTGGAGTTCAATCGAATTCTAAATAGCAGATTCGATAAAACTTTGCATGGAAATAGCTTTTGTGAATATTCTTAGAATCGTCGTTTCACTTGTTTATTTAGAAAATTGATATAAAATGATTGCTTCAAATGTTATTACTCTCTTTAAATTTTATTTTCTACTAAATATAAATAATGAATAAGTAAATGGTGCAAGATAAATGTATGACATATATTAACTTATTAGGTATTGCTGAACATTTGGATCACTAATTCGGTCAACTGGATAAACAACCGAATCAATGCCAATGGAATTCGTCACTATAAATACAAAGCAAATAGTAGTAAAGGCAAGTAAGTAATTAGTACATACAAGGAAAGTAAATAAATCACACTGTGGGGGGAACGCGTTCTGTCTAGTCTCCATTGGTTTGACGTATTCTTATATATGATGTGGGGTCCCCCGAGGAAATCACAATTTTCGGAATTTTTTTTATTTATTTATTATAACTCTTTCACAAAACCTCATAGCGATCACCCTAAACATAAGATTATAGTGTACAAATACAAACCAAAACCCAGATATAAATCGTTTAATGTCCTTTATTAACTACCACAAAATAGCAATACATCGAAGTCAAGCAAGACATATACTTTTCAACAAGGCGTATGCACTTATGAGAAGAATCATAAAAGCTTTGTGTCACATGATAACTCTAGGCAAAAACCGAGGGACGTCACAGTCGTCACACAGACATGTTATAATATTTATCTTTCTATTCACGCCCCACATCAAATATATGCGTAACTTTATATCTTTTCATAACATAAGTGACGCGGATCGTAAAACGATGTTGTGATAAGTGAATTGCGATTTAATGGCATTACTCGTTGAGCCCGTTGATAAAAGTACATTAAATAGCTCAAAATTGTATACTTGTATAATTCTATTTCCTATCCTATATTGATTGAGCCTATTTGCAAGACGGCTTACCTCTAAATAATGTTGTTTGTACGTAGATAATGTAGGTTCCGGAATAACACAGAATACTTTTATCTTTACTTCCGTGTAATTGTTTGGTTTCTTTTTGGATAGGGTCGTCATTATCCGCGTGCGTGATGAAGCTGGTAACTGATATATTATAAAACATAGAAATTGGCAGAACGACGTTAAAAAGCCACTAATGAAAATGGAGTAAATATGTATAACGACAAAAACTATCAATGATGATGACTGTTCAAATATTATTCATTAGTACAATGCTGTATGGCAAAGCTGATCATAGTTAAAGCCAGCCATCTAGTCCCTGGTTGCTTCCACCAAAAGTTTCACCAAGTTCGTATTCGAATACGGTATTTTAATAAATTAAAATCCCACATAATTTCACTAAATATATGCAAACTAAGTCTGGTCTAATTTCCATTCATTTACTGCTGAAAGACAATAATCCCTTGAAAGGCACGTAAATGGGTTTATAAGCTGACGGCTTATCTCATTACAAGTCTTTTTAACTTCCCACGCTGATATAAAAGGTCGCCTGCATGTTGGAAACGACGACTGTCACAGTCGTTGTAGCTACTAATCCGACAGGATCGCATAATATACAAAGAAGTAAAAAGGTTTCATAAAAATTCTTAATAATGGACACTAAATAAAATAAATAAATCACCACCACAGAATAGATAGATACCAAGTACATCAGTCATGATAATTAAACGTAAAGATATTAAACGTAAGATATAGGTGGTAGTACTTTGTTGCAAAGTTCGTCTAGGTGGGTACTTCCGGTTTGCCAGTTATTCTGCCGCCAAGCAGTAGTGTGCAAGCACTACTGTGTTCCGGTTTGAAGGGCACTGTAGTTAGTGAAATTACTGGGCAATTGAGACTTTATGACCTGATCTCACAGTCTAGTAATCTTATTACCAGGCTGTGCTGATGTCTCAGGATGATGTGCGCAGTGCAGTGTCACTCGTAAATCTGTTTTGGGGTTCCGAATGATACTGTTCTGTTATGGGCGGCCGTGGCGCCTAACATCAGGTGAACGACTAGCTCGTCACATCACTCAGTAGTATAAAAAAATATTATTTAAAGCCGCTTTGCTTGCTCTGTGATTTCAACTTTTTCGCGTATCGGTTACTGATATTATTTTTTCTGTGTTCTTCTCTAGTACCTAAATGAGCATTGAAGCTTTGAGGCCGTGTAAGATTTTGTGTTTCTCTCAGTTTTACTACAGGCTATTGAAGTGAAACACATATGACTAACGAATATAATGCGTTAACTTATGCTGAATGACGAAAATATTAGTCATGATTTTTGTATAGCGTATTGCTTATGGCTGATGATGATTGACGATCAGAATCTAAAACCGTGTAGTGTATAATTCCATCAAATATCCGACAGTCATCATAATTCATGACTGATGGAATTATGTGATAGTTAATGAGAGTGTAGTTGGCGCCATCGAATCAGGTATCTCTTTTTTTTGTTTGATTTTGGCTCCACACTTTCGTGTATTTAGCCAATGTCAAGTAATTGATAATATCTCAAGTTAATTAATATCATATAATATGTCAAGTCAAGTCACAGTCCAAGGCATCAAGTTAAGTCATAGTCTAGTCTAGTCTAGTCATGTCATACTCCTAGTAAAGTGGTAGCAACTTTACCAGAAGCCTCTATGTAGTTTTGGAAACAACACGAAAAGAAACGTTTCACCATCATTATACCACTTTCCTACACTCATGCCTGTAATTCAGCACTTAACGAATAAAATGCCACCAATTTTATGCACTAACACTGAAAATAATACAAGTATTGGAAAATAATACAATGCGGCGACGCGATCTTTTTCGTTTTCCCACCAAAACTCCCAGGTATCTTTTACAATAGTCAAGATTGTAAGGAGAGCGTAATTGTTATCTATGAATAAAAGATATTCATCATTTTGCATGGTAGCCTTGCACAAAGCCTACATAATCACTAGGTGTGAAACCAGTAAACGTGATGCAGTAAACGTATTCATAGAGCTATGTTGTTAAAGTTATTATCTAACCACGTTCCGTGAAATAGGTAAATGTTTATAAAGGGCTGTGCTAATTCCCTGAAAATTAGTTTGAGCGGTTGCCAGAATTTGCAACTAGGGATCAATTATTAATTAAAACGCAATAGCGTAGTAAATTAGCTACGAATATAATTTTCTATGCCAACATAGGTAAACTATACGATGTGTGAAGTTCATACACGAGGCGTTTTGAAATTAGTACTTAGATATAAAATGAAATAATAATATCTAGTGTAATTCCGCTAAATTCAAGTACTTAGATTATCTATATTGGGGTAAAGGATTATTGTAGGTAAATTAATGAAAATACCTGAAAAAACCTAAAAATCATGAAATTACTATAACAAATTAAGTAAATATTATTATTATCAATTTTATATTAATTATTATTATTTTTACAGATATAAAATTAATTATTACTATTATAATTATAATAAATAAAACTGAACTTTAAATATTAAATTATATAAATATTATACAATTAATTATTATTATTACAAATTAAAACCAATACAGATACCCTCCCCTAAAAATCCTGAAATTACAATAACAAATTTAAAAATTATTATTGTGAAATTTATATTAATTATTTCTATTTTTATTGATATAAAATTAATTATTACTATTATTATTATAACAAATAAAACTGAAATTTAAAATATACAATTATATAAATATTATACAATTAATTATTATTATTATTACAAATAAACACCAATACAGATAACCCTCGACACGTGTTTCGCCTCTTCACGAGGCATCCTCAGGACCGTGTTGACTCGCCGAAGGCTCGCTCGAAAGTGACTGGGCGTTGCAAGTCAGTCGCTTTATATACCATTTCGTACCCTACCCCCACTAAAAATGCGAAGTAATGGTGACGAAACAATATTAGTTTGGTCATTCAACAGTGTATAAGATGGGTTATTATTTTTTAAGATTTCTAATTGTTCTAACACACATAATCTGAAACTTTTATCACACACGTGTAAAACATCAAGTTTATTATTGTCGCCTAAAGAATGGCCTGTATCAATTAGATGCTTCGCGAAATGTGACCTGTCTGGGTGGTTATTCCTATAAGCAGAAATGTGTTCTTTATATCTAGTTTCAAAGTTACGGCCAGTTTGCCCTACATAAACTCCGTTACAATCGTCACAAACTAACCTGTAAACACCGGATTTTTTAGACTTATTTAACCTATCTTTACCGTTACATAGTTGACGTATATTTTGTGTTGTACGAAAAGCAACGTGTACATGGTTTTTCCTAAGCACTCTAGCTATTTTATCTGAGATTGGACCTATGTAACTTAAGCTACCCACATATTTTTTAGTATTGTTTGATGGGCATGCACATAGTAGTGAACGAACCCTATTCTTTTGTTTATGTTGAATAAGATTATCTATCATTTGTTTATTGTAACCATTAGAAACCGCAATTTGGTATATTATATTAAGTTCTTTGATGTAGTTTGCTGGAGAAAGTGGTATTGTTACTAATCTATGTACATAACTACGGAACGCTGCTAGTTTATGCTGAAAAGGGTGACATGAAGAAGATGGTATGGTTATGTCAGTATGCGTGGGCTTATGATAAATTTGGAAATCTAAACTGTTATTAACCCTAGTTATGGACAAATCTAAAAACTTTTTAGATTTGTCCATAACTAGGGTTAATAACAGTTTAGATTTACACACAAAAATTAAGCGGAAGTTTTTTAGCTTTCATGTAAACTAACCTTGCTGTTTTGAGTTCAAATAACAGAGATAGGTGAGCTTGGGAGCTTGGCTCACGTTTATGTTCATCTAGGTAACTGCTATTAGGATATCTGTGAGAGTTACTAAGATTTTACGTCTGGGTCAAATCCAAGCTTTGTTTTGTAACCTCAGTTATGACCCACGCGGGCTGTTTTTATCAGTCTCAACCGAACTCTTAACGATGTAAACATCTGTTCCCAAAGTGACCGACAACTTGTTACGTCGGATCTTGTTGAGTTTGTTTTGCTAATAACTTGAAGGAAACTTCTATTAGCTTTTCCATATATTGTTCGTAAAGTAAACTGCCACCCACGCATGCGGTGAGGTTCCTAGTTGCTTGAGGTTGATAAACACGATATGCTAACGGGATATATTCAACTTTATCATATCATTTTTGGTATAGCACGTACTTATGATCATCATCATGAAGACATCCACTGCTGAACATAGGCCTCCACCATAAAGCTCTTCTTTGAGTGGCTGTTTGCTTCATACATCCAACTGCTCTCCTGGTTTTGAGCAGGTCGTCAGTCCACCTAGTAGTATTCAGTAGTCAAATCGAATAAGTAGGAAATAAAGTATAAGTATTTACAACAGAGTTGTACGACCTAGTGCGCAGCTTGTGGCCTTTGTTAATACACAACTTATCTAGACCTAAAAAACTAAACTATAACTAAGAACTTTAAATAAATAATCTCCTCAGTGACCGGCAATACGGATTTCGCCGAAACCGGTCCACTGGGGATCTTCTCGCGTATGCCACTCACATATTGAGCGAAGCCTTAGAGATGCATGGAGAGGCACTTGCTGTATCTCTAGACGTCTCTAAGGTATTTGATCGGGTCTGGCACGACGGTCTTCTGAATAAGCTTCCATCTTACGGACTACCTGCTGGTTTGTGCACTTGGATATCAGACTTTTTGAGGGAACGATCGCTTAGAGTAGTTCTTGATGGCTGCTCTTCCGATCAATTAGCTATTAATGCTGGTGTACCTCAGGGGTCAGTTCTTTCAGCAACACTATTCTTACTCCACATCAATGATCTGCTAAAGCCCGGTACCTTTGGGTATGCAGATGATAGTACTGTTGTTGAAAGATACACATCCAGTGCCCGAGCCAGTGGTGACGACATCCGCATTGAGAGAGAGGCTATGATTGAGCGCATGAACCTGGCTTTGAAAGCCGTGTCCGATTGGGGCGATGCTAACTTGGTTAGGTTCAATGCTGCAAAAACACAGGCGTGTTTATTCACTGCTAAAAAGAGCCCACTCCATCTGGCTCCTTCATTCCGTGGTGTATCTGTAAATTTAGGAAACCATCTTGAGCTTTTGGGTGTTGATCTCACGTCAAATCTAAACTTTGGATCCTACATCGAGTCCAAAGCCAAAGTAGCTTCAAAAAAACTCGGCATATTGTCCAAGGTAAGGCGGTACTTCACACCTGGACAGCTTCTAAATCTGTATCAAGCACAAGTCCGATCGTGTATGGAGTACTGCTGCCACCTGTGGGACGGGTCTGCCAAGTACCAGCTTGAGGCTCTGGACTCGATTGAACGGCGTGCCAAAAGGCTCATTGACGACGACACTTTGGTTGGTGAAAGGCTCCAGAGCCTTGCACATCGACGTAAGGTGGCAAGTCTGTCGGTTTTTTACAGATTACACCACGGTGAATGCGCTCAAGAACTGCATGATCTAATTCTCCCATCACCGTTCCACTACCGGACTACTAGACGCTCGGCTAAGCGCCATCCTTTTGTGGTCGAAATACCACCCATTAGTACCAAGCGATTTGACTCAACGTTCTTAATTAGAACGGCTAAGGAATGGAATGCCCTGCCAGCGTCTGTGTTTCCGGCGAAATATGACCCTGGCGTGTTCAAGAGAAGAGTGAATAGGTATTTACTTGGCTAGCATGCTACACCTTCGATCGCATCGTCACTTCCCATCAGGTGAGAGCGTGGTCAAATGCTAGACAAGTTTGAAGTAAAAAAAAAAAAAAAAATTTAAAATAGCCCGTTTGTGAAGGAGAAAGATGCTGAATGTTGGCAGCATTAGCACGTTGGATGGCAATGCTTATTTGTTGTGCAAAAAAAAAGCTAGAATTCTGGTTAACTGATGTTTCCACCAAAAGTTTGGCCAAGCCCCTATGATAATATTTAAGTCCAATGTTTTTCTATAATTATAGTTGTGATTAAGATTGATATCGCCCACACGTGGTTGAGGGAACACAAAACGTGGCCCGGCCTTGGCCGACTTTATTCGCAAAATTATCGAATTGAACCTTGATCTTTCCATGAACGGTTATTGCAACAGTAGGTTTATTATGTGTGTTACAGTATACTGTCTTACCATTGCAGGCCTTCAGAATAATATTAGATTAATATTAATACAGTTTTATTAAAGATATCTTGATCACGGATTGCATCTTATAGAGGTCCCGATTGCTCTCAATAGACAACGATAGCTAAGTCAAAGAAGAAGGCTTTAAACCAGATGGCCCTAAGTTTTGACGTTAGACTAACTAGCCAACAATAGAAGGTAGGAACGAGAATGCAAAACAAACTAATTCATATTTTTGAAACTGTATAACAATTAATAGAATCGTTATTCTTTCGTATTTAAATATTTTAAACACAATAAAACTCACGAGTAACCCATTACTTTCATCAGGTTATAAATTACAATGTATTCTTTGGCATAAAAAGATGTGGTATAAATATGATTATACCTAATTAATTATAACCATTTTAATGAAATAAAATAAAAATTAAGATTCGGCTTATGTAAATACGTAAAAATGTTTGCGTAGATGCATAGCTAATAAAAATACTTAAACTAAAAATTTAGGAAAACACTAGTAAGTCAGTTAGCAAACTTATAACAGATTTATTTGCCTTGGGATTTAAAAATAAGAAGTTATTTATACATTTTCCATATTTTCCTTCAAATGCGATCAGTTATGAATATTTGATCTTGTCACGTGTCACAGTCACGCCACGGCGCCGTCACGTCGTAGGTGCAAAAGGATTGAGTGGAAATGGGTAGGCGTGAAAAATTAATATCGACTTGCTAGAGCATGTATTACGTTTTGAATAGCTTCTAAAACTGTTTGAAAACTCTTGCTCACTCATGTTGATACATCTTTAATAGCATAGCTCCTAATAATCTCTTGTCGATTTGATGTTTTTTACATATCTATACTGTGCACTAAACCACACGTAAAACACTAACTTATCTGTGCTGAGGCTTTTGTCCAGCAGTGGACTAGAGCTTTTTAAACGAGGTAATATTGTTTTATACAGACTTTTTCACCGTCAGTCATTTATTCATCAGGTGGGTGATGGATTAGAGCACACATTTCTAAGTATCGCCAATTTCTGAAACAGGTACAGTATGTGCAATGTATAAAGGTATATAATAGGAGCAAGCTCCCGTCACAGTTAGCCAATGTATAGTGCGAGCTACTTGGCACGCTCGTCGAGCCACTGAGTGCTACTCAAGAGTCTAGTGCTTATTAAGTACCTACATGTGAGTACCAGCTACACACAGAAGAAAAAATTGGACAGCCGAGTTATTGGAAACAGGTTTCAGCTTCGGCCTAATATTAGCTGGAAGATGTTTACTTCTGAATATAGCCATAAAGATCATTCACCACTCTTGGCAGGCGTCAATACTGCTGCCTATTCTTTTACAAGCTACACTGTTATTGGAACAAAGTTCCTTATCGCGCGTTGCAAAAGGAGGCTAGACGGAAAAAAAATTAAGACCAAAAATTGTAACGACACTTTTTGAAGCCGTGCGGCGTGCGCTTTTCTCTGTCTGTCTCTTTCTCTCTCTCTCTCATAGAAAACAAACCAGTTATTTTCGTTTCGTCTTTCTATTTCGCATTCATATTATACTAATATTCTTTCTATTTACATTATATTTGTTAATAATAAAAAATATTATTATTTAAAAAAATAAAATTTTATTACAATTCCTTCATCGAAAGGAATTTCGTTCTATCCGGGTGTCCCTTGACACCTCTCAAGTTTTTTTGATTTTTATATCGATATATGTAAGATAAAGTAACGATTTTCAGAAAGACCAAACTACGATCATTGCAATAGAAACTTGATTGTCCTTTGTGTCACAGTTGAATAAACGACATCACAAAGAATCCATCACGTCATGGCCACCCATAATAGTTGCAGTACCACATAAAGTCCCGGCACTGCAATGCGCACGTCCATAATAAGTTTTCTAGACCGTGAGAACAGCTAGGCGATCACGAAACTTGGTTGCAACCAAAAGAAACACGAATTTGTATATATTTGACAGTTTCAATACGTAGCTTATGTACATAGTTGCCGTGGAGATTTTCGAATTAGGAATCCTATTGCATTACAATCGTAGTTCCATGATCATATCCCCGGGTCATAAAATGTAATTTACTCAGTAGTTAATTTTTAAACTATTCCTACATACATACTAGAGAAAGCTCGCCAGTTAAATTAGTGGTCTGTCTGAAACCAAGTTCCTACTTAGCTTACAAACCGAGCACTTGTTAATAGACTCTACTGGGGATGGGTCAATGAACTGTGATTTGGTTCGGACTTAATGATATTTTGGTGTTAATGTTGAACGTGCTTGTAATATATTTTCATCACACTTCCTCGTAAGTGGATCTTATTACACCGTTTTTAGGTTCGTTATCCTAGATTATACTCGCGTACTTTTTACTATATTTTACAGTACGCACTTGTGGTTTATTATAATATCCCGATTCAGTTAAGTTTGTATCTCACTGCAAGTTATATTTATGAAGACGAAGAATTTTTAATTTACCCGGATAATCCAGTTTAAGTATTTGTCCTACCTATAGAGTCTTTATAGCGGCTACATTAGTACACATTTTCTTGAATAAATAAATTGTATCTCCTTCATGGCTAACATTTTAATTCATCAAATAATTAACAATAAGTTGTGTTTTAAATACGTTATTATTAATTCGCTTTATTACATCTTTCTAAATATTTTTGATATCGGCTCACGAAACCAAATATTTTTTCTAAAATAAATTTCCTTAAATTCACATAATCAAACATACAAACCATTTTTAATTTTTATATACATATAATTAGGTAATTAAGTAAGGCTTTTGCGCACAGAATTCACACTATTTACACAAGTTAAGTCTATTTGTCTGTCTATAGGATTACGCTGCTAGACTCAATCTGGCTTAAGACAATTGAGTTAATGAAATTTTACGTTATTTCAGCAAACATCTGCTCAATGAGTTACTTATATAAATAAGAAATTTTCATGAATATAATCCATTCAGACTGTTGATCGACAAGCCTAAAGGCAAATCGTTTCTATTATTAGGTACAAACCATTGTTAACACAACTTTTATTTACATACCTTTTACTTTACGTAACAATTCAATATCGAACAAATAGGTATCACATATATCTTTTTTTCTAAATATAGAACACTGACAGAGAAACATTGCTGCCGGTGTGCCATAAACTGTGTTCTATTTACGTCCAAACTGGCATTTATACGTTCATTAATCAACTCCGTGGTTAGTGGAACACAGTTAATAAAGATTTATCACGCAATCGTCCTTTTTCGCTTTTCGTAGATAAACTGCGCGGGAAGCATGAGCTGTAGAAATGGACATTTCTACAGCTCATGCTTCCCGCGATTTGTCGCGGACATTTCTCTAGACAAAGCATTCGACCAATGAACGATCGCGCGGATCACGTCATAAATCTTTTGTTGTGTTTTGATTGGTCAATTTCTTGAGAGTAGAGATTGGTTGATTTCTATAACACATGCTACCCTCGGTATCTTTTAAAATATAAATAGGAACATCTATACTTATAAAATTCTGAATGACTGACTTATATATCAACGCACAGCCTAAGCCGCTGGTCCTAGAGACTTGAAATTTGGAGGGTGTGTTCTTTGTAAAGTGAAGGTATCCTTTAAGAAAGGGTTTTTAGAAATTTCACCCCCAAGAGGGTGAAATGAGTGGTTGAATTATTTACTTATATGCCACGTGGGCGAAGTCGTGGGCAGAAGTTATTTATTTCATAAATGGTCGTTAGAATAAGCTATATACTTTTTTCCTGATCAGGTTGATACGGTTCTATAGCTGGAATAGGGATCTCCCCTCACAATAGAGAGTGTATGCGATAATTCGCCATGCTGGCCAAGTGTGGGTTGGTGCATGACATGTTCTTAACCTTTCGTGATTCCTGACATGCCGGTTTTATCACAATGTTTTCCTTCAGGGTTGTAACACCCGTTGTAGTTGTAAACACTGTTGATATGTGAAATTGATACATAGAACAAAGTCAATTCTAAATCAAGCTCCAGTAAAGTTTACTTTACATGAGGTTTCGGAGAGAAGACAAAAATACATGTTTTTTTATTTTTGACTCATTTAGTTTTCACTCGTGCTCATTCATAAAATATGCCCGTACTCATTCGAAATAATAATAATAACAACGCGCGACAATCACATACATAGATCCTGGACGATAATTAGGATTCCCTGTGTCAGGGACCCAGGAACTACAAGGACCATAGTCTCACAACACAGACTCAGAACAAATATTAGCATTTTTTTTGTGAAAAAATACTTGTCTTGTCGCGAGAAGCGAACTCACCACCTCTGGGTTATTAGCCATCCTGCTCAACCATCACACCTTAGAGGCTGTTAATTATTGTGTCTATTGTTTCTAAATCATTTAGTTTTCATTCGTGCCCATTCGCGAACACATGCCCTTAGTAATAAAAATTGTGTAGCATGAATAGGTAGTTTATGTTTTATTTTACTCTTTATCACATTCGAAACGGGCAAAGTTAGTATAATGGAGTTAACGGGCTTTATCCAACAAATTATACACGTTTTGGTAAATAATTATGTCAAGCAAACAACGTTACTTTTTCGGATTCCGTAATTTATTTCGCAGACCATATATATTATTTCTTTGTTTAGTGTCGTTTGTGGAAATAAATTCAATTCTTGAAATGTCAGTAATTAATAGGTTTAAATTTATTATATCTTCAGTAATCTCTGTTTGCGATTAGGTAGAATAGAAACCTAATCCGTTTGTTAGGAATAATTATTTCTCCAAACAAATTTGGCAATGGCGTGTGGTTTTGTCAGCACTCAGCTCTTTGTTGTAAATGTCAACATTAAATACCTATCAAGTACTTACAAATATCTTCTATGAGCAGATTTTGAAGATAGTCCGAAATTGTAAATTCATTATATTGATCAAGTGAAACTTCTTTACACACGCTTGACTTGAGGAATAAGCTTGTGAATGCAAGGCGAACGGAAGTTGAAGTTGGTTCACGTAGATCTCCATTGTCAGTAAAAAATGTATTATTATGTTGTATGTCCGGTAAAATGACAATTTACAAGTCAAGATGGCGACATCAACATTAAACACTTTTACTTCAGTCGTGTGGTTTTACCTAGTGTTAGTGTTCACTATCCACAATCACAGAAAAAAATCAGAATCCTATCACGTAAATAGAAAAATTGAAACCTGTGGTACATGGGACTGACCGCGTGACTGACACTGGCGCTGGAGATATCAACTCTTTAGTACTCTAGGTATCCACTTAAGCTCCAAACTTCAAGTATCATCAAAATTGATTCTTAACCGCAGTATATTATGTATAGTAATAATGTATTTTTATATTATCGCATACATAGAGATACCTAAGCATATACCTAAGGCATCCGTTTCTTTAAATGATATTTTGCATAAAAGTCCTCCATTTTCAATTAACCGAGATACGTAAAACGTGCGCTGAATGAAGCGGAAGTACTACGCGGAAAGGAAACAGTATTATGTCGCCGTCACGTAAATAGAGGGCTTCCCCTGTCATGACGAAATACGAACCTTTCTTTTTCAATGCGAAAACACGTTTATCGTCTCTCTTTATCTCTTACAGTTGTTATTGCTTTGGATATTGAGAGGTCTAAGCTGTGATTGTTTTATTATTATTTATCTACTAGCTTATGCCCGCGGTTACGCCCGCGTGGCCTATAGGAAGCGAATTGCATATTTTTTTCCGAAACAAACATTATAAACGTTCTCACTCTCTCTCGATATATTATATAAACTGACAATATCCTAAACAGTGTAAATAACATGAAACTCTGGGATAAGCTAAGGTTAGATTGGGAGCTGACCCCAATGTCAATTTGTTGTCATAACAAAACGGGAAAAGGCAATGAGGCAAAGAAGAGTAAGTATTTAATATACGCGTTTATTAAATGAAATTACTTATAACTTGCACAATATTTATTTTCTCACACACAGATATATCAGGGTTTTTTCTTTGTTTCTTGTTTAAAGTTTAAATTAATATTAAAATTAACACTGACATAATTATATAAGTCAAAGGATGGGAGAAACCTCGGCTCCTGAAATACAGTGTTCTCGCTAGTTCGGGAGTAAATGGACTCATTAACATGTATGAAACCCTTTTAAGTCAATAAATGATTATTTTAATTTGAGTGTATGACTTTTGAAGCCCTTTTCCCCTCTGTTAGGGGATGATTTTGGGAAAACTGTGATACACGTATCACATAATTTTAATTGAAGAACATGTTGTGTATAAATTTTCGAGTCAATTGATCCGGAGAAGAAAAATTTTCGTAGATAAAATTCTTCCACCCCTAAGAGGTTAGGCCTTAGGGGTGAAATTTCGAAAAACTCTTTCTTAGTGGATACCTAAACTTTGCAAAGAACACACCCTCCAAATTTCAAGTCTCTAGGACCAGCGGTTGAGACTATGCGTTGATATACAAGTCAGTCAGTCATTCAGTCAGTCAGGACTTTGAATTTTATATGTATAGGTTTATTAGTTATTTAGGCAATAAGAGCTGGGGTCATCGATCGATGTTCATATTGATATGACGAACACTTGATTATGAATACTTACCTCAAAACTATTTTAATAGTAGCAAGTACAAAGTGATTAGTAAATTCAGCCCCGGATGCAAAACGGGGGAAAGCCTCTGTGGTGTGGTGGTTGAGCAGGTCGGGTTATAACCCGGAACCAGCGGGCTCGATTCCCGTGGCAGGACCAAGTATTTGTGCATAAGAAAAAGCGCATATACTTATTCTGAGTCTGGGTGTTGTGGTACGATGGTCCTCGTAGTTCCTGGCTCCCTAGATACATGGAATCCTATTTTGGGTCCAGGATCTATTTAATAATTTTATTTAGTTAGGCAAGCGACTTATAGAATTCACGTAAGGTTGTAACTTAGAATAAAGAATTATTTATTATTTAAAAAAAACATGTCTTTGAAAAAATAACTTATTTGAGTATAACCTAATAAAGAGCGCTTCCTCGCCGTACGCGTACGCTCAAAGCTCAAAGTAAATTGCAAACCCACATCAATAAAAATAAACATTACGCAATTTTTCTGTTCAGTACAAAATATTGTAGATGACAGGAACGTTTTAGCTGTTATCGCTCGAAACAATCTTTTTGTAAACAGAAATTCAATTTAGTTATTATAATAGAAAATTAACATTCCGTTTCGCAGAAGCAGAACGCACCGAAAAGCCTTCTTTATTTCGCAACAAAATTTAATTAGACGTAGAAATGGTTTCTATTCATAGAACGAAATTAGTAAATAAGTTTCAAGCTTTCTATTCTGTCATTGTAATTGGGGCGCGCAGTTTCAGCCGCTCTAGATTACTAGAACTGTATCTTATTTTGATATTATTTTGTGTGAACATTTTAGTTATAACCTAAATTAGTAATCACTATTGAAATAAATTAAATAAATAGTTATGGTCATTTCACACAGCGTTATCTAGCCTCAAACTAAGCAAAGCTTGTACTATGGGAGCCAAAAACTGATAGAATATTTAGATGCTTTTTGTAAATACACACATAGAATACAATATAATACTCAGAAACAGAATAAACAGCTACATTCATCACACAACCGTTTGCACTGGGTGGGAATCGAACCCACAACCTACAGTTTAGAAGGCAGAGCAACTACCAACTGAGTTATTAGACCAGTCAACTGAAGTACCTATTATATTTAGAAAAAGTCACCAGCTTTTTCAATTGTTATTTTTTTGATACTTGATTGCAAGAATTACTTGATTTTTATATGCTTGTACGAGTAGATACAAAAACAAACAGGTTCAACCGCACGGTACTGTTTTCCGCGAAATTACATCCAAAATTGTTTCACCCATTTTTTTTAGAAATATCAATATGACTATCTAATTAGCCTTTTTGTGGACGAGCTATTGCTGTTGGACTCTATAGACCTTTACAGCGTCACCGGACTATTTGACTCACACTGGCAACCCTGACGAAGGAAAGCGCGTTCAAAGGTATAAACAGAAAGACAAACAAATAATAAAAATAAATATGTTTTTAATTCTATATCAATAATGAAATTAAAATAACATAATTGAAAATTTCAAAAAATATTCTATGTAAAGATTTAACCCAGTTACAGTTTTATTATACAATTTTAAGGCTTATACTATTTTAAGATTATGTTTGTTGTGTACTGTTTGTTGATCCTAAATAAAAAATAATAGATAACACTTATTTTTAAATAATAATAATAATAATAACGCCCAACGATCACATACATAGATCCTGGACTCTAACTAGGATTCCCTGTGTCTAGGGACCCAGGAACTACGAGGACCATGGTCCCACAATACCCAGACACAGAACAAATAAGTATTTGCGCTTTTTTTTCGTGGCACAAATACTTGTCCCGCCGCGGGAATCGAACCCGCCGCCTCCGGGTTATGAGCCGACCAGCTCAACCACCACACCATAGAGGCTGTCAAATTATATATATACAAATAATTCCGAATACACAATTTTAAGTCCAGTGGACAAACTATTAGAGTTTCTATTAACATAGCATAAACGTTCATCAGCGCAATCTCCTGATGCCCTTCATCGCTAAGGGAGCAAAGGAAATAGTTTCTTCGCGTTCAATTTTGGTTCATTAACGCTCGGATTTCTAACTGACGCCAGTATTTTATACTAGGTGCGCCCCGCGGTTTCACCCGCGATTAAAAAGTATTTTAATTATTTGCTTAAAAATTTCACTTACCGGGATAAAATGTAGTGTATGTTAATCCAGTGTATAAGCTATCTTGATACCGAATTTCATCTAAATCCATTCAGCCGTTTAAGCGTGAAGGAGTAACAAACATACACACAAAAACACACAAACTTTCGCCTTTATAATTTTAGTGTGATTATGAAAAATTCAATTGACTGACTTACCAATAAGACAGAGAAATTACTGAGTATCTATGAGCCAACAAACAATAGCTGCAGTAGTTTATTTGTTAGTTACTACTAATTGCATTTTGCACCTTATACAATATCAGCCTTATTAATAAACAGTATTAGTTCTTCTGCTTTTGTCCTTTTTTTGCTACTGGAATATTTAACTGGATCGAAAGAGACAAAAGATGGTGTAACTAGTCTAAAGCTAGTTCGTGTTTATTAATAAGGCTGCATAGGTATAAGTTTTTAAAATTATCTTTAAGGTTGGGCGATGTGGTCGCACAGCGACGAAGCCCATAAAATAAATTTAAAAAAAAATCTTTAAGGTGCGATTAAAGGAACTGCAGCTATTTAGCAAACAATTTGTAATTAACTCTAAAGAAACAAATATCCTCAGGGTCCCACTCAGCCCTGCTTTCTGCTGGTTTATTAGCGCTTGGTTCTTTCAATAGGTACTGTACGTTTTATTATGAGTGGTTTTGTTTTATACAGTTCATTTATGGGCTGCAGTTTTATGATGAGTTGCTTTTTATGGGTGTTTCGCATGTTGTGCTTTTTATACTTATCCACTCGGTTGTACTTTTTTCTTGTTTTTGTTATGGCTCCACACTTTTGTGTATTTAGCCAGTATCAAGTAATTGATAATTTTTCAAATTAAAAGGTATTAGATATATGTGTCAAGTCAAGTCACAGTCCAAGTCATAATCTAGTCTAGTCTAGTCAAGTCGTACTCTTAGTAAAGTGGTGGCAACTTTACCAGAAGCTTCTATGGAGTTTTGGAAACAACACGAAAAGAAACGTTTCACCATATTATACCACTTTCCCACACTGATGCCTGTAATCCAGCACTTAACGAATAAAATGCGACTAATTTTATGCACTAACACTGAGAATAACACAAGTTTTGGAAAATAATGCAATGCGGTGACGCGATCTTTTTCGTTTTCCCGCCAAAACTCCGGTTGTACATGCTATGTATCCACAAATATAAAAGACGATGATTGGACCACAGAATACGGACAGATTAATAGTAGGACAAGAATGACACATGTGTCATCACACTAATATTATAAAGGCGAAAGTTTGTATGTGTGTATGTTTGTTTCTTCACACTCAAACGGCTGAATGGATTTGGATTAAATTCGGTACCAAGATAGCTTATACACTGGATTAACATATATGCTAGATTTTTTCCCGTGGGATGTGCAAATAATTAAAATACTTTTTATCCGCGGCTGAAACCGTGGGGCGCAACTAGTTTATACATATAATTGTATTGATTAAGAATTGATTGAAGTGAACACTTTTTAGGCGGGTTGAGCACTTTTTGGGTAAATAAAAATCATGGGACTCACGTCATCGTCACCGAATGCTGTTCATGAGCTATATGTATACTCTGTATATATGTGTACTTTTTGGGTGAACAAAACTCGTGAAACTTGCGTCATAGTTTCACAAGCTATATGTCACAAGTCATTTAGTTTTAACTTCTATCGGCAGTCTCTAAAGACTGCCCGCACATTTTTTTAATCAACCATCAAGTGCATTTAATTTATTATCCTACTTACCCCCCTTTGGACACTTTTTTATGTTTTGGCTCCACACTTTTGTGTATTTAGCCAGTGTCAAGTAATTGACAATTTATCAAGTTAATGATATTTCACGCAAATATGTGACAAGTCACAGTCGAAGTCATCAATTCAAGTCATAGTCTAGTCAAAGTCATACTCCTAGTAAAGTGGTAGCAACTTTACTTGAAGCTTCTATGGAGTTTTGGAAACAACACGAAAAGAAACGTTTCACCATCATTATACCATTTTCCTACACTCACGCCTGTAATCCAGCACTTAACGAATAGAATGCCACCAATTTTATGCACTAACACTGAAAATAACACAAGTTTTGAAAAATAATACAATGCGGTGACGCAATCATTTTCGCTTTCCCGCCAAAACTCCTTTGGACACTTATCATCGAGAATCCTCTGCTGCAAGTGATTATGGCAAAACCGAATAGAAAAAGAAGAATGTAAAAAGTAAGAACAAAAAGAAGTACGTATGTAAGAAACGTAAGTGAAAAATACATGGTATAGCTGTTCATGGGAATTAATCTGAATGTTCTAGTTTATTCCACAAAACAGCATCACTCTATTTTTTCTTTCGGGGAATATATTCGGTGTTTTTTCATCGGCTTACTTAGACATACCTCATCTTTTAGGTAGGTACCATCTATCGAAAAATACCTATCTAATCCAGATCCAGATTCATCCAATCACATCGCACCGTCTTTGACAATCCCACATCCAATAAATTGTTGATATCGCCGATGTTATTAAGCCGTAACTCAAGACGCAATTTCAGTGGCTTTCGGCGACTTCTGCAATACGTGAGTGTTGTACTAAGTATACTGTACACATCGGGTAAAGGCATAACATTGAATGTTACGCCCCAGTTAATGACGTGGTTTACTGAGGCTATAGAATATACGGATGTCTTTATCTGGATTTATAAGGGTTTGTTTGTTTTGGTTGAAATTGGAAGGTCTCTGTAAGAATAAAGATTTAAAGAGCCAGCCATGTTTCTATATAGTTTGCCTTGCAATACCAAGGTTGTGAAACCAATGTGAACGGTACTTTCAATTTACTTTCTGGATTCAATCCAATGCCCAATATTATCGTCAAAGCTGTCACCTTCGTGGTGTAGTTGAGCAGGTCGGCCCATAGCCTGGAGGCAGCGGGTTTGATTCCCGCGGCAGGAAAAGTATTGCATATGGGAAAAAAACACAAACACTTGTCCTGAGCCTAGATATTGTGGAACCATAGTCTTCGTAGCTCCTGAGTCCGTACAGGAATTCATAGTTAGGGTCCAGGATCTAGGTTTGTGACAGTTGGGTGATTTTTATCTATTTTTTTAATGTCCAATCCAACATGTGAGCAACAGGAAATTGCATTTTATCTTGGCATCCACCTTGAGAGTGTGCTGTGTACATGAATAAATGCGTTGAATTTCAATTTGAATTTGATGCAAGAGATTTATAGTTTGTACGCGAAGAAAGCTCTTCCACTATGCCGCAAATATTTACTATATATACTATACTGTACCTTTTGAATTTTTCATTCATCATCAGCTGGAACACGGCTTCTGCTGACTACTATAGGTCCTGCTAGTTCAGATTACATGGGCCGGGTTAAACGGGCTTAGAACCACAGAGGCTTATAAACAAGCCAAAATTTCCTTATAAAGGCTGCCTGGAAGAGCTTGCATGCTAAGACCGCCCATTGTATTAGTACAAGTTAAATTAGAGATTATATACGTGAATAAAGAGCTGTTCTATCTATCTACAAGTTTTCCCGCATTTTAATTTATATTTATAGTCATGATTATATCTAATCAGTAACTACATAGTGTAATTAATTTTCGATTTAGTTACATAACCCTGCCATGAAATAAACCTCCCCGTAACAATTTGTTGCGGCCTCGATTCGAAAGTAAATAGAACGGAAAAACTAAAACGAAAGGCGTTTATTTATCAAGACCTACGGTGAAACTAGGTCACTGTCAAGAACCAAGATTGGGGTCTACCTACTAACCCGTAGCTTTGCTGTTTTTGAACAGAAATTAATTTCAAACTTAGTTTGTTTTAGAGAATGTAAACAATTCTGGGCTTTATTGTAATAGCCCAAGTTTGCAAGCACTTTAATTCAGTTGGCGGGGGAAGACCGACGTGCGACAAGTTACAGCTCGAGAATGTTCATAGCTGTCTGTGAGCTGGCGTGGGAATTTGTTCCCGTCATTTGGTTTCAATGTTATATGTTATAAAGAGCTAAGACAGTAATCTGGAAGGTGACAAACCCTGGGAGTAATACGAGTCGTTTGTAAGACCTGCCTCCAGTACGATATTTCGGTTAGAAACATCGAGCAAAATTGTCATTGATTCGATTGAATGGAAAATCTAATTTCGGTTCAACGGTATAATAAAGGAATTTGCAACGCATTTTTTAAAATTTAGACATTGTATACCGATTACTTCTGTTTCTGGGCTAATTTACATGATAATGGTTTTTGTTTAAAAGTACTCAAGGTCTTTCTTTTATATCTTTTCTACCGTCATTTAGTATTTTTAGTAGTCGTTTACCTAAAGATATTTAGATTAATCGGTGTCTTACGCACTAACTTTACTGCGCATTTCTAAAATTAGAATTGTCCTGCTATTTAGGGTATGTGAAGGAGAAAGGGCTTTTCTCAATTAAAAAACGAATAAAGGTTGAAAGCATTTTAATTATATTTTCTTCGTGTTCTAAAAAGCTTGAAATTTATGAAAATACCCCTCATATCTACTCAGTTATAAAGTTCAGAGACTGGCAATATTTGGATCTAGTAAATATACTTAGGTACATAACTAGATGCGTTGGTATTAATGTCTCAATACATATTGGTACATACCAAGAATTAATGCTGAATGCTAAAATTATTGTAATATGATTACACATATATATTTATTTTAGTTATTACAATTTTACTTACCAATTTTTGAATATACTATGTTCTTGAGATCTGTGAAATGTCTTAACAATTTTTTTTGCGAAAAATTGGTTGTTTTTTTTTGTATGTAACCAATACCTTTGACGCATATACCTACATACAATACGTAGGCGAACAAAGGCTACCAACCTTTCTATACATTTATCCAATATTCCCCCGGTTCTCAGGATTTAGCGTTAAAAAGCAAATATAATCAATCACGGCAGCTCGACGGACTGAATAACGGATGCACGTCACACCACGGCGACTGACCTTAATTGAATTCCACGTGTTTGGGTAAAATAGAACAAGGGATTCGGCGGAACTTGTCACTAAAACAAAGAAAGTCAACAATCAGTTTCTGGGTTCTGTATATAACGCAGTAATCTTTATTATGGGGATTGGTAGTTCAAATCCAAAGGGTCTAAACAGACAAGACTTGTGGCATAGCGCACACGGATTGATATTACCTAACTATAAACTAAGGTAACCTGGAAGAAAGCGCTTAATGTGAAAAGGCCTCCCTTTGTTCTACCATTTTTTGTAAGTTTTTTAAAGATGCATTTTTATGTATTAGTTAGTGTTTAATAAAGTATTATTGAATTGTATTGTACTGTATAAACTAATAAGATTGTTGCCGACCTGCCAACATTTTAAAATATTTAGTTTTATATTATTATTTTATATTTTTAAAGTATTTATGATAGACGGCTTTTTGTTAAATCTTTCTTAGATATGTATGATATCTACTACTACTACTACTATAGTTGAAAGAGTGCGGTTCTATTTAGCTTAATATATATATTTATATAGTGATCTTTTCTGGTTTTAGGTGTGCTTAATTCCCATTGAACCTGTTCATCCACAACACCCTTTAACCAAGAATCTACTAGAATTCAATAATCTTTTACCATGATCACGCACGTCTCACTCCATTTATTGTACCTACATAATATAAAAATTATTATATTATTGAATGACGTGACGAGTTCGTCGTTCACCTAATGCTAAGCGACACGGCCACCCATACAGTTGCAGTGTCACTCAGAACTCTATTCTAATGTAAAGTTTCGCTTGACTGCAGTTGAGTCTAGTTATAAGACTTGACTGGCCCGATAGCTCAGTTGGTAGTAACCCTGCCTTCTGAACTATGGGTTGTGGGTTCGATTCCCACCCAGGACAAACATTTTGTGTGATTAACATAGGTGTTTGTTCTGTGTCTGGGTGTTATATTGTACTCTATGTATGTATTTACAAAAAAAAAAGGTATCTAAGTATTGTATCAGTTATCTGGTTCCCATAGTACAAGCTTTGCTTAGTTTGGGGCTAGATGGCGTTGTGTGAGATGTCCACACATAGTATTATTATTATTATAAGATTAATAGACTGAGATCAGATCATCATCATTCAGTCTCAATGCCCAGTAATTTCACTAGCTACAGTACCCCTCGAAGAGGAACAAACTGCTGCTTGGCGGCAGAATAACTGGCAAAGTGGTTGCGGTGGTACCTACCCAGACAAACTTTGCAGAACCATCCTACAACCTGATATTGATTTAAATTACCATTGAATGTAGGCTTTTATCGTTACTTAGTTTAGTTTATTTATACACTCTCGAATTTGAGATTCAAAATACAATAAACCCACGCAATATTTTCATGAACTTGTTACTTAAACTTCACAGGTTGTTGAATTAGAAGCTAATTTTAGAATAATTAACCTTAATGGCGTCGGCTTTTCTTCCTTTCATTTATTTACGACCATAATATACTTCTACAAACAATATAATAAAACTTTAACATTTTTTTAAAGATATTTAAACTATTATTCATCAGTGTTTTACAAGTATTTAGCAAAAATGCCTTGAAATACTGACTGACTATAATACTGACATATAGGAATGGAAACATAAAAAATAGCTACATTTATTTCTGAGTATGATTAAGGACAGAAGAACCAAAAATGGCTTTCTATTACATTGGTGAATTCCTTCTTTATTTCAAAGGGCCTTATTGAGTGAAAGAAAAAGATTCAAATTTGTTCATCTTTAGCAATGTTACGACTCTTCAACAAAATTAACATATCATGGCAACGTAATTCTCTCAGCAGTTGGCTGTCAACAAAGTCCGAGGTCGATTCATCAAATCATCCAACGCCTAAAATCCAAGCTATCTTTGCCTGGTATCTTTGTTTGGTAACTAATTGGATAATAGCGACATAAACTCTGTGTATTATGATCTATTTTTAAAAATCACTGATTTTAGTGCGAGCGGCCTTGAGCTGAAATTCTTCAATATGTGTATTTTATTTCAGTCGACAATCCCGCAACTAAATTTGATTTTACAAAAGTTTAATAGTTTATTGACAATCATTCACTTTTTTTTATTAGATTCACCTATTCTGGACGAATAGTACTCTCAATTTTTTAAGAAAAAGTCAAATCTTTTGAATTTTTGGATTCAGAACATCGAACCATCTAAAATGGGAAAAATAAATTCCTACATCATAACCAGTAAAGTATAGCAAGAAATATCCTTTCCTCTAGATAACCGGTTCTCAAACTTGATATTATATAATATAATATTAATTTAGTACGGGGTCTTTAGATATTGTACAATTAACCTATTTTAGCGAGGCCAGGAACACGATGGCTATTAGTCTGCCCAAACATGGAGTTGCCCAAAACCTTTTTCTCACATATCATTCATACAATACATAATACATTCTCACAAAAGCACTCAATGATGGACACCTATTTTTAGCAGTGGATGTATTTAGGCTGATGATGAAGAACAATTCTTTTACGAGTAGAAATAGTTACATATAATATATAATAATAATAATAATGATATGGATATACTACAAGAATGTACTACAATGACAGTAGCAGAGGGTTTTCTTATTCTATATTTCGATATGAACACCAGACAAATAAACATGACATGAAAATATTCAAATTCTCTTGTAGTGTTGCCTACAGTTAAAAGAAAACATTATTATTTACATAGATTATATACATTTATTTACATAAGCCCCTATTTATGGTATGCCCTGAATTTTAAATTAAATTCCTAAAATATATATATAATGTAACGTAACCGAGTTGGAGATGAAGAAGCGATGACAGGAAGTTGACTTGACTTGAAGTTGAAGATGATGAAGCAAAGTATGGCCCCGAAGCACACCCTGGAGTCGATGTAGCCGCAGGGAGACGTCCAGAGGCGCAGCGAATGACCGCTGCTTGTGCCGAGCTTAGCAACACGGCGGGCAGCCGTCACAGAAAGCCACCTGCTAATGAAAAGGTCTTATCAACTGTTCACGCCAAATCCACTGCAGGCCGCCGTCACCGGCGGAGATTGCCACCGCTTAAGGCCTGGTTTAAACAGGGGTGGTCCGCAACCGTCACGAATAGATAGGCGAAGCGGAGAGGAACTTAGGACGGAAAACTGCCTATCCGTGGCCACACAGAGTGCCACTTGCACGGCAGCACCAAGTACACTTCAGTTACACTGTTCAGATTAAAGAATATAGTTATGTACAGAATATAATTTAGTGGTGAAGTCCAGAGGAAGACTGCCTTGCATGACTATTTTCAGTTTTTTCTCGCCTCACGCAGTCACCAAAACAACAGACAAAATCCTTGAGAATCGAGAGAACTAAATTTTGAAATCCTGTCACAATTTAATATCAGCTAGCATTAAAATAGGTCGATGAGCAAAGACTAATACAAAATCCTAAACAACCTAACCTTAAAATATCGTAAATTCATGAAAACTTATGGTGAGAATCTCTTTCAGGGAATTAGAAAAGTCAATAGATGACATCTGTCCAAAAAGTAAACAAACATTAAAATCGTTATTTTTAGTGCTCCTACTGGAAGAATCACTACAAAAATGCAATGAAAAGCCATAATAAAATCAGCTTCAATACCAGTGTAAATTTGGTGAAGATCTGTGAGGTAATATGAAAAAGTTATTTCTTCCTGAAACACCCGTAATTTAGGGAAAAACTTAAGGAAACGACACGTAAGATGTTCCTGTGATCTATATCTACCGATCCACTGCCAAAATAACCCATACCAAAGGCTTTAAGTACAATTTTAGAGTACAACATTTTATTCACAATAACCAAGAAAACAAAAAGGTATTATTAAAGTGTTTTGGAACATTTCAGGAGCCTGCAAGGAACGTTCAGATTATGCTTTACAGAAGAAATAAAATGAAAAACGTAAAGCCATAAAAATATCATAAAGAACTGAAACTATTCATTAAGAAAAGTGTGCTACTGAGCACCAAGGCGTAGGGGTAACCCTACACTCTCCCCACCGTAATTTAGTTTCGCGGCGAAACATCTTCACGGATTTCCTGGAACCGGATATTTTATAGTACTGCTCCGGTTACTTCACCCACAGGGATTATGAGTAAATAGATTTAGTGCTTTAGCAGCCGAACCGCAAAGCAATGTAAAGTCTACTTTCTAAATTATACTGTACCTACGTTTTTTTTAGTTTGAAAGTTTAGTTGTCAGTTACGTGCTGACGCTCGCGAAAGCCGCCGCGGCTTGCATTAGTAACTGGCTCCCAGAAGAAGGACATCGAATATGTCCGAAACCTGGTCGGAGTAATTTCGACTTTTAATTGACGTGAGTTTTAGCCGTTATTTTTATCTTACAAAATCACATAAACGCGTATAGAATCTGTTAAATTCATACAATTTCTTGTTTCTAATGGTTCATCAAGTTAATGAAGTTACTAACGCAAGCCGCGGCGGCTTTCGCGAGCGTCAGCACGTAAGCGTCTCACGATAGTTTTCAAAACAGTTTATGTGAGTTAGTATGAAAATTTTCATATTAAAAATGAAGTTCTCCTGTTGTATTGCAATCGAAGTTCCGTGATTACCCCACTGATTCGGGCTCCACATCACCAGAATGCCCTTTGCATTGGCGTTAGACCGCAAAGTTACATCGGAAATGATGTGTCGCTTATAATGTATATAGTCAGCGCTAACTGAAAGGAGGTCAATTGCCGGAGTAAGTACTTGTACATGTAGGTACTTAGGATTAGAAAGCTAGTAGTATTTCTGCAGGTGACGTTCTGGCAATTAAACGGAATTGAAAGGCTTTTTAATAAAGCATTTCTAACTTTATTTTCAATACAGATTTTTCTTTGAAGCAGACTTTCTTTGATCTAGCGTAATTATAAGTAAGTAAGTACCGTTGTTGGTACAAATAATACAAATATGTTAAATAGAAAATGTATGGAACCATTTAACTTTTAAATTAACTTTAATTTAACTATACGCTGGAGACCAATTAGTCCAAGGAATGAACGGACTCCAGTTAGTAGTAATTGTAGTAGTTGTACAAAATGGCAGCATTCTACTGCATAGCTAATATATATAAATAACTAGTTGCGCCCCGCGTTTTCACCCACGGATAAAAAGTATTTTAATTATTAACCCATTCCACAGAAAAAAAATCACTTTTCCGGGATAAAATGTAGCCTATATGTTAATCAAGTGTATAAGCTATCTTGGTACCGAATTTCCGCCAAATTCATTCAGCCGTTTGAGCGTAAAGGAGTAACAAACATACACACATACAAGTTTTCGCCTTTATAATATTAGCGTGAGTGTGATATAACATTAACCTATGATTTCACTCTGTACTAAAATAATAGTATTATGAAATACTTTTTTTTTTGTGTTAGGAGGTGCTTACTTCACATGAACATTTAACTTATTACCATTACCTCTCGTAGAGGAGTAGAGAGCATGTTCCTTGCCTATTAGGTTGCCTATATGTACTCGTATTTTTATAGAGGCCGTCAGAAAATTTGTCATATTTTGACAGATTTTGAGAGATCTATAGACAAAGGTATTGAAAACAAACCCAGATACACCTTTGAAACATCTGTTTAATTTTCATTATAATTTTTTACTACCAAGCAAAAGACCAAAAGGCTGAACGCTTTTTCTGCTCAACCGCCCGACACGCCCTCTCATCTAATCACGCGCCGTCAGTGTTGCCTAATACCAGAAAAAAACAATTCACCCAACTTGATTTCTAAAAATAGGAATAAATTCATCACAAAGGCAACCAAAACAAAGAGTTGATGTTGAGAGATCTATATGCAATACTAAAACGAGAGTTTATTTTATGTATCTAGTGTAAGGAGTGCAAAGAGAGTGTTAGGGTTAGGGACATGTAGAGCAATTGGTAGGCGATTTTCACCTCTGTACTTAGGTATTACGGTTCAAAAGTCCAGAATTATTAACATTGTCTGCTGAAGTTCGTGCGTGGGCGATGCGCCTTTGTTATTTGCTTCTCATCACTGAGGATAATCTATTTAAGAAGGCGTCAGCAGAGCGAATATTGAACGCCTTATTAAAGCTTTTTGGTTATAAATGAATAAACAAGGCTACATTATTACGATAATGTTAAACGACGATTTTGGACTTTGATTTAAACTGTCTTAGTAGATAAGTCTTCAAATTGGATTCGAAAATTTCTAGTACCTACTGATTATTAACTTGTATTCATAAAAGATTTCCATATTGAGATAGAAGAATAAAAATATAGAAACATTTCTTTATACGAAACTGTGCTTTTGCGATGATATTTTTGTAGGTAAATTATATTTAAGTATTTTTTCTATGATGGAATAATATTATGTAGTAATAAGTAACAAGTCTCGCTGTACAGACCACATAAACGTTCATACGCACCATATTTCAAGTTTATGTATATAGTCTTGTCAGGGCCCAAATATTTTGTAACGAGAGTGGTTTCTTAGTAGACATGGTTTTAGGTTTTTTCATTCATCTACTCTATAAACATTATGTACACACAACTTGTAATCTGCAACCTACCTATACTTACTTAAAACAAGCAATTCTGAGTGTAAGAATTTCCTATACCTTTTTATTTCATCCATTAAAACACGATTTTGTGTGTTAAAAATCATAACTATTCCTTTCAGAAACACATTCACTCAAAATTTATTACTTATGCCAAAATATATTTCAAATATTACTTATTTACTTGTTATTTAAGGCTTAAAATAATGTAATAAAAATCAACGCTTTGAGAAATCATTGCGAATAAACTGGATTGCTTTCCAATATAGCAAGGGTCTTAGACTTTTGCTTAATTATAAGTTCATCGGTTTACTTTACTGACACAGCGTGGGTAAATAAAACTTTATTTTTATTAGTATGTCAGCTCGATTGAGCTTTAAGAGCAAAATGAGTGAAAGGACCGGACTGGGCGAAGTGAGCGAAAGCTCATTGGACCGCGAGCGTGTGGTTAACGCCGTGGAAAGTTTCTCTTCCCTTTTGTTTCCCACACGCATTAGCACGAAAACCACAAAATACGGGACTTTGTGTAAGTCTTGATAGGTATTATGACCAAAATGGAACTTAATGTTTAATGTTCATTATGATTGACTGTTGAACCATACTCAGAATAACAGATTAAATTAAATTAATTAAATCCAAAATACTGGTCTCTATTGAGCCCAAAGGTTAAGACCATTCAACGAGGCAATCCCGCCAGCGTTTTGGGCATGTTGCCTACTGGTAACGGTTTCTTAGATTAAGTTTTGCTACTGCATTGTTTTAAATTTTAATTTTAAACTGTTATTCAATATTTTTCCATTTGGTTAAGACTGTTTGTATGTTGGAAATCACACTAATCACACTAATCACACTTCATCACATCACACTAATATTATAAAGGCGAAAGTTTGTATGTGTGTTTGTGTGTATGTTTGTTACTTCTTCACGCTCAAACGGCTGAATGGATTTGAATGAAATTCAGTACCAAGATAGCTTATACACTGGATTAACATATAAGTTACATTTCATCCCGGAAAAGTGAAATTTTCTCGTGGGATGAGCCAATAATTAAAATACTTTTTATGCGCGGGTGAAACCGCGGGGGATAACTAGTAAATGATAATTAAATAGCCTATCTGTATGTATGAATTAAATTTTTAACGTGGTTTTCCCTATATAATAGTGAAAATTCGGTAAAAAAAATTGTGTCTGCTAATACTTATGCACAGATTGAATAAATGATTTTTTAGGTCTGTGGTGTCTATCTTTTTCTCACCACTAGAGTCATACTGTAGTGTATTTGTAGGTATTTATACTGAATCTTCGTATCTACTTAATTTACAATAATGGCATAAAAGCCAGTTTTATTTACATTATTTTAAATATAAAACAGTATTTCATCATTGCTTCATTACGTTAAAACGTTTTCGTTTTTGTTCCAGATCGGAGTGATGGATTGGAAAACAAGTCGGTAAGTAAGATCCACTTATGTTTATTGTGTAGGCACTGAAATGACAGTTGATGAAATGAGCGAAGGGGACGTGTTGCTTTTAAATACGACGTAGTAGGTAGGTAATATGCACGAAAGTTTGTTAAATTTTACTAAGAAAGATAGAAAGAAAGAAGGTAAAATGTTTTTATTCATGACATCAAATAAATCAATAAACTAATAGGTCTTTACCTATGAAATTGCCGTATTGCAGTACAGACTTTTTCAAACAAAAAAAAGTTTTGATTGGCTATGAATTCTAAATTCAAATTAATTTTGTTTTAAAAATATGACATTCTATTTACAATATAAGTCTTTTGTTTATTGATTAGCGTTGTATTTTCATTACATTTCAACATTTTTCCTCATAATGGATACTTTGAAATTTCGTGTAATTATGGAATATGAGTTCCGTCGTGGCACCAACGCGGCACAAACGACACGTAACATCAACGACGTTTACGGAGAGAACTGTACAAACGAACGTACAACCCGTTATTGGTTTGCTCGGTTCCGTTCTGGGAATTTTGACTTGAAAAATGAACCTCGTGGTCGTCCGGTAACTTTGGACAACAATGATGAATTAAAGGCGATTGTGGAAGCTGATGAATCTCAATCTACAGCTGAGCTGGCAGCAGCTTTTGATGTTAGCATCAAAACAATATTGGTCCATTTGCGACAGATTGGCAAGATAAAAAAGCTTGATAGATGGGTGCCCCACGAACTTAACGATCGCCAGCGCAACGTACGCGTCGAGACTTGCCTTGCGCTGCTTAACAGGCACAGAAATGAAGGAATTTTGAACCGAATTGTTACGTGCGACGAAAAATGGATTCTTTTTGACAATCGAAAGCGCTCAGCAAGTTGGTTAGATCCTGGTTCGGTACCAAAGCAATGTGCAAAACGAAAAATGACCCCTAGAAAGGTGATGGTCACAGTTTGGTGGTCTAGTGCTGGTGTGATTCACCATAGCTTTTTACAAAACGGCGAGAGCATTACTGCAGATGTGTACATTGAAGAACTGACCACAATGATGGCGAAACTCGCACGTCTGCAACCAGCTTTGGTCAATCGGTCGTCTCCACTGCTACTTCACGACAACGCGCGACCCCATACTGCTTAACAGACCGTCTCTAAGCTGCATGAGTTGGGTTTGGAAGCTCTCCCTCATCCGCCATACTCACCATATCTTGCGCCTACCGACTATTATTTTTTCCAAAATTTGGACAACTTTTTAGCGGGAAAAAAAATTCAATTCCCGAGAGGCAGTACAAAACGCCTCTGAAGAGTTTGTTGTCTCCCGTCCTGCTGATTTTTTCAAGAAGGGCATCCATAAACTGCCACAGCGTTGGCAAAGATGCATTGATTGCAGGGGTGATTACTTTGAATAAAAGAAATAAATAAGTTCGAAAAAAAAATACTTTAACTTTTTTCAAACAAAACGGCAATTTCATAGGTAAAGACCTAATATTATAACCCGGATATACCCGGATCAAATACAGTTGCCACAAACCGGTCCCAACTCAACATAATGCTGGTCGTGCGATCAGCGCTGGTCTTCCATTGGGGCCGTTTCACATTGACAGTCAGCATATCCTTATAATTTTAAGAGGTCGTAAACGGCTACTACGAGATGCGACAATTGCGCGGTAACAAAGTAATCTTGACACTTTATTTTTTGCTTAAGATTTTGCAAAAAAAAATCTCCCCTTATGTCCGTTTTCTAATAAGTTACTTACGTATACTTACCCACCATATTTTTTAGCATAATGCTTGTGAATATTTTTATAAACCATAAATAAATAGAAACCATAAATAAATCGATATGCTTTTCTATTTGAGTATTATTGCACTAGAAGCTTTGGTATTTTTGAGTCTATAGTCATTTTCACTGCACTGTAATATGCCTTACCTTCCAAATAAATGTATTTATAATAGTGAATTTAAAATGTTCATACACCTAAACTGAAACAATAGCTTGCATTAACATAAAACGTTGATGGCGTCGTTTTTGTAGCTAAATTTTATTACGTTGTAAGTAAATAAGACGCTCTACAGTCCCTTTCCTTGGGACATAGCAACTCAGGGAGGGACTTAGGGACCTAGAAATGTAGAGACTTAGGGACATGGGCAATCAAATGTTTTACATTGCTTCATGAATATAGTCCTCTTCAAATAACTTCAAAGAATATTAAAGGTAGGTAATATCTTGTTCACATTTACATCCATGAAAACAGGGTTTATTATATTCTCGTGTTTATGAAATTCTATATTATGGTATTAAATTACAGTAAGTTTAGAAGTTTTGGTAGTTAATATTGTTTGTTGATTTTTTTAGGATACCAGTGCCTGTTTAATAACCAATAGATATCTAATATTTGATCTTCTACTTACTTCCGTGACTACTATTTTATTAACGTCTTCGTGAAAAATTAGAATTATCACTTTTTATTCGTTAAAACAGTTTTTCTTTTATTAGAAAAATACGCTGGTTGCTTAAGACTTTGAGACTAACCCCATTTTTTAAAATTAGTTCACCTTTGTATTTTAGCTATTGCTTGGCTTCAAACTTTTAGAAGTTATAACGAATCTGTAAATAAGTTTTAAGTTTTAGCAAATTAAATAATATTTTTTTAAAATTTAAATCCTTTTATAAATACGTACTTATTCATGAGGGGCTAGAGTTGATATATAAATGACCTGATTCTAGGACATAAAACATTTTACACCGTAACATTAACACCAAGTTACTAAACTAGAAACAGTTCTTGTTCAGTAGGTGTGACTTTTAAACTTTACTATAGTTAAGTAAGAAAGCCATTAAACTTGAGTACTAACGTTCAACCGTTAAGACCTTTCAGCGAACTAAGGGAGAATAATGATATATAATAGAATAGAATAGACGACAATAGGTTGACCACATCTCCACTTAGAGAAATTGAAGAAAAATTGTTGATCAATGTCACAGTAACAGAATTCACAACTATAACAAATCTTTGGATATAATGCACAACCTTTATGCTTACTTTAACAACGTTGGAGTTATAAACTTCAGCCTACCAACAATTAATTAATAATTACCATCTGTATAAATGAAAAACATTCCATTTTCAACTAAAATCTTTTCAAGTGCTCATTTTAAACAGCAAAGGTTTTTTAGTAAGAAAAAATCAAACAATAAGTCTTCAATTAATTAATTGCAGCTAATCAATAATGGATATTACCCTGTGTTAGTATATACAATCATTCGTTGTGACTTTAGCTATAAGATTATTCGTAGCCGTTTGGGTGTGGATATTTTTGGCATGGCGTGCATTCGTTGTAATCACAAACATTCGCTGTATTGATTAGTGGTTTTGATATATATATATTTAATCTTTCGGCGATTTATTAATAGGTCTTTACCTATGAAATTGCCGTATTGCAGTACAGACTTTTTCAAACAAAAAAAAGTTTTGATTGGCTATGAATTCTAAATTCAAATTAATTTTGTTTTAAAAATATGACATTCTATTTACAATATATGTCTTTAGTTTATTGATTAGCGTTGTATTTTCATTACATTTCAACATTTTTCCTCATAATGGATACCTTGAAATTTCGTGTAATTATGGAATATGAGTTCCGTCGTGGCACCAACGCGGCACAAACGACACGTAACATCAACGACGTTTACGGAGAGAACTGTACAAACGAACATACAACCCGTTATTAGTTTGCTCGGTTCCGTTCTGGGAATTTTGACTTGAAAAATGAACCTCGTGGTCGTCCGGAAACTTTGGTCAACAATGATGAATTAAAGGCGATTGTGGAAGCTGATGAATCTCAATCTACAGCTGAGCTGGCAGCAGCTTTTGACGTTAGCATCAAAACAATATTGGTCCATTTGCGACAGATTGGCAAAATAAAAAAGCTTGATAGATGGGTGCCCCACGAACTTAACGATCGCCAGCGCAACGTACGCGTCGAGACTTGCCTTGCGCTGCTTAACAGGCACAGAAATGAAGGGATTTTGAACCGAATTGTTACGTGCGACGAAAAATGGATTCTTTTTGACAATCGAAAGCGCTCAGCAAGTTGGTTAGATCCTGTTTCGGTACCAAAGCAATGTGCAAAACGAAAAATGACCCCTAGAAAGGTGATGGTCACAGTTTGGTGGTCTAGTGCTGGTGTGATTCATCATAGCTTTTTACAAAACGGTGAGAGCATTACTGCAGATGTGTACATTGAAGAACTGACCACAATGATGGCGAAACTCGCACGTCTGCAACCAGCTTTGGTCAATCGGTCGTCTCCACTGCTACTTCACGACAACGCGCGACCCCATACTGCACAACAGACCGTCTCTAAGCTGCATGAGTTGGGTTTGCAAGCTCTCCCTCATCCGCCATACTCACCAGATCTTGCGCCTACCGACTATTACTTTTTCCAAAATTTGGACAACTTTTTAGCGGGAAAAAAATTCAATTCCCGAGAGGCAGTACAAAACGCCTTTGAAGAGTTTCTTGTCTCCCGTCCTGCTGATTTTTTCAAGAAAGGCATCCATAAACTGCCACAGCGTTGGCAAAGATGCATTGATTGCAGGGGTGATTACTTTGAATAAAAGAAATAAATAAGTTCGAAAAAAAAAATACTTCAACTTTTTTCAAACAAAACGGCAATTTCATAGGTAAAGACCTAATATTATTATAAGTATTCAATTTCGGTACCAAGTAGCAAACTCCTGCTATCAAAACTGTTACACACCATAACAAAGTAACGAATACTTTATGATAACAGCATCAATTGTACCCTATTGGGGCTCGGCTCGAAGGTACAGAAGGGTTTCCGCTTTTGTAAACGGTAAGCGATTCGACTACAAATTGAGTTTTTTGTAAGCTATCTACTTATCGCTAGTCGGTATTCCTTTGTCAACTTTGTAGGAGTCAGTTATTACTTGTAGATAATTTTAAGCGAGCATTATGATGGAGTATCTTTTGGAAAGTTTGTGTTACATTACTCAAGATTTTTTCCACATTGAGTTAAAGCTTATTTGAAGATATTCTCAGCTTTATACTTATTCCGGTTTTTTGCACCTTAAGTACTTGCCGCGTACTACGTCTACATTTTTACTGGAGACACTCTATAATCGATACTGAAACCAAAACTGTTAATATTTGAATTAAAATTTATTAACTCACCTTGGGCAGTAAGCTGGTGAATAAGAAACGAACGGAAGTTGAAGTTGGTTCATGTAAATCTCCAATGTCAACATAGCAAAGTAAAAAATGTGTGTTATTCAACCACTCCTTACTCCTCCTGTACTAGAAAAGAAAGAAGAAAGAGAGAGAAGGATGAATGGATAACGGAAAAGAATGGCAGGTGCGCCAGCCAGCCTCTATTCAGTATTATCCATTCATCTTTTTCTCCTATCTTTTCCCATTTCGTTCTTTCTTCCTTTAAACAAAGTTAGGGCGTAAAATAACTAAATTAATGTGCGACGCCGGTGCGGGTCAGCTATTGAGCTAAAATCATGAGTAAATTGTAAATTGCGTATATACTCAATGCAATATATCTATGAATAAAAATCGAGTATAAAATAATTAAGTAAAGCAATAAATGCTTACGACAAATTCGTTATTATTTTGCTTTGACCCGATTTAAAAGGCATCTCACGTATACTCGCCTGAATTAATAATACCGATAAATAACTTATTTTTAACTTAATATAAACGACGCCAAAGCTATTCAAAGTAATTTCTTTTAATATTCTTGCGGCGAGTTTTACGTAAAAAGTATTCAAATAATATTTCATTAATTTAATGCTAACCAGCAGGCAGGTTGAGTGGGTTTTTGCCAACTACCTTTTCTGTCCGCAATTATCACCTCGTTGGAAACGAGAGGCCAAATTGAATTGCTTATCAAAATGATTTGAATTTTGACAGTAGAAAAAATATTTTAGCCATTTTTATAATGATGTAATTGTACTAAATTGATGCGTGATTCTAGTTATAGGATTATAAAACGTTCATAAGTTCGTTAATTGAATAATTTAAATTTAATTACCAAAAACCTATGACAAAACATTGTTCGGTATCAAAGCAGAAATTATTAAGTATTTATACTAATATTTTTTAAGTTTTCTCTTTTTTTTTTTCATGGGTTTAAATTATCATACATTTTTTATTAATATAATCCTTATTCCAACACCTTAAAAAGGAAATGATGAGGGTGAGGATAGAGTACCAGACAAAAAACGGAAACTTCTCAATGTATGACAGCAAACACATCGCAATATTAGATCTTGTATTGGAAATCGATCTTGTATTGCTCGATAGACCTGACCATAGACTTTTATGATACGTAACTGTTCAACGACTCACGTCTAATGCTGGTATTTTGTTGGAAATCTCAGGCAATTAGCTGTTACGGTGCATGTTGGTTGACTACAATATAGGCTTTGGAGGTGCCTTACAGAACTCCTCAGGTTAAAATTAAGTCGATTGAAGTCCTTTAGACAAAAGAGATTTTTCAAAGTTTAGACATTTATCCTGCCGTCTTTATATTACAAATTAAAAATACACCGTGGTTTATTTATATTTTTTGTTCATTTTCACGTCGCCGTTTTCAATTCTGACAAGCTCTGAATCCCTTAAGATTTTTTCGAATAAATAAAACAAACAAGTACTTAATACAATTGGGCACGTTTCCTCTCGGGCTTAAGAAAGAGTAAAATATATACGCTTTAAGAATGCAATAAAATACCAGTTTAATTCTTTAAATTAAATACATTATTTCATTCAAAATATAGAAGCTATTCTTGGCTGTACCTTTTAGATTGCATTAGGTATCTCCCCTAGTTATTAAAATCTATTTCAAGATATTCTCGGCAAAATTTCTCCAATACCGTTGGTAGAGACTTCAAATAGCTCCAACTCTCAAGAGGAAAATGCTATACGGAATGTTTTTCACGCAGAGGTACCTAAATACTTACATGATATAGTTATAAGGCTCATTCACAAAGTTCCTTCGTATTGAAGTTGGAAAATGCTAGTACTTTCTAAAAATATCACGTGTGTGTGTGTAGCCAAAAGTAATGCAAATACGTGCATTTGGTCGTTGTTCACAAACGCAGTCTTTGTTTATTATCTTATTTATAGTATCTGTCGTTATGAAAATTGATTACGTACAATCTACTGTATGAATTTTAGTACCGCTGTACCGTTGATAGTCTTTGGCAACCTGATTAGACCTTTACGTTTGTTTCATCAAAATTGATGTATCCAAATAGGAATTATAGGTATTTTTAGATAAAGGCTTCCGCACGGTACCATCGGATGGATGACCAGAAAGTTCAATAATGGATATTTAGTTTGTTAAAGAAACAGGGGAGAAGTAAGAATGAGGGAGAAGAGAAGGAAAAAATTAGAAAAAGTGCAGATAAAATGCAAATAGAATGAGATGGTAGATAAGTCCAAAGGAGAAAAATATTCCAATAATGCGTATCAAGATGATTTGAATTTCTTTGTCGGTACGGTTATGTACGACCGACAGTTGTTTGAAGCCTCTGTGGTGTAGTGGTTGAGCAGGTCGGCTCATAACCCGGGCGGGTTCGATTCCCGCGGTAGGACAAGTATTTGTGCATAGAAAAATGTGAAAAACTTGTTCTGAGTCTGGGTTTTGTGGGACCATGGTCCTCGTAGTTCCTGGGTCCCTAGACATAAGGAATCCTAGTTACGGTCCAGGATCCATGTATGTGATCGTTGAGCGTTATTATTATTATTAATGTTCCTTTCTTAAAGCACAGCCGCAGAAGCCTTCATATACATAATGAATGTTTATTTCTTTGTATTATTATTGATAAAGGTATCGCTATTTTTTTCGGTTTCACAAAGTATGCGGCAGTTTCCTGGAACTCTGTATCCTTTTTAATGGATGGATGGACGGCTAAATCCTGCCAGTAGCATAATGGAGGTCTCGGAAATGTACATATTTCGAGGAAATTGAGTTAAATAGATTATTTGTCCAGTGTTTTACTAGGTGGTAGGACTTTACTGCAAAGTTCGTCTAGGTAGGTACCACCGCTTTGCCAGTTATTCTGCCGCCAAGCAGTAGTGCGCAAGCACTGCTGTGTTCCGGTTTGAAGGGCACTGTAGCTAGTGAAATTACTGGGCAAATGAGACTTTATGATCTGATCTCACAGTTTAGTAATCTTATTACTAGATTGTGCTGATGTCTCTGGATGACGTGCGCAGTGCAGTGTCACGCGAACCTCTATACTTTAGTTCCGAGTGACACTGCAGCTGATATGGGCAGCCGTGTCGTTTAACACCAGGCGAACGGCTAGCTCGTCACGTCATTCCTTAACATAAAAAAAAAAAAAAAAGTGTGTGAAGCTAACAATATCTCATCATCAGCTAGCAGGCATCTGCTATGCTGATCATTTACCATTAGAAGGGGGAAGACCTCCCCCCACCACACTACACTAACCCATCACAACACACTACTGATAAATTTTACAGTACGTTAAAATCTTTCTCGAAAATGTTATGAGCTACGAGGGTCGCATTTTATGAGTCGTTGCTACAAATGATTACGAAGTACAAAGTTATTATTTCAAGTCTTCAACTGTATATACATAGTCATATTGTTTTTGTTCTAGGACGTGCCTGTCGAGCAACTGGAGAAACTTAAAATGGGTGAGTGAAACGTGCCTTTTTACTAGAATATACATTTATTTGGTTACCCGATGTTACAAGACTCGAATCATAACTTCGTGTACAGATATTGTGTTTTTGATGATATTAAATTATCATTTCAGCCACAGTTTCATAGAAAATTCACTTTTAGATTTATTAAACAACTCATTATTAAAATGTATTATGCCACGTTGTCTTTTACAGCAATTGCTTGTGTCATACGTACAATATTATTTAATTGTGGGTTGAAGGATGACTAAAATTTTATAAGCGTTTAAGACAGCTAAGTTAATGTTACCATAGGCATCTGATAAGAGACATGACTAAATGCAAGGCCAAAATCTTCTAAATATATATAACTCAAAGATGACTGACTGACTGACTGACATAGTGATCTATCAACGCACAGCCCAAACCACTGGACGGATCGGGCTGAAATTTGGCATGCAGGTAGATGTTATGACGCAGGCATCCGCTAAGATTTTTCGAAATTCCACCCTTAAGAGGGTGAAATGGATAGTTGAATTATTTTCCCATAGGCCACGCCGCGGGCGAAGCTGCGGCCAGAAGCTCGTGGTCTATAAAAATCGACAGATTTTATCTCTTCTTTCGAGAAAAAGTTTGATGAATGTGCGATCACGTGGATCACGTCCCATAAACATTTTGTTGTATTTTTATTGGTCAAACGCTTTCTCGAGAAAAAATTGGTCTATTTTAATCAATCGTGCTAGTTATCGAAAAAAAGGCAGACTAGTAGATAAATAGTTATCAGACTTGACAAATGAGAAAATAACATTGGAGAATAGACAGGGTCGGTCGTGTTCTCTTGGAAAATTATTTACCGTTCTGCGGGTATACGGTTACATTATTTGACTATAAAATAAACACAGTTGAAATTAAATTAACCTGAACGTCGTTAAACAAACAAGCGGTTTAATTAAAGCATTGTTATGAATATATATATAAACGTGGATAATAAAACGTAAATGTATTCGTCGTATTTTATGATAATTCATTTATAACTTTTAGAATTGTCTATTCTGTGAGTGTAGTTGGAAATAATAGGGAATATGTAGATGATTCAGCTCACGCACTTAGATCGTAAATTATATCTATTTGAAAAAAATACAGTTTCAAATACCGACGCGTTCGTAGCGCAAAATATAACGATTCAAAAATTCCCAAGCCACTAATAATGGGAATTGAGACACCAATTTCCCCACTAGTGGATGTGTCAGTTGATCTAAAGTCAACTAACAGTCAACTTACCTAGTAGTTGCGAAATTTGCAATATTGTGTTGAAAATATAAATTAAATAACACAATAATACCAACTACTACTAAATGCTACCAGCTACACTAACTACTACAAAAACATTTGGACTGTATAGGTACCTGATAACAGTCCAAATGCTCCAGCTCACTACCGATAGGTAACCCACAGGGCCTGATTAACCCTTAGGCTAATTAGGCTGCAGCCTAGGGCGCGAGGATCGAGGGGGCGCGCTGAAATCGTCTGTAGCATGCACTATTAATCTAGCATTATTGCATCTACCCTACATATTTAAACTAGACCGATACAAAACACTAAAACTAATGCGCTGTGAGCTGAAAAAGCTTGGCACTCCCTGATTTTAACAATAAATTTAGAAAATTTTAAAAAGCGGTCGGTGGTGTTGGATTTTGATCGTATAATGCGTGAAGTGCTTTGCCTTTTATGTACGTACGGTCAGCTATAAAACGGTTAGACGCCCTAAAGTTGAATGTCGTGCAGATTAAAGAACAAATTTTTAGTCCGACCATAACACATACACGTGGCGGGGGCGCGTCCTCATAATTAGCCTAGAGCGGTCAGAACTCTAGATCAGTCGCTGCGTACCCAACATGCTGGCAGCATTGTAATGCCAGCATTTTGATCACGCGTCGCATCCAGACCAGACGCTCTGAATAAATTTGGATAACGCGATGAGATTCCGGTCCCCACTCAATAGCAAACGGCTGAAATATGTAACCACTACCGAGATTACTATACTTATTTGCGCTGATTTAACTCCGAGCTTAGAAATAAGATTGCTTGAAAATACGAACTATCTATGACTTTGTACTGAGTTATTAACAGACAGACACTATAGAGCCCAAACTGATGGACGTAGAGACTTGATGATTGGAGAAAATTTTCCATTGATGGCGTAGAGAGGTGCTCTCAAAGAGGTTTTCAAATATTGTAACCTAATGAGGGACAGACAAGGATTTTTTTTATGTTGTTTACTACCACATGCACACTTTTAATGATTATAAAAAATATCGGTGGAACATTAATGTGTTATACCACCATAATTGGTACCACAGAAGTATATACCTTCCATAATATCTTGAACAAATTGCAGTTATAATAAGGTCAAGAAATCCTAGCAAAAAATATAAAAATTGTCTATGGGACTACTATCTACGTTGTGTTATTAAAGGATTTTTAGTCGTGTTGAAAAGTATGATTGTAGCTTTAATCGTGTCGAGTCTTTTTACAAGGCTAAGATATTCTAGGAATTAGGACAGATGGACGTAACAATTGCTGTTTGTAGGCTAAATAATCAGGTTTTATAAGCCTTTGCAGTTGAAATGGGAAAATAAAATGTATTTGTGCTATTTCCTTTAAACCTCTTTCATGTGTTTGATACGCAACGTAATGAAATTCTTTAACGCTATCAAAAGCGTAGTCGTTTTCGTATCTTGTGCTACGTAATGGCTGAACTGCTAACAAAGCTCTACGAGACAGCTACGAGCACTGATAAAACATAGGTTAAATTTTTACGTCGTAAATGCCGCACTGCAGTGGAATAAGATAGTATTCGAAATATTCTATTGTTTGGAATTTTAAAAGAACAATGAAACTCATTGTGAGTCCATACTATGCTGCAACAGGTGCGGGACTTAGTATTAGGCGTAAGTCCAAAGGTAAACTACCCTCCTGGGACACCCGAACCACCCCCAAATATGTTCCTCGTTTTTTTAATTAAAGAGCTACAGACCTTTTTAGTCATTTTCAGTCAACATCGATGGCAATAAACTTAATTGCGTGCGCTTATATCAAACACAACATCTTATCCATTTATTAAAACAATCAAGTCATTACTTCAACACCGCGCAAGTTTACCAAGTTTAATTATTGATACTTTACCGTGTGTCGAGCGTTTGGTATACGTAACTTCTTAGTTTAGTATACGCACCTATAGTTACGTACTGCTTCAGTATAACTAATTGTACTGCAAAGGCTAACAACCTCTGATGTTTGACATAATTATGTACACGTCTAAAACAATTGAAACTTTTGTATAATGGGTACAATAAAGATTTGTGATAAAATAAATTATAAATTACTTATATAGTAATTAAAATATATATATAATACAGCTGTATATCAGATATCAAAAAGGCCTTTGGTAGGGGGGAAAGTGCCCAGAACGCTGGCTGCATTGCAATGCTGATTTTTTGGGCAATTTTATATATCTCCAAAGCACCTGGTCCCCACGGTTTCAGTGTACAAAAAAAAGTACAAAACAAAAAGTTTTGTACTAAAAAAAAGTACAAAACAAAAAGTTTTGTACTTTTTTTTGTTCAGTATGTATTATGGGATGTTAGGGACATAAAGACACATATTAATCAATGAAAGTCAATAGTAATTGTCATGCTTGAATACTTTCCATGTTGGCAAAATAAATGGTGATTATAAGTTAAACTTAAACTTTAACTATAAATATTATATAACCCTTGGGTTATATAATAGGTAATTATAGATATAGTAAAAGCAATCCATGTGTAAGCGACACGGGGGTTGGAGTGTATTACTACACTGTGTATGGCCTCTTTTTAATTGTCTATTGGTTACATTAGGTTAATCAAAAAAAGTCTGTTTAGTTTTTATGTAAATTTTTTAATGTTTATTTTGATGTTCGCTAATTTTCCGCTTCTTTTATACATCTTACACTTTATTATTTTCCTCTGGAAAAGACCGAGTCATCATTGGCAACACAAATGGCTGTGGTATTATATACTACCCGCGCTTTTTCATATTTTTTTTCCAATAAAACCTTTCTTAATACACCTCTACGCCATAAAAGTAAGACAATCTCCGAATATCAAGTCTCTTGTCGTTGGACAACAGTTTGGACTCACAGACGAAGTAGAGTATACTATTTTGGACTGTAAATAATTGTCTATCAGTCAGCACGCAGGATGTACCTTTATGTATATAGATAAGCCACTGGCTCTTCTAATTCGGCCTAAGATTCAGCACTATTTGTAGACAAAAAAATGCTATTCATATTACAATTATCAACGTATTTTTTTGTTTCAGCGGAGTTTGGCAAAGGAAGCGATGAGGTGAAGGCACATGCCGAGTTCCACAGTCTGGGTTAGTTCAGTTCTAAAAGTGAAATCTTTTTTAGGTTCCACAGCAAATACTACAGAGCAGGAAAAAGTTACGCTCGCTTCACGATAGAGGCAAAAGTAATGCAATATTCGTGCCAAGAATATAGGCGCCGAGCGCTTACACTAATCACACCAATAACACAATACATTATAACTATTTTAAGGTCCGTATTACAGGACGATGCTCAGTCATCCATCGGTGCTCAAGCAGAGATTTCATTCATAAAGTGAAAGTGAGCACCGATCGATGACTGAGCATCGTTCTATGATATGGACCTAAGTCATATGCGGTGGTAAACCATAGATTTTATACTCTAAAACGCGATACTTTTGAATTATTTGAAATTTGTTGAGCAAAACGTCTGTATCGGGACGCGAGCGTTTTTTTCCTGCTCCTTAGCAAATACCGTTAGCAAATCCGTCAATCGTACCTCTTGAATAAATTGTACGGCGCCAAGATACTGTATACTGTACTCTGTAGATTCGCTTTATTAGCTTAGGTTTGTACATAAAATATTCATTGAGAACTCGACTTTCGGGTTTACTTACTCTCTCGACTTTATTCGCAGTACCTCTTACTACGGTACAATAGTAGCATACAATATTTGACGTTGTGTGAGTGCGTGTTTGTGTGTGTGTTCAGAAAGTAATAATGAAAATCTTAAATTAGGTGTACGAAATAGTTTTTATTCTAGCAGAGCACAAAGCGTAACGTGGCGCCACCTGAGTTACTACTTTATAGAGGCTTACTTTACACTTTGATATAAGATCTAACACTAACAGTTTATTGACAGCCTCTGTAGTGTGGTGGTTGAGCAGGTTGGCCCATAACCTGGAGGTGGCGGGTTCGATTCCCGTGACCGGACAAGTATTTGTGCACAGAAAAAAGCGCAAGTGCTTGTTGTGTGTGGGTGGGTACATGGTCCGCGTAGATCCTGGGTCCTTAGATACAGGAAATCCTAGTTAGGATCCAGGATCTATGTATGTGATCGCTGGGCGTTTGGGCTATTAATTAAAAAATAAACCACATGCAAACATGTAGGTACTAAAAAAAGATACAGAAATATATTATCCATAAGTAGCTCTTAAAATAATAAGCAACCACGGAACTAAATCACGCGTATTTCTTTCGCGGTATTCAAATCATTGGGTTAGACGCTTTGCCGATTAAGGTATCGTCGCATGTCCAGTGGCTGAAAATTATCTGGCACTGCGCACACAAAAAAGTTTAAATACCAGCCTCATAGAACACCTTTGCTGCCAGTCGCTATAGGCAACGGATTTTGCTGATTCCGAATCTACTTCTTAGAGAAAAAATTTTTTTGCATTTGGTTTTTGTAAATATATTTTTTAATGAATATATTGTGTATCAAATTGCATTTTACCAATTACTGCGAACCCACGGACCTCCTTCTAATATAACAAAGTGTGATTAACACGCTTCAAAGTAATAAATCTAGCGTAGCGAAGTTTATTAACCTCTTACTAAATCTGCGCTCTTCAACGCTACATTAATTACGTTATTACGATGCATAAACTATATGAATCATCCAATGAACTATAATAAAAACATCAAAATATGAGTAGCTACTGATTAAATTTTGTATAGGCACCTAATTATTCTATATTAATTAACAGAGCCAAAGTTATCAACCTTTATCATAGAGAGTTTGGGTCTTTACAGATCATGTCACCCTCATAGGGGCACTCTAAATATCTATCTACGCTTAATACCTAACTTAACTACACTGTACAGACATTTGACTTCTTTTGACAAAAGAACCAAAGATATAAACAATGATATTAAACTATGAATATTAAATTAACAGATTAAACATTACAACATCATAATAATTATTAAAGGAAAACCCGACTACACGGTAAACATAACGTTACAAGATAATCACTGATAAGCTCACTGATATCTGTTATCTAACGGGCGTGTTAATAGCTTAAAGCTAGGCTTTCGATCGCAATCCCATTTGATTGGATGTCAGAACTAATGGAACAGAGGAAGTTCTTATTTCAAAAAACTTGTTGAAGCGAGTTTTTTTTTAATGTTTCGCTCCACATTTTTGTGTATTTAGCCAGTGTCAAGTAATAAATAATTTATCAAGTTAATGATATTTCACGCAAATATGTGTCAAGTCACAGTCGAAGTCGTCAAGTCATAGTCTAGTCAAAGTCATACTCCTAGTAAAGTGGTGGCAACTTTACTTGAAGCTTCTATGGAGTTTTGGAAACAACACGAATAGAAACGTTTCACCATCATTATACCATTTTCCCACACTCATGCCTGTAATCCAGCACTTAACGAATAGAATGCCACCAATTTTATGCACTAACACTGAAAATAACACGAGTTTTGGAAAATAATTCAATGCGATGATGCGATCTTTTTCGTTTCCCCGCCAAAACCCCATCGTGTTGTTTCCAAAACTCCATAGAAGCTTCAAGTAAAGTTGCCACCACTTTACTAGGAGTATGACTTTGTGACTATGACTATGACTTGACTTGGTGACTTCGACTGTGACTTGACACATGCATGAAATTACATTAGCTTGATAAATTATCGATTACTTGACACTGGCTAAATACACAAAATGGGTGGAGCCAAAACGTAAAATACAAAAAAAAAACTTAGTAACACAAGTTTAACACAACGTGTAATTTTTCAAACAGATGCAGTAAAAGCCAATGGCGAGTTGATTTCTCGATTAGAACAACATGCGTCTGCCGACTCCACTGGCAACGGCTCCCCTCGAGTGCATTCCCAGGCACAACTGGACGTACCTTCAGAGGGGGTACATCGGGTGCTGGTGCAAGATGGCTCTCACGTCAGCGTGGTGGATGGAGTACCGACTGCAGCGCCTAGCGAGGACCCAACGACCAAGGTATGGTTGGGTATGGTTGGTTATGGTTGAAGAAATCAATGATAGGTAAATCCCATAAGTTTTAGGTAGGTTTCAATAAACGAATAAACAAGAATAAATGTTTTCACTGTTTGACTTGGGAGTAAGCTGGTGAATGCGAGCCGACGGAAGAGCGGACGGGAAGTTGTAGTTGGTTCACGTAGATCCTCATTGTCAACACAACACAGTTAAAAAATTGTACTATTATGTTCTATTATGTATGTCCGGCAAAATGACAATTTACAGTTGTCAAGATGGCTACATTAACATTAAACAAAGCAAAAACAAATGAACCGGCCGATAGATGGAGCTAAACTAAATAATTTTGACTTCAGTCGTATGGTTTAATTAAAGCACACTCGTTTTTTGAAAGTTTGGGTTATTAGATTTTTTTAGTTGGCATCACTGTAAGGCGCGTGATTGGATGGGCGCATGAATCAGGTAATTGTGCAAGATCCGTCTGATATTCTTTGGTAGTATTGTGTTATAGTGTAAAGTTACGATGAAAATTAATGCAGAATAAACAGTAGCTTAAGAAATACTTTTGGTATTATTTGCAATACATCGCATATTTACCTAAGCCAATTACTATTATCCGCTACAAACGTTAAAGAAATGTTTTGCGTAAAGTTCTGAACTGCATCGATCGTTTTCCCCAGGTTTTCCACGGAGCAGCTAGACTGGTACAGCCGGGCTCAGCTACGAACAACCCTACGAATGGCCACACGGCTGTCCGACGCGCCTTCAATGCTGACATTACAAAGGAGACTAAAAATAATGTGAGTTGGAAGTCAAAGTAGGTACCTACATTCAAAAGTATTGGCGACAGACTGGGCTAGATTTGCATAGTAATACTTTTGCTAGATCAAAGTTTGCCGTTATATAATAGATGCTAGAAGTTTCTTACAGTATTTCAACTATTTCTGGCAGATGGATCACTATGCTGCATACACTGGCGTCCAGTATTCTCCGCTTGATATGGCCGAATACGTGTTCTGGACTGGCGATGAGAAGGGTGTCACCACTGCTATTGAAGAGTTCTTGCAGGAGGGAATGGTATTTAGTTATATGCTTTAATAGTATATATACTATGACCTATCAATCTTACTCATATTATAAATCCTATTCTACTAATATTATAACAGCGAAAGTTTGTAAGTATGAATGTTTGTTCAGTTTCACGCTCAAATGGTTGGACGGATTCGGATGATAAATAGCGTATATACTGGATTAACATAAAGGCAACTTTATTTATCCGCGGGTGATACCGTGGGACGCAGCTAGTATTATACAATAGTATGTAATTAGGTCTCGATATTGTGAGATGATGAATAATGATTACCTACTATGCACCAAAAGAGGACAAATTGTGGAAATCTTGACCTAGTTTTTCAATCTATTACGATTTGGAGACACGTTGATTATAATACTCGAGGAAGATAGATGAAACGAAATTCTAATTGAGTTTGCTCGTAGATTAGTTTCTAATAGGCTAATCTCCGAATTTCATGTTACGGCTTCTGTTAACGCTAGCTGATTTTGTGGGTAGATGGGGTGGATTATCCTTCATTATTGGATAAAAATGTATCAAATAGGTATATAGTATGATCAATTTTCTTCACAACGCTGTGACTGAACTTTTTTTTTAAATGGGAAGGTTATATATCTCACTTGGTATCAAATTAGTATTTGTGGACATTTCAAAATCTAGCTCTACACTAAGCATAGCTACGGAAACCAGACAACTAAAACAATACATATATACTTATAAACTGGACCTAAAAAACTAAAATGGATTAAACTAAAAAAAAACTTATAATTACCCGTTAGTAGAGGGAAAAGTGCCCAAAATACTGGCAGCATTACCACGTTGAAGGCAATGCTTATTTTTGGTGCCAAATGAAAGCCAGATTTCTGGTCACCTGATGCCATCACGCTTAATACGCTTTCATGTTTATAATTTTACACGTATCTCTCAGATGACTAAAGAAGAAGCGATCGCGTTCCTACAAGAGATAAAGTTCAACATCGACTATCTGCGAGTGCACTTCTCACAAAACATGCGAGCAGCTGAGGAAACCGCGCAACAGGAAAAACTAAAGAGTATGTTGCTTGAACAAGCGGCAGCTAAGGTAAGATATCTCTCTTTTTTTAACTATCCAAACATTAAGAACGCTTTATAACGCTTTCCTCTAAGTATCGAAACATGTTTAGGTGTTATAGCTTTTTACTGATCGAAGGGCGCGCTAAAGTACCATCAGGTTTTGAAGAAGGTAGGTATCTAAAAAGTTCCTACTATAAATTAGGTTATATAAATATAAGGTGTATAAACTATTTACTTTAATTTAGTACCAAAATAGATAAATAGATTTTAAGCTGACAGACTCACTGTGGTGTGGTGGTCGGTTCAGGTCGGCTCATAACCCGGAGGCAGCGGGTTTGATTCCCGCGGCAGGACAAGTATTGCGTGCAGAGAAAAAAAAGGTGCAAATAACTTGTTCCGAGTCTGGGTGTTGTGGGACTATTATTCTCGTAGTTATTAGGTCCCTAGACACAGGGAGTCCTAGTTAGGGTCCAGGATCTTTGTATGTGATCGTTGGGTGTTATTGTTATTATTATTATTATCATCTAATAGTAAACATATTTATTCTTGTAGGAAGCCATGTATTGAGAATCTGTAATAAACCAATAAATAAATATGTGTAGATATTTCACACAGCGCTATCTAGCCCCAAACTAAGCAAAGCTTGTACTATAGGAACCAGATAACTGATAGATACTTTTTGTTTGTAAATACATACATAGAATACAATATAACACCCAGACACAGAACAAACATCGATGTTCATCACAATAATGTTTGTCCTAGGTGGGAATCTAACCCACAACCTACAGCTCAGAAGGCAGAGCTACTACCAACTGAGCTATCAGGCCTGGCAATAATAGATTTGCTCTAGTTTCCTGTTTCAGGAATGAACTGCTTTATACACAAGCTATTAATATCTCTTTAATCAAAAAGTTCTGTTTGTGAGAATCTAACTTTCTCGTTTCAAAACAAATTACGTATTCCCTTACCGTACTTTATATTAACTTAACGAACGCCACAGAATAAATAATCACACGAACACGCCGTTAGATTTACTTTTACGAGATTCCAATTAAGGAAGATATTTTTCAATTACGTCGATACTTGATCGGTTGAAAGTAGGTCAATAAGTCTTGCTCCTTGACCCGTAGTTAATCTCCAGTAATGGGGTATTGAAAGCTAGTGCCACGGAAAATGGAACTCTGGGGCCAATTGAAAGTAGAAATGGTTGAAATAAATTTCTATGTCTGTAAGGGCTAAATTTGTAGAACATGGTAGAATAGGCTCGCGTATTCAACTGTTTGGAGACACACCTAGGTACTTATAATTATATATTCAAGTGTGAAATATATATACGATATACTGTTTTTGTTTCTTAAAAGTATTAGACATCACCTAAGTAAATCGCTTAATTTTTCACTGTAACATTTGCTCAGAATCATAATGAATTAAAAAAACATAGTATTTTATAAAACACACGAAAATTGTATCTAAGGTCGGCTTATTAAGCTGTAACAAACTTCTGAAGTGTTTGGGATACTTGGTAAGTACCTATTTAGACCAATCATTGTGAATGCGTGTTCGGGTTCTTTTAAAGATAAGTAAAGATAATTTATTTGTTTTTATGAAGATGGTTTAAGAAATACTGTTTACTTTGGTTAGATGCCGTACGCACAATGTTTACACGCATTGCGCAAACACTCCTTAGGGCATCAGTTTGTGTTATTTTCAACCATTGTTTGCGTGCCCTTCGTTTGTGTGCGTAAGGATCTGATTGAACGTGATCGTGCCTGATTGGTTAATTTGGGGGATGTTATGGAATCACGTTCGTGTGGCGTAGAATATTACATTGACGGTTTAACCCTATTTAATTAATTAGTTGAGCTTGACCCAATTGGGGAGAGCTAATAGCTAACTAATTTATAGCTAAATAGTTTAAGTAATATGGTAGATATTTAGTATAGATATGTATATAGTTATTGTGGTTACCCCACTCATAATAGCTTACGTTAGGGGCTAATCGCAATAGATTATAATCCAAACCGAGGAGACTACGCATTCCTGGATATTTTCTTGTTGACTCTTACGGCACCTACAGGAAGAGATGGGGGTGGTACGCCGGGACACATGACTAAACTTGGGATTGATTCATGGCAGGATTCGAACCTAAAACTGGAGTCAAGCATCCAATCGTATGCCATCGATCCGTTACAGCTTAATTAAGATTTGTTTTAACGTCGTGAAATTTTATTTGTCACAGCGCAAAGATAATCCTTTATAGCTATTTGCCATGTCAATCTAGCGAAATATTTATCCAACGAAGCCTCCCTTAATAACGTTTTCTATAGCGTAAAGCACATAAAGATAAAAATAGACTGGCAGTTAAGCGAAGATCAGTTTTCAGACCGCTGGAGTGGGTAACAACAGGTTTAATGATCGTACAGGGCTCGGCTAGGCGCTCTTTTGTAATCGAATGAGATTTTACACCAACGCTTATTTATTACTTAAGAGATAGAAACGCGTTTTGGGCTTTTATCGCGTTACGTTAAATTATTGCCTTGTCCAGAAGTGGCGAGTTCGACGCGAATCTCTCGCGCGTAAGACGCGTGTAATGTTGCATCCAGAATGAACACGCGAGCATTAGGGACAGATTTGGCCGCAACATAGAAACTCCGCTCGACTCTCGTGCGTAAGTGTACGCGTATTACGCACGTTTTTTTTAATTCGATGCCTGACGTGGACGCGATGTTTGCGCCCAGCACCTTGACTTTGCGCAAAATTATTAGTGGTGTTTGACTCTTCTGTTCAAGGTCGTGAGCTTGAATTAATCACGTGATCAGTCTGTTTGTTCCCACTGCCGTGACACAGGTCTTTTCTCACAGGGAGACAGTATCGGCTATAATCCAACAAGCCGGCCAAGTGCGGGTTGGTGAATGACACATATTCTTGAATATTGTGATTCTTGAACATGTTAATTTCCTCCCTATGTGTTCCTTTCTCGTTGTAAGCGCGAGTGTAAATTCCGCATCTGACTTAAAAAGTAATCAGTGCAGGGCCGAGCAGGATTTGAAAATGGGTTTTAAAGTATCACGGGGTACCACTGAGCCACACGCACTTTTTTACTTAATTATATTAGGTCTTTACCTATGAAATTGCCGTTTTGTTTGAAAAAAGTTAAAGTATTTTTTTTTCGAACTTATTTATTTCTTTTATTCAAAGTAATCACCCCTGCAATCAATGCATCTTTGCCAACGCTGTGGCAGTTTATGGATGCCCTTCTTGAAAAAATCAGCAGGACGGGAGACAACAAACTCTTCAAAGGCGTTTTGTACTGCCTCTCGGGAATTGAATTTTTTTCCCGCTAAAAAGATGTTCAAATTTTGGAAAAAGTAATAGTCGGTAGGCGCAAGATCTGCTGAGTATGGCAGATGAGGGAGAGCTTCCAAACCCAACTCATGCAGCTTAGAGACGGTCTGTTGTGCAGTATGGGGTCGCGCGTTGTCGTGAAGTTGCAGTGGAGACGACCGATTGACCAAAGCTGGTTGCAGACGTGCGAGTTTCGCCATCATTGTGGTCAGTTCTTAAATGTACACATCTGCAGTAATGCTCTCGCCGTTTTGTAAAAAGCTATGATGAATCACACCAGCACTAGACCACCAAACTGTGACCATCACCTTTCTAGGGGTCATTTTTCGTTTTGCACATTGCTTTGGTACCGAACCAGGATCTAACCAACTTGCTGAGCGCTTTCGATTGTCAAAAAGAATCCATTTTTCGTCGCACGTAACAATTCGGTTCAAAATTCCTTCATTTCTGTGCCTGTTAAGCAGCGCAAGGCAAGTCTCGACGCGTACGTTGCGCTGGAGATCGTTAAGTTCGTGGGGCACCCATCTATCAAGCTTTTTTATCTTGCCAATCTGTCGCAAATGGACCAATATTGTTTTGATGCTAACATCAAAAGCTGCTGCCAGCTCAGCTGTAGATTGAGATTCATCAGCTTCCACAATCGCCTTTAATTCATCATTGTTGACCAAAGTTTCCGGACGACCACGAGGTTCATTTTTCAAGTCAAAATTCCCAGAACGGAACCGAGCAAACCAATAACGGGTTGTACGTTCGTTTGTACAGTTCTCTCCGTAAACGTCGTTGATGTTACGTGTCGTTTGTGCCGCGTTGGTGCCACGAAGGAACTTATATTCCATAATTACACGAAATTTCAAAGTATCCATTATGAGGAAAAATGTTGAAATGGAATGAAAATACAACGCTAATCAATAAACAAAAGACTTATATTGTAAATAGAATGTCATATTTTTAAAAACAAAATTAATTTGAATTTAGAATTCATAGCCAATCAAAACTTTTTTTTGTTTGTAAAAGTCTGTATTGCAATACGGCAATTTCATAGGTAAAGACCTATTATTAGATAAATCAAATAAACAGTGACAACACGTAAGTACGATAACACTCGATCTCTAAAACTGACCCTCATTATGATGAGAGATTGCGTTAAACTAGTGCAATTGTGGAAAAAAAAGAAAAATGTTTCTTTTTATATCAAACTTGTCATGAAAAAATGTACATATTTTAAAACATCAGTGCCTATAGCTACAACAATTACACATTTTATTTCAACTAACAAAAGGTATCTTTCCAGGAGTACCAATACCGCAATCCAGCGCTTCAGTCCTTCCCATTCGGCAACAGTCCCGACATAATCCACACCATCGCGACGAAGAACTGGGAGTTGAACAACAACTTGTCTCCGATACCGGCGATGCCGATCACCGAGCTCCGACCAGAGTCCGTCAAACGATTCGATCCTATGCTGCAGACCAACATTATTAGTAAGTCATAAGTACCACAGATATTATAGCCCTTAATAGGTACCTAAAATTAATTTTTGGAAACTTCTGTACCTAAAAGTTCTCTTGTTTGTTTGTTTTTGTTAAAAGTGAGTTATAATTTAATGACCTACAGAGGTGTAAAAGCGTAATGGTTACTTTCGCCCGTCTGGTTCAGATCTCATCAGATCATAGGTCTGAGTCAGATTATATCTGTTATAAGGTCCCTGGGTTAAGTTTATATTGGTTAAGCAGAATCTATCGAATCACGAATCTGTCCGATTTAGAATCTGTTGTAAGGTCCCTGGGTTAAGTTTATATTGGTTAGGCAGAATCTGCCGTACCACGAATCTGTCCAATCTAGTATCTGTTGTAAGGGCGGACCTATAGTGTGAATAATGTGGTAGAAATACGCATCAATATGCGAGCAAAATAAAAAGCTCCTTATTCATAGTTCTATATGAACATGTTATCAATATTTACAGGCACTTCAGACTATGACCGAGATGGACCCATCATCAGCGAAGAAGAGTATGAAGAAATGATGGAGAAAATGAAAGCAGCTGACACTCTCTATACCGAGTACACTTTGGAGGAAATCATTTACCAGCTTTCTAAAGTAATAGTCATTATAACTTCATACATTTTTGAAGTAAAACTTCTTTACGCACGCTTGACTTCATGAAGAGTAAGCTGGTGAATGCGAGGCCAACGGAAGTTGAAGTTGGTTCACGTAGATCTTCATTGTCAATATAGTGAAGTAAAAAAATTGTGGTATTATGTTGGTATGTCTGGTAAAATGACAATTTATAATTGTCAAGATGGCGACATTAATATTAAACAAAACAAAAACAAACTTATGCCGGTCGATAGATGGAGCTAAACTAAAGAAGTTTAGCTTTAGTCGTGCGGTCTAAAGCACATTCTTTTTTATTTAATTTTTGTTGTATAGTTGAGCGGAAAATTTGCAATAAAATTCTTCGATTTTGACTTTGAATAATGTCGGTATCTTTCAGATGATGTTCTCTCAGTCCCTCTCCCGAGATCCAGCGTCGGCGCGCGCGGCCACGCAGCGGTTCATGGCATTCTTGGAAATGGAGGCTGAGAGGGGACAGCTCTCACGATCTATTGAGAAGAAGGTTCTTGGTACGTTCTTATATTAATAGATTTCAATTTTTCAAGTAAAATTTATAGGCATTGTATATTTTAAAACATTATTATTTTTATTTAAGAATTAAAAATAAGATATATAAAATTATGAAATATCAATAATATATTAGTGAAGGCCAACTGGAGCCTAATAGGAAAAAATCCCGTTGGGCCCCACATCTTCGCCCCCCTAATCAAGTGTTTATAAATAGCTTTGATAAATAGATCGACCGAACACCGACTTACGGAATCGATTTTTGTGCGGGAGACATATTTCGTTATATTTTCGGCAGAGCCCTAAGTTAAATATACGTAGGATGAAAGGCACTTTGAAGACACGACAAGAATAATTAATAATCAAAATGGTAATATTTATTCATAATTTAAAAAATGTTAAAATCAAATACTGTGGTGTCACATCATATTTAATTATTCATGAGTTTTTAGTGTTTAGTGAATTATCAAACAATGTGCTACTTACCTTTAATAATCTTGTTGGGAAGTGATAAGGATAATGTGTGAAGAGTCTATTTTCCCAAACAATACCTATTGCCTATAATTGACTTGACGTCTTTCACATAAATCTATATACCTACTGTTTATTTGAAGTGTATGAAGAAATTACGATATGAAATTATTATATGGTTATGTAGTATGCCACAGAATATACGCTATCTAAGGAGTAGCACTTCGTATATCCTGTGAGGCTTCCGTAACGCGCAACCCTTAAAGTATTTACATTGCTTTACTATTCATGTATCTACGTCGTAGGCCCTTCATGAATAACTAAGAGCTACGCCTACGCTACATATTGTTAAGCGTAGACGCTACGCCGATACGTAGCGAAGTTCTACATAGTCTACGTCGTAGACCCTGCACCACTAAACAAGTTCGTAATAATCATAATAATTATACTCTTTTCAGAGACGTTAGCAAACTAATCTAATTATTTTTATTGAAAATTTTCTAACGTCCCTGCTGTTAATCAGGCAAGAATTTTCCAGTTAAGAACTTTCAATGTTTTTTTGCAGACGTTATGATTGCTGCTCTGTCGGACACCGTGGGCGATCATCCGGAGCTTCTGCAACCGCACGAGACGATTGGATCTAATAGGTAACATCTGCCAATATCTTTATTAGTATATAATACCCGCAGGTATGATTATTATGTAGGTACCTAGGTTTTATTTCTGAGAATGAATAACGTGATAATTATTTCGTTGGTACTTATGAGAAGTAAGGTGAAAATCACGCAATAAGCTATGGAGAGCTTGGGGTTTCCTAGTGAGATATGATCCCAATATTAGATATGTGGATATCTATCAGAAGTCAAGTCTTCGATATACCTGAATCATCAAGTTGAAATGGCAATGGGCTGGCCACATCGCTCGTAGAGCTGACAACTAATGCACACGGACGGTTCACGAAAAGTGACCACGAACTGGCAAACGTATATAGGCCCATTTTGTAAGATAAATAACGGATAAACTCACGTCAATTTAAAAGTTGAAATTACTCCGACCAGGTTTCGGACATATTCGACGTCCATCTTCTGGGAGCCAGTTACTAACGCAAGCCGCAGCGGCTTTGGCGAGCGTCAGCACGTAACTCCATATAGGCCCTTCACTTGATGAATCGACAACCTTGTCAAAACTGCGGGGAGCTGTTGTGTGCAAGAGGCAAGCAGCTGTACAAAGTGGCGGGTTTTCGGGCTGATGGCGAAGGATTCTAACTGCCATTAAAACTGCGGTTCACTTCTAGGTTTTTTTATATTAGTTTATGTTAGTTAAGTATGAAGTTACAACAGTTAACTGATTTCGATGAGATTCCCATAAATCAAGATCCTAACCATAATTACTTTGTATATTTCCAGGTTGATGCGCCAGTTCCTTGAAGCCAGTTCGTCCGAGCCCAGCATGTCGCGTGCGATACTGGCCGCTTACAAGGACGAGCTGCTGAAAGGACCGCCTCTGCACAAGTTCTCCTTCGACCGAAACTAAACCAGTTGCAACGATGCAACTATCGCAGCGCAATTTTATTTTCACTCAGAATCAGATTTACAATGGGCATAATTTGTTATTCTGCAATAAAAAACCATCAGCAAACGGCGGTAACAAAACTGCATCTTACAATTTATTGATCAAAAGAGAAGGCATTTATCGCGGGGAAACCGAAGATAAAAAGTACAAAAAATTACTTTCTCAGATACTGATTTCATTCAATGTCTAAGTCGAAATGCGACATTGTAGTTTGCAATCACACTCAGCTAATATTACGAAAGAAATTATAATTATAGGCTCGATATAGTTGCAGGGTTGTATGGTACGCGTCGTATTTTCAGCTAATCTTGATTAGCTATCAGCTATACTGGTTAATTTGACAAATAATTTAAGAATTAGGAGACATTTTATTGGAGACAGTAGTGATGCGTAAATTGTAATTTTCCTTAATAAAGACCTGAGTTTCCTAAAATTTTCGTGCGTCCTGAATTATTGCAGGGTTTTGTTCACAACCTCCTCAATAGAACCCTTTGAAAACCCCAGGACGAAACTACTTAAGAACTATCTAGGACAGCACAGACACTCCAAAAAAACAAGACAAGTCCTGAGAATACATGACGGTTAGCCACTTTATTGTAAGTAGTAGATCTGTGTAACGACAGTTTTATGTTTATGTATTGTAGACAAAACGTACCTGTATGTACAGACAAAAAAAAACCTTTGGTCGCAACAACTGGGATGTGTTATAGACGATATTGCTATAAACCACTAGAAATTATCCAATTTAACGTGAGTCGGTGTGCGCTTCATAGGTACCTAGTTAATCTAACCTGCCTTACCGAATTTTATCATCTACCCATCGTTTACACGTGAAAATTTCCAATCACGGTAAATATACCTGGGGGGTGATCATGAAACTGATTGCAATGCAACAGGAGAAATTCCCTTTCTAACTATGCACATAAACTGCGTATTCAAACTGTCAAATCCATACAAATTTGTGTTTCTATTAGTTGCAATCGAGTTACGTGATCGCCCAGTATAAGGTTGTTCACTACCGACATTTGTAATACAACCGTATAAAATACAAGTGTTGTTTAATCGAGTCGTTATAGTATTGTTACAAAGTTGTGGTAACTAAATTTTACTAGCTTTTTCACTTATACTTTAGTTACTAGGTATATTTTGGAAACAACACTTTTGAACTATTTTTAATTTTTTTTGTGAAGTTTTTAAGGCGATTTCGGTTTTTGAGTAAATTTAAAGGCAATGGGTGAGACATGTATTCAAGCTCCGTTGTTTGCCGTGACGACGATAGCTAAAAGAAAAAACTAGATAAAATAAACATGATAAGTCAGACAAAAAAGTTATAAAATCTTTGTATTTGACAGGATGGTGGGCAAAAATTACTCTTGACATTTATTATTATTAAAAGTAAGAATATTTACACATAGGTTAAAAATGTTTACTGTGGGCTTAAGCAGTATATTTGTGTAGGCAGGTACCTATACTACTTATTTATATTCGTGTAGTACATACCAATTGTAAACTAGTTTTACAATTGATATGGTAAAGTACTATAAAATACTTAATGTAACCATTACACATTAGAAAAATTGTTTTACTTTTGTAAATAAATAAAACTTTAGCTTAGAAATCAGCCCGGATTGGGAGCTACATCCTCTATCATAAATTTACTATAAAATCATGATAAAATTACGATGTCAAAAGTAGCTTTGCATGTTATATACCTATACCGATAGCTTATATAAAAAAGTAGTTATTATAAAAGCTAAACACAATTTTAAATGTAAGATAAAATTGAAGTATAAAATTATTTAATAGCTAGTCAAATATTTCTTCATATTTTTCTATAAAATCTTCTATGACAGTGATGTGCAATTTCCCAAAACCAAAGTCTTCCTTAAAAATAATGTTTGTGCTTGAATTAGAGAGGCATATCAAAATAAATACCTAACACATATCGAGGAAAACAATTGAACCAATAATTTGGTGAAGGAATTAATTATTATTACGCGTTCCTCGAAATTACTAAATAATAAATAAAAATATTGTATACTGTAGATCTTATATTAGTGATTGCACATCACATAATCTTTTATCTTTCTTACTAGCATACCTAAATCATATTTACATAATCAATAAATAGTGTACATGTCTTTCTATTAAAATCACAAAATATTCTTACCTGTTAAGACTTAAAAACATTATAATGAAGCACTGTTGGAAATAATGTGCTATGTTAGTGGCCATCAAAATTTATTATATTTATATTATTCTTTGAAATATATTGTGTATTTAATAATAAAATGATTTTATGTCATTGGTCTTTCATTTATCTAAAAATAATTTTGGTATACTGCATTAGGCTATCTGACTGCTATATTTTTATGTATCTCAAAAAATAGATAATCGTGAAAACAAAAATTAAAATCTGAAAAAATGTCAGTTACAAGCACTTTAAAATACAGGAATAGAATTAGAAAGAGCTCAAACCGTTTTGGCGGGAAAACGAAAAAGATCGCGTCGCCGCATTGTATTATTTTCCAAAACTTGTGTTATTTTCAGTGTTAGTGCATAAAATTGGTGGCATTTTATTCGTTAAGTGCTGAATTACAGGCATGAGTGTGGGAAAGTGATATAATTATGGTGAAACGTTTCTTTTCGTGTTGTTTCCAAAACTCCATAGAAGCTTCTGTTAAAGTTGCCACCGCTTTACTAGGAGTATGACTTAACTAGACTAGACTATGACTTAATTTGATGATTTGGACTGTGACTTGATGACTTGGACGGTGACTTGACTTGATACATTATATGATATTAATTAACTTGAGATATTATCAATTACTTGACACTGGCTAAATACACAAAAGTGTGGAGCTAAAACCAAACAAAAAAAAAAGCTCAAACACGCAGTGACGTCAGTTACCAGTCCTAACGGTAACGCATTACTAAGCTGTGATACCTCTATGGTAGCTGTATATACAACCTCTTTGGCATGTGATGTCACAAATTATACCTTCATTAGTACTTAGTAGCTGTGAGGCAGCTAAACACGACATCTGTTTTGAAAAAGGGACAGGCGATGAAACTTTAAAAGCATACTACTCCGTGATTAAATTACCGATTTTACTTATTTTTTTAATTATCCCATTCAATTTAAGCTACATTATGAAAATAATATTTACTTGTTCATTTTTAATTATAGTCAAATAGCCTATTCTATATTAAACGTAAAGGATGCCTATGAGCATGTAATTAATAAAACAGAATAATGACATTCTGGGCAAATGATATAATAATAAAAATCCAATTTATAATTGCTAAAAAAACTGTATGCAGAGAAAAAGACTTTCTGTATTAATTTATCAGTATCTAAGTATTGTATCAGTTATCTGGTTTCCATAGTACAAGCTTTGCTTAGTTTGGGGCTAGATGGCGCTGTGTGAAATGTCCACACATATTTATTTATTTATTTAAAAGTTTTTAATCACTTTGATCTTCTTGAAATTCGAAACATTACATTATAACTAATTCTTAGCTTTGCTTTTCTATACACTAATACAAACTAGACAGAGGTGGAAAGGCATTCTGTTTGCTGACCACGACTTTCTTATGTTGGTACGAAATGTAACCTTTTATTTTACCATCATAAATTAAATTAGCAACAATGCACTGTGTTTCATCAGAGTCTACATCGTCTTGCCCCATCAACTGCAATGCAGCTTGGAAGCTCACAATATCAATTTGATGTGTATTCTCTGCTAGGTATACCTTCCTAAAAAGATTCCTGTATGCAGTAATCTTCAATTTCTCCACAATCAAATAAATGCCAGCTTTGATAAAGAAGCCTTCATGCTCTTCCATTGCTTTATCAATACCACGAAGATCACCATTCTTCACAGCTGACACAAGTTCCCAGAACTGCATCAGATCATATTTTAGGAGCAAATGTTTAGCTGGCATGAACCCTAGCAACATTTTCACTGGCACAAGATATGTGAGTATCAGTCTTTTGTTTTTAGTGCTCCTTCGATGGCAATTTTGGAATGCATACGAGAGATATTCATCAGCCGAACGATAGTCTGAATCAAACATTGCTTTGCGACCAACAAAATATCTGTATGTAATTTGCTGTGCCAGAGGAAATTGGTCTTTGAATGGTGATGAGTCTATAGCTCTAATAAGAGGTTTGCACAAATGCAATTTGTTTATGCGAAAGTATACCTTAAGAAGTTGGTTGACAAGGTTCAACATGCCAATCCTCTTGGTGTCTTCTTCAGATGACCGGTTATCAGCTGCACAAACCCGGAAACAGGCTAATAAGCTTTCTGCTGCTTTCTCCAAAATTTTGCCATTACTTTGAGCTAGAAAAAAAAAGCAATAACATTATAAGAAAACTGACTTATGCAATGGTATAAGCCAGTTTTCTTATAATGTTGAACTGCATTCAGTACAATATTGTATAACTGTATGAATAGCAATAAAATAATTACAAAAAGCACTATGGCATAATGATAGTATTTTATAAATCATGTTTAATTTATGAAAATGAAATAATAGCTTACGACTGCAAGACTCTGCCTTCTGTGCCACAAGCCGCAAGTCAAGGCAAACGGTGTACATTAGAGGTAGAGTCCAATTCTCTTCTTTCTGTGCTTGAAGCAGCCTGACAACACATGCCACACATGTACTTTGGTAGTTGTAGGCATTTAAGTAGTCTTTGGCAAAAAGTGCCTGAAAACAGTAAAAAAATAGCATTAAAACAATGAATAGAAAATGTAAAAAAAATTGATTTGCTTAGTGACTTTCCGTGCATGAGCGTAGCTTGGTTTAGGTATTGTCTTATGTTAAAATGGTTTTAACAACATCTAGCAGTATCTACCTTGAATATGAATAAATTCTGACTTATAAGAGGCAATATTGATATTAAATAGGCTACCTACAAAATATAAGCATCTCTACATTATTATCATTCATTCATCTATTTACATTTCTAACTAGATACTACAATAATGTAACAATTAAAACTAAGCACTACCTGCTACAAAAATAAAAACAGACTAAATTATTTCCGCGATGTCCTTATAGACAGTGCAAATGCTCCAGCCCTATATTATTAGTATCGAGTTAGTTAGAACAAAGGCACTTTACGTTTCTTGTGTGAAGGTTTTTACAATATTAGTTACTACTAAATCTACAGTGCCAAGTTACCACCAGTTAGAGCTACCTATTGAGGAATGTTATCATTACTATAGAGTATTATGAACTTACTTTAACGCACAGTAAATGCGAGATTATAATTTCGTCAAGTGGAGCTACACAGTTTCCCTCTACGAGTGTGGCGATATCACTCGACCGCAAATTCCTATTTCCAACATGTTCATCCCTTAGAGACAGCAGCCTTGAAAGAATGTTGCCCTGGGAGGTCCTGAACACCCTTTCTACGAACTGAATGTATTGATTCAGAGTGCCGGTAGACATTGAAGCCATTTTAATTAAGTTTATGTAGGATTATAGGTACAGACGTTAGGTAGCGTCTTGTATTATTGGATCATTTTTGACTGTAATTGTAAAATGCTGAGTAGTACATAGGAACCACAATAATAATTAGGTACTACTACGTTATAGACAAAACGTATTTAATTCAACTAAAAACACAGAAGTGAAAATTAAAATGAAATCTTAAAAAATTAAATACGACGAACTGCAATGTGCGAGCACAAAAGCAATTGTTCGGTCACAGACTATTTAGAGATACTAGGTTCAGTGACAATCTGATAATGACATTGTCAAAAAGACAGCATGGTATTGACATTGACATTAACCTAGGCTAAGGCTAAGGCTATTGCAGTCTTGATACTCTGCTGCAACGAAATTTCTACTTGAGCATCAATAGACGACGGAGGATGGTTCTATAATACGGGCCGTCTATGGATTTTGCAAAAAGGCTATATGCTCATTCAGACAAAAATATGAACTTCTTGGTTACCAATAACCAAGACTGACTGAGCATCGTTCTGTAATACGGACCTTATTAGAACTTGATTGATGGGAGTTTTGGCGGGAAAACGAAAAAGATCGCGTCACCGCATTGTATTATTTTCTAAACTTGTATTATTTTAAGGTCCGTATTACTTAACGATGCTCTGTCAGCGATCGGTGTTCAAGCAGAGATTTCATTCATAAAGTGATCAATTAGTGAATGAAATCTCTGCTTGAGCACCGATCAATGACTGAGCATCATTCTGTAATACGGACCTAAGCGTAAGTGCATAAAATTGGTGGCATTTTATGTTAGGAATACATACTCCTTATGTATCCATATAATTATATAGGCTATGGTATGTTGCTATAGTAACGTTTAATCTGTTATAATTACGATTCGATCTATGTACTAAAAGTTAATATATTTTGCTATTATATTTTGTTAAAGCTCTTTGTGTTATTCACACTATCCCAAATACTTCTGCCGCCTAGCCCTTACTTTAACATGGTAGCAGAGATTTAAAGTTAAGAAGCGGATGCTACAAAAGTTTTTCTTCTGAGAAAGAATAAAAAAAATATTCTTGCAAAAATTTGTACCCGGTCTAACGTCACCATGGATAGGGCGATCGCAGAGGCTTCCAAGGTACAAATAATGCACTTAGATGGAAAGAACTACAAGCATTGGAAGTATAGGATTGAGACAGTGTGTAGGGCAATTCCCGATGCTGATGAAATATTAGAAGGGAAGATTTGCAAGCCCAATAAACCTGCAGCGACTGCCGATGCTGCCGCTAAAACAAAATATGAGACGGATTTACAGCGATTCCGATATGTTGATTGTGTAGTATTGACCCTGATGACAACAAACATGACAGATGAGATACTGGATCAAGTTATGCGATACAAAAGCGCTAAAGAGGTATGGGATGAACTTGAACGCCTCTATAGTGGAAGTAGTGAAGACAAAAGCTATGATCTCTGTTTAAAATTTTTTGATTATAAAAAAGAACCCGAACATGACATAAGAAAGCACATATCTGCATTAAAGAACATATGGCATGAGCTGAATACCCAAATCGAAACAAATCTACCTGATATATTACTGATTTGTAAGATACTTGGAACTTTACCGAAAGATTACTTTGCTTTCAAGTCAAGTTGGCTACTTATAACAAAAAAGGATCGAACAATAGAGAATCTAACTTCACAACTAAGCGCCTACGAAAAAGCATTGATTAGTAAAACAGAAATGGAAAATACTCAAGAAGTATTAACCGTGAAGACACAGAAGAAGAATAAAGTTTTCAAATGTAATTATTGTGGAGAAGCTGGACATATGGTACGTAAATGCCAAAAATGGATAAATGATGGAAGACCACCAAAGCCATCAAATAACAGTCAAAGCCCAAATGTAAACCTGACAGTGTTAGCCTTAGAGGATGGATTGCCAATAGATAAAGATAACTGGTACGTAGATAACGGAGCGACCAGCCATGTTACTAATAGAGGTGATTTCTTTGAGAGCTTTGAGCACTTCAAAAGTTCACATACGGTGACTGCGGCGAACGGGCAAACCATTCAAGCCATCGGCATGGGGACTATTCGAGCTGAAGCCAACGTCAATGGAAAAGTTGAGCAGATACTACTGAAGGACGTTTGGTATGTACCAAGAATCAAAAGAAACTTATTCTCTGTGCTTTCTGTGCATGACAACTCATCCACAAGTACGTTCGAGTCTACGCCTATGCTATGTAAAGTGAAAGTAAATGGAGACGTCAAAGTAATTGGAACCAGAACGATCAAAGGTGGACTATTTAAATTGGAGCTTAAATGTCTAGCGCCTAATAATCGGGAAGTCAATCAGCTATTGTCAAATCCATTACAAGTGTACCATGAAAGGCTAGCACATCAGAACAAGAGACATGTTCGTCAGGTGATCGAAAAAGAGCTAGGATTGAAAGTGGAGAATACGCAATCGGACATTTGCGAAGGCTGCGTGTATGGAAAAGCTCACAGGCATCCATTTGGTACAAGAGTTAGAGCCACTAAACCTGGAGAGCTAATCCACACGGATTTATGCGGACCGTTTCCATACTCTATTTCAAAGTTACGGTATTATATTTTGTTCAAAGATGACTTTACTCGCTATCGTCATATCTACTTTCTCCGTGAAAAGTCTGAAGCAGCCTTAAAGCTTAAGATTTTCTTAAGAGAAACAAAAGTTGCAGGACACGTTGTCAAAGAAATGTTAAGTGACAACGGTGGAGAATTTATCAGCAAGGAGTTCAAAGATGTCTTAACTGAAAACGGGATTATGCAAAGGTTCACGATGCCTCATACTCCAGAGCAATCAGGCTGCGTAGAGCGTGAGAATAGAACGGTGGTAGAAGCCGCACGTGCTATCATGCATGCACATGATAAAATCCCGGATGGCTTATGGGCAGAGATAGTGAATGCGACTGTCTACGTGTTGAATCGCACAGGGCCGTCTAGCGTGCCATTCAAGTCTCCACATGAGCTGTGGTACGGAAAGAAGCCTGCGATAAAACATCTCAGAATTCTAGGTTGCAAATGTTATGCCCACGTTCCTAAAGCCAACCGTAAGAAGTTACAAAAGAAAGCTCAAAAAGGAATCCTAATAGGTTACGAAGGAGACGAAGGCTATAGAATCTGGGATAAAGAATCTCTTAAATTAATTAGGTCCAGAGACGTGATATTTGAAGAGGTACCGTTAATGGGAAAATCTAAAGAGGATGTAGATGAGCCAGAAAAGCTAACACATAGTGTCCAGAAAAACTATGGTCATAATTTTCCGAGTCTCCAGAGTGAACATGAAATGCATGTCAACAGGGAGATTGGAGAACGAGATGTTACGGAAGATGAAGGTGAAGTGATTTTAGAACCATCTTTATCAGTGGCACATCAGGACGCCGAAGAAGAAATGGGAGATGATTTAAATGAATCAAACTTCGAGTCCGTTCATTCTGAAGTTGAGGACGAACACCTAGCTGAAAGTGAAGAAAATGATGACCCTGATTTGTCTGATGATGATGATGAAAGAGAAGGAAGTCGGATGGTCCTAAGAGATAGAGCAAACCTTAGGCCTCCTGTAAGGTTCAATGACCATATTATGGCTCTAGAAGCTAATCAGATGTTTGAACCTAAAACCTTCAAGCAGGCCATGTCATGTAAGGACAAAGAAAAATGGGATAAGGCTATTGAGAGCGAAATAAACTCACTTAGAGAGAATCAAACGTGGGAACTAGTCGAACTACCAAAAGGTCGAAAAGCTATTCCATGTAAATGGATATTTAAAATTAAAACAAATCCAGACGGCTCTGTAGACAAATACAAAGCTCGGTTAGTCATAAAAGGTTACTCTCAGAAGAAAGATATAGATTTCCATGAAACTTTTAGTCCAGTTGCTAGGAGCAGCACGATAAGAGCTGTCTTGAGCGTTACTGCTAGAGAGAAGCTGAAGCTAGCACAGTTTGATGTGTCTACAGCCTTCCTTTATGGCACTTTAGACGAGGAAATTTACATGAAACCGCCTGAAGGTTATGCTGATGAGAAGTATGTCTTCAAATTAAAGAAAAGCTTGTACGGATTAAAGCAAGCCCCACTCTGCTGGAATAGATGCATCACAGACTATGTCGTAAAAATTGGATTCAAACAAAGTAATTCTGATCCCTGTTTATTTGTGAAAACAACAGGAAAGGAGAAGATTATTCTTGCCTTGTATGTCGACGACGGTTTGATTGCATATACCAACGAGAAACTGGCTAATTGCTTCCTGGATGAAATGAGAGCACGTTTCAAAATAACAGTGAAACCCGCAAGCTATTTTCTAGGAATGGAGATAAAAAGGTACTCCGATGGTTCCATTTTGTTGCATCAAAAAGCATACACCACCCGCCTGTTGGAAAGATTTGCCATGGATAAATGCAAGCCAGTGACAACACCAATTTTAAAGGCAACTAATGAACAAGTTGAGGAAAGAACTTCGATTAACTTCCCGTACCGCGAAGCGGTTGGTGCCCTATCTTACTTGATGACGAGCACAAGGCCCGACATAGCCTTTGCAGTGAGTGTAGCATCTCGCAATTTGGATAAACCTACAAAGGAAAACATTGTTAATGTCAAGAGAATAATGCGTTACCTGAAAGGGACATTCGATGACGGCATTATTTATAGGCCAGAAAATGTCCATAGCTTAGAATGTTACAGTGATGCCGACCATGGAGGTGACATGGAAACTGCACGGTCAACCTCAGGCATTCTATGCTTATACGCTGGAGGGGCGATTGCCTGGAATAGCAAGCGGCAGAGCACAGTTGCCATTTCTTCTACAGAAGCAGAAATTGTGGCAGCCAGTGAAACTGCTAGAGAAATCATTTGGCTACAAAAGCTAATGAAAGATCTTACTGGTGAAAAATGTCCTGCGACCTTATGCGTCGACAATGAGAGTGCGATCAAGTTAGCTAAAAATCCATCTGAGTTTCACCAGAAAACCAAGCATATTCGGATAAGATCGTTTTTCATAAGAGAATGCATACAAGATGGCAGCATTTCAATTTGCTATGTACCAGCAGCTAGACAAGTTGCTGACATGCTTACCAAACCTCTTTATGGGCCCAGAGTAGAAATGCTGAGGAAGATGTCTGGCATTATCAGAGGTGGATGTTAGGAATACATACTCCTTATGTATCCATATAATTATATAGGCTATGGTATGTTGCTATAGTAACGTTTAATCTGTTATAATTACGATTCGATCTATGTACTAAAAGTTAATATATTTTGCTATTATATTTTGTTAAAGCTCTTTGTGTTATTCACACTATCCCAAATACTTCTGCCGCCTAGCCCTTACTTTAACATTTTATTCGTTAAATGCTGGATTATATGTATGAGTGACGGAAAGTGGTGTAATAATGGTGAAACGTATCTTTTCGTGGTGTTTCCATAACTACATAGAAGCTTCTGGTAAAGTTGCCACCTAAAGGAGTATGACTAGACTAGACTAGAATTATCAATTACCTGACACTGGCTAAATACACAAAAGTATGGAGCCGATAAACAAAAAAACTGGTGTGAAATTGAATTTTGAAAGATTTGTTCAGTTATATGCTCTTTGATTTGTTCACAGAGCACATTATATATTTGACTTGATTATTTGTTGTCAGTAAGAACATCATTGCTGGTAGTGGTCAAGATTGTAAAATAAAAATTGAAATGGAAGAAAACGTGGCCTTAGATACTACTAAGCAAAGGAAATTTGTGAAATCTATCAAGGGAATCAAAAAGCTTATCAAAGTGGTTAGAATTGAACAAAGCTTTATAAATGGTATGTACGTATGAGAGGTTATGTGTTCATGCTTGAATTTGTATATTTGCAGAAAAATGAAGACGTTAAGAATGACGAAAGTGAACCCAACCCAAAACCGAAGGATAAAAAACTTAAGAGGAAACGCCCAGACCGAGGGCTCGTATATTTGTCGCACATTCCGCATGGATTTTATGAGGCGAGTTTTTTTGTCATTAGTTGAGTCACTAAGTTTGGTTGACATCTACCACTATGTTGTGATAACCAGGTTACACTGCCCATAATCGTAACATGCATTAAAAATTAATACACAGAAACTTCCCCATATTTCAGCATGAAATGAGCCAATACTTCAAACAATTTGGCATGGTCACAAATGTAAGAGTGATCCGATCAAAACGCACAGGTAACTCCAAAGGATTTGCGTTTGTGGAGTTTAAAGAGCCTGCTGTGGCTGAAATTGTTGCTGAAACCATGAACAACTATTTAATGGGCAAAAGATTGCTCAAAGGTAAAAAAACCTGTTTACAAATAAGTATTTCAAATAAGAGATCTAAAAATGTTTGCTGACAAAGGATACATACATGTTACATTATTGCATACCATAACATTGCCAATGACCAGAAAAATCATCTACCTATTTCTTTTTTTTTCTGTAGATACACTACAATATAAATACAAGTCTGAATCATAAAATTATAATACTGATTATTGCAGGTTTTTAATTATTTAATATTTGACATCCTGTTATTATTTTTAGCTGCCTGTATACCTCCTGAAAAACAAAGGCCTAGAGCCATGAGAAAACATTGGAGCCGTGTAAATAACCCTGGAAGAGATGCAAGATTGAAATACAAAAAGGTATTTTATACTTAATTAGTATTTTTTACTGTTTGTGCTTATTGTTTTTGATTCAATCATTTAAAAAATCTGCTTAATTGAAATGTTTACCAAGTCATTAAAAAATTATGATTAATAAAATTGGCCTGTTTAACAAATGTTGTTTTTTTTTCAGGCCTACAATGCAAACAAAGGTGATGAAGGTGATTTAAAAAAGGCAAGAAAAATACTAGCAAGGTAATAATAAATAAAAAACTTTTGTCATAAAAATATCTTAATATACAGTTAACAACAAGATTCATATTTTTAAAGATTTATGATTTATAGCAGTATCACCTGCTTAGCATAATCAATAGATTAATTTCCCATTCATGGTAAAGAAAATTCTTTTTTATTTTACATGTTCAATCCTTGTTGCAGCATAAATAAAACAAAGGCCAAGCTTAGCAAGTTAGGAATAGACTATAACTTCTTTACACCAGTAGATATGCCAGAAGCTTTACAAAGTTGCTTAGTAGATGAAGAAAATAAGGAAATTAAGGGTACAGTCAAAGAAGAAAAAATATCTAAAAAGGACAAAAAGGCAAATAATTTAGAAAGTAAGGATTCAAAAGATACTTTAAAGAAGAAAGATGAAACTGTAAAAGATGTCAAAATCAAATCAGAGAATAAAAGTAAAAGTACCGTTAAAGCTGAAGTAAAAAAAGAACCAGCTGTAAAGAATGTAGAAAAGAAATCAGGCAACAATAAGAAAATAAATAAAAAAGAAACACCAGAACCTGTACTAAACAAAAAAGAGCAGAAGAAAAAGCAACAAAAACTCAAAAATTCTGGAATTAATCCGCCTGAAAACTTTATCACGGTTCAGGAAACTGCTGAAGACAGTGACAGTTCTGTGGAATTTGATTCTGATGAATATGAGAAAATGCTTGGGGAAGAATCGGATCTTGATTCAGGTGAAAACAGTGATGGTGGTGAAGATTCCGAAGATGATGATGGTGATAACAGTGAAGAGGATGATGCTGGCAGTGAAGATGATGAGGAAAGGTAGTACATAATCTGACAGTCATTTTTACCATCTCACCTATAATAAATCTTTCAAACTTCAAGGTCTAAGATATAGGCTTCAGAGTTTTTCTCTGATGATTCAATCAAACAGTAGAACACAAAAGACATTGTTTTATTAATAAATAGGGCCCGTATTTGATTGCAGCCGCATCTGATGGAAAGTGATGACACAGTCTGTGATGGTATGGCTTGCCTAGAAGATACCAGATTGTACTTAGCTGATAATCAGTGGTTTTAATGTTGGTGAACTCCACTCCTAGAGTTACATAGTAACATATTTAGTAATTTGTGGTTTAGGATCTTAATTAAAACATTAGGTAAAATCAATGAATGTTTAAAAATGTCATAACACCTTCATAAAGTCAAATGTCAAAAGAGAAAATGAGCTGAGGAAGCCCCAACGAGGTGGGGGTGGGAAATGTGCATTCTATATGTTGAATAATTATTATGTACATTATGTTTATTATTATTATTATTCTCTAGTAAAACATTTATAGGTCAGGCATTTTAGTAGACCTGTAACTACTAATTTAGAAAATGCAAATTATTAATTATTTTTTGGTGTCTAGTGAACCTGATGAAGAGCCAACTCCCCAGCCCAAGAAGAGTAAAGGCAAGAAAGTTCCAATAATAGCAGTAAAACCACAGAAGCAAGCAAGCAAGCAGAAAAGGCAGGCACCTGAGCAAGGAAAAGGGAAGGCACCACAAAGTAAGACGGACACATTCACATTGCTGGCATTTTATAATCGTTCCGAGATATCTAATCAATGTACTATTAGTATTGAATTGAATCTTAGTGGCTTCTGCAGCAATTTCACCACAATTTCGCTAATGTCTACATTACAACATTTGACAATTTAGTCCATATACTACATAAAATTTGACAAATTACTTAAGCTCTCAAATTAATTTGACAACCCCAAAGGAAGACGTTTTCCTCCTTGACGTAGTAAGGTTTTGTATCATAATATCATAAATACAAAATTAAAACCTTTTAGAGGCGCGATAGACCAAAATATATATAAGAAGGTATTAATTATTATTTGATCTTGACTACATACATCTAACAATAATGTAGATAACTATCAAGTAGCATTAATATACATGAATTAATTATGTTAATTTCAGAACCACCAGTGGCCCCCAAGAAACCTAAGTTTGAAAAGCAGACACAGCAGCCTATGAAGAAACAGTTCAAAAAGAAGAAATGATTAATGGTTAATAAATGATCGGATTTAATCAGTGTATTTCATTTATTTAAAGGGATACCACGAAATACTCTCTATTTTTGGAGATCTGGAGAGTGCGCGTAAATTACCTTTGGAACCTTTACCACCCCCGTCATCGCCGCCCGATACACGTCTTGAGCGACCCGGATGATCCTATAGCAGCCGTAGTATCGGCTGCGCTACGATCACCGGACCAGTCTAGCCCTTCTGGTTCAGGTAAAAGAAAGAAAGAAAAGACATTTATTCAGGTCACCACACAACATTACATTACATTATAAAAGAATACAGTACAATTTATAAAGAAAGAATAGACAATATAACAGACGTAACATTGTGTGATGTCATGACCAGTACCCCTATCGCGTAACCGTTCTGGGAATCGGCTTCGCCTGCCATCCTGCACGCGCCAATTAAAAAGTCCACGAGTGCGAGCAAGAGAGAGCACGATTACGATCTCCACCAGACTTACGCGGTAAGGCCCCAGGTCCCGACTCAGCATAAGATTAAGGCCAACGCCTGACCTTAAAAAACTGATTTTAGGCGGAACCCGAGGTCATGACATCACGAACATCAGAGAATTTACACTTTTTTTTTAGGCACCGGTATAGGATACCAGCGTAACACAATCAAACACCGACCCCGCCGGCGAGGTCGACGTACCCCCTGTAGGTTAGCTAGAACGGTCGCGACTTTCAATAGGGTCCACTCTTCCAGTGGACGTAGTCTTCTCGATCCTCTTATCCCGGCAACGGCCCAAGCCGATGCTCGCACTCCAGGGGTGCCCTTGAGCTAGTTGCCCACTTTTGACGGCTGGGCGCCTTAAGCGAGGTGACGTTGTAAAGGTCGGTAGAGACCAACAGCATTAGTTCGTTCAAAAAAAAAAATGGAACCTTTACCACATGGCGGGCCGCGGGCTTAGGAAATATCTAGAAAATGAGCAGCCAAGCGTGGTAGTTATGGCGGATGGCGTCGATGGCGGTCGTGGATTAAGCGTCCAAAGAAGCGTTTTATGGGGGAGGCCATATTCAGCAGTGGACGTGTACCGGCTGATAGTGTGATGTGACACGAACCTTCTCCCAAGGATGTTATAGTACAGGCGATAATACGCCATGTCGACCAAAAGCAAGTTAGGAGATGACACGGGGTTTTTCTGGTGGACTAGTTTATCCTAGTAGTACGACCACAAACAAACGTAAATTCTCGCGTAACCTAGGTCATTTGTATTAGGCCGAGCAGGATTCTAACCCGGTGTCTGACTCGCACCTCTCGAGTTATAGCTGATACATTCCACAAGAAGAGGTTTAACATTTTCACAATGAAATAAAAATTAATTTCCAGGTACATACTTACTATTTATTTTCACATATACATCAAGAGATTTGTATAGAATAATGAGGTAAGAGTACTAGAAATATGTAGTAATTCACTACCTGTAGTAAAGTCACATAATAACTTTTAGTAGTGCGACGCCATTTCTCCTCAAAGGAGGAAAAAAAAAAAAAACATTTAGTAATTTGTAGATAAGTTGTCAAAATAGATGTCAGTGGCGGGTTTCATAAAATAAAGTAAATGTACCTACTGTATATTTATATAAGGCAATTATGCGTATTTCATTTATGCAAAAAAATAATAATTTTATATACCTACCTAAACTACTTATTGGATAGAAAACATGTACTTAAAAGTTCAGACATAATTAATGCCATCAAACATTGGACCTAGGAATGTACACAGTACACAACAACACAAGGTACCAACACTTACTTTGGGATGAAGAAGTATTATTATAGAAAGATTAATAAAATTTGCCTTATCTTAGGTGTTGTTTTAGTTTAGATAAATGTCAATGTATATTTTAATCCCTATCATCCTCATATCATAAGTATATAAGGTACATAACATGATAAAAATTACATTTGTATCATAGCACATTAATCATATAAGAATCCAAGCACTTTTTTCTTTTAAAATTGCTTTAGACTAGAAGTTGCCCAGATTCGTGGCAAATTTATGTATTTAAATATATCAATATTCAATGATAAATATTTATGATTTGTGTAGTAGTAGCAACTGCATAGCGTAACCACTCATGAATAAAAATTTTCTTTTACATGAATTAATCCATTGCTTAATTGATGAATTAATTAAATATTAATTGATAAATTTAAATACATAATAATGTAGGTGAGTTTTTTTATAAAATTCAATCAAGCCTTGAGTTCATTGCAGATGAGAAATTGATATCTTGGCTAGATGGAAGCGTTGCATTTAGGCTCAATGCCTGAAAATGTGACAAAAATGCAACACTTCAATAGTCTCAATTAATACCAAAATAAAACAACCAAGACATTTTAATCTGCAACTTCATCTGGCTGACCGTCAAGTTTAACTACAACAGGTAATTCATCTTCATCTTCACAGTCTAGGCCAGTGAAATCCCATTGAAGCTTTGTAGTGATATTCTCTTGGAAACGTTCAATCAAGGTTAACAGTCGGCCATCTACTTTACTCAAATATGCTGTTCGGAAAAACTCTCTCAATTTTTTGTAGATAAGATTCTTGTTCATCACAATATCAGCTAGAAAATCTTCAGGCATTTCTTCAATCTGAACTTCCAGTGTTCTTATGAAGTGGAAGAAGATTGTTCTGTATTTGTGAATGGCGTCATCACACGAGCACATTAGGATGACCAAATTTTTCCAGTGTTCGAAGCCTTCGAGGGAATGTCCAATTAGGAAACATAAGTAGGCGAATTGTAGTTCACCTATTATGTGGAGAGGTCTGAAAAATAAATTATATAAATAAAGCTTAGGTTATGTACGATGTACAAAGCCTCGGCTAAACCTGTGCGACTGCGAAGCGAGACCATCGGCATCGCGAAACTTATGCCATCTCTCATCTGAGTCTGCACACTTGCGTGTCTACGACGCTAACCGCAAACTAGTCGCCAAGTCAAAACAAAGCGAATTCCGCATAAATTTGATGGCAAGTAGCCTAAATTTGCCTAATTATATATTCTTTAAAGAAACTTAATATCACCTTAAAAGTGGCCTAAAGAGAAAATTTTTCATGTATACCTAAACTTAAATACATTTTTATGCTAAAGGTACCAAACAAGCACATGGCCCTCCTGATAGGCACTGTAGCCTATGTGTATAATGCTTTGATTACTCAGTGTAAGACTCTTTTGACCCTCCTTTAAAATTGCTACATTTTGGAGCTCTGGCTAATGGAAAGCTAATGGAAGCTCATTCCACATTCTTACAAATCATTATAAGTTTGCAGTGTTGATACTTACTCATCATGCTGCGCTATCATTAGCTCCAAAGAATATGACTGGTCCAAGTAGTGCTTGGTGATTTCTTCTGGAGTAGATCCTGGTGGGAACTTATCCTGTGGTATCTCTGTAAACCTCAATGCTGCACCTTAAGCACAAAAATTCAGTAAATCAATTTATTGTTTTTGGTCACTTATGGAATTCTGTGTACTAAGCAAAAACGTAAATTTACCTGGTGCAGGTTTCAAATCTGGTAACATTGAATTTTCTTTTTCTGCTCTAGTTACTCGTTTTGCTTTTTTAGCATCTGATTGGCCTGATGTTGATTCTTCAGAAGTGCTTGCTTCTATAGTCTGTGACTCTTCAACACTGCCACTTGTACTCTCTGAAGTAGTTGCCTTCACACCCCTTGGTCTTTCTTCATCTGTCATAGACAATAGTTCCACCGAAGTTCGGATGATGCCATTCTCTGGTGATAGCTTTGCTGCAAGTTCACCTGGAAAATATATAAAATTCAGCTGAGTAAAGTTTTTAGTAAAAAAGTCAAAAATATCCTCCATCCTCCATATTTTAAATTTGATATTTGCATAAAAGTACAATTATTAAATAAGTACATTGGTAACATATGATTTAAAATCTACACTGTTCATTCTCATTAACCTACATTGAAGATAATTGAGACAAATGTGAATTAGACTGCTGATAATTATTTACCAATGGACAGTGGAATGGGGAACAGGTTCCCGATATGACTTGATGATTGTATTTATACAAGGATTTTCTGGCCAGTTCTGAACAGACATTCAAAGATGAATTTAAAGTATTTTTTAATAAACCTGTTATTTGTGAAGTTAACAGCCTCCATTTCTGCCATATATCATATGGATAAGGAGCAAGGTGGCGGTCCAGATTCAACAAGTTGTCCTTCAGACGCTGAATGCTCTCATCTGTTATTTCATCTTTACTCATGTCCTCTGTGTTTTTGTCCCATATTTTGACAAGAAACTCTTTTTTATGAAAATAATGCATGAAGCCAGACCTGTCAATCAATTAACAAATAAGTAAATAAACTATTTATGCAGGTCAGGATGAAATAATGACCTGAAATAAAATGGTACATCGTTACAATTTTATATAATGTACCTATTCAATTTATGAATACATCAGAAAATTTAATTATACATAGTCATAGTTATAGTGGCTATCCTAATGGAAGATACACAGACACATGGTAGGGTAAGAATATTTTATGTTAACAAAATAAATTGAAAAAAAACATACTCAAAGTAAATGAATAAAGACGTAAATATAGATATAAAAGAGTACAAGTAGACGTCTGTATATGGTTTTATCGTAAATATAAACAGTTGTTGGAATCAAAGCATAAGATTCATCTAACTTAACATATTCAGCGGTTTTTCAATAACTTTGTATAAAACTCACCTCGGCGAAACATCTCCAGTACCCTTGCTCACTCCAGAGTAATGAATGTAATGTAAACCTGGTGGAATCATCTTAATACCTCGGAAATCTTCATCAGTATTCCAGCATTGCATGTCAATGCCGAACTGAGTTTCCTGTGGAACACCAAGGAACACAAATGTCCCACCATCGACCAGGAGTTTTTTCGCAGTTTCCTGATCCATATTGAACTGAAACCTTCGCCGTTTTCGCTGTAAATCAATAACTTAGGATATAAATAAATCAAATCGATATTGTTTACATTCAACTGGAATTCAATTGTATATTCTTATCTATGGAATCCATTGACATTATTTTTGATAAATGGATTTGGAAAATGACATCTGATGACATTGACAATAGCATTTATCTTTAATGAGTAAAGTGCCTTTACTTTATTTTGTTTTGGCTCCACACTTTTGTGTATATAGCCAGTGTCAAGTAAATTGATAATTTCTCAAGTTAATTTATATTATATAGTGTTAAGTCAAATCAAGTCACAGTCCAAGACATCAAGTTAAGTCATAGTCTAGTTTAGTCAAGTCATACTTCTAGTAAAGTGGTGGCAACTTTATCAGAAACTTCTATGTAGTTTTGGCATAGTAGGTAAGTTGGTGGCATTTTATCAAGTGGAAAGTGGTATAATGATGGTGAAACATTTCTTTTCGTGTTGTTTCCAAAACTCCATAGAAGCTTCTGGTAAAGTTACCACCACTTTACTAGGAGTATGACTTGACTAGACTAGACTATGACTTGACTTGATAACTTGGACTGTGACTTGACTTGACACATATATAATATTGTATATAATATTAATTTACTTGAGAAGTTATCTTTAGTTAGTTACTTGCCACTAGCTAAATACACAAAAGTGTGGAGCCAAAACAAAACAAAAAATAAATATATACACTAGCTACTAAAAAAAAAAAACAATTTTTTTTTATGTTTTAGCTCCCCATTTGTGTATTTAGCCAGTGTCAAGTAATTAATAATTTATCAAGTTAATGATATTTCACGCAAATAAGTGTCAAGTCATAGTCGAAGTCATCAAGTCAAGTCATAGTCTAGTCAAAGTCATACTCCTAGTAAAGTGGTGGCAACTTTACTTGAAGCTTCTATGGAGTTTTGAAAACAACACGAAAAGAAACGTTTCACCATCATTATACCATTTTCCCACACTCACGACTGTAATCCAGCACTTAACGAATAGACTGCCACCAATTTTATGCACTAACACTGAAAATAACACAAGTTTTGGAAAATAATACAATGCGGTGACGCAATCTTTTTCGCTTTCCCGCCAAAACTCCCAAAACAATATTTGAACTGTATACTACGCGCTAGCCGCGATGATGATAGACAGTTCATCAAATGCCAGCCCACTACCGATAGTCCGGTAGGTAGCGTAGGTAGGTATTTAACTTGCTGGCAGCATTACCTACCCATTGAATTGCAAAGCTGATTCGTTGTGCCAAATAGGTGCCAAGGAAGTTCTATAGTGTATTCTGTATGGTGCTACAATTTCGTTCACCGGTTCTCGTTCCTGGATTGAAAAGAATCTCGTGCCTTTGAATCCTTCGCTTGCTCGCACTCTAAGCAAAAATTTACATTGCTCTCTTGTTGCACACATAACCTAAACAAATATTTGGGTCCTATAGATTAAAAGCGTGCTTACGTATACCTATGTCTTTTGACCGTTTATTTTTTTTTTCTATTTAAAATAATCATGCAATTTTAACACACATGTATCTAAGTATATAAAAAAAAATTATATCTACCGCCAATTCAAAGGGATTGGTTTTCCACTCGTGTAATCATGATTCGTACTGCGGAGTCGTCAGACCTCGTTCAATAGTTTGAGTTGAAAAAATACCCACCAAATTTTCGTTTGGATTTTTCGAGATATCAAGTGGGTAACACAGAAAGCTTGCTGTCGAGCACTATGCAGCACCTGAGTTTTTGTTTTGCTTGGTATGGATTTTTTTGCCTAATTATTTTCAACAGGTGACGAAATACCTGTCTGAAGTGGTTGTTGCCGGCGTTGGTAGACGTAACGGCAATCCAGAGGCTTTAGTTTAGGGCGGGCGTTTCGTCACTCGCAATTAGTGGGTTTCAACAGGCTCTATGATTATAAATGAACGCTTCTATCACCGACGTATTTAGTAGGTATAATTTACGTAACTTTTAGATATTTTTAAAAAGCTATTATACTTATTACTTACATAGTTCTGCGAAGTAGCTCGTAGAATTAGCAACTCTAAGTGGCAGTGGCAGGCAGGCAGGCGGGTCACATCACTCGCAGAACCGACAACCGATGGGAAAGAAAGGCTCTCGTGGTGACCATGAATCCAAAGACACAGCGTAGACCAGCCCCGGCCGGTGGGCCAGCGAGTCGACGACTTTTAAATCGTGGGTAGGTTGGATGCAGAGAAGACATGCAATCAGCCAAGGCAAGCAGACGCTCAAAGAGGTGCTCTATGGAGAGGGCCTATGTTCAACAGTGAATGTGTTCAGGCTGATGATGAATACCTACTTAAGTACTTCCCTAACTTAAAACTAAAGATAAATAGAAGAAATTGGTAACTACGTTAAGCAGGTAATGATATTACTGAAAGTAGGTATTACGAAAATAAAAAGAACCGCACCTTGCGCCTGGAGTGGCTATTTTAGATGTCTGGATATTTTTAATCACAGTTCTAAAATAAAAAAATTGAGGCCGTTCAAAACAGTGAATAGAAAAGAAAAAAAATCTTTTCGAGTAGGTATGCTCACAAAAAAGCCTGCCATTTCCATCTCTTACTCCGCTTTGCAAAAAAAAAAGCAATGAAGTTATTTTCACGTTCCAACAGCCACGGTTTTGATGTTCGATTTTTGATACTCCTGACGAATAGTCTCTCTTTTATCCACTAGGGAAATTAGGATGTAAATTTCCATTCGCCCGATCTCGCGAACCTATATTCGCGGATTCTTTGTTTTCATCGGAAATTTAAGGATGTGAATCCTCAGGGGGTCCCCGATATGTGCCAAATAGAATGGAACCTTCGCTACTGAAATGAAAGTGGAAAAATACTGAACGACCCAGTATATATTTGGGGTGTTTATATAAATGATTGGGGTTTTTATATGTATGACTTTAATTAAATTTCATTAGGAGCATCTTTATCATTAAATCTTAGCACGCTTTTTACCTACGTCAAAGAGATTGATGTATTATAGTGAATTTCTTATCACCAGTGTTTTATAAAAAAAAAAATGTTAGACTGAAACAAAAAATAATCTAAGACGAAGAGAAGAGCAGATTCCTTCGTAGCTTTTCTTTATAGCTTTACTACTTTTTACATATTTCCCCATTTCATGTGAGGATTTTTTAATATTTCGGGCTTCCATGATGTCGGAGTGGGCACTCAGATATTCACATGCCTTACTGCTAACTACAGCCGCAGAAATCACAGTAGGTATGTCTGGCATTAAGTCATTTTTATTTCAGAACCTTTTCTGCTTTTTGTAGAGTAACGCGGTAAAGAAGCTGCTGAAATGTTTCAAGAATTTAAACTTTTAAAAATATTTTTGTCGTTATAGTTTGTCTGCAACGTGCGGGGATAATTTGAAGGAGATAGATGGTAAAAAAGCACCTACTTATGTAAAGAAAACTTAAAATTAACGTCATTTTTGGAACCCTTTTAAAAATATAAGATTTGTTTATTTATATGGAAATTATATATATGGAAATATATATGGAATAGATCGGCTCTTTCATTACCTACCCTGTTGGTATATGTTGATGGGACCATAACATGTTTCGCACAAGTACCTAAACAGACACACATATCTGTATTTATAACAAAATATGTAACATATATGTTGCAAACATATATAAATAATGAAAATCTACACATTGTGTCTGTGTTAAATATGATGCCAATTTATATTTATGAATAACTATTTGCGCCCCGCGGTTTCACCCACGGATAAAAAGTATTTTAACTAATTACTTATCCCACAGAAAAATTTCACTTTTCCGGGATAAAATGTAGCCTATATGTTAATTTAGTGTATAAGCTATTTTGGTACCGAATTTCATCCAAATCCATTCAACTGTTTGAGCGTGAAGAAGTAACAAACATACACACGTACACACATACAAACTTTCGGCTTTATAATATTAGTGTGAAGTGTGATAGTGTGATTTGAAGACAGTCTTACAATTAAACTTAAGTGCCTAAGTACCTATCTAAGTATTCTGGAATCCATTGGTAGAGAATATATGTCGATGCAACGGGAAGTACTTAGGTATGTACGAGTATATCTTGATTATAGCTGTCTAATTGCCGATGAATCATAAATGTAGTTATGTACCTATCTAGTATGTTCGTTGAAACTAGCAACCCGAAACTAATATTTGAATAGATATTGCTTTCTGTTAATTATAGTCTGTGAACTAATACTAGATAATGCCAAACTCGGTAATGAGTGTTATGTTCCCTAGACACAGAACCGTATTACAGAACGATGCTAAGTCATCGATCGGTGCTCAAGCAGAGATTTCATTCATAAAATGATCAATTAGTGAATGAAATCTCTGCTTGAGCACCGATCGATGACTTAGCATCTTTCTATAATACGGACCATAGTCTAGTCAAGGATGAAATAACAACATAATTATGTTATTTCATTCTTGAAAGATTTACCTTTTGGAAAGGAAATATTGCCTCAATGCCCTCTACCCTGAAGGATAGGCCGTGCCATCTATGGAGTAGGTATAGGTAACTCGAGAAGTCTGATACGCTGTAGAATATGCGCTGTATAGCCGCATCGTAGGTAATTTTATCTAGACTAATGTATGTGTCTGAAGTAAAACTTCTTTATGCTTGCTTGACTTGGGGAGTAAGCTGGTGAATGCGATGCAAACCGAAGTTGAAGTTGGTTCACGTAGATCTCCTTTGTCAACATAACAAAGTTAAAATTTGTATTATTATGTTGGTAAGTTCGGTAAAATGACAATTTACAATAGTCAAGATGGCGACATTAACATAGCAAAGCAAAAACAAAGTTATACCGGCCGATAGATGGAGATAAAGAAGTTTTACTTCAGTCGTGTGGTCTAAAGCACACTCGTTTTTTACTGACTTCTTTTTATATAATAGGTCTTTACCTATGAAATTGCCGTATTGCAGTACAGACTTTTTCAAACAAAAAAAAGTTTTGATTGGCTATGAATTCTAAATTCAAATTAATTTTGTTTTAAAAATATAACATTCTATTTACAATATAAGTCTTTTGTTTATTGATTAGCGTTGTATTTTCATTACATTTCAACATTTTTCCTCATAATGGATACTTTGAAATTTCGTGTAATTATGGAATATGAGTTCCGTCGTGGCACCAACGCGGCACAAACGACACGTAACATCAACGACGTTTACGGAGAGAACTGTACAAACGAACGTACAACCCGTTATTGGTTTGCTCGGTTCCGTTCTGGGAATTTTGACTTGAAAAATGAACCTCGTGGTCGTCCGGAAACTTTGGTCAACAATGATGAATTAAAGGGGATTGTGGAAGCTGATGAATCTCAATCTACAGCTGAGCTGGCAGCAGCTTTTGATGTTAGCATCAAAACAATATTGGTCCATTTGCGACAGATTGGCAAGATAAAAAAGCTTGATAGATGGGTGCCCCACGAACTTAACGATCGCCAGCGCAACGTACGCGTCGAGACTTGCCTTGCGCTGCTGAACAGGCACAGAAATGAAGGAATTTTGAACCGAATTGTTACGTGCGACGAAAAATGGATTCTTTTTGACAATCGAAAGCGCTCAGCAAGTTGGTTAGATCCTGGTTCGGTACCTAAGCAACGTGCAAAACGAAAAATGACCCCTAGAAAGGTGATGGTCACAGTTTGGTGGTCTAGTGCTGGTGTGATTCATCATAGCTTTTTACAAAACGGCGAGAGCATTACTGCAGATGTGTACATTGAAGAACTGACCACAATGATGGCGAAACTCGCACGTCTGCAACCAGCTTTGGTCAATCGGTCGTCTCCACTGCTACTTCACGACAACGCGCGACCCCATACTGCACAACAGACCGTCTCTAAGCTGCATGAGTTGGGTTTGGAAGCTCTCCCTCATCCGCCATACTCACCAGATCTTGCGCCTACCGACTATTACTTTTTCCAAAATTTGGACAACTTTTTAGCGGAAAAAAAATTCAATTCCCGTGAGGCAGTACAAAACGCCTTTGAAGAGTTTGTTGTCTCCCGTCCTGCTGATTTTTTCAAGAAAGGCATCCATAAACTGCCACAGCGTTGGCAAAGATGCATTGATTGCAGGGGTGATTACTTTGAATAAAAGAAATAAATAAGTTCGAAAAAAAAATACTTTAACTTTTTTCAAATAAAACGGCAATTTTATAGGTAAAGAAATATTATTGTCTCTTATGTAGCTGTTCTGCCTTAGCGAGAACACTTTTAATATATTTTCCGCAGTGCCCGTTGTTACACAAAATAATCAGAGATGGTGAATTGACGGTAAAGTAAACATAAACGCCGCAGACAGTACATCGGTATCACGTCACTGCCCCGGGGATACGAACACTATTAAAAGTTAGGAAACTTTGAAGAGACGCAACTAGTTTGTGTAGACTATCTCAACACCAACAGTTATCTCCCAAGAGAGTGCACTCACCAATGTCAACCAACGACCGATCGAAGATACGGGTAACATCAATTATTTTTAGCAAAACAAAAAAACCATTACAATAAAAATTTTAAATTAGAGCAAAAATTTCAATCTCCAGTACTTGAATTCGCTTTTAACCGGGACAAAGTGACGAGTGATATCATGTCTTTTATCCTTCACCTTTTAAAATCAACTTACGGGGTTGTTAGTATCACCTATAGACAGATTCATCATCATTTCAATCAAAGATAATCATCAATTATTTTTAGCAAAACAAAAAATAGAATTACTGCAAATTAATTTTTAAAGTAGAGAAATCTTTAAATCAACATGATTTGAATCCGCATCTAACCGTCCCTAAAACCAGGACACGGTGACAAGTGATCATGTCTTTTATTATTTACCTTTTATAACCAACTTGCGAGGTTGGTAGTATTATCTATAGAGAGATTCGTCATCATTTCAATCAAAAATGTTCCTGAATGTGAGTTTAGGTGAGTGTGCTGCGAAACTACATGATCTAACTGCATCATCTCAATTTTAACATCGAACAGAAAGACTACGCCATCCGGTCACTGTCGATATTTGTTTAGACATTTATTTCCGTAGACCGTATCACTTTTCATCAGGTGAGATAGCGGACATACCCTATTCAATAACAAAAAGCGCTCATAGCGAAGCACGACTAGACAGACGTTCCTAACATATCGGTTAAGTAAGAAACGCTCGCTGCGGTCATTATTTGACTTGTAAACGTGATAAAAATAGCCTATTTGCAATAAATCTTTTGACTTTACTTTGATGGGTGACCGCTACAAAAAATGCTACTTACATACAACTGAGCGCTACCTTGCTTCGGAGAGTACGTTAACGGGGAGACCGTGGGTCGCGGCTGTAAGACAATAGTTGTTAAGCTGATTGTTGGTATGGCCGATTATTGGAGTTGACTATTTGCCTACACGGGAAGAAGCAGAAATATTAAAAATTGAGGAAGAATTCGATGAATACCTTATAATGTGGCCTTTGCCGATAAAGTAAGGGTAAAGTAGGTAACATAACTCCATGGAAGCCACGCACAAAACTATCTGAATTTTACGTAGTTTCTTGTACTTGGCGTAGTGTATAAAGTTGTATATTCCGCTATTTTTTCCAATTATCTTGGCTTTCTACCTGTCAAGTAAGTAATTAGGTTTATTTATAGGTTATAAGTGCTACCTAGGGCCTGTCTACAAAAACTGTTGTAGGTATTCCTCTGTCGGCAACTATTCACACATTTTACGACATTGTCTTGGGATGTTTGTGGTTCGTTGTACTACCAACTTTATTATAATCTGGCTTACGTAAAACCGAGACAGAGTGTGTAAATTGTTTTGTGTAAAAATTTAAGCTGTGTTTGGGTATTATTATTTTTTCGATGTACCTATGATGTGAGAATAGGATAACCCCATCTCTTTCCATGGGTGAAGCAAGAGCCGGCTAAAGGAATATCCAGAAAATGGCGCAGCAGGATTCTCCTCGGTATATTAACATTTTCTGGGATCACGAAGTCGCCTGCCAAGCATGATTTATTTTTATTATTATGGTAAACCACCTCTATGATAAGAGTCCAAAAGGGTTTTTTTTTTTTTTTTTTTTTTTTCTTCAAACTTGTCTAGCATTTGACCACGCTCTCACCTGATGGGAAGTGACGATGCGATCGAAGTTGTAGCATGCTAGCCAAGTAAATACCTATTCACTCTTCTCTTGAACACGCCCGGGTCATATTTCGCCGGAAACACAGACGCTGGCAGGGCATTCCATTCCTTAGCCGTTCTAATTAAGAACGTTGAGTCAAATCGCTTGGTACGAATGGGTGGTATTTCGACCACAAAAGGATGGCGCTTAGCCGAGCGTCTAGTAGTCCGGTAGTGGAATGGTGATGGGAGAATTAGATCATGCAGTTCTTGAGCGCATTCACCGTGGTGTAATCTGTAAAAAACTGACAGACTTGCCACCTTACGTCGATGTGCAAGGCTCTGGAGCCTTTCACCAACCAAAGTGTCGTCGTCAATGAGCCTTTTGGCACGCCGTTCAATCGAGTCCAGAGCCTCAAGCTGGTACTTGGCAGACCCGTCCCACAGGTGGCAGCAGTACTCCATACACGATCGGACTTGTGCTTGATACAGATTTAGAAGCTGTCCAGGTGTCAAGTACCGCCTTACCTTGGACAATATGCCGAATTTTTTTTGAAGCTACTTTGGCTTTGGACTCGATGTAGGATCCAAAGTTTAGGTTTGACGTGAGATCAACACCCAAAAGCTCAAGATGGTTTCCTAAACTTACAGATACACCACGGAATGAAGGAGCCAGATGGAGTGGGCTCTTTTTAGCAGTGAATAAACACGCCTGTGTTTTTGCAGCATTAAACCTAACCAAGTTAGCATCGCCCCAATCGGACACGGCTTTCAAAGCCAGGTTCATGCGCTCAACCATAGCCTCTCTCTCAATCCGGACGTCGTCACCACTGGCTCGGGCACTGGATGTGTATCTTTCAACAACAGTACTATCATCTGCATACCCAAAGGTACCGGGCTTTAGCAGATCATTGATGTGGAGTAAGAATAGTGTTGCTGAAAGAACTGACCCCTGAGGTACACCAGCATTAATAGCTAATTGATCGGAAGAGCAGCCATCAAGAACTACTCTAAGCGATCGTTCCCTCAAAAAGTCTGAGTCTGAGGGTGTTTTTGACGAGACCCATGTTCAGTAGTAGACGTCTTCACGTAACGATAAATACCTATTAAAAAAATATAAAAATATAGTGCAAAACATCCAAACGAATCAAAACGAATTGTAACCTTAACCATGAAGTGTAGTTCTGAACTAAACTTCATGGTTAAGGATACAGTTCATTTTAATTAAAAACAATACCAAACTTTAACCGCCATTATTTATCGTGCAAGACTAGATTGCACCATAACAGCGGTTAAAGTACTTCATTTTTAAAGTGCCTGTCTACTGTCCTATAGGGGAATGGAGTACGAATAATCAACCAGGAAGCAATTTCCACTTCACAAACTATTACTGCGGCAACTGAGGTGAAGTATCAGCTCTAAGTTACCAGTGTCATTAACTACACCTCTCGGACGGCTAACAAAATACAAACTTGGCAAATGGGCCACTGGACGGAAGTGCGGCCACATAGAACTGCAAAATTCAGTAAATAGAGGTGGCTAACGCGAGATATAGTGTAGCAATCTAAAGTAAACTTTACTAATCTTTAGCAGGTAGTGAATTATTTTGAATTTGATTTAATTAATTTGAATACATAATTATAAATTAATAATATTTCAGCTGTCTTGTATTTCAATCATTTTATTATTGATTTTGATGTTTTATACCATTAACTCTTAGCCATATTATTAAGTGCCCTGTAATATAAGATTACTATAAAATGCACACTAACACTCTCTAGGTACATATATTTTTTGTTAAGGTAGTAGAGCTGAAAAAGTTGCGGGTTGGGATCGTATTTTGGATGAGGACCCAGGGATTTAGGATGTGACATGAAATTTACCGTGTTACCACAAATACATAATCAAGGCTTAGACAGACATCCAACGTGTGTTTTACGATACAAAAGGGTAGTTTAACATTTGTCTAAGGCTTGTTTAAATATTTTGTGGTTACACCATTATTGTTGAACATTCCATCTGGTTTGTTCTAACATCAATGAGCGGGCAGAACATTTAACTTTATTAATGAGAGTTAGCGTACATGCTACCTACTTGCATGTATTTTGTGCATGCTGAAGTGCTTTTAGTTTGTAGTGTTATAATTCGCAGATAAAGTGGATAAATGTTTAATGTCTGTGGCGATTTAAATCGTAGTGTACTTATGCCTACATACATATACCTACGTAACAAAAAATAAATAAATGTTTTATGCAATGCTCTTGTAGCGATGTAGATATGTACAGAGAAAAAATGTTGGCAAGTACTTGTCATTCATTATTTGTGCAATACTTATATTTCTGTGTTTATTCGTGCACCAGAAACCATTGAGACCAATTTTTGGGACACTCTGCTACTAGAATTATTATTGTAGGAATTAATGACACTATCTCCTGGGACATACTACAGATACAAGACCTACATACTCAATTATAAAAGTTGACCAGCTGGGCGATCACGTAACTCGATTGCAACCATTAGAAACAGAAATTTGTAAGGATTTGACAGTTTCAATGCGAAGTTTATGTGCATAGTTAGTATGGAAATTTCTCCTGTTGCATTGCAATCAAAGTTTTGTGATCACCCTCCAGTTACAATATTTTGGATTTCGAACCAGTTTTGGGTGAAATTTTGCATATTTGAGTAAGTATGTTTTAATATCAAAATTGAGACTGCGAGTCTATCCCAAAAACTACCGGATGGAATGTATCTCGATTATTTGCAATGTCACCGAAGGATAAAAGACTACTCGTTACCTATAATTATAGTAATAGGTTCTAATTCTTCTCTTCCAAGTTTCTAAATCGCGTGCTCATGTAACTTTTAGCTCCGAGTTTCTATCTTAGCTATCACTATATATATAATATGTCCTCGGACAGAACAAGTTCAGTTTGATAACTAGGTTATTTGACGGAGACGCTAGCTTAATGTTCTATTTAACTTTATTAACGGGAGTTGGTCTCGCAGTTCAAGTGCTTTTCGTTTTAATGCAAGCTTCATGTCTGCCCAACATGCATTCTTAGTAGCAGGACTTTCATATTTTGTGTAGATAGCAATTCGCATATTTTGGGTAAACACTTGGGAGACTTCACGCGATTCGATAATCGCGCGTCTTCGTCTCTTTTCTACAAGACATGTACCAAATAAATTTACATTCCTTGTCTTCTCATATTGGCAAGGTATTAAAAAATTTAAACTGCACGATAGCGTTTGAATTGACTCTACGAATTTAAAATAATTAAATAAATAAAGCGCAACGATCACATACATAGATCCTGGACCTATCCTATCCTGGAGTATTTGCGTTTTTCTTGGGTGCATAAATACTTGTCCTGTTGCGGGAATCGAACCCGGCGGGTTATGAGCTGATCTGCTTAACCACCACACTACAGAAGCTGATAATTGTCAGTGAAGCACGGCAGCGCGCAGTTGAGTTTAAATACAATTTTTGTAGCTGTAACGATCATTGCTTAACTTATCGAAATTATAAGTAAACATTAAATAACACTGACGTGAAAATCTAAATATTTCCCCAAAAGCACCCATTAACGCTAGAGAGTTCTCTCTATCTTGTTTTACCAATTAACAACTTCCAAGATAAAACTTTATCCCTCCCTTTCTATTTTATTCTCTGCTGTATTTGTTTATCTTCTTTGTAAAATCTTTAACCCGCTGAAACAATTCACGTTGTCTTAAAACCAATAACCAAGTTAATTAATTTCCAAGTATTAGACAGTTCCGATACAATCGAGATTGTTAGAAATTGTTTTATTGTTAAGTTTCCGTGGTCTTGTGGAATGAACAAGAAAAGGCTAAGCAGAGTTAAACGTGGTTAGGTAGCTAATAACGTATAGATTTCTTCATCATAAGCCCAATAAGTAATAATCATAAGCCCAGTAAGCCCGTAAGTAAGTAAGAGATTCTTGAACATGCAGATTTAATAATAATAACGCTCTACGATCACATACATAGATCCTGGACCCTAACTAGGATTCCCTGTGTCTAGGGACCCAAGAACTACGAGGACCATGGTCCCACAACACCCAGACTCAGAACAAGTATTTGCGCTTTTTTTTCTGTGCACAAATACTTGTCCTGCCACGGGAATCGAACCCGCTGCCTCCGGGTTATGAGCCGACCTGCTCAACCACCCCACCACAGAGGATTTCCTCACGATGTTTCCCTTTACCTTTGTAAGAGTTCAAATTCCACACGTTCCGTGATGAGTGTAGGAAGCGGAATTCAAACCAGGGTGCTACGGTTTGAAAGTCGCATGGGCTGTCGCTGAACCATATCCCATTACTAGTAAACATTTTCGGTACTTAGACAACGTAGTTTTTTTTCACACTTAAAATGGTTTTTTTTTGTTGTTTGTTTTGACTCCATACATTTGTGTATTTAGCCAGTGTGAAGTAATTGATAATTTCTCAAGTTATTATTTCACGCAGATATGTGTCAAGTCACAGCCCAAGTCATCAAGTCATAATCTAGTCTAATTTGTACTCTTAGTAAAGTGGTGGCAACTTTACTTGAAGCTTATACGGAGTTTTGGAAACAACACGAAAAGAAACGTTTCACCGTTATTATACCACTTTCCCATACTCATGCCTGTAATCCAGCACTAAAAGAATAAAATGCCACCAAGTTTATGCACTAACACTGAAAATAACACAAGTTTTGGAAAATATTACAATGCGGTGAAGCGATCGTTCTCGTTTTCCCGTCCAAACTGAAGAATGTATTTAGTTGCGAAGCTGTTTAGATTTATTTTTATTTTATTTTATTTCATAGGTCTACCAACAATTATACCATTAAAACTAACGTAACGAACATGATCATAATAAAACTAAATGTATAATTAATTACAGGCAAACACTGCATGCTACAATACTTTAAAAGAATAACACTTAATTTAAAATAAGTAATAATTTTAGAACATATTATGCAGTTGTTTCGGATGGAGCACGATATAAATGAAAAAATGTGTGATGGTTTGTTTGTTATTATAAAACTCAGCACTAAAAAGTTGATAACGTTGTTAAAGTTGAATACCGTGTAGTCTGTTGGATGTGGTTTTTGTATTCATTTTTAATGTTCAGTTAAAGTTTACTGCAGTGCAAGTGAGATCCAATGAATTTATAAGCTTTGACTTTCACAGCACTTCCAAAATTTCGTACCCAATTTAAAAGTTACATCCATATTATAAACTTTTATGATCTGTCTAGACTTATATTTTGTATTATAAAATTCATTAATGTTGTAAAATACAATTTTTAATACGTTTAACATTTAAATAGGTATAATATATACCTTTAAACAGGTGTATTTAAATATTTAGTAATCTTTGTAGTTTTTAATTTTAATTGAATTACTTTTATTAAATAGGCCGGCACAATATGTAAGATGATGCAACAATGAAGTGTTGCCCGGTCACACAACTAAAATGCTTCTATGTTTAATTTACAATATTGCCAGTATGGCACCATAATAAAGACTGTGTAGGTATTTATTATAACAATATATATCTATTTAAATGTTTGTAGGAGATAAATCTCTGGAACCAATGGTCTGATTCAGAAAATTCTTTTGGTAAAATATTCTGTGTTTATAATCTCTTGGTATTTCGTACTTAGAAACATGTTAAATATTATGATTGATAGAATCAATATAAAATTATAATAAATGATAATAATAAAATTATTCATATTTTGTACTAATATTTCATTTGGATACGTGTGAATGTACGTTTGTTACTTGTTAGCGCTTAAACGGCTCAACGGATTCCGTTGAAATTTGAAATTTGACATTTAGGTAGATACTTAAATCTCGGAGTAATAATACATACATGCTTTTATCTCGGTAAATCAAGTGTTCCCGGGAGAAAACGTGTAAATTACAGGTGAAAAAACAAAAAAAGACAAGATAAGCTAACAGAGTGGGTGATTTCATAATGCTCTTTCTATATCCACACGGTCTGCCATTCTCCCATCTTAATTTCGCAAACGTTTTCCCTGCGGCATGATAATAAAACCGTATTTTTAAATTAAAATCCAGTCACAGCGAGTAAATACAATGAATTTGTGAGTGCGGTTCAGTGTATGAAGACTTAAATGTACCTATGTAGTTAGTTTGTGTTACCGTTTGAAGATATTCTTGTGTTCATCGCGGTGTTATTAAATAAAAGAAAACTTATACCCGCCTGTACCAAATACTATTAATATAAAATAGCTAAGCAAGACTTTTCCCCAGGCTCTCGTATACGTTTTTTAAACTTGTGTCAACTTGGCAGACCAAATACTGGACGCTCATTGGTTGCCTGTTGATCATCGGCTGTCTCAACCAATGAGCGTGCAGTGTTACTCTCCTTTTATTTTACCATTTCATATATCATTCAATCGGATCAACTATCCAAACCTCCATAAAGTCTATGAAACCAATTTTAAAAAATTGTGAAAAATGCTCACTGAAATTTAGTCGCATGATTACATTGTCGCCAAAGCGTACTAGACTAAAGTAATTAAAACTTTGTAAGAGCTTGGCTACGTCCATTCACAGCAAAACGATTTCAATGCAATGATAATGTTTCCTATCTTTTGTTTACGTAGCGTAGATCTTGAATGTAAATTACCTACAATCTTAGAGGAACAATGAACAGACAGACAAGTATTTACTTATTGCGTTTTTCTTAATGCAATAATTAAAATTTTAGGGCTTGTTTCAGAATGTGCTACTAAAGTTGCTAGTAGTCAACCATCACGTAAATAATGTGGAAGATAAAACTTTCGGTTAGCATACAGCACGTTTCACATTACTTGTGTATCATCTGGATACCTAATCGTAACCTGCTCTGTCAGCGAACGGCAACGTCACATTTATACGTTCAGTTCTAAGAACCGTATGAATTGATAAAAATATTGATGATATATTGATACAATATTGATATCACAATGTTACAATAAAAGCACTATTGCAAGGTTTTCAGTTCTAAATATCAATAATTTTTGTAACAAAAACTAATTACTACTATACATTTACAACGTACAATGGCATATTTTAATAAAATGTTTTATTAAAACATCTCGCATTTTTGGTAAATTGCTCAAAGGATACTTCAGCTATCAAACAAACACCTTATCCATCAAATAACGATTTAGTTGCCACTCGATCTGCCGTTTAAGTTAATAGATACTAAATGTGTCGGTAAGCCCTTTCCAGTGATTGTGAAACGCAAGAACAGTGTTTATATAACATATTAGTTTCTATTAGCTTAAGCAGAACTTTAACCAGACATTCTGAAACAAGCCCTTAAACTTCAATTACAATCGTAGAAAATATACTTGCGAGACTTTTGGCGACAACCAAAATGTTTATTTTTTGTGTCAATAATAAATACGTAGCCGTAGAGGTTCTAGATTTAGACGTTTATTGAAATTATCTGCAAAAAGACAAAAGGTTGAAATGCCTTTCAATTTGAAATACCTTTAGCTCCCCACGTTCCTGAAATTTTCTATTAGATTGACCTTCTTTGGATTTGCAAAAGTTTATACCATTAAATTAGACATTGTTCAGATAGGTAGGTATTTAGAAGGTTTGCTATGTACCACTGACAACTGTGTTGCCTAGAAATTTTGTTGAGTCATTTTTTTTAATGGGGATGACCTTTATTTTGAAACTAAATACTACAATGATATAATAACTAATACTAAACACTACTTACTAATACAAAAAAAATAAAAACATTTGGACTATTTACTTGCCGCGATGACCTATAGACAGTCCCAATTCTCCAGCCCACTACCGCCGTTGAATTGCAAAAATGTAGTTATGATATAAAATTATATATTATATTTATTACCTTGCAAAATGATACTGAAGCAAGTAATTATTGCTTCAGTATCTAATATACGTTCTAAGTATCTGCTATTTTGTGGCACACTGTTGCAATAAAAAATGGATGGTGCCTATAAAGTTTCATACGGGGAGATTTTTGATAATTCCTGAATTCTTTTTCAGCTTATTGTAAGTGCTGGTGGGGAAACTGGGAAGTCTTATATAAAATTCTTGGAGTCACTATTAGTGGGCACAGCTATTTGGGATTGAAATAAGCCTCTTTTTCTTGATCAAGCCGACGGACCTCGATTTCATTTAACGTTGCGGTCACGGTAACACTTGGTGCCCATCATAAAAATATAAAAATCAGTACTTATAATATTATTATCCAAAGAGTCGCCTCCTTACTACTCGCGTATTTTAAGCATAGTTTGTTGGTGAATGACACATATGGAATTTTGGGACTCCTTTCATATAGGTCGAAATGGAAAAGACCGCTATAGTCTTAGAATTGTCCAATTATATATTTTTTTAATTTTGATACCCACAAACTTTTGTGAAGCTTCTGCTGTTTTGACTTATCCAACAAAATACAAAGTCCTCACGTCCGTAGATATTGTTTCTATTATTGCTACAGAGAATTGAATCTGTCCGATTCTGTCTGCAATACGAACGCGATGGCACACGGCCACTCGACCTGAAAACAATAGCCGGTGGTACGGTTATCCAATCCAGTAATAAAATTGGTTGAATTGTTGAAATGGCACGAGTGGTTCCTACCTATAGGTACGTAAGTATACACATAAATTGGAACCTATAGTCCAATACTACCGTGGAACTTAAAGCAAGCATTATTTTAATTACAATAATAGAATAGAATCGTTGCACTTCGAATCAATGTGCTGTTGGATCACGAAACGAATAAAATACCACCAATTTTATGCACTAACACTGAAAATAACACAAGTTTTGGAAAATATTACAATGCGGTAACGCAATCTTTTTCGCTTTCCCGCCAAAACTCCATTTCAAGGCTTAATTGTGCACTAAGAGTCTTCTATGGCCATAAATACGACAGTGTATGTTACTTTATTCACGTTGCTGTCACCCTTTTCAATGTTCTGCCCGCTAGAAAGGAATTCAAATGCAAAGGAGCTCTAAAATAAAGAAACTTGATCAAGTTAATTAGTGAGCACGTTTTGTAGAACACTAATTGTGTATTTTTTGTGCCAGTGGTCTTTTAGAGGGACAGAAGTTAAAGTAGAATTGGTCTCATTAGTGAGGAATAGTCTTAGGGAGATTTTCTTTCGTTTTCTTGGTTGTCTGATGTAGTTGCTTTGTTATAAAGTTTTCTGTAATGTAGCGAAGAATATTTCTTAACCGGTGTAGATAGTGGAACTACAAGCAATGTCAAGCTGTCCGTAGTACTACTGATAGAAAAAATGTGCTTAGTATTACCAGTCAACCACGGAAAATGACCGTAAATACGTTGTAATAAGGTTGCTTTCATGGGCTGTAAATATAAGGGAAATGTTAGAATAGGTACCCAAAGAAATAAGTACAGAATACGTTTATCTTGAACTGTCGTTTCTTGACTACTTTATATCATAAAAAGGATAAATTTAAATATAAAAAACCTTGACAAACTAACTATTCAACCTATGAATAATCAAAGAACAAACTAGATCATTATACATATATTTCCGAATTTTGTTTATTTTAACTTGAACGTTGAAAATTGGCATTTGTTTACAATACTATACTTAGAGAAATATATCTATGATACTATATAAATTGAACTATCTAATCTCTTCTTAATATCTAGACAAAATAAACTTAACTTTAATATTGATAAAACAGAAATTGAATTTGATAGTTTAGATCTGCTAAAGCAAATAAAAACGTTTCAATATTACCTACTTGAACCGGGCCACAATCTCATTCGACTGTTCAAAATGTAGTGAGCGACTTTTAACTATGTTTTGAACATAGTGGATTAAATTTATTTCTGAGCGTACACAAGAATAACATCACATTAATATTATAAAGGCGAAAGTTTGTATGTGCGTTTGTGTGTATGTGTGTATGTTTGTTACTCCTTCATGCTCAAATAGCTAAACAGATTTGAACGAAATTCTGATGATGGGTAGGCGTGTTGGTGATCACAGAAGATTTTAAAGTATCGAGGAGAATGCCTATTCCCTGGATATTTCTATAGCTGGCTCTTAATGGACTTTTTTCAGTTGAAGTCAATCCTTGACTATAAAGCTAATTCTTTATGCCTACAGACAGGAATATTCCATCGAAGACATAAAACAATATTATTGAAGTGAAAACTTCCTTAGGCGCGTTGAGAACTTTTTGGATGAAGTAAAAATCATGGAACTCGCGTCATCGTCGAACGCTTTACATAAGCTATATGTATACTGTATATCTGTGTACAAAAAGCGCGAAACTCGCGTCATCGTCACTGCATGTTTCCCATAAGTACAAGTAACTTAGTTTTCACTTCTATGGGCAATCCACAAAGACTGTATCTATTTTTTTTTAGATATCTCTATGTGTCGTTCGTACTTGTTCAGAACTCTAACGAGAGCGCAGTGCTCCCTACGTAGCTAGTCTAAATAATGTTGACTAACGAAGCCTTCTCAGCATGAATGTATGGACCCGCCTCATTAGGCTGTGAGCTTCGATTCAGGCGAGCTAGAACAAATGTGAGAAACTGGATGTGAAGTTTGGACCAGTAAAACATAACTAAGCGGAAAAATGTGACTGAATCTTTAGTTATACTCAGGACGTAGACTTTTTGTAACTGAGCACTCGTTGCAGAGATTATGGTAATTTTTGGTGTAAAAATGAACTCAAAACGCGAGTAATTTTATTTTATTAGTGTTTTATGTATATACAAGTACGTGCGATAGTGAGTTGTTATTGGCAAAGCTATTAAATATTTTTTTATAGAAATTGTTTACCACATTTTTGCCAGCGTCATGTCCAAGAAGGTTGCATCCTAATTTTAGTTATATTAGGTCTTTACCTATGAAATTGCCGTTTTGTTTGAAAAAAGTTAAAGTATTTTTTTTTCGAACTTATTTATTTCTTTTATTCAAAGTAATCACCCCTGCAATCAATGCATCTTTGCCAACGCTGTGGCAGTTTATGTATGCACTTCTTGAAAAAATCAGCAGGACGGGAGACAACAAACTCTTCAAAGGCGTTTCGTACTGCCTCTAGGGAATTGAATTTTTTTCCCGCTAAAAAGTTGTCCAAATTTTGGAAAAAGTAATAGTCGGTAGGCGCAAGATCTGGTGAGTATGGCGGATGAGGGAGAGCTTCCAAACCCAACTCATGCAGCTTAGAGACGGTCTGTTGTGCAGTATGGGGTCGCGCGTTGTCGTGAAGTAGCAGTGGAGACGACCGATTGACCAAAGCGGGTTGCAGACGTGCGAGTTTCGCCATCATTGTGGTCAGTTCTTCAATGTACACATCTGCAGTAATGCTCTCGCCGTTTTGTAAAAAGCTATGATGAATCACACCAGCACTAGACCACCAAACTGTGACCATCACCTTTCTAGGGGTCATTTTTCGTTTTGCACATTGCTTTGGTACCGAACCAGGATCTAACCAACTTGCTGAGCGCTTTCGATTGTCAAAAAGAATCCATTTTTCGTCGCACGTAACAATTCGGTTCAAAATTCCTTCATTTCTGTGCCTGTTAAGCAGCGCAAGGCAGGTCTCGACGCGTACGTTGCGCTGGCGATCGTTAAGTTCGTGGGGCACCCATCTATCAAGCTTTTTTATCTTGCCAATCTGTCGCAAATGGACCAATATTGTTTTGATGCTAACATCAAAAGCTGCTGACAGCTCAGCCGTAGATTGAGATTCATCAGCTTCCACAATCGCCTTCAATTCATCATTGTTGACCAAAGTTTCCGGACGACCACGAGGTTCATTTTTCAAGTCAAAATTCCCAGAACGGAACCGAGCAAACCAATAACGGGTTGTACGTTCGTTTGTACAGTTCTCTCCGTAAACGTCGTTGATGTTACGTGTCGTTTGTGCCGCGTTGGTGCCACGACGGAACTCATATTCCATAATTACACGAAATTTCAAAGTATCCATTATGAGGAAAAATGTTGAAATGTAATGAAAATACAACGCTAATCAATAAACAAAAGACTTATATTGTAAATAGAATGTCATATTTTTAAAACAAAATTAATTTGAATTTAGAATTCATAGCCAATCAAAACTTTTTTTTGTTTGAAAAAGTCTGTACTGCAATACGGCAATTTCATAGGTAAAGACCTATTATATTTTTTTGTCACGTCAACAGAGAAACCATAAAAATTAAGAATTATGAATATAGAGTATTTGTAACAAAAGAAAAATATCCTATAATAATAATAAAAAGTGTAAAATAACTAAAAAGTGTGAAGCCAATACAAAAAAATAACTACAAACTACACTACATAATTAAAAGTACAAGAAAATCATAATAAAATATTACCATCACTTAGGTAAATTCTATTCTAAAATTCAGTGTTTTATTTATGATCCCTTTTTACCTACAATCCTCTTTTTCAAATAATTAAATAAAATTTAGTATTATGTTTATATGTAAATTGAATTATTAATTTAGTGAATGAATTAGATGTAATTATCATTAATATTGACTTAGATACATTGTTAAATGAATATAATACATTATAACTACCGCGGTTTAATATTATTTTCAGTAATAAAAGATTATAATATATCAATTGATGTAGGTTTTGTATTACACAAAATATTGTCTGTTGAACTGCGAATGGTTATTTTTAATGATTTAATAAGTTGAATAGTTGTAGTTAAAGTATGATAAAATTTGGGACTAAAGAAAACGTGATTCAGATCAACTTCATCCATACCAAACTCATAGATAGATGAATCTCTTATTATCAGTTTCTTCTCTGAATCTACATATCATGGAACAGATTTTCCTGTTATATTTGAACTTGAAGAACCAGGTTTTAGTTCGAATGTCATAATTATATTACTGAGACACAGATCCTATAAAAAAGTTTTTTATGGCATCTGTGTACTGAGATACAAAGCTATGCTTTTAGTATTGCACATCCACGATAGGCATCTGTTTTTATGCTATTTTACAAGATGGATTCAATACCAAAAAGTTTATAAACGACATCGGAAAATTTACTACAAGACATGATTAAAATTTATCTAAGCACTTTTCCTTGATTAATTATCATTGATTCAGTATCAACTGCTATTGTACTTAAATATACAAATTTAATTAATCTGTTTACATAACTCACGTTATTTACGTATAATCAATTTTAATCGATTTGGCGAAAGAAGAAAATTACACACGTTTTTTACTATCTTTCAATTGTTTTACAAGACTACTTATTACAACATAGCTTTTAATCTAAAACAAAATTGAAAAATGATCAAATCATAAAGTTTTCCATTTCTCTCGTACTTGTATCTATCTAATAATTTCTCAAGGGATCGTCTAGTTCTTCGAAACTTTGTTGATTTTGCTTATACATTTTCTAGTGAAATAAAGTCTGCTGAATTTATTACAAAATGTTCCTCTAAAGTTAGTCACAATTGAAAATAAACGCTGTCGCATTTCATAACACCATTTAACTTGTCTTCTTATATAAACAAAGAAATAAAATAAATTATTATTTTCATTATTATTATTACACATAGTCTTAATTTAAAAATATAATAAAATGTTTACCTAAACAAATATGGATGAAAGTACCTATTATCAAAGCCACAAGCTTTAAAGATCAGTACCCCCCAAACTAGACTTATGATTTATGAGCTTCTGCCCGCAGCTTCGCCCGCGGCGTGGCCTATGGGAAAATAATTCAACCACCCATTTCATCCTCTTAAGGGTCGAATTTCAAAAAATCCTTTGATTTTTCATAATATCTACCTGCATGCCAAATTTCAGCCCGATCCGTCCAGTGGTTTGGGCTGTGCGTCGATAGATCACTATGTCAGTCAGTCAGTCAGTCGGTCACCTTTGAGTAATATATATTTAGAAGATATTCATATTACATTGGTATTACAAAATTACGTTTCATTCATTTGACTGGCGCTGGCCTGATAGCTCAGTTGGTAATAGCTTTGCCTTCTGAACTGTAGGGTGTGGATTTGATTCCAGCCTAGGAAAAACATTTGTATAATGAACATAGGTGTTTGTTCTGTGTCTGGGCATTATATCGTATTCTATGTATGTATTTACAAAAATAAGTATTGTATCAGTTGTCTAGTTCCCATAGTACAAGCTTTGCTAAGTTTGGGACTAGTTGGCGCTGTGTGAAATGTCCACAAATATGTATTATTAATAATTATTCAGTACCTGTTTTTCCTTTGCAACTTGTACGTACATCTTTATATATAATAATGTAATGTAGCTACCATCTCCACTCCACAAAGCGGCCGTGTCGAGTCTCAATCAGCTATCCCAAACTCGTCTCGCCGTGGACACTCGAAGCCCGGGGAGAACGATAGGGCACAAACCCTCTGTACTCGGGTCTCTAGTGCCCCTTATTATCCCCTCTTTTGTCCTTTTACCTTTGGTGAACCACCTTAGCACCTGACTTGGCTGGAATGACGTGTTGAAGTGGCAGAACTGAATTATAAATACCCGTCGTGTGAAATTCTCACATTAAGCAGGTGTTATTAAATCCATTTGTATTGGAGTGTGGAGCGCTTGTAGCGGGCCATTTCACTTGAATATACCAATGTGTATTGGTGGTGACAAGTTGAATTTTATTCCATTCAGCCACTAGTAGGCAGTTTTAACAAATTATTTTGGGAGAAACTACGGGATGTAGTTATTGATATAATATTATGTATTTATGGAGGGCCAGCAATGGGCTTAATGTGCTTGATAAGCGTCTTAACTTTGACTTATTCTGTACAAGCGTAGCGTCGGCCAGGCAGCGGTTGAGCAGTGAATTTTTTGACTAATTACCAATAATTAACTGTAATATTTTTAGTTACTAGGCTAGCTGCTGTCTTAATTATTTATTTACTTACTTACATAATTTATTATTGTGCAGAGCTATTCTATAACTTAGTAAGTAATACCATCAGAGCGTATGTAGGTAGTGCTCTTAGGTGTTCACTTCATTTAAATTATACTCTTTTTTGTCTATCCGTGAGGACCTTTGATTAGCTTCTTTTTTTGTAAACGTATGTCTATTGTAATTATAACAGCTGTTGGTCTTCCAAGAATAAAATAAATAAATAAATATTCGCCGAAATATTTTTTGTTTCGGAAAATATACATCGTAATTCCTTAAAAAATATTAAGAAATGTTTTATTTGATATGTAAATGAAAAAGAAAAAGAAAAAGGAAACAAACCTCACAGCCTATGTGGCAGGACAGGTATTTGTGCATAGTGTTAGTATAGTACATGTATTTGCGCTTTTTTTCTGTGTAAAAAGAAATTGTGCACAGAAAAAAAACCAAACGTGACCAAACTGGCACTTTGCAGTAATAAATTAAGTCTTAGCCAGGTCAAAATCACAGTATATCCGCCTATAATACACACACACAGGGAGAATCTGAACATACCGGAACAGGATATTTCCGTTCGACCAATCAGACATTAACATTCATCGTTATTCCTCTGGCGTACATTTTGACTGACCGTTCCTTCGTTATTCATACACACATTTAACGGGAAATAAACGTACGCTTGCTGAATATTTGAACAAAACATAATTATCAGCAGTACATTATACATTATTCAGCAATATGTGCGAGTATTTTAACGTTAGGCGACAACACATAGCGGCTTAAAACAGAAGGCTATTCTATAACACAAAACGGTGTTTTTGGCATGGGTCCTTTCTCACGGTTCCAATTTATTGAAATTTCATACAAAAACTAGTATTATTTAAGTATCTATGTTTTATTCGTATGTAGGAAGTTTTTTTTATGTCTTTTATGGGCGGTCGTGTCGCTTAACAGGTGTCAGTGTAGTCAGGTGAACGACTAGCTTATCACATCATACATTAACATAAAAAAGGAGGTAACAATAAATTATCTAGAAAAAGTCACAGTATTTTGGTATCGTACGTGAGTATTGTATATCCTTCTAATATTATAAACACTAAAGTTTCTATGTATGGACGTTTCTTACTCTTTCACGCCCATACGGATGGACGGATTTGGATAAAATTTGGAATATAGATAGCGTGTGTGATGAACGCATAAGCTCCTTTTTCCGCGCGTGATATCGGGGGGTACAGCTTGTAGTAATAATTTGCCTACGATTCACCCAGGTGACCTCAATCATTGATAGGAAAGCAAAAACTGAGAAAGTGTTTAAAAAAACTAATTCATATTTAATTACTCCTGCACAATTTTAGTATTGTCAAAATGATTGAATTTCTCACTGTTTACAAGTTTTTTTTGTTTTTCCCTCTATTTTGAATTATATTATAGAATAAATAGTAACCATTTTATGTAAATTGAATTTAAAAGCCGTCTAAGATATTAAACTAGATAATCCCTAAGCCGTGTATTCGTAGCGTTAATGTAATTATTTTAAGGCTTTTAATTGAGATTGTAAGCACCTGCGACTGATTTAAATGTAGTACCTATTATCTTAATGTTATGTTTTAATATAGCTTAATATAAATGTAACTTTTTCTTTATTTAAAATTGATAATAAAACTTTAACGCATAATGAAAATTATGAAAAATGACACATTCGGAACTCAGCAAATGATTTCTGTGTATTTTATTAAGAACAAAATATCTGGTGATGTCGGTGCATATTTAGTAGTTATTATAGTAATAAAAACACTTTAATTTTATTTAATTACTTTTATTTCATAAGCTAGTACAATGCTCATGGTAGATGACGTAATAATCGAGTGTTGCCCGGTCGCACAACCAAAATACTTCCAATGTTTTAATTACAATATTGCCAGTATGGCACCGTAATTATTACTATCTATTACCACAGAATGTATGATCTTTTTGAAAAAAAAGCCCAAACTATTATACTCTTCATAGTAAACCTTAAAGCACTCAAAGCCTAAATGCCATTTCGGAGGCCAAACTTCAGTTTAACAGGTTTAGAAAGGGTTTCGTTATACGTGATTTTCCAAGCCCACGAAATATTTGCTCGTTACTAAACTCGTAAAATAACTAGAGGTAACCATTACTCTCGAGAAAGGATTTGGGCAACCTTAAGACAATATACGATAATTATATTCCTCCGGGAGGAATTCTTGCGGCAAAATTACAAACGCGATTATGTTATAAACTTGCTAACACGTTGTATTTATTTAGCAATAAATTGTTCGTTCGGAGTGGAAATTTTAAATAGATAGATATAGTTTTTGTTGACACCAAGGTAAAAGATACAATAACAGGAAAGAACTAGGTTAAAGTGAGTGGTTTTATCGCTGAAAAGCGATCTCTTCCAGACAACCTTTGGATGGACAGAGATAATGAGCATGGACCGTGGTGCTATAAAAGTTACTATGTACATATCTGTTGGTTTTTTTTACACAATTTTCGTATAGAACACCTTCCTTTAAGTATGCATAGGTGACCTCTATTTACCTTTTGGTTAATAATTGAATTATAAGTGCTCCAGAATTCTATAATTAATATACTTAAGTGTGAGATTCAGAGTTTAGTAATAATAAAGTCATATATCGTATTTATACCTAGGATATTTTGTCTGCTTTTATTTTATAAGAACAAAAATAAAATAAAACATAGTTTTAGTTACAATCCAGATCATAATTTATAAGCATGTCTATGTGGAATAACTCCATGATTGCAATTTGTTTTGTGTTATGTAAAATAAAAAAATTAAAAAATAAACTGATAAAAAAAAAAATATTACAATAGCAAGTAGTTATGTACTTCAGTTTTTACTCGAACAAAGCAAAGGTCGCTTCATTTCATTAGTAAACCCGTAATTGTATCTCATTCGTAACCTTTTCTTAACCTCACGTGATGAAATCGAATTATGAGCACAAGTAGACGGGGCGACAGCACCACAGTCATAATTCTGAAGGAAGCCCGCGAGAATACCAGAAGAACAAATTGTGCGTAATCTAACGGCCGCCACAAAAAGGTGAGCTCCCGGACCATTATGAATAACTTCCACAGCCCTCATCTAATTTAACTTGTAAACATTACAATTTAGACGCCCATCTCGACTTGATGCCTCCGAAAGTGCTATTCCCTACCTTTATTACCGGAATTTTTATTTCGTATTTTACTTTCTCTTTTTGTTTGCCTGTTATTTCTTTATGAGTAACCTCGTTTACGCTCTTGGGAAACGGTACAGAGGTGCGGGAAATTCTAAGTCGTAAGCAATTTGACACGAAAATAAGATTTTTAGAAACACTTTCCTATATAAAATGCGTACAACTAACAAGGGCTGAATTTTATTTCTTGTTAGTCTTGATTTTTTATTTTGGATAAATGTCAAGGCCAATGTAAGTAAGTACTCCTTGAAATTTTGAGGTGAAACGTTTCTCATTAGCGGGAAATTGAAAATTATCTTTTCTTACTTTTGTATCTAGTATAGGTAATTATTATCTAGTAATGATTATCGTGGAAATCACTGACTATTATTTACGTTATCTAATAACTAAACATCTACAGCAAAACGAGTTTGATTACCAAAATGTGTTTATCTGTAAACCATTAACGGGCTAGCTACTGAGAAGATTTTAAATAGAATCTCAACGACCTAGTTAAACGTATCTCAAATCCTATTCTTGGAGATAAATCAATTGCATTCGACTAGTAGCCAAGCCAGCCACAGTTGCGACGTTTGACATCAAGGCTAAGAACGCCACGCTCTCCGATGACACATTAAAACGCTCCAACGGAACATTCTAGAGAAGCTTAACGTTAAATTGGTTTCACGGATAGCTCTGCACAAATTGGCTTGTTCTCTACTTTGACAATGCGACCGCTCGGCCACCACTCACGATAATTGTATCCGTTACAGACAATATGCTCTTTATGCTCGCTGACCTTTGTTAAAAGTTTCATCCAGGTACGCCACTGGCGAAACGGTGACGTTTCACTAAAATGAACTTAAAGTTCAGCCTTTGATAATAAGGACGTTTTGTCGCTTTGAACAATTGCACGAGTTTTGAAACAAAACCAGTTACTTACTGTTTCTGGGAATATGTAACGGGCTTTTAGCAATCAGTGACAATATGACTTTGTTATGGCCGAATTCTATGCTAAGTAAACATTAATTCTCTTGTTAAAATAAATTCAAAAATTGCCAGCAAAGCTAGTAAACTTTGAGGTGATGTGAGGTGCTTGTTGATTAGATCGCGACGAAACAAAGTGATAATATTAACAGAATAGCCCCTCTGTCCACGGGCACCTCGCATCACTTCGAGAGGCGACATGTTTAGCGAGACATGCATAGTGGGTACCCTCAACTCACACAACACACCCACATTTTCCATGAATTATGTAGATTAATTTATGTAAGCATTTAATAATAAATGTAAGCTTTAATACTTAATTAAAATGGTGAGAAATACGTATCTAAATAAATAAGTAACTCCAAGTAATAAGTACCTGATCGATAACTACTACCTAGCACTGGCATCGTCAAGTATGTATTCGCGTGGGGTATACATATGTAATGTAATGTATAAGGTACAATCATCAATTGAATAGCAATCAATTAAAAAAAAAAAAAAAAAACGTCGACAACCAAAGTCCCCATGATTCTGTCAGAATTATTAGTAAATTTAGTCTAAGATGGACTTATAACGAGGGACGGAATTGGATCTAATTGGTATTAATTCAGTAGAACTAAGATATGATGTGAGTATAAGTTCAACTCAAAACCCTAAATGAAACAACTTAGTACAACTTTATGTATGTATACAACAGTCCAAAGAAATTGTCAAATAGTGTTATACTTGACCGTAACTTTGAGGACTTCAATTATCCACTTCTGTAGATTGTTCGGTGCTGGGCCTACTACAGTTTAAATTAATATATGATATATAATAATTGCGTCAACAACTTTACTAAGAGTAACTTTTGAATCAACACTTCTCTCAATAATTGTTAATTTTGTCTCTGTGTATCCATTTCTTTATTATAGTGAATTTATGTATTTCGAGCTTATATAGTCAAGCCGTCAACATGTGTAACTACCCAGTTACATGCAATCAGATCGTTCTGGCAACGTTTGTATTTAGGGGCTCCCAAGATACAGGCTAAGCCTAGTTTGGGGCCCATAGGTACCTAATTGAGTTATTATACTGCGACAAATGTTATGCCATTACTTAAGATTTAGTATGTAAGCTATGGAAATATTATTTATTTAAATTTATTATTGTATGTATAACTCACCAATATTTTTTTGTGGATAATAAATTTTTATGTTTTATGTTTATGTTAAAAATCATTCCAGAAGCCTGCAGAATACGTCCAGAATATGTTTTATAGAAGGTTTAGACAAGATGAAACGCCAAAGATCATAAAACAACATACTAAAAACATATAAACTATTTAAGTAAGAATTGTGTGCTACCAAGCACTAAAAACGAAAGGGTAACCTAACATTTCCCCAATCTACTGGTTAATAAGTCCCGATAAAGTGTTATAAAGATAATGTTTATATCTATTCAATTCTGTAAGTTAAGTAGTACTTTTCACTTTTAAATGAAAGCACAAGTCCTTAATACTATATTCATCAGGTTAAGCATTTCTTTTACACCGTACCGAACTCTAATCACAAACATGTGAATTTTTTTATTTAGATTCAAGCTTAAACGTAATTTTTAGTTTTGATTCCAGTTAAGGTGAGCTTGTTTCTAGCCCAAAATTTAACATTTCAGGAGGTTCTAGTTAACGCAGCATCAACAGCATTTGTTTACTTCGAATGAGAATGTAAAAACATAACAGTAAAGGGAATTTGCAAGCAGAGCTGTAAAACGTCTATTGGTAGGAAGCGCCTTTGCCGTTAGCAACGTGGACGTGCGCTATCGGAAGGGTATATTGGCCATCTCTGATCTGATACACATTGATGGTTGAGTTGGTGAACTTAAAACGCGGAGTTGGTGGATTTGTTTAGGGTAAAACGCAAGTGAAATGCATGATTATGTAACTGACTATCCATTTTGATGGAGCAACAATAAATGCTGAGGTTAGAGACTGATAAACAGACTACCATTAAACAGACAACCTTTACCGAACAGTGCGTGTGTATTTTTTTCATCTCATCACAGCCACCTGTTACAAATTACTGCTAATTTTTTAAATTAAGCTCAAATGGCTGTATTAGATGTGGCAATGAAGCGTATTATTATGATTAACATACAATTAACTTTATAATAATTTTTAAATGTTAGTACTTTAGATGTGCAGTACTTGTTATCAAGCGGCTCTCCCGTGAGTATATAAAGGCGAGGTTACATAAATTCAATTTGGGCACCTCAGAGAGCTGAGCAAATTGCAGACCGACCAGCACCCGGAGTTAACCCTTTGATGCCGATCAGCGTCGTCATTCCGTCACCCACAGCCACCAAGTGGCTCCATTCTGAACGGCTTTACAAGCCTTTATAGATTTCCTCAAAGAGCCAAGTTCAATTTAAAATTCTAGATAGGTACCCTCCCATCCCGACACTAGCCATTGCGCTAGACTTCTACCAAGAGTTAAAAGTGTAGATTTAGTAGAAACGCGACGGTATTAGCATAAAGCAACTGCAGCGGAATAATAGAAAATTGGATTTTTACGCGGAACAGCTCTTCTCGTTTGCATGTTTTATGACGGAAGGAAATTGGGCAAACACAACAAGTGTCAGAACTGTGAAATTGGGCCTGTAAGTGTCGGGGATAAAATGAATTGCATTTGGAGACTTCTGTATAATAAAAATGTTTAGTTCATACTGATTGAAGTTAAGTAATTATTTCCGACTACCATTCAAAAGAGATGCTCAGTTCATCGCGTATATCTTTTATATTATATTAAACTGACTAGTCGATAATTAAAATATACAATAAAATCATACACATCAAAAATTACGATACAGTGGTATCGGCTGCTGCGTAAACCATTCTCATCGTGTTGGTGAATCCAGAGCCTTGTCTCCACCCTGAGACGATAGCGAGGGGGTCTCCAACGCGCACGAAACCTCGCGACATGGCCCACTTAACGCAGAAATTGACGCGTTTTTCCAGATCATTCTGCCAGTCCGTATCTGGAGAATCTGAAAATGATTATAGTGCAAAGTGCCTAAGTAGATCATAAAAAATATCAGAAAACTATCGAGTTGATTTAAGACTTTGGTTTGACGTTTCCTCCGAAACATGGAGTAGATTAGATTATAGATTAAATTAAATTACATTAGACTATATGTTAGAGTCAAAAACTCCTATTTGGCCAAAAGTACTTTTAACCAGCAAAATCAGTCTAAAGTAGGTTTGGCTGACTGATTCCGTCAAAAGTAGTTTTCATTAGTTATATCGCTCAAAACTTAAAAGTTAAAGAAGATAAAAACTGCTGCTGAGGTGCTAAATAGTATTGTATTCAGAACACTAGGTAAAAATAAAACCACAGCAAACGGTTAATTAGAAAGTACTAGTGTAAAGGTGTATTAAAGGAGTGGTATATGTCACATATACCACTCCTGAGAGTGGTTTAGTGTTGAAAACCTAATAGCTGTAAATATTTTTTTTTTATGCTACTGAGTGATGTGACGAGCTAGTCGTTCACCTGATGTTAAGCGCCACGGCCGCCCATAACAGAACAGTGTCATTCGGAATCCCAAAACAGAGTTACGAGTGACACTGCACTGCGCACATCATCCTGAGACATCAGCACAGCCTGGTAATAAGATTACTACACTGTGAGATCAGGTTATAAAGTCTCAATTGCCCAGTAATTTCACTAGCTACAGTGCCCTTCAAACTGGAACACAGTAGTGCTTGCACACTACTGCTTGGTGGCAGAATAACTGGCAAAGCGGTGGTACCGACCTAGACGAACTTTGCAACAAAGTACTACCACCTAGTAATATACTATTTTTTTAAATTCGAGTCATGAGAGAATTATACATATTAGTTATAAGGCCCATCAAATTTGTTCTGAACCAACCAAATCTATCATAAATGGTTACTATTTTATTGGCTGTGATGTCTTACCTTCATAAACAACAGGCATGATCCCCCTCCACAAATGCAACTGCCTCGCAATGGGCGCATACCTTGTCACGGCTATGATAGGGCACCGAGGCCTGTACTTAGCCACAAGCTGTGCAGACTTCCCTGTAGTGGTGACCACGATGATGGCAGCAGCAATGGAACGTTGCGCAGCGAGTACTGCTGCTATAGCAGCGCCTGTCACTTGGTCACAGGGTATTGGAGTCTGTAATACGAAGCTAGTGTAAGCTTGCGGTCCCTGGTGTGCGCCACCCCCCCATTCCACTGTGGGTGCCGTAAAAGCCATCTAGGGAAATATGCAGGGAATGGGCAGCATTCTCTCAGTACATTTAAATCTTCCGTGATCATTAAGACGCTTGCCGAACGTGGTAATTATGACAACCCACCCTTCCAGTGATAAGCATCCAAAGTGGCATTTTATGAGAGAAGTCTAGAACTCTATGCATCTCTTATAACTCTTAAATTAGCGCCAAAATGTTACTAGGGCTATGTTCAGCAGTGGACCTCTTCTGGCAGATGATGTGATGATGATGTGAAAATCGTAATGTTAAACATTTTAAATTTATTCTTTTGTTTTTTATTAGTTAAAATGATATCTTATTTATCGTGTAACGCAATAAAAGCTTATATTGTAAGAAATTGACTGGCCCGATAGTTTAGTGGGTAGTAACCCTGCCTTCTGAACTATGGGTTGTGGGTTCGATTCCCACCCTGGACCAACATTTGAATGATGAACATAGGTGTTTGTTCTGTGTCTGGGTATTATATTGTATTCTATGTATGTATTTACAAACAAAAATTATTTAAGTTCTGTTATCAGTTAACAGTTATCTCGTTCCCATAGTACAGCGAATTGCTTAGTTTAGGGACTAGAAGAAGCTGTGTGCAAAGTCACAAAAAAAAATTAATCAATATATGCATCATCTTTAGCTTGGAATATGAGAACAGAAGATGATCGATTCAATTTATCTATTTTTATTATTGCATTTAAATGATTACTTAACCGCATCTTACCTTATCGACAAGATCTTGAAAAATCTGCTTCGACCAAACACACGATTCGGCCTCTATGCAGGAGCTGGCCAAGCACGCCACAGTTTCAACCGGATACAGACCTACCGCTGTTTCAGCAGACAATACCAATGAATCAGCACCATCTAAGATGCAGTTGGCAATGTCTAGAAGTTCTGCTCGCAAAGGTAACTTTTTGTATCTCATACTGCTGAGAAGGTGCGCGCTTACGCATACTGGAATGTTAGCCTGAAATAACATAATATAATCATAATAATAATAAATAATAATAATAACGCACAACGATCACATACAGAGATCTTGGACCCTAACTAAGATCCTCTATGTCTAGGGACCCAGAAACTACGAGGACCATGGTCCTACAACACCCAGACTCAGAACAAGTATTTGCACTTTTTTTCTGTGCACAAATACTTGTCCTGCCGTGGGAATTGAATTGAAAGTTATGAGCCGACGCAGCCGATGATTATACATTGCTAACGCCTCCTTCTATCCTCCTTCTTCTCTGTTCTTTTTTCTGCCTTCTTGTTTTCCTATGAAAGAGCGCCTAAAATAATTTATGTAAATCACACTATCATCACATCACACTAATATTATAAAGGTGAAAATTTGTATGTGTGTATGTTTGTTACTCCTTCACGCTCAAATGACTGAATGGATTTGGATGAAATTCGGTACCAACATAGCTTATACACTGGATTTACATATAGGCTGCATTTTATCCTGGAAAAGTGAAATGTTCCCGTGGGATGAGCAAATAATTAAAATACTTTTTATCCGCTGGTGAAACCGAGGGGCGCAACTAGTAAATACTAACATGATATTGAAAACCCAAATACGGTGAAATATCAAACAATTCTACATATAAAATATTGTGCTGCATTAGCCTATATTGATGTCTTTAACTTCTTTATAGATCACATTTGAACAATTATAAACTGTAATTTTATTAAATATTGCAGAAATAACTTATACAAAACTATAGCTGTGAAATCAATTCAAAATTGTTGCAGCTAGTGAATTTGTATCATTTGTTTCAAGTTTCTGGTTTCCGCTACTGGCAGTAGCGGCACCCACAACCCATCGAACGACCTGTGTCTTTTGATTCACCGTCACACTGATGTATTAAACAATCTTTAAAAAATTGCAAGAATCGTCAATTTCGCTTTTTGAAGTAAAACTTTACGCACGCACGGAGTAAGTCGGTGAATGCGAGGCGAACGGAAGCTGAAGTTTGTTCACGTAGATTTTCATTGTCAACATAACAAAGTAAAAAAAAATATTATTATGTTGGGATGTCCGGATATCAATTTACAATTTTCAAGATGGTACACACACACAGATGGTACATTAACATTAAACAAAGCAAAAACAGTTATACCGGCCGATAGATGGAGCTAAACTAAAGAAGTTTTACTTCAGTCGTGTGGTCTAAAGCTCACTCGTTTTTTTGTTGGTTTATCTTTTAGAAGCCAATAGTTGCTTCAGCAAAGTGGCTCCATCTACCTAGTGCTTAAACATAGCTACCTTGTTTGCTCTGACGATCATATTCTTCTGTGCTATGACCAGTTTCTTTGGGGTAATATCCGATCCCAATTCTTGTCTCGTAATCATGAATCCATTAGCAACCTGTGAATTACATTAAACTATAGACTTATTAATATAAATACAATTATTTATGGACAAAAAGTTTTTTATTTACTGTAGCAATTTCATCGAAATTCTTAAATCCTTCAATTGTCTGTATATTGGCAACAATGGCTATTTTTCTTCCTTTTACACCCAATAGTTCTCTTAATTCTGTCACTGCATCGGCGGATTGACAAAAAGGTGCAATTAGAATATCAATCTGAAATATATATAAAAAAAACCAATTGCTTAATGCTTTATTCTGTTAGAGAATACATTATGTATTGCTAAGCACTTAATGGGAATACTGCGGCCTTACCGAGCAACATATCAATTTAGATAAATAAGTAAATATTTATGGACATCTTACACAGCGCCATCTAGCCCGAATTAGTTTCGGGCTAGATGGCGCTTGTACAGTGAGAACCAGATAACTGATACAATATTTAGACTTTTTTTTATCAACGATATAGCAGCCAGACACAAAACAAACATCTATCTTTATCGCACACACGTTTTATCCTGGGTAGGAATTGAGCCCACAACCACACAGTTCAGAAGGTAGGGTTACTACCAACTAAGTTATCGGGCCAGTTACGCTACCAGCTACGCTACTTGCGTATGTCAGCACGTATATGCAGAACATCAGGCTAAATCAACTGTCCACTCGGTGACGCTGTAAAGGTCAGAAGAGACCAACAGCATTAGTCCGTTCAAAATAGCTACATCTACTGACACATCAAATTACGGTTAAAAAATTTATTTCTCATAAGAATTTACAAATTCACTTACAGAGAAATGTAATTTTATATTAAAACTAAAATCCGGTGAGCTGCAGGTTAGATGTTTACAGTAAACTTATCACATAACGTTGATACTATTCTTAATTATATTTATTATCTTAGGTGTATTATAATATCTCCAGATTCTAATTAAAAAAGAAAACATTTTATTTATATTCTAGTAGTAGCCGTATTTACATAGACAAAATTAAAATGTCAAATGAAAATGACATAAAACACGCTTGTGAATTTAATATCAGTACAGATTTCATCACGCCGCAGCTAATGTGGACAATCTATCATCCATTGTGTATCGTCTGCGACAAAATGTATTGCGAAGATGTCTGTTGAAATGAAGACTGATGGGAGACCTTGACACGAATCTTTGCTTTAGTCTTAGGCTTTGTTTAGTCACACTGAACAAATGTTTGGCGGAAAATAATTAAAATAAATCGTGTACTTTAGATTCGCTCAGCTCATAATAATCAGACTAAACCATTATTCAAAACACAACGTCTCTTGGCATTGAACCTGAATATAAAAGTAAATGGTTGTTATCACAAAATCATTTTGCGAGCCGTTTATAAACGTTAGCTAATTTAAGCTTTGTATTAACTGCCACAGCTACAACTAACGAATACGAAGATAACGAATCAAAGCTTCGGATCGGAGTTTTCTGTTCTGCATTGTGCCGGATTGCTTGCACCAGTAGTGAGATTATTATTTGACAATAAGCACTTTGTAATTTTATATGCTTAGTGAAATAACTTGATTTTAAGTACCTAACATAATTTTGACTTGTAAAAGTGCTAAAATTAGCCTATTTGCAATAAACCTTTTGATTTTGACTTTAACGTATAGTTTAAAATATCCAAATTAATGTTCTAAGCCAATATATAAAAATTTGCTTTATTTCAAGAAGTAGTCAGCCATACTATGCTTCATAATATCCTTTAAAAAAAGCGTTAACCCGAAGTCAATCGACTTAATTTCATAATGTAAACATACCTAGATGATATTATAATACATATTTTTTTCCGGTTATTATTATTGTTTTAAAAATAAATGAAAAATAATCATCGAAATTGGTTGGCGTGATATTGAGTTATTCGTTCATTTGTCGCGTATATACTTAATGCAAATTTAAGACATACTGTTTTATCATGGATGCCATTGTCAGAACTGGACCAAATTGAAATAAGACCATACAGGCAAAAAAAAAACAACCTAAAAAAAATCATCAAAATCGGTTCTCCCAATCAAAAGTTAGTGAGGTAACAAATTAAAAAAAATACAGTCGAATTGAGAACCTCCTCCTTTTTGAAGTCAGTTAAAAAGAAAGAGACGTTTCTGTTGCCCGTAAGTAACTGTAAACATTCACAACAACACAAATTCAAGTTACCTGGTGATGTACTGCCATATCAATGCCAATTTTGTCCCTTTCAGTATAATTAGGCATATTGAACACCACGTTTGGGACAAAAACGTCTTTATACGACCCGAGAAAACCGCCCCTTTCCACTCGGCACGTAGTTGTAGTGGTTGAAATCATTTCGACTTTTAGCATAATGCTCTCATTGTCTAACAATACGTAATCGTTCTTGCTCATCTGGTCTGCAAAGTGCATGTAGTCGACGTAGACTGTGTACACGGAACACCGCTCTCTGTAGGACTCGTCTGTTGTGAGCCTTACGATCTCACCAGTTTTTAGCTCCACCTGATCTTCATAAGTCTGGAAATTGGTTAATCACAAAGTAGAAAAGTATGTTGTTGGTTGGTTAAAGATCTATCAACGTTACGTTTTAATAAATCAATCTTTAAATAGAAAACGTCGATGCAGTAAAATAGATGTGAGTTAACTGTCATTGCTGTTCTAGGAATTCAACACGGCCCTATTTTAATTGTCGACATTTTCTATCAACAGATTGCTTATTGAAATCGGGGGTTCATTTACAGTACATATATAAATAAATATAAAATACATATAGTAAATACATCAGCTATTTTTCCAGTCCGCATTTTTCTTCCAGGTAGTCTTGCAGCTATGGCTAGTGGGTAGTTCCGTCCCATGCTCACGCTGAAGTTCTTAGCCGCTTGTCTCAGCATTTTTATAGTTTCTATATGCTCTTCCTTCGAACCAAACACCAGGTTCAGTAGAGCTACGTTCATTCCGACCGACATCATCTGTTCCATGATTCCTATGTCCATTGTTGCTTTTCCTATAAAAAATGGATTAATTCAGATCTTAAGATTAGATCTTTGCGCCCTATTCTTCTGTGACATATCCAAGTGGAAGGAGTGTATTGGATAACCATCTATTAAGACACAAAAAGAAAGTAAAAAAACGGCGAAGTGTGTCAAAATGATCACAACGTTTGGCACTACGTCTTGCTACGCCAAGCTTTGAAACTAAATACCGTACCGTTTGAAATGACGTGCTGCGCCTAGCTACTACGTGCTTCATCGTGTTTCGTCAAGCTACGACGTGCTACGAAATGATTTGCTACGCTTTCATCTTTCAAACTTACCCATAGTGGCTATAATACCGGTCAGCCGTTGACATCCAGGCGGTGACTTTATGTCCAAATTCAACAGATGGTCTAACGGAGTGTACGCGTGCGAAGACGATAGCTGCTGCCCAGGAAGCTCCATGATATCGTACTGAAAAAAAGACACAGGAAATCCTAGTTAGGGTCCAGGATCTATATGATCGTCGTGATACGTATGTGATCGTTGGGCGTTATTATTTATTATTAACAAAACTATCCTCAAGTGTTATAGCTGTTACGGTAGCTCTAATAGAGAGAGATCCAGACGTAGAATGATGCTACCATGAGCTATATTGTCACTTAATATTGGACGAATAGGCCATTTACCAAGACTTGATGCTGAAGTTGTAGTGGTTGAACGCTACCCTGTCTCATATAAAAAGCCTTAGATTATTTACTGATTTATAAACTAAGGATTCTTCCTTAGTTTATAAATCAGTAAATAATCTAAGGCTTTTTATATATCCCTATGCCTAGGGCCTATGTTTAGTAATGATAATGTCCCGGTTAATGATGATGAGCAGCATTGCAAGATGAAAAAAAAAAAACAAAACTATAGCCTCACCTCTCCAAGCTTTGTGTCATATTGCGTGGGCCATACCATGATAAATGGATTTGGATAAAACAATAAATCAAAGAAAAATATATTAAAAAACTACGAGTACACAATAAAAATTGTAATTTTATAAATTACCAAGCATTACTAAGTGTGATTGTAAATGACATTGTCATGTTAATATGTTTTTTTTTTTTTTTTTTTTTAAGATTTGGCTCCACACTTTTGTGTATTTAGCCAGTGTCAAGTTATTGATAATTTATCAAGTGATCGATATTTCACGCAAATATGTGTCAAGTCACAGTCGAAGTCATCAAGTCAAGCCATAGTCAAGTCAGTCTAGTCAAAGTCATACTCCTAGTAAAGTGGTGGCAACTTTACTTGAAGCTTCTATGGAGTTTTGGAAACAACACGAAAAGAAACGTTTCACCATCATTATACCATTTTCCCACACTCACGCCTGTAATCCAGTACTTAACGAATAAAATGCCACCAATTTTATGCACTAACACTGAAAATAACATAAGTTTTGGAAAATAATACAATGCGGCGACGCGATCTTTTTCGTTTTCCCGCCAAAAGTCATGTTAATATGTTTATTCTTTATTCTTTACAATTTATCTATGAATTTTATTTTTCTATGGTTCATGAGTAACGAAAATATCAAACTTTTTATAAAAGAAGTTTTAGTGACTACCGAATTTGCCCTATTTTATGATTGTGACTTTTAGAAAACACATTATTTCTCTCGTAATCACTTGTAATAAAATAAACCTATGAATTTTGTGCGTTGCTTGTGTGTTGAAATTTTATGGAAGCATATATTGTATGACACACAGAATTCACCCTACTAAGTCTATGGTGTAATACTATACTTTCATGTAAATAACCTCAAATTTAATTCTAAGCGATTCCACCAAATCTTCTGATCGCAAATTAAAACAACAAGACCCCTTAAACAATCGTAATTTTATTTATAAATCCGGAAAGCCCCGTAAACTGGTTCGGATTTGTTATTGTTAAACAAAAGTCAGGTGAATCAAGGATCCCGATCGCGGTAAGCTGAATTATAAACAAACGGCGCAGCTGTCTCTAACGACCCCGACGAAAATAAATAAAGCTCAACAAAATAAACAACGGCAAGTTTTATTTGTGGGAAAACCATTAGGGGATCAAAACGAGGCTGTCGAAAAAGATAAATAAGAAAAAATACAGAGTTTCTTTTGCTGGACACTTGTAAGGAATCGTAATAAGTGCGCTTAGATGAAATTGGCAACGGCTTAAAGTTGTTACGTCGTATTTCAGAATTTGAGAAAAAAAACTTTTAGATCCACTTATGTAGGTAACTTCTTGCAAGGACATGTAATGGTTTTGTTTGGGTGTTGGTACTTGGTAACCAAGAACACAGTGACTTATATTATTGTATAGTGTAATTACTGTAGATAATGTTCAGCCCAAAAAATAATTATATAACACAGCCCTTTGATTATACCTAAGAACTTATAATATAAAAAATATAAAACTAAAAATTTTAAATAGCCCGTTGGTGGAGGGGAATGTGCCCAGAATGCTGGCAGCATTACCACGTTGAATGGCAATGCTTATTTTTTGTGCAAAATAAAAGCCAGCATTCTGGTCACCTGATGCTTCCACCAAAAATATAATTATCATTAAGCCCTTTGATTATAATTTTAATTAAAAAAAAATAGTAGTAGAAAACAAATCTATATTTGCTGGCATCACCAAATGATGCATTGCAGCCCCACAGTAATCGAGCGACAAGGATAGGAATTGGGATCTATTAATGGGAAAATCGATTAGTCAGATACATCAAATATTGTGAATCGATTTGAATAACTATATTTCAAACGCCTCTTAGTGATTTATGATAGTTTCTGTAGCGCTGAAAGGTTTTGTCAAGTAGGTCTCTTAGGTGCTATATACATATGCAGCAGGCCGAAATTAACATATTGCCCTCTTTTTCATTTCCTCTTTATCCGAAGAGTACCGCCATACTTTAGTTTACTTAAAGTCAAAGTCAAAGTCAAAGTCAAAAGATTTATTGCAAATAGGCTAATTTTAGCACTTTTACAAGTCAAAATTATACTAGGTACTTAAAATTAAGTTATTTCACTAAGCATATAAAATTACAAAGTGCTTATTGTCAAATAATATAGCAAGCCCATTACAATATATGAGTTTGAAAAAAAAAGCAGTTCTCTTTCTCACTACTGGTGCAAGCAATCCGGCACAATGCAGAATTGAAAACTTTGATCCGAAGCTTCGATTACAACTGTAAAGAAGAAGCTACAAGAAACTTTACAGTGATGTATTTTTTTTGTCTTCTTTCTACTGTCTTTTACAATGTATATAATTCATTACAGTTGAGATAATGAATATGTTACAAAAATAACCACCACGTCACACCGGTGCAAGAAAAATACCGTGATTATCTTATTATAAACATTACAAATAGAAACTGAATTTATAGATAGAAATAGGCAATAGGCAAAGTACCTAAGATTTCATACCGTTAAGCTTGGGATATTCAGGCCAAGCTTTTTTGTCCGACACATAATCATTTATTGTGTAATAGGCTTTTTTCATTAAGTTTGACTTTATGAATAATTTAAATTTACGCATTGACAATTGTTCGATACCGTCGGGCAACTTGTTATAAAAGCGTATACAGTTTCCCATAAATGAACCATTAACTTTCTGCAGTCTGAATCTTGGAACTTTCAATTTATTTTTGTTCCTAGTATTAAAGTTATGAATATCGCAATATCTGGGAAAAGAGCTAATGTTTTTGCGAGTGTACATCAAATTGTCGTAAATGTATTGACAAGCCACTGTAAGAATATTTATCTCCTTAAATCGTTCCCTGAGAGAGTCGCGGGATTTCATGTTATAAATGGAACGAATTGCTCTTTTCTGTAAGACAAAAATTGATTGTATGTCCGCGGCTTTACCCCACAGTAAGATGCCGTATGACATAATACTGTGGAAGTAACTAAAGTATACTAATCTTGCAGTGGCTTCATCAGTAAACTGTCTGATTTTACGCACAGCATATGCAGCAGAGCTCAATCTACCAGCAATGTTTGATATGTGAGGACCCCACTGTAATTTAGAATCTATAGTTATGCCAAGGAACGTGACAGATGGTACTAAATCTAATGGCTCACCATTCAGTAATAAATTTGTAGGAGACCCCCTAACATTAGGTAACGAAAACTTAATACATTTAGTTTTCTTACTATTTAACAGTAGATTGTTTTTAGTAAACCAGTTCAAAACCAGTGAAATTGCCTTGTTAACGTCGTCAAAATCATTAATAGATCGGTCAACCTTAAAAATAAGAGACGTATCATCTGCGAACAAAACAATATCACATAGGTTCTTTACAAAAAATGGAAGATCGTTAATATAGGACAAAAATAAGAATGGTCCTAGTATTGAACCCTGCGGGACCCCCATTTTAGTGATAGAACCAGATGATCTTGCTCCATTAACTTCAACTGTCTGAATTCTATTACCAAGATAAGAAGAGACAAGATCAAGAGCTTAAGTTTTAGAGAATGCGACACAGAATCAATACCATTATAAGTAGTTGCTTTAACATTATTATAAGCTTTATTTACGAAAATCTTCTTGAATACATGTGTTATGAGAATTTTTATTTCCTCCAAAATAGCTATAGTTCTTTAAATACTAGCGTATTTTCAATGCGTTGAACAGATTCTTCTACTCACTAATTACGAAAAGTGGTGGGTTGATTTAGCTCACCTTGACATCTCGCCATCTCCCCTACTGGTAGTCATTCTGATACACTTATGCAAGAAACCACCCACTGCAGTCTTGATCTGGTAATGTTATCGCATTGGTGACTTTCCACGCGGTCTGGTGGCCTCCACTTACCATGTGCAACGAAACGTTGGATGTAGTCATTGTCCCCCCTTGAGACGGGTCAAAAGAACTTAAAGATGCGAGTGATTTAGATTAGGTGATAGGATTTTTTTCCGTACATAAAACCTGGTGCATAAACATGGTTTATAACCATTTTCGTCCCACAAAGTCTATTTTCCCACCGGCTACTACACACATCCAAGTTTGTGTCCACTTTATTATTATTATTTTTTATGGTAATTAATGACGTGAAGTGCTAACCGTTCGCCTGATATTAAGTGACACGGCTGCCCATATCAGTTGCAGTGTCACTCGGAACTCTAAAGTATATAGAGTTTCGCGTGACACTGCACTGCGCACGTCATCCTGAGACATCAGCACAATCTAGTAATAAGATTACTAGACTGTGAGATCAGCTCATAAAGTATCATTTGCCCAGTAATTTTACCAGCTACAGTGCCCTTCAAACTGGAACACAGCTGTACTTGCTCACAACTGCTTGGCGGCGGAATAACTGGCAAAGTGGTGGACGAACCTAGACGAACTTTGCAGAAAAGTCCACCTAGAAAAATTATGTCACTAATTCTCAATGATCAACTGGCCCACACATTTTTCTCAGTTATCACTACAAGAAACAGAGTGTCGTGCCGTGCTTGTTAGTACACTGTTTTTAATATATTTGGTTAAGTACAGCAAACAAAAAGAGTTCGTTAAAGATACTTTGGTACAATCCAGTAATACTCCTGCACTGTAAACCCAAACCACTACAGTTGTTAGCTTTACAGTATTGCGGCTCCTATAAAACTGTGCCTTCAATTCGCCGCACTCGGGTATCCAGTCCCAGGAGGTCCACAATCTATAAAACTCTCGTCCGACTGATGCGTAAAACCCTTTGTGCTCTCAAACTTAGGGTCCCTGAAGCCCACATCGGTGTTGCCAGCTAGTTATGGTAACTTGTAGTTTGTTGTTAGTTTGTTTGATATATCCATGTGATTCTAAACCATACCTAGTGTTGAAGAAAATCACTGCCTATATTGTTATCGCAACAATCCCACTAATATCCCACTATCCCATCCCATCCCACTAATATTATAAAGGTGAAAGTTTGTATGTGTGTATGTTTGTTACTTCTTCAAGCTCAAACGGCTGAATGGATTTGGATGAAATTCGGTACCAAGATAGCTTATACACTGGATTAATATATAAGCTACATTTTATCCCGGAAAAGTGAAATTTTCCCGTGGGATGAGCAAATAATCAAAATACTTTTTAAACTAAACCGCGGGGCGCAACTAGTAATATATAAATTGCATTTTTGCCTAATTTGTTTTCTGATCTGTTTCAATAAAAGGTACATCTGATTTTAAATTTACATTGAAATCCTTTGATATATTCCTGTTTACAGAAAACGTCACCATCCTTAATAATGTTCAATTCGTACAATAAAAAGTATAATGTGCGAAAAGTATTTTTTTAATCAAATAAGTTAATCATACCATGCATGACTAGTTGACATGACTAGTTTGACACATTGGATGCCTTTGACGCGGCAGATGTCAGATCTATTAATATAAAAAAATGTAGCTTTTGAAATTACTGGGATTGCCCAGTAAATTCAGTAGCTACATTTTTGAGGCTTTATGATCAAAACTCAGTTTAATCTTAAACAGTGCTGATGTCTCAGGATATGTGCACAGTGCAGTGTCACCCATACATTAGAGTAGAGTTCTGAGTGACACTGCTATGGGCAGTCATATCGCTTAACATCAGGTGAATAGCTAGCTCGTTACGACATTCATTAACATATAAAAATTAACTTACTCATATTAAATTCAATTTTAAGACTAACTAAAAATGTTTTGTAGCTGGTGCGACGCACTGAGAAGTGACGCCATAAATTGAGACAGCACTTCGTAGTGACTCTTCTTTCCTTTGACATAAATTTCAATAGTACAATAGATAATAATAATAGCACCCAACGATCACATACATAGATTAGACCTTAACTAGAATTCTCTGTGTATAGGGACCCAGGAATTACGCGGACCATGGTCCCACAACATCCAAACTCAGAACAAGTTTTTGCGCTTTTTTTCTGTACACAAATAGTTGTCCGGCCGCGGGAATCGAACCCGCCACCTCCGGATTTTGAGCCAACCTGCTTAACCACTACATAATTAAGGTTGTCAAAACCGATAATAATATTATACTAACGGGAACAGAGACACAGACACGACAGCCTATGTAGCTACAGGCGATGAGTCAATCTACCCCGTTTTGCGGTGAATCAATTGAAATGGCAACACTGGCCCGCATAAACCTATACAATGAAATTCGCGGCGACGCTGGAATATCGGCAAATATATTCTAAAATGTTCAGCTTGATCCTAGAATATAAGGTTAAGAAAACGAGTGAGCGTCTTATGGGATGTAGTGGAGCCTTAACTCCTTTTCATACTGAGCCTAGAGAATACCGCTAGTTGGTAGCTTTCATATTAAAAAGAATATGAAACCACTGACGGTAGGTCTGCCTTCAGCCAAGAGGTGTCCCATTGGACAACTGGGATAAAAATGTGTTAGACATAAAATAACGCAATTGGACAAGTGGAGCAGATGAAAATAGAAGCATTTTGTTCAGTACTTTGTAACATTGTACTATCATTGCATCAAAATATACAAAAAAAATCTTATAAAAATAATAAATTTATTCAAATACACATTACTTTTAAAAATACACTAACAAAGAATAAATATAACAAAGTAAATCTGCCTATAAAATAGTTTAAGTTTCTAGATAATCGTTTTGCGTCTAGTTATTTCAGTATCATCGGGACATCTGAAATACGTTTTACTTATATTAGTAGTGTTAATTATATTAATATGTCCTTAGCAGCGCTCATAGTGAAGCACGACTAGCCGTTCCTGACCGATCGGGAAAGTTAAGCAACGTTTGCTGCGATGACTACTTTCAAGCACTTCCGTGCCTCAGAAGGCAAGCGAAGCCGTACAGTCGTCAGATAGTAATCGTTAAACAAAGTCAAAAATCATTGGGCAGTTTGAAAAATTTTGTTAGCAGGGCTGACCTATACGAGAAGAAAATGGTTCTTATTTAATGAAGGTCTTCAAGTCTAGAGTAGGCAAGCATGCTTCGTCGCCGACCGCGTCATCATTTATCATCAGACAAGACAGTCGAATGCGATCATAAGACCTATTATAGCCAGTCAATTGTTAACCTTGAATCAATAGTAATAAGTTCTGAATACAAAATTAAAAGTAAGCAGTCGTTGTCCAAAGCCCTGGAAAATTACTACGGCTTTACAATTAGATGGTAATATCAATAATCATTAATATATTTTATCTTTCTGACTCAAGACTTTTGTGTTTTCAATGCCCATCGGAAAGTTGTTAGAACAGCGTTTTATTGCTTGAAAAACTTCTTTGTTTCGAATTATATTACTTATTCCAGGGAGTCGATTAAAGCAAAAAAGATAGCTCTTACTTTTCAGCAACGGTGACCACTATAGTGACGTCAGCATCAACCACAATATAACTTTCCTTTAGCTACATATAAGAAAATAAAAATCAAATCAAAAATATATCTCACTCGACAGCGGTCTTCTTTGATATGGTAACTTTCCATGTTCTCACCATGTCGCAAAAAGCGCTGTCATCGGATCCTCGCTGCAGGGTGACGTAACTGTCACCTAACTTCAGCCAGCCTACCTTCACTGCATATTCTACAGCAAACTGAACTCGAGCTCCGATTGCTTTCTGCCAATGACTGTAGAAGGCTGGCCCTTTTAAATTAAGAATGAGTATATGAGTGTTTACGGGCAGAAGATAAAACTGGTGCATGAATGGAAGGGATAATAAATATGTATTAACCACTAGAATCTAGGGTCTGAATCTCGTGCTACCCACATTAGTAATAGAATTTAACTGTAACAAATAAAGAAGTTATGCGACACTTTTGGGGTTGAAACAATGGGACCCCGGAGCTCGCAGGGAGCTGTCCAGACGCCTGGTTGAGCTGACGCACGACCAAATGGCTGGCACATACCTCGGCCAACGAATTAGCCTAGCCATTCAACGAGGAAATGTTGCCAGCTTTTTGGGTACGCTTCCCGCAGAAAGTGATATAAATTCTGTTTTATTTATAAACTATTTTTACCTAAAATTTGTCTTTTTAAATTAAGATTAGTTTAGCTTTACATTTAATTTAGTTTGTCATTATAATGCATAACTTCTTTATAATTATGTAGTTGGTATTATAAATAATGTGTTAAAAATTTGAACGCGAAGAAATTATTTGCTCAAGCTAAATAGAATATGTATACTACGAATAGGAATCACTAAAAGCAAGCCCAAATTAGATTTGGAAAAAGGGCAAATCAGCCGACTGCGAAATTTGTATCAGAGGGCCAAATATTTCCATCAAGTTGATAGGAAGCAAGATATATTGAAATATACGAGTGTGTATATCAATCTTTCGTAATCTCGACACACCGTATTTGGAACAATCTGTCTAGAGCTTGGTACGTAGGAAATATACTTTGTTATCAATATTTACTTTCGCTCCATCATGCTGAGTTTTCTTTCCTGTTACTTATGTTTTTCTTGTACGAACAAATGTAGACTTTTAGACGTGTTAAAATAAAACTACCTACTCTATATTCATTGAGTCTGATTCCAAATTCTTATTGAGTTTCTTTCGTGACAGTGATATAGGTATGACATTTTATTTTCATCGGGATTCCTGCTTTAATATCCAATGTACTATCTAGCAAGTAGTAATAAAATTAAAATGAATATCTACTTTACGAAACGAGTTCAAAAAACCAATATGCATTATTTTTACCTATGCATAGTAACCACAATAGCTACGTAAACTCTTATGTTTGTTACATCAGAATCATGGAATTCGTGATATGGATCATTGATATTGATGTCCGGAAAAAAATATAGACGACAATATCATCCAAGTATTCTCAGTATGATAATTATTATTATGACTGGCCCGATAGCTCAGTTGGTAGTGACCCTACCTTCTGAACTGCGGGTTGTGGGTTCGATTCCCACCCAGGACAAACATTTGTGTGATGAACGATCGATGTTTGTTCTGTGTCTGGGTGTTATATTGTATTCTATGTATGTATTTACAAACAAAAAGTATCTAAGTATTGTATCAGTTATCTGGTTCCCATAGTACAAGCTTTGGGGCTAGATGGCGTTGTGTGAGATGTCCACACATATTATTATTATCATCATTGTTGTTATCGTGCTTTGGGAGAGGCCAATGTCGGCAGTGGACTAGTGTAGGCTGATGATGATGATGTTCCTCAGTACGAAATTTACTTTTTGAAGTAAAACTTCTTTACGCACGCTTGACTTGGGGAGTAAGCTGGTGAATGCGTAACGAAGCGAACGGAAATTTAAAGTTGTTGGTTAACGTAGATCTCTATTGTCAACATAACAAAGTTAAAAAGTGTTTAAATAAAAATTGTGATAAAAATGTCAAAATCAATTACAATTACCACACAAAGTATTTTATACATTAACAACAAAAAAATCACTATTATAAAATAATAAAAGAATCCAATGTTGGTATTTCCGGTAAAATGACAATTTTAGCAAAAACAAAGTTCTACCGGCAGATAGGTTAAAGAAATTTTACTTCAGTCGTCTGGCCTTAAGCAAACTCGTTTAAAAATAAAGGATATTATACTATACAAAATGAAACATGAAATATGTAAGTAGTATATTAAAAAAGAGCAGGGACCCAGGAAACTGCTAAAGTAATAGATAAAAAAAAATAAACACGGTACATTTTGTTTCTCAAACTGTAAAAGAACTGACCTTTAAACATGAGTGGGATAACGCACCGATATGATTGCAAGCGTCTTGTCGTAGCTGTCTTACTACTCACAGTAAGGACCAAGCTCGCAGGCCGTAACCACATGAAAATTTTAGCGGTTTGACCTGTCACAGTTGGTATTATTACCACACGCGCTCTGGTTTGGTTCGCTGCCATGGCACAAGACATAGCGCAGGCTTCCGCTGCATTTATTGGCATCCGCATCTGGCAATGTGAAGAGAAAAATTAGTAATATTAAACCTTTCGGATGAAGAGGCTGTCTCAATACAATTCGACGCATCCGCAGATTAAAAGCATAAGCTATCTCTATTCCAAATTACATTCAAATTCAGTCGAAGAGGGAACCAAAACATACAAGCATTCATAATAATTATAATATAGGTGGGAATAGTGTGGGATTAGAAACTCAAAAGTAATTTTGTCCGGTTGTTTGTTAGATAGTTTCACGACTAAATAGCTGAATCGATCTTGATGAATATGTTTTATAGGGATAGTTTTAACTTCCCTTGGCGGAAGGACATGGGATACTTTTTATGGCAATAACGTGTATCCACGTAACGTGTAAAGCTGAACCAAATAATTATCAAATTTTGAAAAGTTTAAATCTACATTTTTTTTAAATCTAATAGGCCAATCTTATAAAAGTCATCAGATGATATTCTTATTCTAAGGTTTAAGTTTAACCTTATTTTTTTTTGAGGGGGGAAATGCCCTCGCTCTTCCCTGCCACCACCCCCGTGGTGGCAGGGGGTATGTGGGACTCGAACCCACTAAGACCCCCCTGTGAGCCCTCGTCCGCCATACTGGGGCGAGAAGGGGTCGCGACTGCAGTCCAGCCAACTCACCCCCGGTTAGCTAAGCAACACTTTTCCTGGGTTCTCGTACGTTTGTTAAACTCGTGTCAACTTGGCACACCAAATACTGAACTCTCATTGGTTAAATCTTGATCATTGGCTGTCTTCAACAAATGAGCGTACAGTATTTGGTGTTGTCTTGACACGAGTTCGACAAACCTACGAGAAACTGAGGGCTAGAGGGATTAGTGTGAAACTTAGGAGTTGTCAAATTTTAGTACAGACGGGGAATTACTTTTAACAATAGGCATTATGCGAGCCATCTATGACGTACGTACTGCATCGCATTTGGGTAGTCCTAGAGAGATAAGTGCAAACTGCCCTGCAACACAGTGTATACTAAAGCAGAGGGCAGGGTTGTAACTTATTTTATGCGTAATGTATGTTGAAACAATAAATAAATTTGAATTTGAATTGAATTTGAATTTAAGAGCTGTGATATTTGAGTTTATTGGGCATAAGAGACGCCCAACGATCACACACATAGATCCTGGACCCTAACTAGGATTCCCTGTGTCTAGGGACCCTGGAACTACGTGGACCATGGTCCCACAACACCCAGACTTAGAAAAAGTTTTTTCGCTTTTTTTCTCTGCACAAATACTTATGCTCCCGCAGTAATCGAACCCGCTGCCTCCGGGTTAAGAGCCGACCAGTTCAACCACCACAACAGAAGCTGCCAAAAACTTATAACAATAGGCGTTATGTGGGCCAACTATGACGTACGTGATGCATGTGAGTAAGTCCTAGAGTGATAAGTGTGAACTGAAACGTGTGTGCGTTGGGTATAAGAGGATTATACCTCCATGGTCTATTAACATTACAGCTTACTACATCAAGAATCCTCCAGAAGTCAGTCTTCGTGTTTGTTAAAGGTTCGATGGTACAGCACAATTCATTGAGTGTTTTTATTACTTCGAACACTATTTCAACGTTAGGCGAGTCTTTTAGTATGAACCCGGTGGCTCCATCTAACAGTGCGTTAGTTACATCTGCTGACTCATTGGTATAGTGCTCTCCTTTAGAAAGTGCTCTTTTGAATACTTCACCAGAAATGTAAAATGGTTTACCTTCCTGTAAACAAACACGTAGAAAGAGAGAGAGAGAGAGAGAGAAAGAGAGAGAGAGAAAGAGAGAGAGAGAGAGATAAATGATAGCGAAGGTAGTCCTTGAAACTCAGATTCTAATGAGCCAATCTGCGTAACCACCACACCACAGAGGCTGTAGTGTAAGATTTGCACCTGGGTGCGTCCGTTGGAATGCCGCTAGCTTTACCACTGAGCGACACTCGCTTTATTCTACTGCCCTTAAACTATTTTTTTAATACTAGATAGGCTTGCGTTTGACCACATTTTCCTGTTCCATATCTTAATAATACAAAATGTAACCTGTAAACATTTTGCGCCGGCCCACTTTTGTATGTGTAGCAGCTTGTAACGCGAGCTCTCTTCTACTTCATAGGCAAGAAACTCCCTTGAAAACACTATTCCATCTGATTCCTACAATAGACAAGCAATCAATAATAAAAAATAGACACGTAATTTTGATTACGTGTACGTACGTACGTACACGTAATCAAAATTATACAAATGGACAAGTTATAGTTCGCGCAAAACTTTATGAGCTCTGCTAATTAGTTTGTTTTCCAGGATATCAAACTTATATGATCTTCATTTTCTTTATGCTAATTTGAGAAACTTTAACAAATTACGCAATAAACTATTAAATTCGTTCCAAAAACTGCATCGCAATAATACTATTTATGTTGAATCTTCAAACAAATAAGCAAACACATACTAATAATAAAAGGCGTAAGTACATGTTACAATAAACTTACGTGCAGAACTGACAAAAAATTACATCAATCAAAGAAATCAGAATCTGTGTCTGTTTCCCCGATTGGTGAATTACAATTTGGCCGACTCCCCAATTGGTCAGATTGGTGGATAGACTAGTCTTATCAACGGGAATTAAAATTTCCAGACGAATTCACATTGTACTCTCAAATAATGTAAACCAATGGAGAAATTAATGTCGGTCATTCTTTAGAACGGCTAATATACTTACAGAATAGTAGATAATAAAATGCAGCGGAATTTTGTGGTGATTATACTTTTTTCTATGAAATTTTGATATAATCCCCCACACCTCAAATCAATCTGAACATCGAGAACAAAATATGGTGGTGAAAATCAACAGGATCTTTTGTTTTCGATGTTGTTACAAGTCTTTTTCTAATCATCAATTTGACCACTGGGTGACACTATTTCCATTGGACAGATATTATATTACAATTTTAGGGACTAGTCTCTTCAGTGCCTCTCAGTGACTCAGTGTTTTTTTTTTATTGGTTGATAGGCTCGCGTTTGACGACTATCACACCTGATGGTAAGTGATGATGCGGTCTAGGATGTAATACGCTTGCCTAGAAGAGTAAGTGTGTCTTTAAGAGGCCAAGATTATTCTGTTGGTATTATTTGCTCATACGAAATATCTAGCCGCTATTTTCAATTTACTCCTCCAACCTTAGTAGGCGTATACTAACCATTTACAATTTTGTAGTGCTTACCCTTATAAGGTCATCTATATTTTCAAGTCCTGTTGAAGTGCAGATGCCACTTAAAATGATAGGTCTTTTAGCATGCATGCCTGCTATTTTATTATTGTTTTGTTTTATGTACTCTTTTATTTTTCGGATTGTTTCCACTTGGCGTGCGTAGTTCACAATAATCATATCAATCTGAAATAGTATCACCTATTTTGGAGGCCTCGTTATTTTCTGTCTTTAAAACTAAAACTACCTTGTTGTCACCAAAAAGAAGCATACGTGGGCAATAGTTAATGACTCCTGTAAAAATTTTTGGTTACACAATTCATGAGTCCCATGCAAACACTCAAACTGGGATGGAAGTGAAATGACAGTTCCCATTTGTCATCAGCTAGGTGATCATGGAACTTGATTGCAACCAATGATTAATTTATATGAAATATACAATTGAAATACATATTTGTCTGACAATTTCAATACGTAGTTTATGTACATGGTTACTATGGAAAATATACAATTAGAACTGAAATTTCTTTTGATGCTTTGCAATTGAAGTTCCGAGATTTGCCAGTATTAGTCTCGAAAAAAAACAAAAAAACTAAAATTGACAATAACAGCATACTTGATATTCCAAAGCAAATCTGATGATTTCCAAATCTTTCTTTGATAGTAAAGATCTCGTTGACTTGTCTCCTCCTCTCACAGACACCAGGCACAGGTTGGTTAGGTGTCCACCTTTAGTCACTACACACCTTATAGATTTGTGATCAATAATCCTTTTACATTCTACCTCTATTTCTTCTTGATTTATAGATATACGCACTCCAACTTTAACGTCAACACTGAGGTATGGATCATCAACGAATACTTTATTAGGTGTGCATTTATCGAAGTCTTGAACATCGCAAGTTAGAACAACGGATGTACCCTCCTTTAGGGTAATGACCGTTTCAACCTTTAAAGGTGAATTCAGTTTTAATTATAACGCAATTAGGTAAATGGGTCATCAATGTTGAAAGATGATTACACTTTTGACCCAATATTATGTTGCAAACCATCTATGTTAGGTAGGCGTTTAAACATATTTTGTAGTATTGGACTAGACATTTGATTGGTTTAGAGCAATTATTATTACAAAGCAGTTTATTCTTTAGGCTATTTTTTTTACAAGTGTACTAAAGAAGTCAAATTTCATGATGAAACTAGCATGTTCAAGACAGATAGTTCAAGTGCAAATAAACTATATTAGACCCTTTTAGGAGAGTGTAAATTATGGGCCATACATTATCTGGAAAAGATCTGAGAGGAAAAATACAAACTAAAGAAGATCTGTAAATGATAATAGTTATATTATGTATTTGGTAGGAATTTAAGAAAAAATATCATACCACCCGCAATTAAATGACCGTCAGATTTTTTTTATTTTACAATAAATCATTCAATTTTGAATGAATCAAATGACACGTTTAGAAGACATTTGATAAAAATAAATTATAATTTTGGTGTACTTACTCCTTCCAAAATTCCAGTTCTGACAATACAAGTTTTCAGCTCTATGCAAGTGGTGACCGGCCAGTCTAGAATCGCGTGTTTCTTGCACAAGTTAGAAGTGGCCTTGCTTACTTTGTTTATTAGCTTTATTTTCTCTCCTTTCGTACAATATGCCATTTTGATTTTAACAATATTCATACCTAGTTCCATCATCTTTTGAATATCTACGGTTGTGACACTCGGATCGGCTGTTAAGAGATTGATAATAATCATAACACAGAAATATTCCTCTATCTATATATAAACCAAACCACTAGATGGATCGGGCTGAAATTTGGCATGCAGGTAGATCTTATGACGTAGGCATCCGTAAAGAAAAGAAATTTTGCAAAATTCCACCCTTAAGAGGGTGAAATGGGTAGTTGAATTATTTTCCCATAGGCCACGCCGCGGGCGAAACTGCGGGCAGGAGCTCGTGAATCATAAATGGTTTGGTTTTGTGTTTCGTGTGTTTGCAATTATAAACGTTTGTTTCTTAGACTAATGTTACAGTCTTTTTATGCTGATTAAGGATTATAATGATCAAATCTGAGTATTGTCGGAAATTAATGGAAACTTACTAAAGGAACTTACTATTTAAATCATACTCTGTAGAAAAGGTTTCATATATTCAATAGATTGTATATCGTAATAAGAATCAAATGATGAAGAAATAGGATCTCGAGTGGCGACCATGAATCGGAAGAAGCAGCGTATGCCAGCTCACCACTAGGAAGACCGAGGATCAAAACTACGGTTGGACGTAATTGATGTAAAAGAGTTTTTTTTTATATCTTACAATACAATACAATACAAAAATTCTTTATTGTACACCAGAAGAAAAAAACAGTTACAGTTGATGAAACTTAAAGATATAGTACAATGGGTGGACTTATCGCTAAAAGCGATCTCTTCCAGTCAACCTTTGGATGGAAAAAATTGTTGGAGAGATAGATCGATGGTGTAAACGAATTGAGTAAAATTGAGAATAATGACATATGTTAATGAATGTTCTCAACTTAAATAGCTTCACAACTGAACATTTTGTTTTTGTTTTTTTTTTATGTGATGAGCAAGTCGTTCACCTGATACTAAGAGACGCGGCCGCCCATAACAGTTGCAGTATCATTCAGAACTCTATGATATAAAGTTTCACTTATCACTGCACTGCGCACATCATCCTGTGACAATAACACATTCTGGTAATCAGATCACTAGACTGTGAGATCAGGTCATAAAGTCTCATTTGCCCTATGATTTCATTAGCTACATTGCCCTTTAAATCGGAACACAGTTTGCGGCGGCGTCGTGTGTCGGGTCGTCCTCTTCCCTCAAATATGGTCGAGGAGGGTGATGGCTGGAACATGCGTCAAGCTCGTGAACGGGTGCTGCTTGCGGAAGCTGGTTTGCTCGGTGGTATACGCACAATTAGAAATAAGTACTTATGTTTATGTGTTATTGGCTGTATTGTCCGCCCTGTATTATATATATGTTCATGTTAATAATAGGCTTAATTAATAAATATAAAAATAATCTAACAAAAAGCACGGACCCAGGTGTCTGTGTAAACGCAGTATAAAAAAAAAACCGGAACACAGTAGTACTTGCGTACTACTGCTTGGCCGCAGATATCTGGCAAAGCGGTGGTACCTACCTAGATGAACTTTGCAGAAAAGTCTTACCACCTAGTCAGATGCAAATAGTTGTTCTATGTGGCGTTTTTTGGAGGAAGCCTATGTTTAGCAATGGACGATTGATGATGATGTAGCAAAAAAACAAAACTAAAAAAATAAATAAAAATAAATGGGGTTTTAAAAAAAAGTATATAACTTTACCAATTGTAACCATGATGGGGCTTCTGCGATGCTTGTACGGGTGCCGTAAGAGAATTTCCGGTTTGCTAAAATCCGGATTCTCATATGTAATATACTCGTGGCGCTCCATTGTATGTTTCAATAACTGATGATATTGTGTTTTTACAAAATTACCAAAACGTATGAAATCTTAATAAACTGCTTGTGGAAACTGCTGCTGACGTAATTGTCGTAAAAAAATCCGTGAAAATGTAAACCAAGAAAATTCAAACTTCTTTGGTGTAAGCAAAATGCTTGAATCTATATATCTTGGTTATATGCTCTTTGGCTTGAATGACACTAAAGAGCAAAGAGCATATAATCACTACGTTTTAATGACACCAAGTTGAAATTTTTTTTTATAGTAATGAGTAATAAGAAATCAGAGAGTATAATATTCTTAATCACAAAACAGAGTAATTTTTCTATAATCTGTGGATCACAAAAAAGTTGAAAACAACAAAAAAACTATGGCTTCTTTTAAGTCTATGGAAATAAACCTTTCTTCTTTTTAGAGTATAGTCAATAAATGATGTGAAAATTTATTCATGACGTCAACTGATGTCATCATCATAATATAATAAGTCTGAAAGAAGTTTTCAATTCACGGTCAAATTGAAAGAAAGTTGCACTTCTTCCATATATAACCTTTCTTGAATCCATATTGTAACAGTTGTTATATACTTGTTTTATAAGATTCCACATAAAAGTGCATAATTTAGGGTTTTATATTTATTATTTAACTAGTGTTATAAAACCTTGATTTATGTCAAGGCTAGTCAACGAGAGTTAAGTAAAAACACATTCATAGTAGAATATTAAATTAATATTTAATAACTGAGTAACAAAAACAAGATAAAATATAAACTTATAAAGTAAATTACTTCAAAAATTAAATAAAGGTATAAAACACTACATTCATTTCTTCTCTGAGCACAAGAATGGTGGGAAATCTTCTATTTTATCGTGTCGTACCGCATAAGATTTCACTCAGGGCAGTGCATTCTGAATACATCACAATTATTAATATTGTAATATCATCGATAATTATAAGTAGCATAACTCAAAAACGAGCAGTGTTGTACAATATCTAATACTTGATCAACTTACTGCGGCTATTATTAAAAATAAATAAATAAATATGTGTGGACATTTCACACAGCGCCATCTAGGTTCAAACTAAGCAAAGCTTGTACTATGGGAACCAGACAACTGATACAATACTTAGATACTTTTTTGTTTACATATAATATAAAATACATACATAGAATACAATATAAACACCCAGACACAGAACAAACATCTATGTTCATCACACAAATGTTTGTCCTGGGTGGGAATCGAACCCACGACCTGCAGTTCAGAAGGCAGGGATACTACCAACTGAGCTATCGGGCCAGTAATTTCCATAGGTATTTATTTATCTATTACTAGAGGGTGAGGTACTCCACGGTTTCACACGAAAATTATCCAGTTTCCCTCGGCAAGTTTTCCAGCATATAAAGTATCCTATGTTAACACCTCATCTATTAGTACAATAACTTTATTTTAAGTACCTAATATAAATTTTGACTTGTAAAAGTGCTAAAAACAGCCTATTTGCAATAAAACTTTACTTGACTTTGACTTTGATTTTGACACCGGCAATAAAAACAATCGGTGAGAAAAAAATCAAGTCAAATCAGTTTAGCCGTTTCGGAGTGAAAGCCACACAAACATACATCGTTTCACTTTTATATATATTAATAGAGTTAGGGATAGGATGTTTTCTCCATACACATATTCATTATTTATGAGTAGAAGTGTATGCGGGATAGAAACATTTGTTTCATCATCATCATCATCATCACCAGCTTACACTAGCCACTGCTAACAGAAGGCTCTCCCAAGGTAAGCCACTGTGTGCTGTCTTTGGTTTTACTCTTTATCTTTATCTAGTCGCTGGACGTCTTACTAAAAAGGATAGGCATTATGAGACATTATGAGTCTTGGACTCCGATAATACTGTGACTTGTCCTGAGTTAGCTCCTTTTTGACTTGGAGCTCACGCAGAGTTTTCTCAACTACAAGCCTATTAAATTTTTTTATGAGTAGAACGTGCTGTCTGCTATTTCTGCTTATTTGCGGTCTTCACTCTACTAGAGCACACCACTATAATTATCGGCAAATTTGACAACATAAAATTAATCATGTCCACCAAAGAGGTTTTCTAGTAATGATATTTTATCATTCCATTCACGTAATTGACAATGGGTAGGTACATAGGTATAATGTAAGATTTGGATCATAACATGTGCGACTGAGATTTTGTATTGTCGATATTGACTTAAATTACTTACTTATTTTTTTTATTTTCTTCCGTCATGACTTTCCATGAGCTGATGTTGTCGGCATAAGCACTGGTTGGATGAGACTTCTTAAAAGCCACGTATTGTGCTCCGTACTTGAGTATATCGTACTTGATACCGTAGTTTACGGCAAATTTAATACGCTCTTCCATTTCTTCATGCCAGTCCAACTTGGTTTCTTCTGTTGGGAAAAAAACGTTCTAGATTACTATATATCTAGCAGATTTAGTTACCTTATGCCCATTACTATATATCTAGCAGATTTAGTTACCTTATGCCCATTACTATATATCTAGCAGATTTAGTTACCTTATGGCCATTACTATATATCTAGCAGATTTAGTTACCTTATGCTCATTACTATATATCTAGCAGATTTAGTTACCTTATGCCCATTACTATATATCTAGCAGATTTAGTTACCTTATGCCCATTACTATATATCTAGCAGATTTAGTTACCTTATGCCCATTACTATATATCTAGCAGATTTAGTTACCTTATGGCCATTTGTACTAAAGTTTGACAGTTACTAAGTTCGTACTCATTCCTCTACCAAATGGACTATAGTAGCTATGTCTTAGGGATAAGAACGAAATTAGGAGCTGTCAAATTTTAGTACAAACAGGCATTAAGGCAGTGCCTTAATAATTACGGCCTCCGTCATTAAGCTTGCCTAAAATATTCCGTCGGTTCTAAATCAGGTAAAAGTCAGTAATTTTTTAGTACGTATATTCTTACGGAAACACCTTGGGTACTTATTTTTCTTGGTGCTCAAACATTTCAATGAATAAATGTTTGGACTAGTAAATAAGTATACACAACAAGAGAAATAATGTAATCTGAAAGGCAGCGTGGGCGGCACACTAAAAATATGAACGTCTGTAAAATTGTTTGTACCTCCACTTTCTATTTTTGTGTAACTACGCCTGTGAACTATTAATAGATTAGATTATTTGTAGCTAATTACATATTTTTAAGATTTATTTCGCCATCCTACAAAAATGATGTAGGTAGTAGTTAGTAGTAGTTAGTTAGTAGGTAGGCAGTTTTTTACTGCGTCTAACAAGGTAGTAGGAATTTTCTGCAAATTTCGTCTAGGTACGTAACCACTGCTTTGCCAGTTATTTTCCCGTCAAGCAATAGCACTGTTGTTTTCCAGTATGAAAGGCATTGTAGCTAGTGAAATTACTGGGCAAATGAGACTTTATAACCTCAGTCTAGTTATTACGATTGTGCTGAATTCTCAGGATAATGTGCGCAGTGCAGTGTCATGCAAAACTCTATACTAGAGTTCCGAGTGACACCGCAATTGATATGGGCAACCGTGTTTTTTCACATCAGGCGAATGTTTCGCTTGTCACGTCAATTCCTTAACATAAAAAAAACTACAAAATGTAGACTCACAATCGTACACAATCGGTATTATGCCTCTATAAATGTTCAGTTTTCTAGCAACTTTTGGGCTTGTGGTGATTGCCAATATCGCAGCTTCCGGAATCATTTGAGAGACCCATCTAGCTGTGACCCCGCTGACAGTCGGCACAACGATGGCTAATGCCTCGGACACCTTTGCTACAAGAACGCACGCCATTGTGGCCGCTTGTGCGGCATTCACTGGTACTGGTGCCTGAAAATCGTACTGAGAATATGAAATGTATCTTCGTCTCAGTGCAGGTCTCAATTATTGCATAATTAATGTCCATTCCTATATAATAGTTTTGACCACCTAAAACGATTTAGGTGGTCAAAACTATTAGGCGGTCATGGAACTTGATTGCAACAGATAAAAAACATAAATTTGTATGGATTTGACAGTTTAAATACATAGTCTATGTACATAGTTACTATAGAAATTTTCACTACATTTACACATTTGTACGAAAAAGATAAAAGACAAGTCAAAAGATTGCAATACAACAATTTTAATTACTACAAATATGTACCTACTACCGTGCTTCGAAAGGCGCGTAGAACCATCAGTTGTTGTCGTAAGGCAGCAGTCGTTAAGCCAAGTCTTTGGACTTAACTTGACGTAAATCCATCGTTCCAGTCCAAAGACTTGGCTTAACGACTGCTGGAAACGATGGTTTTACGCGCCTTTCGAGGCACGGTAGTACACATTTGTATGGTAAGTTCCATTATAATTTTGTCCAGTCCCGGGTCTCTTATTTTTGGTTTTTTAGTTTTGCATTATAAGGATTCAAAATATCTCATCACACGTCTGAAAACATAGACCTCATCCCTAGACCGGCTGCTTGCCTACTCTTAAATTCACTAGCTCACACAGTATTGATCACTTCATCGGTCGGTCTACCACGGCGTCAAAATATATAAGCCACCCTGATTCCGTTGGCCACACTATACACAAATCTTTCTGTTCTTATTAAAGAAGACCTATTTTACGCACGCTTGACTAAGGGAGTAAGCTGGCAAGGCGAACGGAAGTTGAAAGTTGTTGGTTCACGTAGATTTCCATTGTCAACATAAGAAAGTTGAGAATTTGTATTATGTTGGTATGTCCGATAAAATGACAATTCGCGTTTATCAAGATGATGACATTAACATTGAACAAAGCAAAAACAAAGTTACACCGGCCGATAGATGGAGCTAATCTAAAGAAGTTTTACTTCAGTCGTGTGGTCTAAAGCACACTCGCTTTTTCTGTTGGCTTACGTTATCGCTCAGCCTCCAAAAATCATTCGTCTTCGAAGTGAGAGGTTCCACGGCCTTGCAGATCATATCCAAGTGGCTCATGGCATACGTCACATTTGCAGCGTCTTTGTAATGCTTCATCACAAATCCAGCACCTTGGATTACACCGTTTGTTATGTCGATAAGGTCACATCCAGTCACATCTCCGGTATATAGTGTGCTTTCGAGGATGTTGCCAGATAAATAGAATGGTTTCCCTGCCTGTAAGAGGTAACAGTAAATATATGTATTTTTAAACAAATAATATATGTGTTTGGTTTTTACTGAATGAAACATCCGATTTTCCTAATGAGACAAAGGCAAAAACTACAATAAAAATAATAATAACGCCCAACGATCACATACATAGATCCTGGATTCTAACTAGGATTTCCTATATCTAGGGACCCAGGAAGTACGAGGACCAGGTCCCACAACACCCTGACTCAAAACAAGATTTTGCGCTTTTTTTAATGTGCGGAAACACTTGTCATGCCACGGGAATCAAACCCGCTGCCTCTGGGTTATGAGCCGACCTGCTCAATCACCGTCCGTTAACAAATGTTATAATGTTCTTACTTGCACACATTTGGCGCTGAGCTGCAGCTGAATAGTCACCATTTTTTGTTGATTTAATATTTCGTGAGCCAAAAATTCTCTTGCCAAAATTATTCCATCAGAGAGCTGAAATTACCTTTAATTTATATATGCATTCATTTTAAACTATCCCTGTCTAAATGAAATATGTAACAGTACTCAGAGCGATTAAATAATTCCAATAACTGTTTATACGCATATATATAGGCTATCAGTTCACAAACTTTTTGTGGTATTTTAAAAACAATAATAAACAATACGATCTTGAGTTTATAGTAGATAACTAAATATTTAGTATAAGTTATATTCATTATAACATATAATTATTTAATATTATTTATATTAATTAGAGTCCATTGTGAAACTAAATTATAACTATAGCTTATATTAAATATTTTATCTACCTATATCTAAATATATACAACTCAAAGGTGACTGACTGATTGACTGACTCACATGGTGATCTATCAACGCACAGCCGAAACCACTGGACGGATCGTGCTGAAATTTGGCATGCAGGTAGATGTTATGACGTAGGCATCCGCTAAGAAAGGATTTTTCGAAATTCCACCCTTAAGAGGGTGAAATGGGTGGTTGAATTATTTTCCCATAGGACACGCCGCGGGCGAAGCTGCGGAATATTTAGCTGGATCGAAAGAGACAAAAGATGGTGTAACTAGTCTAAAGCTAGTTCGTGTTTATTAATAAGGCTGGAGAAGTTTCACTTCATTAGTGTGGTTTGAAGCACACTCTTTTTTCATTTTTATTACACACTAACTATAGTCATGTGGACTAAAGCCCCCGTTTTTTCTTTTTCATTATGTTGTCACAATTTTATGATAAAGGTTGTTTGTATGGAACATAATTATACACATGGCAGGATAACCAGCGTGCCTAGTACCTTTATTATTTCATCAATATTGTCCAGTCCTTCTTGCTCACAAATTGTGCTCAATAGTAGAGGAGGGCTGTGGTGGCTTTTGAACAGTTTTCTAATACGTAGCAATGTCTGAGGTCTACGTATTGAATTCACTGTTATAATGTCCAGCTACGACAACAATAAATGTGATTAATACTTGTCTGTACTAAGGTTTCACAGCTCCTAAGTTTGCACTTACATCCAAGCACTTACTACCCTTACTACTTACTGCCCTTGGTCAGTGGTGGATTACGGCCCACGCTCTTTACCTTATAGAGAAGGCCCGTGTTTTTTTGTTGAACGGCTAGTGCTGTTGGTCTCTACCAACCTTTACGGCGTCACCAGGCGGGAAAAAGGCCTGTGTTCCAGCATTGGGCACGTACGAGCTGGTATAATAATAATAATAATCTAAATGTATATAACTCAAAGGTGACTGACTGATTGACTGACTGATATAGTGATCTATCAACGCACCACCTAAACCACCGGACGGATTGGGCTGAAATTTGCCATGCAGGTAGATGTTATGACGTAGGCATCCGCTAAGAAAGGATTTTTTGAAATTCCACCCTTAAGAGGGTGAAATGGGTGGTTGAATTATTTTCCCATAGGCCACGCCGCGGGCAAAGCTGCGGGCAGAAGCTCGTAGTATAATAATATGTGTGGACATCTCACACAACGCCACCTAGCCCCAAACTAAGCAAAGCTTGTATTATGGGAACGAGGTAACTGATACAATACTTAGATATTTTTTGATTGTAAATACATACATAGAATACAATAAACACCCAGATACAGAACAAACACCTATGTTCATCACACAAATGTTTGCCCTGGGTGGGAATCGAACCCACTACCCACAGTTCAGAAGGCAGGGTTACTACCAACTGAGCTATCGGGCCAGTCTAATTTATTTATGTATTACAATAATAGTAATAAAAACTACCTCAAAATCCTTCAAATATAATTCCAGGGGTTTTGGACTTTATCGGGTTCATATATCAAAAAAATCCATTTATTTATACTATTTTTGATATTTTATATCACTTTCTTCAAATTTGACAAAACAAATATTAAATAGATAGTGGTTCAACTTTATTGTACTTGTTAATAATGATGAATATACCTGGAACTCTTTCGCAAAAGCTATTAGCTCTAAATCAATTTTAGAAAGTGGTGGTCTGGCGTGCTTTATGCCACGAACACAAACAAACTCTAAACTTCTGAGCATACCCCCTTGCACACAATTACATTTCAACGTCAGATCGTTAACCACTTCAGTTACGACCATGACGATTTGTCCGAAACGTATGCTTATCTCTGTGCCACGTGTAATACTTTTAATTGTGTATGGATCGTCGATATAAATTAAGCTAGAGTCACATTGATTCGACAGCGATGCTTTGGCTGTTATTTCAACACTACAACCTTCACGAATTTCCACTTCAATGCCGGCAATTTCCTGCAAAAATTACGAATACATATATACCTGTGTTACATAATTTGCTCACATGTTTTACGTATAAAAATAAACATAAAATAAGTATTTGTGGGCATTCTACACAGCGCCATCTAGCACCAAAGTAAGCAAAACTTGTATAATGGGAACCAAATAACTGATACAATACTTAAATACTTTTTGTTTGTAAATACAAACATAGAATATAATGTAATACCCAGACACAGCACAAACACCTAATACTCGACTCAAATTTCATATCGATATACTTTAATTAAAATTTTATTCATACATCATACACTAACTACTATAACAAATCAAATTAAAACTGCCAAACAAAATTAAAAAAAAATCATATTAAATTAAAAATTAAACAAAGACAGGTTTGTTCGAACACTTATAAGTCAAGAACAGCTGGAACGATTTTCCTGGTTTTTAATTTATTGAATTTGTCTCCGTCCCGAATAACATAATAAATAATAAAAACATAGGAAAATCGACTAGAAAAAGTTGTTATGCGAGGATGAAACCGCGGGGCGCAACTTGTAAAAAAATAAATTTAACTAACATGCTTGAGAAGTCCTGTTCTTATACAAGCATTGGGGATGTCTATAGAAATCGTAAGAGGCCATGTCGATACTTCATATTTCACACAGTACCACTGCACAGCATCCTTTATCATATCGAGTATTGCAATTTTATCTGCCCTTGTCACTTTGCTCATTTTAAAACGAATTATTTTCAAACCATACTCTAGAAAATTTCTTATGTCTATTGATGAAAGTTCTCCTTCACCTGATGTTTAAAAAAAATGAGGCAAGTCAGTTTAAATATGGTCAAGATTAATCACGAGCAAACGGTTAATTGCCTCAAAAACTTTTCCATAAAAATTAACCTTATGCCCATTTGCAATAAAGTCTATTAATTTAACTTAGCTAAGCAACACTGTCCCACTGGTTATCGTACGTTTCAGCATAAAAAAGAATATATAAATTCCTTACGGATATACATTGATGTCGACCAAAACAGTCTGGATGTTTGTTTTCGTATCTTACAAATGCCACAACGCTACATATAATCAGATATGGTAACAACTCACAAAATGTAACGAAAAATGGTGTCAATTTATATGGTTTTTCTTTAACGTTTGCTTCGACAGACTTTTGGAAGTTTCTATGCAGAAGTGACTTTTTTTGCTGATGATGATGTATCATCTTGAACGTACAGATGAATTCTTCAGTAAAATATAAATCAGGTGTAAAAATATTATTATCAAACTTAAATTCAATTGTATCAAAATTTTATGGAAATATACAAAGCAAAAAATATACCATCTACAACGAGTAAAGCAAACAATCAAAATACAAAATTATTAATGAACGAATGTGAGGTGTCAAAATTGAAATCGGTTGCAATCAAAGAGTATATAAACATCAAAGAATAACAGTTGAAGGATCTTCCTGAAGTCTGAATAAATTAATTAATAAACATACTAAGAAATAACCATTTATCACGAGCGCGGAAAATTAAGGGTTAGTACTGTTGTGGGACTGTAGTCATACTCGTACATTTGTCTAGAAAAGAGTTTTTAACGATAAGAACCGCATCAAAATCTTGTCCCCAAGATATTCGAATCATACACAGGTAAGTAGAGTCTACTGCAAACCTTTGAGGGACTGGGTACTGGTATAATAACATGCTACAAAAACATCACATGGTCAGTAATTTTTAACCAAAACCACAAAGCTTTTAAAAACCGCCAACTGAACCGTTGCATGTAACAAAACAACGTCTTTGTCCCTTCTTTTCTATATTTGCCCAGTTAGCGGGAAGCTAATGGGCAAACAAGGGGTGCCACTGTTGATTTTCAGTTAGCCCAACCATGTCACAGTGTGCTAATTAAATAGAAAGATAGGATGACTTGCTATCAAACTTTTGCCTTTAAATTTTAATTGGAACAAAAGAGAACCGCCACAAGATATTATGTATAAACTCTTTGAATGTACAGAACTGCAATATATAAATGCAGTACAAAGAAATGTACCTTTGTAGTAATAACATTGAATACCTACTTATCAGAATAAAGTGGTTGGAATTTTAAACTCATTAGTACCAACAAAAATTTTAAATTGAAACGTAATGCTCATAAAATTAAGCAACGTTTGCTTCGGTTATTATTAGAATGGGCTGATTTATATGTAAAAGTGGCAACTGAGTGCTACTATACTTTGCAGGGAATGTAAGCCGTTGTCGGTCCCGTTGTCGTTAAAACTAGTCAGAAGCCATTAGGTTGCCTCATTCTGGCACCTTTATCAGATTGACTACTTACTTGCATATACGAGTAGAAGACGAATGCATTTATTTTAAACGTTGTCTTTTACTAGCATTCAATTTTTTTTGAGTATCATTCTATAATAAACTAGCTTCTGCCCGCGGCTTCACCCGCGTGGTCTATAAGATACGAAGAAGATTTTTTTGATGGATAATTCAACCACCCATTTTACCCTCTTAAGGGTGGAATTTCGAAAACCCTTTCTTAGTGGATACCTATTACACTTTACAAACACACCCTCCAAATTTCAAGTCTCTAGGACCAGCGGTTAAGGCTGTGCGTTGATATATGTCATTCAGTCAGTCAGTCAGTCAGTCAGGACTTTGAATTTTATGTATGAGAAATCGTTAAAGTTAATCTACTTTTTATTTATACTGCAGCCGTGGAACGACCGTCTTGTATCCTACAAGATTTATTTACGCGACGTAGCAAGCAAGATAGATCCGTTTTGTTTGTCTTCTTGTATGAAAGCTGGTTTGGCTGGTGTACGAGTTTTCCAGGTCTCGCTATATTTTTACATAGTTTCATAATTTATTTTTGAGATAAACGTGTTTATCCAATCTGTAGAGAGATTATTAATTTTTCTAATCACCTAACAAAGGTTTGATGATTTGGATTTTGAATTATGAAGTTTCATGGTATTGGAAAATAAGTACTTAGTACTTATCTACTTTAACTAGTTTCAGACACAAAAGAATTTGTCGTGTTATACCAATTTGTATTAAAATGCAAATAAACCATTTATTATGAAAAAATAATGATATAAAGAAAAAAATATGATAAAGCTCATTGCCTAGATAAGTACATAATTAATTAAACTATAACTATAGCTATGTTTCAGCGTTAGCTTTCTAAACTTACCAATTTTATTACAAACTTTATTTTATTAGAAATTTAAAATCGTCAAAAGTTTTTCTATCTTTTTAGTAGACACTGAATTTAATTTTGTACAGAATGTATTAAAGGTATCTTTATACGTTAGATTATCACAAGTATTTCTATGAATTATGGCATATTTGAATCTTATGTGGAGATTGCGTTAACGAATTAAAGTATTAAATTATTGATATTAAATATTTCAATTAACCAGTACCAGATTAACACAAAAACATTTTTAATAATTATTTATCCGACTGTAGTAAAACAGATGTCGCACCGTTTTGTAATTCATCTCTTAATATTCCACATTCAGAAAAGGAAAAGAACTTTTGTTAAAACGTAATTGCAAATTAAGACATTACCTTAATTGTTCTGCTGCTCTAAATGCTTTTCTTTAATTTATTATTGCGTTCATTTTCGTAATAATTACGCAATTTATGTTAAACAGAGAGATTACAGTCTTTTCTTAGGCTTCACAATTGTATTTTTCTGGTAGATGGTCGAAATAATACCCTCATAGAAAGTCACTTCAAACGACTACTTACCTTGTGCATCTAACAGCTCTCCACGGTTTGGTTAGGTCGACAGTTCACCTAGTCCCCGCTATTTATATTTGTGTAATATTTGCAAGAACACCTACGGTAAAAGTTAAAGGAAGTATGGTGTGGTAAGGCAGGAACAGTGAAAGAAAATCATAATAAAAATTTAATAATTAAAAATGATGGTTGATGAACGTTAATGTCACCATCTTGACCATACCAACATAATAATTAAAATTTTTTTACTTGGTTATGTTGACAATGGAGATCTACGTGAACCAACTTCAACTTCTATTCGCCTCGCATTCACCAGCTTACTCTTCAAGTCAAGCGTGCTTAAAGAATTTATACTTCAATAACAACTTCTTAGCAATTTCAAACCAGCAAATGAGTAATCATTTTATGCCCTTTTCAGGGAAATGGTTGTATCTTTTCTTTAAGCAGTCTATTTTTAGTAGCCTTTACTTTTACGTATAGTAATAAAAAACTATTGTGAAAATATTTCAGTTACAAACTTTTTCCAAAACACCAACGAAATCCTGTGAAATGTATATAGGCCAGTAAGCCCTATACCATTTCAAGAGTATCTGTGACAGGCTATTGGACAGCTCTCCAATCAGCTGGTGACAGTTAGATTGAATTCAGAGCGAGAACCGATGGAATAACGACGATTGATGCAGAATTGATACTTGGTCAAACTTTGTTTAAAACTGCACTGTGATCTATGTCAAGCGCAGAACGAGATTGGTATGTGTATTTGATTAATTTTATATTACGTTTCTATAAACACCTTCATCCACTCTATGAAAAAAAATTAGTTAATAAATGATGGAGTTCTGAGATTAAAATAACGAATGTGCTTTAGACCACATGACTGAAGTAAAACTTCTTTAGTCAAGCTCCATCCATCGGTCAGTATAACTTTGTTTTTGCTTTGTTTAGTGTTAATGTCGCCATCTTGACAATTGTAAATTGTCATTTTAAGACATACCAACATAATAATACAAATTACTGAACGGAAAAACTCTTCCTTATTTAAGTCACTTCAATTCAAATACGCTGCGTATCTATGCTATGATGCTCGCGGGGAACTTAAAGTGCTATTTAATATACTACGAGACCTTATTATGCAGTATTAAATCAATCTAAATAATATTATTGATATGTTGTTTTCAATTTTCAAATTTGATAAACGTCGTAGAACAAAAGTTATCTGTTGCATTTATAGAAGCTGCCTTTAAAGTTGCGAACCTATCGCCAATTGCTAATACAACCTATGAATCATAAAACAACGCCAATTAGGTAGACTAGGTGGTAGGACTTTGTTGCAAAGTTCGTCTAGGTAGGTACCACCGCTTTGCCAGTTATTCTGCCGACAAGCAGTAGTGTGCAAGCACTACTGTGTTCCGGTTTGAATGGCACTGTAGCTAGTGAAATTACTGGGCAATTGAGACTTTATGATCTGATCTCACAGTCGAGCAATCTTATTACCAGACTGTGCTGATGTCTCAGGATGATGTGCGCATTTCAGTGTCGCTTGAAACTCTATGTTTTAGGGTTCCGAGTGACACTGTTCTGTTATGGGCGGCCGTGGCGCTTAACATCAGGTGAACGACTAGCTCGTCACATCATTCAGTAACATAAAAAAAAATTCAAAATCATGCATAACACATAACACATTCATTACCATAAAATTTTTAATGGTAATGAATGAAGCGATGAGCCTGTAGTTTGACAGATGCCAAGCAGTCGCCACTGCTCATAACAGTTGCAGCGTCACTCGGAACTCTAAGATACGAGTATATAGTTACACGTAACACTGCACTGGACACGTCATTTTGGCACATCAGCACAGTCTAGCAATAAGATTACTAGACTGCGAGATCCGGTCATAACACCTCATTTGCCCAGTAGTTTTATTAGCTACAGAGCTTTTTAAACGCAGTAGTGCTTGCACACTACTGCTTGGCAGCAGAATAAATGTCGAAGCGGTGGTACTTACCTAGACGTACCATCGTACCAACTTTTTAGATACCAAAAAATCCACATGATTTTACCTTCTACAACTTGTGTACTCGTTCCATAAACTAACGATGCTCGGCAGAGTAGACTTAACTGAGTTACGCCGAAGAAATAGGTCAAAAGGAAGCGACAGTGTAATAACATAATGGAAGTGCGCACTCAGCTTCCGATCTCCCATTTATTTGTATTGACAACATTGATTAGGTCTGTGTGAGCTGTGGTTTTATGTTTCTCGTTGTTTGTAGTTAGGTCTTTTTCTATTCGTTTTCATTACATATAAACTAGTTAGAAAGAGACAAGTAAATATTTCAAGGAATTTTAGCGGGATAGCGAACTGCGTGAGCCGAACATCACTGCTGTCGCACAATAGTGACTCGCACGTGCGTGCGAGTATAGAGCACTATCTTAAGTCAAATTCAATAGATGAATATTATTACTTTCTTAATTTTACTAATATATTTATTGATAATATATATTTGAGTATCTATTTTCGTAGCTAGTTAGAGGTTATGATAAGAATAGAAAAAAACTTCTATTTTCGTAGCTAGTAGCTAAAAAAAAACAAGCAATTTTAGTTTCTGATTACTAAAATAAGAAAATCTTATCCCGTTTTGTAGCTGGTTTTGAAAGTTCTATGTACATTGATTAAATTTTGCCATTTTATTTCAGCCATATTGCAATATTGTCTTTAGCTTAATGATAAAGTGGAGAAATTAACACTGGTCCTTTTTCTGCATAAAATTGATTTGCAAAATATATATAAAACTAAAAACAATGCAGTAGCCAATCTGAGAAGCCGCTACGGTAAGCAACCTAAGCAACCTACCCAAAACGCTGGCGGCATTGCTTCGTTGAATGGCAATGCTTGGCCTTTAGGCTAAATGAAGAGCAGCAGGTCACGCGTTGCTTGGATCAGTCGTTCCAAAAGATCTTTGTACATTTAAATTAAATTAACAAAGTATTTCAGATTCCTTTCGGACTTCAGTATTACCATCTCGTAAGCCTAAGCACGTCGTAAAGTTCTTAAAAGCTGAGTATAAACTAGCGTATTACTTGTGGGACACGGTTGACAATATACTGAGTGAATTGGGCTGAAACAGGCACTTTTGGCACTCCAAGCCAGCCCTAGCTTTTAGTACCGGAGCACACTTAAAACTTGTACCACTATGTTAATGTATGACGTTGTAACAGGACGTATGATGAGTTGACAGGGTCGACCTTTATTGGGTTTGTTCGTTAATACCTCGTAATAACTTTAACTTGGCACTTGTGGGGGAATGTTAAACGGGATATACCGACTTATTATTTTTAAGCTTTCGCGACTTTATCTAATAATAAACATCAAGTTACGGGTCTATTCACGCACAAATTAAAATTTATGATATAAATTGTGATTCTGAGTACTTACATAAATTACCCACAACATCGAAACTCAGAGTTCACACGTATTAATCCTGACACGAGAATCGAACCCACCACCTCCGGATTATGAGCCAAACTTTTTAACCACTATACCACAGAGGCTGTCCAATAAATAATAATAATAATAACGTGGCTGTGGAATATTTGTTACGTAGAAGAAAAAACAGAACCTTGCATCTACGATACCTATAATAAGCACCTGCTTGACCGTTCGATCTTAGCAATGTGAGTTAGAAGGTAGCTACTAAGTAAGATTATTATATTATTATTAATACTCCATATAAATATATATAACGGTAGTTTTATAATTACGTTATTTGAGTTCCTATGTACAGTTCTGATAATAAGTAAAGAAATTATTTTTGACAGCGGTTTAGTAAAATGCTCTCTAAAGCAAAAACTATGAAAAACATCAAACGGAATCATACCGCAGTGTTTCCGCTTTCTGTTGTTTTTTTTGCTTTTCTCAAAACGTTTTCCAAATAATTATGAAGTGTTTTGATGGTTTTATTCCTGTCGTCAAAATATTTCCTGGTTTATGGATAATTTTGTATTTCCTTTGGGTTTTTGGGCTTTGAACGCTTGGATTTTTTGATGGGACAAAGTACCGTTATTCTCTAAACAAATCTAAAATCTTAACTACCGCTAAATGCAACTAGCAACAAATAAAACACAAAATATTTTATTTATCGTATAGGCTGCGTCGATAATCTAAATATATATAACTCAAAGGTGACTGACTGACATAGTGATCTATCAACGCACAGCCCACGGATCGGGCTGAAATTTGGCATGCAGGTAGATGTTTTGACGTAGGCATCCGCTAAGAAAGGATTTTTCATGAATTATTTTCCCATAGGCCTCGCTGCGGGCGAAGCTGTGGGCAAAAGCTCGTATAATATATTTACACAATCAGCATATCCAACATCATAATAGCATTACCCAGTAGAGTAGTGTCACATGTAATGCCGACTCGTTGTGCTAAATAAGTTTTTTTTTATGTTACTTAATGACGTAACGAGCTAGTCGCTTGCCTGATGTTAAGCAACACGACTGCCCATATCAGTTGCAGTTACACTTGAAACTCTAGAGTTTCGCGTAACACTGCACTGCGCACGTCATTCTGAGACATCAGCACAGTCTAGCAATAAGATTACTAGACTGTGAGATTAGGTCGTAAAGTCTCATTTGCCCAGTAATTTCACTAGCTATAGTGCCCTTCCAACCGGAACACTTGCGCACTACTGCTTGGTGGCAGAATAACTGGCAAAGCGGTGGTACCTACTGTCACGTTACGTCCTTCCTCTTGTGGAGAGGTAGAATTAAACGTCACAAGTTATCGAGTAGCTCCTCACCTACCTAACTTATTCCTAAATTGACAGGATCCTAAGAGCTTAATAAAAGAGGAAAATAAGTTAAAGAATTATATTTGAAGAATAATTACAGAAAATTAAAAAAATAAAGGCTACGGTGAAATATAAAAAAAATTACAAGTCTCAATTTAGATGAATTAGTAGTTTAAGAACTTCGGCCAACAGGGCCCACTTATGCAGTACAGAGAGACTGAAGAACTCTGTAGGTCCAGGATTTAGGCCGACAAGGCAGACTTTTGTAGTTGGGCCGACTTCTATGCTCAGCGGCAAACTCGATCAGTTGTCAGCGACCGAGACGGTGACAGCAGATGTAGTTTTAGCGATAGATTCTCGTCAATAGATTCGCCGTAACTCGGCAACTGGCGCTCGGCGATAGATTCGCCGTAACTGGGCGACTGGCGCTCGGCGATAGATTCGCCGTAACTCGTCGACTGGCGCTCGGCGATAGATGCGTTGTATCACGGCGATTGGCGAAAAATTAAGCGATTGGCACTTGCAATTTTGGAGTATTATAGCCAAATATTTTTGAAGGCGTTCTTGAGTTCCCGGGCCTTGCCTGGCCCGGGAATGGCCTTATATCAATTTAGTGTTCCTCGTTTGAGGAGTAAACTGAGACTGCCATTCCTTAGCGACAGCCCTTCTAACGAAAACTCCGTCAGCGTTCCATGCTTCGGACTTTTAATATTTCAAAATTTGGATACAGAACGATAAAAAAAATAAATTAAGACTCTAAATACATAAAATCTTGGCCAAACTATGAACAACCTTGTAACGGACCTACAGCGACCATCCAGGCATACCAGACTCCGCGCGCCGCCCGCGCGCCCCACCGCCGTACTCGCCTGAACCGTCGGCACCGCACGCACACCAGCGCGCGCCGCGTCGCCGCACCGAGGCTATATAAGCCACACCGACCGCGGCTCAGGGGGGCATTTGCTCGACGCTTTCGCGGCATACGGACGTGTGGCCGGCACACCAGTCCTTCCGCGCAGTAGAAGTTTCTAGCAAATCGCCTTGACCCGTGTTCCATACTAATCCGGCGGGAGGTAGCTTTCTGTGCGCGCGGCTTCGGGCTTATGCTGGCACGATTACCTCCCGACGTAACCCGACCCGTTCCCGTTCCGGAGGGCCATCCTTGCGCGTGGCTTCGGCTTTTGCCGCAGGACCCTCACTCCCGAAACCTGCATGTTCCCGTCACCCGGCAAGGGGCAACCGCGCGCGTGGCTTCGGCTTTTGTCGCACGACCCTTGCACTAACAAACCTCAAAACCGTCCGCCGCGTATCCGTCGCGTACCCACCGCGTAATTCTCCGTACCGTCCCGACCGTCATCCGTACCGTGATCCTCGCAGGCCACCGCGCTCCTGCTCGAGGACATTCCGTGGCCACGCAGGCCCACGTTACGTCACCCTCCCGTGTGCATCTGGTGTATAGCATCCTAAGTAGTAACTAAGCGTAACATAAGCGGAACCCTTGTGAATAGTGAATATACGAACCTTTCTGTTGTTACCTTCACCTCCGTGTTTCTCTAGACCAAATCCCCGGTTAACCCCCTTCAGGTAGGTCCATCCTCCATTCTGTCTCTCAGAGACGCGAAGGCCTGACTTACCAACATAACGAGGCGCCCAGGCGAGCTAGCCGAAAAGACGCCCCGTTACATTGGCGCCCAACGAAAAAACCCCCAACCGAAACCCCAACCGAAACCCCGACCGGAAAACCCGATAGTAGGGCCGCCCCGTTACATTGGCGCCCAACGGAAAAACCCCCAACCGACACCCCAACTGAAACCCCGACCGGAAAACCCGATAGTAGGGCCGCCCCGTTACATTGGCGCCCTACGAAAAAACCCCCATCCGGAACCCCAACCGAAACCCCGACCGGAAAACCCGATAGTAGGGTTGCCCCGTTACATCGGCACCCAACTAATAACCCTTATTTTAACCCAGGGGATAGTGCCACTCACTACAGTGACGTACTCCGGCAAATAAGCCCAAAGAATACATCACTTAGCAGGTGGCCTAAATAAAATTGGTCTAGACAAAAACAAACCGCGTAATACCATTAGGTAATAAGAAACTAATGCCGGATAAAACTTCCTGGATCTATAACCTGAAAAAACCCGAATTGGAACAAGAGTGTATAAAAAGAAATATCACAACCGAAAACCGAACCGTGAGAGAATTGCGTCATAACCTGGCTGAAGCAATAAGAGCTGAAGCACACCAGACCCACGATATAGCCTTACCGCCCGTAGGAAGCGATAACATCAGTGAATCGGAACCAGAGTATAAAGATACAATGTCGCGGTCCGACGAAGACCCCGAGGTAAACGGGAAAGATAACAAAACATACTCATCCAGATACCCAGAACAATACGAACAGAGCATCGAAAGATGGAACCTGCTTTTCGATACAGATGACGACCCAGTTGAGTTCCTGGAAAGCTTGGAGGATTTAATAGAATCAAGTGGTGTCGAAAAAGAAAAAGTGCTAAAAGTGATTCCTAGATTCTTTAGAGGCAAGGCTGTTCTATGGTACCGGAACAACAAAGACGCGTTCAAAACCTGGGGTGAGTTTAATAAATATTTCAGACTAACATTCTTTGCCCGTAACCACGAAAATGTATTATTTAAGAAAATAATGACAAAAAGACAATATTACCGCCAAAAATTCACGGAATACCTGATAGATATACAAACGCTGATGCGCCGGTACGGAAAAATGCCGAAAGATGAAGAACTAAACATAATCTATGAGAATATGTCTCCAAAGTATAAATATTATATTAAACGCTCAGAATTCACCACCGTGCACCAATTAATACAATTAGCAGGAGATTACGAAAGTATCTCAGCAGACCGATACACAAACGTTGAGAGAACGTACAGTCAAAACCAGCAATACTGGAGAACAATCCAGAATGAAAATCCAGAGGAAACACGGCAGAAATGGCTGCCTAAAGCGCGCAACCAGGTAGAAGAGAAAACAAAATACATCCACAGCTACAACCCAACGGCATCCTGTTGGAAGTGTGGTAAACCAGGACACTCAATGAGAGAGTGTCACGGGAGACAGAAATTATTTTGCAGTGGTTGTGGCAAGCTAGACACCCAGAGCACAAAGTGCTGCAAAAAGCCAATAAATCACTTAGAATCACTGATAATAAATACACAGAACAAACGAAAAGAAGATAACCGACCATTCACAAAAATCAAAATACTTAAAAATGAATACGACGCACTAATAGACACAGGTTCAACCAGATCATACATAAACCAAGAGATTTATGAAGAATTTAGAAACAGAAGCCTACAGCCTAGACAAATTACAGAAACTGCTATTTTAGCTAACGGAGCAGTACTAGAAATAAACGAAGCCCTGCCATTGGAAATAAGCATAGGGGGAAACAAAATAACCCACCAGATGCTTTATCACCCAGAAATCACAAAAGTATTAATAGGAGTGGACATACTAAGAAGAATAGGAGCAAAAATTGAGTGGGCACCGAACCAGAGTAACGAAGTACAAGATATAAAGGAACATCTAACAATGAAAAATACCGGCATAACAACCGAAAACGACACACCAGAACCATACGAAAGAGACCCAGCATTAGCACAAGAAAAACAACAACCAGAAGAAGAATATAGACGTGAATGTGATGCCAGCCCTAAAGGTAACAAAAACCTAAAGCTGACATGGGTCAAGCATAAGATAAATCATAGACACCAGCAACCGGTCAAACAAAAATATTATCCGCGAAATCCCGAACTGCAAAAATATGACTACAAAATAGAATACAAACCCGGTAACCAAAACAAAATAGCCGATAAACTCGCCAGAAACCCGGCTTTCGTACTGAAGAAGATAAGAAAGACCGGCATAAAAAGAAAAAACCAGAACAAAAGCAATCGGACGTAACCCATACAAACAACTCAAAAACACCATGGAGCGTGGTATCAACGGACCTCATAGGACCATTACCAAGGTCATCAAGAAAAAAGAGGATAAGGAGAAGGAAAAGAGGACGTCACAGACACGCCCATGACCGATAAAAAGGCGAGTCCGTAATTAGGAACTAACTATTCAAATTTTTTTCATAAAAGATCCAGAAAGGTATTTTTTTTTGCTTTCCTTGTATAAGGCGTTATTTTTTTTATTTGTTCATTCTTACCCGTTAGCTTGTTACATAACATACTTTATACTCGTTCTCGTTATATTGTCATCCCGATAGACCGTAGTCATACCATAGAATATAAGAGAATCTTTTGTTTAATAACAACCACTAAATCGTTTAGCCGCTCTTTATAGTTGACAGTTACCTTTTTTAAAATCTAATAATTATAGATATTGTGTAAAATTGTAACACTGTTTAACCCGTGTATTTATTTACCGATCCAACCACCGCACCAGAATGCACAATTTTTTTTTCTACTCGTTACCTTATTCGACTAGTTATAAATACCGACCGTTATAAATATGTAATGTAGTAATTATATATCATAAGATTATTATTATAAGTACCTATAAACCAACTTCATATCCAGAATTTTTACCGACCACAAAAAGAGAAGGAGGTTTTAGGTTCGACCATATGTACCGCACCCAATATTTGTAACCAACTACAAAGTAGGAAGTTTTTACGTTCAACCATGTTTTTTTTGAAATCCATTACATACTAGATAGTTTTTGTTTATATAAGACTCCATTATTGCAATAAAAGTATAGTACAAAGTAACTAAGACCACAACGAACTATTAAATAAAACAAAATCTATGTACATTTTTATATACCGGAAACGGTGATTTTTCCCAGGTAAAAATCTCCAGAGAAGACGGGAGGGTGTAACGGACCTACAGCGACCAACCAGGCATACCAGACTCCGCGCGTCGCCCGCGCGCCCCACCGCTGTACTCGCCTGAACCGTCGGCACCGCACGCACACCAGCGCGCGCCGCGTCGCCGCACCGAGGCTATATAAGCCACACCGACCGCGGCTCAGGGGGGCATTTGCTCGACGCTTTCGCGGCATACGGACGTGTGGCCGGCACACCAGTCCTTCCGCGCAGTAGAAGTTTCTAGCAAATCGCCTTGACCCGTGTTCCATACTAATCCGGCGGGAGGTAGCTTTCTGTGCGCGCGGCTTCGGGCTTATGCTGGCACGATTACCTCCCGACGTAACCCGACCCGTTCCCGTTCCGGAGGGCCATCCTTGCGCGTGGCTTCGGCTTTTGCCGCAGGACCCTCACTCCCGAAACCTGCATGTTCCCGTCACCCGGCAAGGGGCAACCGCGCGCGTGGCTTCGGCTTTTGTCGCACGACCCTTGCACTAACAAACCTCAAAACCGTCCGCCGCGTATCCGTCGCGTACCCACCGCGTAATTCTCCGTACCGTCCCGACCGTCATCCGTACCGTGATCCTCGCAGGCCGCCGCGCTCCTGCTAGAGGACATTCCGTGGCCACGCAGGCCTACGTTACGTCACCCTCCCGTGTGCATCTGGTGTATAGCATCCTAAGTAGTAACTAAGCGTAACATAAGCGGAACCTTTGTGAATAGTGAATATACAAACCTTTCTGTTGTTACCTCCACCTCCGTGTTTCTCTAGACCAAATCCCCGGTTAACCCCCTTCAGGTAGGTCCATCCTCCATTCTGTCTCTCAGAGACGCGAAGGCCTGACTTACCAACATAACGAGGCGCCCAGGCGAGCTAGCCGAAAAGACGCCCCGTTACAACCTTGCCGAAATTGACAATAAAAAAGAAAAACGAACCGATTTGAATAAAAACAAAATTCCAATCGTAAAACAATTGTAAGCAATGACAGTCATATTTTCAGTGAAAGTCGAGAAAATTGTGAAATGAAACCAAGATTTTTATGTATAAAGAGCAAAAATGTAGTGAAATAATAGAAAATATGTGATGTGTTATGTGCAGTGATGTGATAAAAAGCAAACATAAGGTAATAACATTACACTACCTAGACGAACTTAAGTGCCAGTATTTGTCCAAATTCCCAAATAGCGTGTAATAATAATAGATTGAAAATGTTATTTTATTTTTCGTACATAAAATATGAAGGTAAGTCGTCGTGGCTAATACATATGCAGTCCAAGTCACCACCACAAAAAAACGAGTGTGCTTTAGACCACACGATTGAAGTAAAATTTCTTTAATTTAGCTCCATCTATCGACCGGTAAAATTTTGTTTTTGCTTTGTTTAATGTTGATGTCGCCATCTTGACAATTGTAAATTGTCATTTTACTGGACATACCAACATAATAATACAAATTTTTAACTGTTGCATTTAACTTTTGCTATGTTGACGTAAGCTTTGCTACGTGAACCAACTTCAACTTCCGTTCACCTCGCATTCACCAGCTTACTCCCCAAGTCAAGCGTGCGTAAAGAAGTTTTACCCCATAACCCCATAAAATTTGATATATATATATATATATTTTTTTTTTTTTTTTTTTTTTTTTTTTTTTTTTTTTTTTTAATGTTAAGGAATGACGAGACGAGCTAGCCGTTCGCCTGATGTTAAACGACACGGCTGCCCATATCAGCTGCAGTGTCACTCGGAACTCTAAAGTATAGAGGTTCGCGTGACACTGCACTGCGCACGTCATCCAGAGACATCAGCACAATCCAGTAATAAGATTACTAAACTGTGAGATCAGATCATAAAGTCTCATTTGCCCAGTAATTTTACTAGCTACAGTGCCCTTCAAACCGGAACACAGCAGTGCTTGCGCACTACTGCTTGGCGGCAGAATAACTGGCAAAGCGGTGGTACCTACCTAGACGAACTTTGCAGTAAAGTCCTACCACCATGTAAAGCTGTTTATAATAATTTTACTATCAGTCCATCTTGACTCAATGCATCTTCAAAGTCTCCTCAATAATTCACAATCACTAGGCATCCATATGGCTATATAGCTCGCCGCCAGAGGTACATTAAGGTCCGGCAATTAAACTAATAGTTTTGCATTAAGTTTTATCGGCTGTAACTAATTGATATCCAACTCGAATATCAATGCAACTTAGTTCTAATGTCCGCTAGTTTGTTGGCCAACAAATTAAACAGTATGAAACTGCATAACTGGTCGGGAATTGTTCGCAGTTCGCAACAACATGGTGCCGTTGTTAAAATGTTGCAAACTTGCTGTGTGCGCGTTTGACCGATTTATATGTTGTGTGTTGGATATAAAAATTGAATCTTTATGTCACTCAAGAGAAGGTTGCATTTCTTTATAAAAATATAACACCTCATTGGGGGTGAAGTTTCAAAAACTGTTTCTATAATACACTTCTATCCCTACGCGGTCTAGCGGTTTGGGCTCTACTTTGTCTGTTGGTAATTAGGAATAAAGCTTTTTATTATTATGTACTTTGTACTTTTAAGTTCGTCTAGGTAGGTACCACCGCTTTGCCAGTTATTCCGCCGCCAAGCAGTAGTGCGCAAGCACTGCTGTGTTCCGGTTTGAAGGGCACTGTAGCTAGTGATAAATAAGTCTCATTTGCCCAGTAATTTCACTAAATTACTGGGCAAATGAGACTTTATGATCTGATCTCACAGTTTAGTAATCTTATTACTAGATTGTGCTGATGTCTCAGGATGACGTGCGCAGTGCAGTGTCACGCGAAACTCTATACTTTAGAGTTCCGAGTGACACTGCAGCTTATATGGGCAGCCGTGTCGTTTAACATCAGGCGAACGGCTAGCTCGTCACGTCATTCCTTAACATAAAAAAAACTTACTAGATATATTTCTTATTAACCAACTTCGAAAAAGGAGGACGTTCTCAATTCGATTGTATTTTTTATGATTTGTAACGGAAGTGACGCCAGCCGCTGCGCGCCGTGCTAGCTAACGCACCAAGCCGCCAGCCTTGCCCGCCATATTGACACGCCCCTTCCGTTTGCCGCCAAAGCCAAAGCCATGGAGGAGGGATAGTGTCAATATAAGCCCATGCCAGCCATTTTGTTGATTCATTATTGTTAAAATAAAAGAAGTAACCGCAGCTCTGTCCGTTTATTTCGCCCTTGCTTACACTCAGAAGTGGGATATTGCGAAATGAAGCGAAGACATATACACGCCCAAATTACTCGGTCATCAGACGAATCTGAGCAGGATGGCGAAGTTAGTCCACAGCCAGCGAAGAAGATTTTGAAGAGTTTGCTCGAAAGGGAGGTCCACAAGGCGATTCGTGAACTTCAAGAAGAGGAACCTGGGTCTATCAAACCAAAAGGACACCGTGCCGCCTCATTGATTCCTGAATTTGACCCCGATAGTGAAGAAAGCACCGTACAAGCGTGGATAAGAAAAATTGACCAGATTGGTGAAATTCACGGTTGGGACGACACAACAAAATCGTTCCACTTGCAAGACAAGTTAAGAGGTCAAGCAAAAAAATGGTATAATCGACTAGAAGACTACGGACATACCTGGAACGAATGGAAAGAAATGTTATTGCGTGCATTTCCTAAGCACCGAGATTACGGCAGCATGCTTGAAGAACTGCTACAAAGAAAAAAATTACCTACGGAGACTATGACAAAGTACTATCAAGACAAAGTCGCCATGTGCTTCCGGTGCAAGTTATCTGATAATGCTAGCGTCTCTTGCATTATTCGAGGCTTGCCGCTATCGCTACAACCTAATGCGCGGGCATTTCAATGTCAATCACCGGGAGAACTTTACGAGGGGTTCTTGTGCGCACTTGATGATTACCGAACTTCACCTTATGAGCCCCGAACGCAAAAATCAATGTTCCAGCGACCAACACTTGAAAAAAGACCCACTAATCCTGAAACAGATCCGTGTCCTAGATGCAAAAAAACTGGACATTTGCTGCGCGATTGCACGCAACCAGACACACGTACTTGTTACAAATGCGGAGCTCAAGGACATATTGCCTTACGTTGTTCGATGAAGCCTTCATCTAACATACCGTCTTCATCTGGTAGTAGCATTAAAGAAATCAACGTATTAAAACCCTATAATGACATCTACAAGAAGGTAGTAAAAGTTAACGGCGTTCATGTAAAGGCATACATAGACACGGGCAGCCAAGTTAATGTGCTAAATAAACAAGTTTCCAACGCCTTGTCTCTTCAAGTTAAACCTACGAGTATTGCCTTAAAAGGTTTCGCGGGAGATGTAACAATGAGCCACGGAGAAGTACAATTCCAATTGGAGATTGATGGCATTACGCTGCAATGTCAAGCCTACCTCACCGCCATGGAAATGAACGAAATCAATTTGTTAATCGGGCAGCCAGTAATTAACCATGAAGGCATGACTTTGACTGTTAGCCAAGGTTCTTCTAAACTTGAGCTTGTTTCTGACCTCGTTACTCAAGTTGAGGTTGTAGAAGAAAACTCCCGATTCAAAGTCGTCACAGTGAATGAAGAACGCCTGCCGCCTGGATCCTCCATCATTCAAGTCCGCGTGCTGGGGAACAAGCGCGACAACAACGTAGTGACCCCGCCTAGACACTACGAGCTGCAGGGTGTCTCCTACTCCCTGCCTGCGACTCTGCTTCGTGGCGAGGACGGCTACATCAAAGTCGTCAACATGGGCTGCGAGACCATCGTGTGGCCGCCGGGCGAGGTCCTGACGAGAGCCGAAAGCTGCGAGGAGCCACAGCCAAATAGCCAGGTATGTTGCCTTACCGCCTACCCTAATTTACCCAGTAACATTAATAAGCCTAGCCATGCCACAGCCAATGTGTCTAAGATAGGAGGCGTAGATATACACCAAATTAAAACGGGGCCATTAAATGATAAAGAGCACTCTAATTTAGTAAATCTATTAATACATTATAAAGATTGCTTCGCTTCCGGTACACATGACCTAGGGTGTACGGACTTAGTTCAGATGCAAATTAAGCTTTCTAGTGATCAGCCCGTGCATCGCCAGCCTTACAGACTTTCGCATAGTGAACAAGCAGTGGTCAAATCTAAAATAAACGAACTATTAGATGCAGGCATCATAAAAGAGTCCGAATCCAGTTACGCTTCACCAGTAATTCTTGTTAAGAAAAAGAATGGCGATAGTAGGCTATGCGTCGATTACCGTGCATTAAACGCAATCACTGTAAAAGATAGGTATCCGTTACCGAACATCGACGATCAGGTTTCTAAGTTAGCAGGCAAACGGTACTTTACTAGTTTAGATTTAGCCCAGGGCTATCATCAATTACGTATTAAACCAGAGGACACCCACAAAACTGCTTTTATCACGCCACAAGGTCATTTTGAATACACCAGAATTCCATTTGGCTTAGCGAATGCCCCTGCAGTTTTCATGCGTTTAATCAATAAGATTGTTGAATCTGTGGGTAGGAGTAACAAAAACCAAAATAATAATGAAGATAAAATTGAAATACTAGCATTTCTAGATGATTTACTTCTACCCTCAATTGATGTAGATTCCGGTTTGTTGATTTTAAAGAACGTGCTTAGTACGCTTAAATGTGAAAACTTAAAATTAAATATGAGTAAATGTTCATTTTTGCAAAAACAAGTAACGTACTTAGGCCACGAAATATCGGCCGAAGGCATACAGCCTGGCGAAATGAAATTGATCGCCGTTACGCAGTTTCCTGTCCCGAGTAATGTACATAACGTGCGTCAATTTATCGGTCTGTGTAGTTACTTTAGAAAGTTTATCCCGAACTTTGCTGTGATTGCACGCCCATTAACGGAATTGACAAAAAGGGACAAAACATGGGTATGGGGCAGTGACCAAAACAAAAGCTTTGAACAACTAAAAACTTGCTTGTGTTCTAAACCTGTGCTAGCCTTGTATGACTCTAACCTTCCGACAGAAATCCACACGGACGCATGTAAGTTAGGTATTGCTGGCATACTATTACAAAAACAAAGTGATAATTCTTTGCGACCTGTTATGTACTATAGCCGAGTAACAAGTAGGGAAGAAAGCGTGTATCATAGCTACGAACTTGAAACTCTCGCGGTTGTTGAGTCGCTACGTAGGTTTCGTGTTTACGTTGTGGGAAAACATGTTAAGGTAGTAACTGATTGCACCGCGGTTCGAGCTACCCTCACTAAACGCGACATAATGCCCCGCATTGCACGATGGTGGCTTTTAATACAAGATTATGACATTAAAGTCAAAGTCAAAGTCAAAAGATTTATTGCAAATAGGCTAATTTTAGCACTTTTACAAGTCAAAATTATACTAGGTACTTAAAATTAAGTTATTTCACTAAGCATATAAAATTACAAAGTGCTTATTGTCAAATAATATAGCAAGCCCATTACAATATATGAGTTTGAAAAAAAAAAGCAGTTCTCTTTTAACATTGAGTTTAACATTGAGTACAGGCCTGGCGAACGTATGAAGCACGTAGATGCTTTAAGTAGACATCCTGTCGATACAATGAACGTAAACCGTCTTGACGTTTCCGATTGGTTCTATACGGTACAATGTCAAGACGAAAAGCTTAGCTTAATTGTTAACCAATTAAAAAATAATACCGCGGAGTCTGACATTAAAAATAATTATGAAATTTCTGATGGTAAACTATATCGGAAAACCCTGAACGGAAATAAGTTAGTAGTTCCAAATTCAGCTAGATGGAAAATTGTACAGATGCACCACGATGATGTTGGTCACATAGGATTGAACCGATGTACTGAGATGATTAAAGGTGAATACTGGTTTCCTAAAATGACGCGCTTTATTAAAAAATACGTGACCTCATGTCTTCATTGCGCTTATGGCAAAGGTAGCTATGGAAAAAAGGAAGGAATGCTTCATCCCATCCCTAAACCTTCTGAACCGATGCGCATGGTACATATCGATCATGTTGGTCCCTTTTGTAGGACAAGTAAAGGGTACCAGTACTTGCTCGTGATAACAGATGCATTTACAAAATTTGTAATAGCTGAACCAACGCGCACTGTAAATTCTATTGAAACTATTCGTAATCTGAAAAAGATATTTAGTTTATTCGGGTATCCAAATCACGTAGTAACGGACCACGGCAAAGCTTTTACTAGTAGGTATTTTAAAATTTTCTCGACGGAAAAACAATTTAGGCACTCTTTAAATGCTATTGCTTGTCCACGTGCTAATGGCCAGGTTGAGCGTACGAATAGAACCATTTTGGATGCATTGCGGGCAACTGATCCTAGTGAAGCTTCTAACAATTGGGCCAATTCTATGCCAGACATAATATGGGGTATAAATAACACTGCTAATAATAGCACCGGTTATCGGCCTTATGATTTAATGTTCGCTCGCCCTGGTAGGTCAGTATGCGATGTTTCAATTCCTGATCGGATCGGTTCCTGCCGGAACCAGTAGCGTTGCGCCGTAAGAACGCTGCGGGTAGGATACAAAAGGCGAGTGACAAAATGAAGCGCAACTATGACAAAAAAAGAAAACAAGCTCATATATATAAAAAGGGTGATTTTGTGTTATGGAGACAGGCCCCGACAAGCAGCGCTGCTAAAGTTAATACAAAGTTAGATGACTTATATTCTGGCCCTTACGTAGTAACTCAAGTTGTAGGAAATGATAGATACCGAATTCGGTGCATAAAGGGATTACGCGGTTACAAAAGCTTTACAGGGTTAGTACCCGTGGATTCATTAAGGCCCTACAGAAGCATAGCCCCTATGTCTGATAGTGCCAGTAGCTCGGACGACCAACTCGAAACCGAAGATCTCATTGACTTGCTTGAGAGCTAATTCCTTTTACGTGTTCCCCATTGCGGGAGCAATTGTTACAGGATGGCCGAATGTAACGGAAGTGACGCCAGCCGCTGCGCGCCGTGCTAGCTAACGCACCAAGCCGCCAGCCTTGCCCGCCATATTGACACGCCCCTTCCGTTTGCCGCCAAAGCCAAAGCCATGGAGGAGGGATAGTGTCAATATAAGCCCATGCCAGCCATTTTGTTGATTCATTATTGTTAAAATAAAAGAAGTAACCGCAGCTCTGTCCGTTTATTTCGCCCTTGCTTACAGATTGTTATCTCAGAACTTTCGACTGGGTGAATCGATTTTGATGATTCTTTTTTTATTTGAGAACTGGTGCCTCCCGTGTCCCATTTAAATTTGATCAAGATCTGACAAGTAGTTTTTGAGCTATCCTTCATAATGCGTATTTAGATTTCGCCTGTGGTCCCATTTTAATTTGGTCCAATTCTGACAATGGCATCCATGAGAAAACCATATAAGTCTGAAATCTGTTTTTTGTCCTTTGCGCTTGTTATTGATACCTACTATGAACACAAAAAAAAGACCAAAAGTAGGCCATCATTTTTTACAAATATAAAAAAAATAAAAAATTAATAAGTTTATATTCATCAAAAAGTGCATAAGAACGTAATATGACTCAGGCGTTCAGTCAATGATTTTTGTACGAAATACACATCGCCTTTAATTTATATTGTTTTGTCGCTTTAAAATAAGATCCCTTGAGCGTTTAGTACCGGTTATACCCGCTCTTTACCCGGAGCCATAGACCGATATCGTTTATACCAAGTAAGTAGTAATGTGGTCTGGAAGTGAATTTTTTATGCGAGCTTAAACTACGTGCGCTAAATAAAGCATTAACGAATGTAATATACACGTATAACAGTGACAATACCGAGATCGAATAATATGTACAGCATAACTTTAACAGGTGATAGTGATTCCGCAAGCAAATTTTTTGATTTTACTTTCATTTTTTAAAGATTATATTGGTGGATAACACATATGATACCCGAAATAGAAAAAAGATTAATAATAATAATAATAATATGTGTGGACATTTCGCACAACGCCATCTAGCCCCAAACTATAGGAACCAGATAACTGATCCAATACTTAGATACTTTTTGTTTGTAAATACATACATAGAATACAATATAACACCCAGACACAAAACAAACTTCGATGTTCATCATACAATTGTTTGTCCTGGGTGGGAATCGAACCCACAACCCACAGTTTAGAAGGCAGGGTTACTACGAACTGAGCTATCGGGCTAGTCAAATAGTCAAATAGTTTTTTTTTAAACAGTGAAAAAGTTACAGATTTTTCTTGTTTCTTCGTTTACATAAAAGCCAAAAGAACATTTAATAAAAATCTGAAATTCTTAAGCAAATTTAGCCACTTTAATAAGGAAAGCGTCATCTAAGGGAAATTGTATAAGGAGTTGCTCACAACTCGACACAAATGATTGAAATATAAGAGAACTTATAAATGATTGTTTTAGTGCTATTTGCTTCATAGGTCCTTGCATAATCTGGTATACGTCTAAAGAATTCAAGAACTTTATAAATGCAAGATTCGAGTTTTGGGGGAAAACGAAAAAGATCGCGTCGCCGCAATGTATTATTTTCCAAAACTTGTGTTATTTTCAGTGTTAGTGCATAAAATTGGTGGCATTTTATTCGTTAAGTGCTGAATTACAGGCAAATAATGGTGAAACGTTTCTTTTCGTGTTGTTTCCATAACTCCATAGAAGCTTCTGGTAAAGTTGTCACCACTTTACTAGGAGTATGACTTGAGTAGACTAGTCACAGTCCAAGTTATCAAGTTGTGGATAACTTGCACTGTGACTTGACTTGACACATTATATTACAGTAATTAACTTGAGAAATTATCAATTACTTGACACTGGCTAAATACACAAAAGTGTGGAGCCAAAACAAATAAAAAAAAAAAAATGCAAGATTGTAAATAGGTCACTGACCTGAATGCTTGCAGCGAGTGATAGAATGCAGTGCACACATTCACATATAAGATCTATTTCCCGTTCTAAAATAGTATATGAATGAATTTGGTTCAGTTCTACCAGAGACGCTGAATAGTAAGAGTCATAATCAGCAAGTACAATTATAATGACTCTTATTGCTTTGAGATATGGACTCAACCCGAATGAGTTTAAATATGAATCAAAGAGTAGACATGTCGTCTGCTATCAAGGATTTCAATCCAGTTATGTGAGCGTGTCTTTAGCGTATCCCAAGTCGACGCTACGAAATTGCTGTTAGGCAGATTCACGCCTAATGGCCGCGTAATTGGCTGCTCGCAAACTAATGGACAATTATAACGGAGTGCGGATTTTATGACATTCATAATGCAGTTAGGTTGCCTATATTGATAGTGTTTACAAATTGGTTATAATTTTTATTGTTGTGGTTTTAAAATTGAAGGGGTGAGAATAAAAAGGATTTAACTGATTTTTTTGACCAAATGACTTATGGGTATCGTTGGATTCAGCGTGAAATTATCTTCAATAATACATTCTCAAAATACCGAAATGAGGCTTAAACCTCGAGATTTTGAGTCTAAAAATGGTTTATCTGTCACAGGAATACAGTACGCTTAGCATAAAAACATTACTTTATTTCTTTTATTATATTATATTTTTACAGTAATTGTATGAATTAGTACTATATTTAGTAATTTTAAATAGAAATAAAACATTTTCGAGCAACTGAAACTTACATAAACCTTTTCTATTACCTTATAAGCACTCTACATAAAAATGACGCCGTTGACGTTTAAAGTCAATTTTCTCGAAACTGTCAATTTGTCAGTTAAATCCTTTTTATTCTCAACCCTTCAATTATGTTAAGGGCACTGTAGTCATCGTGCTATAAATGTAAGATAAATTGTATCAAATAGCACTACTATATTTCAGCTGTTACCATCATCGCTATCACTAAGTATGATTTTACAGGGCATCCTAATTTTTTTTATAATTGTTGTTTAGTGATAATTAGATAGATAGATAATCAAGATAGATTTCCTCAATCACTTACACTGTTGACGAATATATTATGGTGAGAATAGACTTGAAAATGACTGGTTTTTGCAGGTTGGTGAACACAATGGCATTGAATTATGTTATGGCCGGTTTTGACCGTGCGCCACTCAGCCAGATTGAATTTTAGTAAATTTTTGCTAAGTGCTATTCGCGTAAAGTCTAAAAAAAGAAAATTTCATTTAAAAACCTGATAATCTCACGAAAAAAAAAGAACCAACAAGAATATATATTTGTGTTAATTTGTCTAATTCTAAAGTAAGTATTTTCTTGTATAAAACTCATGCGTAATAATTAAATGGCGGTTTTAATGTTATCAATGTACATAAACGTAACCTTATATTTCGATATGAAATAATGAAATTATATATTTTTACAATAAAAAACCAACACGCTACGTAAATCTAATTCAAAATATTACGGAACAACGAAATGATCCAGTACAATCAAATATTTAGAGAGCTAATCACAGCTACAAAGGAAAAATCACGACCTAGATCTCCGAGATCAGTTTTGTAAACACCAGCCCAACACTAGAGGACCCTGTGGATACCGGATAGAAGAACTGAAGTGCTGTGTCCACACACCAATGTTTGCTAATACCTTGTGAGGCGATCAACGGTCATATTTGAACAACCTGTTTATATTTACCGGTGCTATGTTGCCGATACCGGATTGATCTAGTTTTTCCTGTATTCCAGTTTAGAAATATGATTTGCATAAATATGTTTTGCTTACAGGCGAGTAAGTGGTCAAATGTAAATCTATCATGGTTATAGCAAAAACGTTAAGTTGGTAAATAATGCGAGTAACTGCATTTTTTTTAATTTTTGAAGTTTTAGTCTCGTAATGTTGGAATTAGAAAGTTCGCTTTAAGCGACACGGAGGTTGCAGTGTACGGCCTCCTTTTGGTTGCTTTTTAGTTTTCTTCAGATTATTTTGACAAGAAGAATATGTCGGTTTAATTCTACATGTAAAATTTTGATTGTAAAACTAAGATATGTTAGATATTAAAATGAAAATTAGGTCACGCCGCTTCTATTCCGCGATATACCATAACCATATCATTTCCGGAACTCGACAGTCAGTACAGCGTGCAATAATCACGCACCAGAAGCGCAGACGCCATATGTGTGTAACTGCCCTGTAGTAACGATATTACCTGCCTATTACTGCGCATATCCGGCAGATGGCCCTTATCTAGGGCTACAGGCTTGATTAAAGTTAAGGTTGTATAATGTAATTGCTTTTATTATGTACGTTAAAGTTTTTCTTTTGACTGGCCTGATAGCTCAGTTGGTAGTAACTCTACCTTCTGAGCTGTAGGATGTGGGTTCGATTCCACCGAGGACATACATTTGTGTGATGAACATCGATGTTTGTTCTGTGTTTGGGTGTTATGTTGTATTCTATGTATGTATTTACAAACAAAAAATATCTAAGTATTGTATCAGTTACAAGCTTTGCTTAGTTTGGAACTGGATGGCGTTGTAAGAAATGTGCACAAGTATTTATTTATTTTATTTTTTTTACAGTAATTTGCTGGCTTGTACCCTAGGCCAGAAAAAACGTGTAGTATTTGCTCTAGCTAAGACCAAATTACTATATTATTAATGCCAGACCAAAAAAATGATTTAGTAATAATCACACTAATATTATAAAGGCGAAAGTTTGTATGTGTGTTTGTGTGTATGTGTGTATGTTTGTTACTCCTTCACGCTCAAACGGCTAAATGGATTTGAATCAAATTCGATACCAAGATGGCTTAGACACTGGATTAACATATAGGCTACATTTTATCCCGGAAAATGAAATTTTCCCGTGGGATGAGCAAATAATTAAAATTCTTTCTATTCGCGGGTGAAAACGTGGGGCGCAACTAGTATACTAATAAAAATACTTAAATACTGGTCTGTTTAAGTGGTGACCGTATCGCTTACAAAAAATAAGGTTCCGCATTTCCTCCACATCGAAGATATACTTTATGAGTCCCTGAAGATCGATACGCAATGCTTAGAAACTGAATTATCCACTGGGGAAGGAGGGCAAATAAAACCCACCCCAAATAAATAGGGCTAACAACGTACACGTAGGCAATCATTTCGTTAAGAAAGTGAGAGAGAAGTTATTTCTCTTGGGTGTCAGGAGGAAGTTGGGGTAAAGTTGGACTACAAATCACTATTATGTCAAGTTGTAGTGGACATATCAGAGCCTGCACTACTCGGGTGCAAGGTTTTAATAGCTTTTCAGGCTTTGTGAGGAATTGTCGTAAGATATTTCTCTACTCCCTGTGATGATAATTATTAAGTACTTGGTATGTTTTTGCCGAGACGTTTACTTTCGCGAGCGTCAGCTTGTGGCTCCCAGAATAAGTACATCGAATATGTCCGAAATCTGGTCGGAGTAATTTCGACTTTTAATTGGCGTGAGTATAACCGTTATTAATTTTCCAATCATACTGAAGATAGTTTTTAAATTAAAATCATTATCTTCACCCGAGAGTCCACTTCCAAACGTAAGCCTCTCCTATACGGAACGGTACTTTTAACGACTACTTTTTTTTAATGTTTTTCCATCACACTTTTGTATATTTAGCCAGTGACAAGTAATTGATAAAATTTATCAAGTCAAGTCATAATCTAGTCAAAGTTATACTCCTAGTAAAGTGGTGGCAACTTTACCAGAAGCTTCTATGGCGTTTTGGAAACAGCACGAAAAGAAACGTTTCACCATCATTATACCAGTTTCCTACACTCGTGCCTGTAATCCAGCACTTACGAATTGATTAGAATTCCACCAATTTCAATTTCACCAATTTTATAATTGGTGGAATTCTATTCTAAACTTATGTTATTTTCAGTGTTAGTGCTTATGAAAATAACACAAGTTTACACAATAATACAATACGCTGACGCGAGTTTTTCGTTTTCCCGCCAAAAAACCAACGGTCACTTATCTTTTGCATCCAATGGCACGCTGCAGTATAGAGCTCGTTGGGATCTAGGCTATGCTTATGCAGTTTGTGTTCACTACTCAAGAACCTTTCTTAAACATTTTGTCAGATCTGCGAGCATGAGGACTGTCCATTTATAGACTCACAAATTTTGAGTATAGAACTCATCATCGCCATCATCATCGCCATCATCATCATCATCATCTTCAGCGACCCTATGGGTCCATAAGTAAAGGTACATAATTTTCAGTATTGTGGTGGATAGATTCTTAATGAAATAATGTGAAATTCTTTAGCATTACTGTACGCGGTGAAAATACTTAATTATTCATGAAAATTAAAATTAATAATAATGCAGTAGCAAAACTTAAACTAAGAAGCCGCTACCAGTAGGCAACAAGCCCAAAATACTGGAAGCATTGCCCCGTTGAACGGCAATGCTTAGTCTTTGGGCCAAATAGAGACCAGCATTTGTCTCTATTTAGCCCAAAGACTAAAAAAATAAATATAAATAAAAAAGCATTAGTCTCTATTTAGCACGAAGTCTAAGCATTGCCGTTCAACGGGGCAGTGTGAAATTGAATCCTGCTTTAAGTTTATGTTTATTGCTTCTACAAATACACAATAATAAAAACAAACTTTTACCTCTGTGGTGTGGTGGTTGAACAGGTCGGCTCGGCCCGGAGGCGGCGGGTTCGATTCCCGCAGCAGGACAAGTATTTGTGCAAAGAATTAAGAGCGCAATTACTTGTGCTGAGTCTGAGTGATGTGGGACCATGGTCCTCGTAATTCCTGGATCCCTAGACACAGGGAATCCTACTCAGGGTCCAGGATCTATGTATGTGATCTTTGGGCGTTATTAATATTTAATTGATGCTTTTATTTTTGATAGTTTGCCGATGTCTCTAAACTCAACTTTAAGCGCCCTCAACTATCACAGCTCAGCTCATTCAAAGGAAAGCATGTAACAATGAGAGTCCTGCCAGTACATAAGAACACCTGCCATTTTAGAACAGGCTAAAGCCCAACTATAACTAATTACTCTTTAGAAGTCCTGAGCTGCTCTGAGAATACACCGCAGTCAGGAAGAAATAAAAGAGCTTAAGTTTTGGATGTGGCAAATAAGTCATCATCATATAGTGAGTGTTTTCCAGATAAATAATAATAATAATAATGCCCAACGATCACGTGCATAGATCCTGGACCCCAACTTGGATTCCCTGTGTCTAAGGACCCAGGAACTACGAGAACCATGGTCCCCCAGACTCAGAACAAGTATTTGCATTTATTTTCTGTGCACAAATATTTGTCCTGCTGCGGGAATCGAACCCACCACCTTCGTGTTATGAGCCGACCTGCTTAACCACCACACCACAGACACTGTCAAAATAAGTATACATACAGTCATGATCATCATCAGCTGGAAGATGTCCACCGCTGAATTTAGGCTTACTCCATAAGGCGATACTTCGAGTGGCTGCTTATATCTTCCATCCAACAGCTTAGCAGGTCGTCGGTTCACGTAGTGTAGAGTGGACTCTGAATTGTATTCATTGAAGTAAAACTTCTTTACGCACGCTTGACTTGGGGATTAAGCCGGCGAGGCAAACAGAAGTTGAAAGTGGTTGGTTAGCGTAGATCTCCATTTTGAACATAGGCAAGTAAAAATATGTATTATTATGTTTGTATGTCCGGTAAAATCCGGTAAAATTTATCAAGATGGCGACTTTAATATTAAAACAAAGCAAAAACAAAGTTATATCGGCCAATAGATGGAGATAAATTAAAGAAGTTTTACTTCAGTCGTGTGGTCTAAAAGACACTCGTTTTTTTCATATTTAAAGTTTTAACAATAGTTTGTGTTTCTACAGTAAATTTAACTCGTACATTTAACTCTGCAAGCTGGATCGTTCACCCTACCGTTATTTTCTAACGTCTGCTAAGTAACACAAATAGAGTGTCACCTCTGGTAGCATGCAGGCAATATAAAACGTGCTCTCGATTTATTACTTCACATATTACCTCACAATGCACGAAGATGTGCCTGAGTTTTGACGCGCCGGGAATATGATGGGAGTGCTCTTTACAAAAATATTATGCTCGGTGGTGTTGGCAAACGTTCATTTTGAAAATAATTTGGTTGCAGAATTAAACGCTTTTAGAAATAAGTTGCGATTACGAGAACGATTTAAGCTCTTCTAATTGCTTTTAGCGTGTGAATGGAGTTTAAGTGTTTAGAAATATAGAAAACATTTTATTTTGACTTATTAGGATTATAAGTAAAAACAAATTTTAATACAGCAGTACAATTTGGTTGAAGATATGCTTACAACCGCCCACAGTCGTATTTCGAAACTAGCTGCGAATGACAGAAAATTAATAGAACTAACGTGCTGATGATAATTAAACCAGAATGAACTCTCAAAATGATAGTATTATATTTTTAAATATAATACTGTGGCGTATCTAAGCGCCACCTCATCAGCCTGCTATTAGTTATTAAGTAGTTCCGTTAGTCTGTGGATCACCGCCCCGTCGCCAGCGCTCTGTGGCAGGGAGATTGCCTTTTCCCTTACTCTGCGCTCGCGACGGGACATCGTTACGTGGTCCTTACTTACTCTAGGATTTTAGGAGAGGACAAAAGATTGTATTAGTATTTTAGCGATTCCACCAATTTAAAAAAGTATTGTGTATTACAACTCTCCGGCCTTTTACACTGCACTTCCCTCCGAATAAGAAGCGAATTAACAGAAGGACCACCGGACGCTTCATCCACTTGTCCGAGGTCCCAAACTGGTGACCTAGCGACGTTCTAGCGACTCAAGATTTCGTCAGCCGTCGACCAGAACGAGTCGAACAGACGCGAGCTTCGCTACAGACCGGACACGACGGACCACTACGACCCAGCCCAGACACCCTGCCGAACCACCGAAATCACAAGCCGACTTTCGAAGCACGGGACTCCATGAAGACACGCCTTTACCACCATAGAATCATATCCCGCTTCACAATCGTTCCTTAGTGGTTTTTTAGTGTTTCGGTAGTGCCCTCAAGGTCAATTTTGTGCTCAAATCATCTCAAATAAGTGCATTCAAACGTACACAAATATTTTCATTGCGTACACAAGTCGGAAGTTGTAAGATTTCGAATCGTGGGATTAACTGTGCGTCCTAACGGCGAAAACGCTCGCAACGCCCCCTGCCATCATTTGACGACATCGTATAAGCTGTCACAACCACCAAGCGTCATCGGACTGACAGCTGTCAATTGGCCTTTCAACGTTCCAGTTCACGCAAGTACTATCGGACATTTTGTGCATCTTTTCGAACATATATATAAATATATATCTTTTTCTAATTTAGGTGATAAGTCCACAACATCAAAATTAATTTTCCTCGCTCGTATAAAGCCAGGGTTTGTTTTCTGTGTGTCTACTTTGTTTTGGTTGGTATTTTTTGTTCTCACAGCGTTTTGCCTAATAAGTGCTTTTACACAATCAAACTAAACCATTTATACTTACATATTGTCAAAGACTACTAATCTAGCCCTCCCTAATTACAACATACAAAATTTACCAACTCAAGTCAAACTCAATATATAATTTTTATGTACGTATCCAGCTTTAGGACTTATGATTGACATTTTTACTCTGTTTTATTATTAATTATTGTGTGTACTTACCTGTTTCTTTTATTAATTCGTGTTTTTGTGTGGTTAGGTTGTGTGGCTTTTGGCTTGTGTCTGATTTTAACTCTTGCCTACCTACCTACCCTGTTTTGTTTACCATGAATGACGAGATGCAAGCACGCTTAGCTGCGCTCGAAGCAGAAAATGTTGCCCTACGTGCCCAACATGAAAAAAGCACCGCCCAGCCTAACTCTAAACTATCCGACGCACCGGTGGTATGCCGAGTAGCTGTTAAGCTGCCACCCTTGTGGCCTGATAGGGTCACAGTGTGGTTCGCTCAAGCGGAAGCCCAATTTCATCTCGCAGGCATTAACACAGATGACACCAAATATAGCTATGTCCTCAGTCAAATTGACCACAAAGTAGCTGGCGAAATTGAGGACATAATCACCAACCCTCCAGCCGAGGGGAAATATCAGAAACTAAAGGACGCCTTGGTTAGCCGCTTCTCCGCATCTGAAGAACAACGAGTAAGACAACTGCTCAGTGACGAAGAACTTGGGGATAAGAAACCGTCCCAAATTCTTCGTCATCTTCGGTCACTTTCGGGGAGTTCACTTTCCGAAGATAAAATTCTTCGTCAGTTATGGCTTCGCCGCTTGCCACAGCATATCCAGGGCATTCTTGCAGCACAAGCCGACCTTCCTCTCGATAAGATTGCAGACATAGCAGACAAAATTGCTGAGGCTCAACCAGCCACTGCACATGTTTATTCTGTCTCTGCATCTCCGTTGACCATAATGATGGAAAAAAATGAGGAGCTCAGTAAGCAGGTCGCTGCTCTATCTTCTAGATCTTCCCCTCCTTCACGGTCTCGATTCCGCTCTCCATCCAAAAGCAATCAACATTCACGCAGCACCAGCCCAGACCAAGACAAACGGTGCTGGTACCATAGACATTATGGCACCAAGGCTCTAAAGTGCGTTTCCCCCTGCAACTGGAGTTCGGAAAACTCCGATCGCAGTCAGTAGCAGCGGCGACTGATTGTGGTTCGAGTAAACCTCTTAGCCGCCGTCTTTTTGTCACTGACCGCGTCACAAAGCGGAAGTTTTTGATCGACACCGGATCGGATCTTTGTTGTTACCCTCGATGTTGGCTTTCAGACCGGCGGAAACCCACCGACTATGAGCTCAGCGCCGCAAATGGTAGCAGCATCAAAACCTACGGTAATATCACGCTGTCGCTTAACTTCGGTCTCCGGCGACAATTCGTGTGGTCGTTCGTTATGGCCGATGTCACCACCGCCATAATTGGCTCGGATTTCTTGGCATTTTACCATCTTCTACCTGACTGTCGAGTCAAGAGATTGGTTGATGGCCTTACAAATCTCTCAGCGAATGCCTCTTCTATAGCCTCGGAACAACCGAGCATCAAGGCCGTAGCTTCACCGAATTCTGTTTTTGCACAAGTGTTAGCAGAATTCCCGGAAATAACTCGTCCTCCTGGTCTACCAAGAACCATCAAACACGATACGATGCACTTCATTAAGACCACGGACGGGCCTCCTATTTCTTGCCATCCTCGCCGTTTGGCCCCTCAAAAATTGATTTCAGCCAAAAAGGAGTTCGAGGACATGGTACAAGCTGGTACAGCAAGACCTTCCAAAAGTGCCTGGTCGTCGCCGCTGCACATGGCCCTAAAGAAAGATGAGACCTGGCGTCCTTGTGGCGATTATCGCGCATTAAACGCCAGAACTCTGCCGGACAGATACCCAGTTAGATACATTAATGATTTTTCTCACAACTTCTCTGGTGCCAAAGTTTTCAGCACCATAGACCTTGTGAAGGCATACCATCAGATTCCTGTAGCTGAAGAGGACGTCCCGAAGACCGCCATCGTTACCCCGTTTGGCCTTTTCGAATTCCCTTTTATGACCTTCGGTCTTCGAAATGCTGGTCAGACCTTTCAGCGGTTCATCGATGAGGTCACGCGGGGCCTCGATTTCTGTTTTCCCTACGTGGATGATATCCTTGTCTCATCTTCTGATGAGGCTCTCCACCAGGAACACCTTCGGATCCTCTTCAGCCGGCTCCGAGATTATGGTGTAGTAGTGAACTCTGCCAAGTGCGTGCTCGGGGTTCAGGAAGTCACCTTCCTAGGCTACCGTATTAGCCCCGCAGGCACTTTTCCTCCATCAGATCGTGTCCAGGCTATTCTCGATTTTCCCCCTCCGAAGACAGTCCAGGGCGTGCGCCGTTTCCTCGGCATGTTAAACTATTACCGCCGTTTTATTCCGCGTGCTGCTCAGTTTCAGGCCCCACTCATTACCGCTGTTGTGGCTACCAACGGCAAAGGTGCAAAGCCATTTTTATGGTCACCTAAACTACTGGAACAATTCGAAGCCTGTAAAAAGAGCCTTTCTGATGCTACCCTACTGGTACACCCAATAAGTGATGCACCCCTTGGACTGTAAACTGACGCCTCCAGTGTCCATATTGGGTCGTGTCTCCAACAACTAGTTGATGACCAGTGGTTTCCCATTGCCTTTTTTAGCAGGAAATTAACCCCTCAGCAAGCTCAGTGGCCAGCTTATTACCGTGAGCTTTTGGCAGTGTACGAAAGTGTACAGCATTTCCGTCATATTTTGGAGGTCCAACATGTGACCATTTTTACGGACCATAAGCCATTGCTGTACGCCTTTGTGCAACGCCGGGAAAAACTCCCGCCAGCTCAGTTAAACCAACTGTCTTTTATTAGTCAGTTCACCACCGACATTAAATATATTAAGGGGGAAGACAACGTCGTAGCCGATGCGATGTCGCGTGTGGACGCCATCGCCCTCGAACAGGACTACGAAGCCCTTGCCAAATCGCAGGAGACCGACCAGGAGCTATCTAACTTACGTCGTCAAGGCTCCAGCCTTCAATTAAAAGAAGTCGTGATACCTGGAACGAATGTCTCCGTCGCCTGCGATGTTTCCACGGGAAAGCCTCGTCCCTACCTGACTCTCCCTTTCCGTCGAGCTGCTTTCAACAAGCTACATCAACTAAGCCACCCTGGGGCACGAGCTACTACCCGCCTGGTAACTGATCGCTATGTTTGGCCATCTGTCAACAAAAATTGCAAAGAGTGGGCCCGCACTTGTGAACCATGTCAACGTGCTAAAGTATCGCGCCACAACTCTTCGCCACTCGGCAATTTCGACCTTCCATCTGGCCGCTTTCAGCATATACATATCGACATAGTCGGTCCCTTGCCAATTTGCAACGACTTTCGATATGTTTTAACCGCTATTGACAGAGCCACTAGATGGCCGGAAGTGTGGCCAATGCGCTCTATAACCGCGGAGGAAGTCGCTGAAACGTTGACTCGAGAATGGATCCCGCGCTTCGGCGTGCCATTAGTCATCACGACGGACCAAGGAACTCAATTTGAGTCTGACCTTTTCCGTCGACTGATGAGGCAATTTGCCACTAAACGAGTCAGAACGACATCATACCACCCTTGCGCGAACGGCATGATTGAGCGTGTCCATCGCCAACTTAAGGCTGCTCTTATGTGCCATCGTGAGTCGTGGGTTCGATCGCTTCCTTTCGTACTTCTCGGCATGCGCTCCGCCTTCAAAGAAGACCTGAAGGCTACAGCTGCTGAAATGGTATATGGGGAACCTCTTAGGTTACCTGGCGAATTGCTTGTCGTGACTTCTGACTCCAACATCATTAATGACCCTGCTGATTTTGTCGTGCAACTCCGACATAAGATGTCGAACGTACGCCCAATCCCAGCATCTCGTCATTCTCAACCATCTTCCTTTATTTTCAAGGATCTCTCATCGGCAACTCACGCTTTCCTCAGGGATGACACTGTCAGACGCCCCTTACAACCGCCCTACACAGGCCCGTACCAAGTCATCGATCGTGCCAGTGATGGCAAGACTATGACTTTGAATATCAAGGAGAAACGCGTCATTGTCAGTGTCGACCGCGTGAAACCGGCGTTCATTGACCATGTTACGGGTACTAATGATCCCATAGCCATCGAGACCCCCGTAAGACCTACGCAGGTAATTCACTCGCAGCCAATCTCTCCTCCTCAACCTACTCCTACACCTGCCGCAACTCCCACAACCACTACCACCAAAAAATTGCCATACACCACTCGGTCTGGCAGACATGTTAAGTTTAAGGATTTCCCTGACTATTGTTAAAGCGGCTATTTTTCTCCGTGGGGGGGTGGTGTGGCGTATCTAAGCGCCACCTCATCAGCCTGCTATTAGTTATTAAGTAGTTCCGTTAGTCTGTGGATCACCGCCCCGTCGCCAGCGCTCTGTGGCAGGGAGATTGCCTTTTCCCTTACTCTGCGCTCGCGACGGGACATCGTTACGTGGTCCTTACTTACTCTAGGATTTTAGGAGAGGACAAAAGATTGTATTAGTATTTTAGCGATTCCACCAATTTAAATAAAAAGTATTGTGTATTACAACTCTCCGGCCTTTTACTTGGAGCCACTACTCTGCACTTCCCTCCGAATAAGAAGCGAATTAACAGAAGGACCACCGGACGCTTCATCCACTTGTCCGAGGTCCCAAAATACTATCATTTTGAGAGTAATTATGCAAAATAAAAGCAACTTCATTGAAGAAAAATAAAAAAGAATACAAAAATAACCCAATGCCAGAAGAACAGAGTAATACAATTTAGTAAAACCATATACAGTACGCCTGCCTAACAATTTGAATACCTATTGTATATATATCGTGTTAGCTAAATGCAGTTGACCTAATGCAAAATATGATGTAGCTTTTCAATGCAAAGAGTGTTTTTTATTAACCTCACTATCACAGTATCTGTTAAGAATAAAATACATGGAGAAACTTTCCTAAATTCCCCTTTTGTCCAAGCAAATTGGACATCGGGCTTCGCCATCGCGTCGTCTAGATCAACAAATCGATAGTACCGAGCACGACCCTATTCATTAAGGCTCAAGTAAACTGCGACCAAGTTCCCGTCCGTCACTTTAGTGAGGTAAGTTCGCTGAGCAATTTGTGGCTTCCAAGTCGCTGCCACCGCTGTCTCACAAGCCACAGTCCTACAAGTTCTATGTGCAGTTATATATATAGAGACCTGCGACATTGTGTACGTGTCATATGGAAATGGACAGCTAATGAGCATGTACACACATGTATTTGTAATGTATTTTATTCATAAACAACATACATTGGGTTTAAATTACATTATATAAAATGTTAATTAAGAAAAGTAAATTTATTAAATTAAATTATTGCCTTAGTAGCTGAATGCAAATTAAAATAGTTGTAAAATGTAGTTTACAAGTTTTCGAAGCTAATTACTTAAATCTACAATACTTGTATTATATTTGATTGTTTTAAATATTTTTTATTTATTTTATTATTGTTATGTCAAATTATCTAACTACGACCATTTTATAATATTGGTGGATTCAAAATAAAAACATATGAATTTAATAATAAAATTCTATATTTATTTCTTAACAAATCTCTTTTGCCGAGGCCGAAAAGTAAGGTTGCCATATTTAAATTGATTATTTTCTCAAAATCTCATTTAAAAGTTTCACCAAGTTGTTTGAAACTGATATTATAGTAATACTCGGTCATTACGAACTGCGCTTGAACATGGAAACCACATTTAAATCCGCTTTACAGTCCTTATGAAAATCCAGACAATACCAACGTCATTCCATACACCGAAAGAAGCCTTAAGAGATAATCATACTCCTACATATACACAGATACAAAACTTTAATTACTATATTTTTAATATAATTTTTTGACATTAATATATTGAACGATAATAAGTAAAAAATCAAAAATTTTAATTAATAAACCTGTGAAACATCTACATTAAGATTTGAAAGGCCTAAGGTACCTAAAAACACCTCTTTCCATATGATTCTGGATACATTCTTTGTCACGGCACGGCACTTTTACAGCCGCCTTTATTTTTATAGTCTAACACTAACACAGGTTTTACAAATACCACACACACACACGTGCTGCTCAGAAAATTACAAACACATGTAAACACAGAAGTAAATCACCAGACTTACAGCGCATGCAAAATAATTAACCACCACAAAACATCGTTAAGCTTTTAAAACTGAGGGCAACTTCATTAAAGGGCTCCTAACTTTTGCAACACACGAGATTAGAAGACAAATTAGGGGTTTGGTGCTACTTCAAAGGGCCTTCTGGACGTTTGCACATAGTTTAAGCAGCTAATCAAATTTGGGACGCATCAAACAATGGTTCGGTAATCTTTCATCTTAAATGCTCTTTGTCTTAAGCGGGGGAAGTATTTATAGTTTTGGAGATTTGTTGCTTGGAAGCATTACAATTAGCTGTGTTTAATTAGGATATAAATAACGGGAACTTTTAGGCAAGGTTTAATGAATTCATTCATTTTTGTTATCTAGACAACAAAATGAAATTTTGTTTAATATGAGCTTTTTTATTAGCTATCTTTTTTAAGGTTGAATGAAACCTATAAATATATTTATCTTAGCAAATGAAATATTAATAAATATTGTTTGAAAATATCCTTAGCCAATTAAATTAATGTAAACTAAAAAAGGAAATATATCAAAATTAAAAACACAGTTTATCTATTTATTTTATGTATATTGGATAGGTTTGCTTTTGACCACTATCTCACTTGATAGTAAGTGATGGTGCAGTGTAGGATGTTCCAGAAAATGTTATTTTAATGGAGAAGTGGGATAGAAAGGGTTATTTAGGCAGGCGTGCTGCATCGTCATCATTTAACATCAGGAGAAATGTGGTCAAACGCAAGATCTATAGGCTCAAAAATAAGCTTATAAGAAACGAGTGTGCTTTAGACCATGCGACTGAACTAAAACTTCTTTAGTTTAGCTTCATCTATCGGCTGGTATAATTTTGTTTTTGCTTTGTTTAATGTTAATGTCGCCATCTTGACAATTGTAAATTGTCATTTTACCAGACATTCCAACAATATTTTTTCGTTTTTAACTTTGTTATGTTGAAAATGGAGATCTACGTGAACCAACTTCAACTTCCGTTCGCCTATCATTCATCAGCTTGCTCCACAAGTCAAGCGTTAAAAAGTCAACACTTATAAAAGTCGATGTAAAATTAGTGTCACATATCTCGCAACAAAATTAGTTTAAATCTAGCATATTACTAGGTGTCACTTGTGTCTAGAATGCGACTAGTATAATCACTCTCGCATTCACAGACAAGCAAATATGAACTTGTGATGAGCTCACATGCGGGCTGTTTGTATGTTTAATTAACTATTGTTCACGCGCTCGCTTTTTGTTTGTTAATTAACAAAGTTCTTAATATCCAAAAAAAACTTAAACTTAACACAACATTGCGGTACCTTAGTGCTAATATTATATTTTGTGATTGTAAAATGATTTTTTACGTAATTACTTAAAAAAAAAACCGTACAATATATTAAATTTAACTTTTAATATTCAATTGATTCTTAAAAGCTGGCGAAATTTAAAAAAGTATTTTAGTTTGGTTTGCTTTACAGAGCAGCTTCACTTATATACCAGTTTTTAGTAAAAAAATGTAATGTGCTCTAGGATTTTTTTCTCCATCTACAGTGTACGCTATCGATCTCCAGAATTTTATACAAAATGGAACAGTACTTATGGTGATAAAAGTCACAAAATAGAATAAGCCGACTACAATTATTATTAGATAGATAGATAGATGAACTCTTTATTGTATACAACAAATAACCAAATTACAAAAAAGAGAACAATTGTTTATATAAATCGCAACAATGGGCGACCTTATCGATAAAGGCAATCTCTTCACAGACAACCTTTGGATAGAGAGAATTTATCGAGGTGGTAAAGGACGAGATGCGCATAACCATTTAGTTTATATTAAGGGTATAATCATTGTAAATACTAGCATTTTTATTATTATTATTATTAGGATTACGATTAATTCAGTGAATGTTTCCTGGATATTTACTTAGATTTCTAACAATTAAATTGTGTTATTGTCACAAATAAGCCACGCGCCGCCCCTCAGGCATCATATAAAACTGACAAAAAGGGAGATCATAAAAATTCTATGAACTGAAAAAATCTTAGCAATTTTCGATAATCCCAGCACCTGTTATCTCGCTTTAAGCAAAGCAAAGCTATCACTTAAATAAAGATTACCACAAGATACAGAGATTCGATCAGTAAGCTCCTTACGCCGCCAATTTCTGCTGTGATTTGCTATTCAAGATGAAACTCTCACTTAATTCAGATGTAGATTCCTAGAAGTGATCGCAAGGTAATGTCAATTTTGTACTTTCATAATAATAATATCATAATAAATATCTGTGGACATTTCACACAGCGCCATCTAGCCCCAAACTAAGCAAAGCTTGTACTATGGGGACCAGATAACTAATACAATACTGAGATACATTTTGTTTGTAAATGCATATATAGAATACAATATAACATCCAGACACAGAACAAACACCTATGTTCATCACACAATTGTTTATCCTGGGTGAAAATCGAACCCACAATCCACAGTTCAGAAGGCAGGATAACTACCAACTGAGCTATCGGGCCAGTCATAGAATAAATAGTAATTTTGCAGTGTTGCAGCCATGCTTGAATCAAATGGTCTCACGTGCGACGATGGTAAAAGACCTGACGAAATGACTCTGGTTCCTTGAAAGATAGGGCGGCCTTTAGTGTGGCACGGTATTTGCGTCTACACTATAGCACCGTCATATCTTACCGAGACGCACGTTAGGGCCAGCGCCGCGGCTAAATCGGCTGAGCAGCTAAAATATATAGTAATCTTGGTAGCGGTTACATAAATATGTAATCGCTACCAAGATTACTATACATTTATCCGCTTATAATTATAATCCGCCGTTTATATATATCCGCCGTTTTAGCGGTTTGGTGTTGAGAGTCCGTGGGGACCGGGAGCTCATTGCGTTTTCTGTTTATCAGAGCGCCTGGTAGATGCAACGCTGGCTCTTATTTGATCATTGCTTTGAATCAGCACTGAAATTCAACGGGGCCATGCTGCCAGCATAATGGTACCTTACCTACTGGTAGTGGGCTGGAGCGTATGGACTATCATAGTCATCGCTGCTAGTACATAACAGTTGCTTGTTACAAAAAAAAAACACATTTTTTTATAGTAGGTAGGTTAATAGTATTTAGTAACTAGTAGTTGTTATATCATTATAATAGTTAAAGAATAAAAGCACTTTGCCCGTTATAAAAAAATTGCAGCTTTAGTGATAATATAAAAAATGTACATAGTGTGACCAAATGCTGGCACTTATTTGGCACAAAGAGTAGCATTTCAATTCGCTTACTGGTAGTAGGCCGGCTGGAGGTCAATATGGAGACTTTTTTTTGCAATAGGAGTAAAATTTCATTCAAATATGCGTGCGTGCGTGTGCATGTGCGTGTTTGTGTGCGCGTGTGTGTTTGTGTGTGTGTGTATGCGTGTGTGTGTGTGCGTGTGGGAATGTGTGTGTGTGTGTGTGTGTAACGGAAGACTTCAGGAAGACCTAACAGAAGCTTATGCAGTGCAATAAGACGATGCCATTTCCAGCATTCGATATTTACTATGACAACTACAACGTCCGCAAGATTGGTTATTTTAATATGCATCCAGGGTGTCCGAGAGATTCAACGTTTTAAATTGAGTCACGGTGTTGAATGCGAAACACAATTTAATCACAGTGTCCTTTCCTGGGAAGTAATTGCATAATTATTTCACTTTACAATATTAGGTCATTTTCAACCGCTCAAGGATGAGGAGGTTTATACGTTCGGAGATTTTTACTTTTTAATTACTTAATAATCACTGTAAAGTAATTGACCGTTTGACATCTCCTAAGGTTGCGATCTTTAAAACATAAATAACATAAAAGTAGTTTAGTTCGTATGAACTACACGTAGCTGCGTAGCAGTATATTGTAGCACCTTAATATTTTAATCACACTAATATCATGGAGGCGAAAGTTTGTCTGCGTATATGTGTGTATGTTTGACACGCCCAAATGGCTGAATGGAAACTCGGTACCAAAATAGCTAACACACTACACTGGATTAACATGTTAGCTACATTTTATACGGGAAAAGTGAAATGTTCCCGTGGGATGATTATTTTTTTTTAACTGCGGGGCGCGTTAGTTTCTTTTATTGTAAGGAATGACGTATGTGTGAATGTACGTTAGTAGCATAATAATAAAAATATGACTATTTTTTTTATTATTATTAATTTTTTTTATGTTAAGGAATGACGTGACGAGCTAACCGTTCGCCTGATGTTAAACGACACGGCTGCCCATATCAGCTGCAGTGTCACTCGGAACTCTAAAGTATAGAGCTTCGCGTGACACTGCACCGCGCACGTCACCTAGAGAAATCAGCACAATCTAGTAATAAGATTACTAAACTGTGAGATCAGATCATAAAGTCCCATTTGCCCAGTAATTTCACTAGCTACAGTGCCCTTCAAACCGGAACACAGCAGTGTTTGCACACTACTGCTTGGCGGCAGAATAACTGGCAAAGCGGTGGTACCTACCTAGACGAGCTTAGCAGAAAAGTCTTACCACGTAGTAAATGATAACTATGGATATGTAATGCATTCTAATTATTAAATCAATAAATGTGAAGGAGGCATATGTTTCCAGAACTGAATGTTGCCTATCCGATGATAATGGAGTCGAAAATTTTGTCACTTCTTTTCTTCTAAAAGTAAGTTCTTTGAATCTTTTGCATAATTATACATACTTATTTTTATAGGATAGACAGACAAACTAGCATATGGCCCGCAGTTACCGTCGCCTATAGACACCTGCAACTCCAGGAGAGCTGCCAAAGCGTTGCCTACCTTTGAAGACCCAACGTTTAAAGTGCCCCATGTTGTAGCTCAATAATATAATTGAATCTATAATAAACTGTTAACCATATTTATTCACTAAATTAAAGATTCAATTTAAATATAAACATGATACTAAACTATATTCAATTATTTGAAAAAGAGTAATATTGTAGGTAAAAAGGGGTCATAAATAAAACTCAGAATTTAGATCACCTTAAGCGGGAAGCGTATCCAAAAAGCTGGCAACATTCCCTCGTTAAATAGCTAGGCTAATTCGTTGGCTGGGGTATATAATATATATAATATAATATTCTATAATATACTATATGATATAATATACTTTGTTTAGAATCCTGTTATTCTTAAATAAGTACAACATGTTACTATAGACAAAGACACACTTGTACCAAAAAGATACTCCACAAAAATTACTAGCAAATACTTGAATGAAACACTGAATATCACAACCGCAGAACAAATGGGAATAGGTAGCCCGTAGGCCCATCGTCAATTTTCTACATAAAGCTGACTGTACACGAGCGTTCAATAATTCAGGCGTAGTATGTGTATAACGCTTTACCACAGTATACAAACTGTATATTTGATTCATATACGTATTTTTAATTAGAAGTAATTAAAGAAAAAAGATATACGTTTATTTAGGATATCACAGAACATTACAATAGAACACATAATAAATAATGTAATGTTGTTCATGATATAGCAAGATAGTAGTCAAATGAAAATAAAACCTCACAGTTCAAAAATACATTATTATAGAGCAAGTTAATTTTAAACGTCTGGTCGAAGCAACACGTGACCAAAATGATAGCTTCTACTTCGGCCAAAGATAGACAATTGCCATTCAACGTGGCAATGCGGCCTGCATATTGTGCACGTTGCCTACTGGTTTGTTAGATTAAGTTTTCTTTTTTGATTTGTTTTTATTTATAACTTAATGTAAAGTAAATAACATAATATTATTTAATAAACATAAAACAATAAAAAGAGAACTTAATCAAACAAACCACTACGACGCAGGCTAAGTGACCATTATGCTGGCAGCATTACCACGTTGAATGGCAATGCTCAATCTTTGGCCGAAGTAGAAGCCAGCATTTTGGTCACGTGTGGCTTCAACCATTGTGTTCCAGGAAGATGTGACGGCGCAAGGGTGTCAACACATGTAGCGTCCCACACCAAAGGCCACCCCAACTTCCATGGAATTAAAGTCATTCCGTCGAGTCTTTTACCATCGTCCCTAACGAGGCCATTAGGCTCCAAAATAGCGGCGCAGTTGGCGCTGGTAAAAGCCTTTTGAATGATATCGTTAAGACTAGCGTGGCGAGGAATCCTCCCGGCACTGCGGACGCAGGAAAGGCCATGGTGACCGAGCTGGTCGACAGCACTGCCACACTGGCAGCGGTGTGGAGCACAGCACGATGCGCCCAAGCGGAGAGATGCTGCAGTTCTAAAAGATGACGAATCCATCAATGTGCCAGTATTTAGTGATGGGAGAGCTTGCAGCCACAAACCTAATTCCCACTTTGCAGTGGCTAAGAGGCGGGCACGATCTTGAGCACGTGTGGACAAGTTGATTCCGTACTTGCTCGCAGAGCGGCCCATCCCAGAGCTTCTGTGAGGTAAGAGATTTAGGGACCTCTGTGTTAGGGCAGGCTAACAACCACGCGTTCCTGGCCTCGTCAAAAAAGGTAATTTCCATATTATCTAATGATGCAGCAAGAATTTTGAGGGTCAAAGTAAATGTATTTCAATCTGTTTACTGTAGGTACTGTTAATGTTTTTAGAGAGTGTTAAAAAGGTTTTGTGGTGGCTGTAGGCCACATACAACAAAGTCATTTGATGTTGAAGTAATTGCGACTTAAGGAAATGCTAATCTTTGTGATGGTATCTATGAGATAAGACTAAGAATAAGAATAAGATTTATATCAGCAAAAAATAGCAACGATAACAATATCATCCTTACTTAAGTAGGTATGTGAATTAATGAAATACAAATATATATCTATCTCGTATGTAGTTGCTCTACTGCTCCTACTCTGGTCTCCGTGACTGTACTCGAGCGTTCTAATCCGTATTTATTTCCCCGAAACAGCGGAACAGCTGGCTTCAGTTTGTGTCCGGAATTTATGTCCGGAGTCAGAGTCCTGCGGAACTCACGTACAGAGGTGATTTTCGGAATCAAACTAACCTGGAACAGAAATATAAATAAAGAAAAAATAATAATAAATATTTGTGGACATTTCGCACAGCACCATCTAGACCCAAAGTATGCAAAGCTTGTACTTTGGGAACCAGATAATTGATACAATACTTAGACACTTTTTTGTTTGTAAATACATACATTAAATACACAGACACAGAACTAACATCGATGTTAATCACACAAATGTTTGTCCTTCGAGGGAATCGAACCGACAGCCTAAAGTTCAGAACACAGGGTAACTACCAACTATATATCGGGTTATAAATATATTTTTATGAGTTGTTTTAAGTAAGTGTTCTGGAGTGGAGACCGCGAATCAGCAGACGTAGTGTAGGACGACCTGTGGCAAGGTGGAGCGATGACATACGCAAGGTAGCTGGCAGTACCTGGAAAAATAGAGCCGAAGACCGGGCTCAGTGGCGTGCCTTGGGAGAGGCTTATGTCCTGCAGTGGACTGATATAAGCCGATGATGATGATGATGAAGTAAGTATAAATAAATTTCTTATACTAAAATGTTTAACATAAGATACTTTTCATATTAAAAATTTCACGGAAACCGGAATGCTGTGATACCCCTAATTGAAAATTTGAACCATATTTACGATCTATCCACCATCTTGAGACAGGAATTAATCTCACCTTATCTCAACCACAAGGCTTAAACTGCTTTAGAAAGTTTGACCCAATTGTCATGCACACACTCTTGGCACAGACAATACCCGTTTGTCATGCACACTCACTAAACACGACGCATTCAAGTTTTGTTATGGTGTTTTGGTAAAACCAGCGTATTCCTAGTCAAGTCTTAAGTTGGATCACAAGTTTACAAGTTTTTAAATGTTTTTTGTTAATTTTTTTTTTCACATTTTTTTTAGTTTAGTTCACAAGTTAGATCACAATCATAAAAGTCAACAGGAAAACCTAGAACTAAAAATTGAACAAAAGAAAGACATCACTGTAAAGTTTCTTGTAGCTTTTTATTTACAGCCGTAATTATAGGTTCGGATCGGAATTTTCTGTTCTGCATTGTGTCGGATTGCTTGCACCAGTTATAGTGGGAAAGAGAACTTCTTTTGTTTTCAAACTCACATATTGTACCTAATAGGCTTACTATATAATATTTGACATTAAGCAATTTGTCATTTTATATGCTCAGTACAATACTTAATTTTAAGTACCTAATCTAACTAAAATAGCCTATTTCTCCTTTGACCTGCTAAACCACCACCCCACAGAGGCTGTCAAGTAAAGTAACTTGCCGAAACGCACTTTTTAATACACCACATAATAACAAAACAAGTATCACACAATTGAAATATCAACCCTGCAATTGCAAAAAATAAACAAACCTATCTTTTTAAACACTAGTTCCTCGAAACGTGCACCTAATAATTCAATTGATAATGGATTGGCCCGCATTCTCCCTGGAGCCATCGGGTAGACAACATTCTCATTTAAATAGTTTCCATGGCTCCAAGATACGGCTCGAAGCTGGCTCATAAATCACTGGAGTACCACGGACCTCCATTTAAAAAGTTAAGCAGCGGTGTTTTGAGTCTTATCTATTTAAGAACTTTGTCTGTATGTTGTCTGTATGCTGAAGATAATTTTATTTAATTAATTTTTGAAGGAAAATTTTCTTACACACGCTTGACCTGGGGTTAAGTTGGTGAGGCGAACGGTAGTTCTATATTCTTATATCTCCTGCTCTAAGTGAAGTATAGAAGGAAAGAGTTACGTTTTGTAGAGTTACTGTAGAGGCAAGAGAGGTGGAGCTAAAGAAGTTTTACTTCAACCGTGTGGCCTAAAGCTCTCGTTTTTTTAAAAATTATTTTTATATCTGATCAAAATAAAATACTTATTGAAAGTTTCTAATATACGTATAAATCCTTGAAACTTTAAAAATTATCAACTAGTATCTAGTTTGTTTTGCAATCTGGGGTGCTTATAAAAAACTGTTAGCTAGTCACTAATCTCATAGCTTTAAGTGATAAGACCGCCAATTGTGACACTTAATTCTTAAGTTTGTGACTGTAAATTGTTCCTACAATGTGGTGTTTCAATAAAGAGTTTTATCTATCTATCTATCTCATATTTACTTTATTTTGAATATGAATGTAACTTGATTATTAACTAAAGATTACTCGACTGTGAGATCAGCTCATAAAGTCTCATTTGCCCAGTAATTTCACTAGCTACACTGCCCTTTAAACCAGAACACAGTAGTGCTTGGACACTACTGCTTAGCGGCAGAATAACTGGCAAAGCGGTGGTACCTACCTAGACTAGACTAGAAAAGTCCTACCACCTAGTAAACCACATTTTATGATTGCGAACAAACTCGCGCAGTTATAACTAGTTCACTATTCATAGATGGATTCATAGACTTGGTAGAACCCTAACCCTGGCTCGTTAAAACCCTATTGATTTGTATTAAAAGTTGAAATCTGGGTTACGGGTTGAATGCTACCACTTCGCCGACTAATGATAAGGTTTGGCCTTTGATAGACGTTGATGGTTATGAATGGGCTCGTTACGTGGACGTTCTGATTTGGACATAGAAAAACAATTTTAAATAATTTAGCGTGTGATTAAACCTACTTGTTTTTTAAATTGTTATGTGGACCTATTTGTATAATATCACGTTTATGTTACACTAGAAATGCCCAACGGTTTCATTTAAAATTTACTCATTTCCCGCGGAAAATCTTAATTTTCCTGGCTAAGATATCCTACGTTAATTTTGGTAACGTAATCAGTCTGCTTCCTTTATCCACATCGATTTAGCTAGTTTAGTGTATTATCCAAATCGATTTAGCTACTTTAATGTGAAAGTCATACAAACAAACAAACAAACATACAACCAGACAATGTTTCACTTTTAAATGTTAAATGGCTATTTTTTGTTCAAATTTAATTACTATAGTCAGGCAATGAGAAAAATACTGATTGTCTAAAAAAGTGAAGATCATTCGAAGCTGCCTACCATTTTACAAGTAAACGCATTAATATGTATTTATCTACATTGCGCCTTGTTTCGCTTTTTAGCGTCACAATAAGCGCTACCTTGAAAGAGCTTAAAAAATAATATCATTACAAGTTAAAATTTTCATAATGGATCAAATGTTTAGTAAAAGTAAGAAGTGTACTTACCGCCCGGTGTATTAGCGGTACAGCACAAAAGTTCAATATTTTTCCTCAAGTATCTTTTTCTTATTAGTTTCTCAGACACAATTAGGTACGCTTACTGTTACAGACGCTTCCCCATTTACTTGAGATGCAGAAGGGTCGGTTTACCAACATTTCACAAGTCCACAAGCTTACATAATTAACACAACATTGATATAACAAAAAAAAAAAAAAGGAAAATTGAATTTAACAATTTTGTTCCATATAAAAATTAACGTGCAATGAATTTCAATGTGAAAACACACTTAATGAACTCGTATATCTACAAAGATATTTAAAAAAGTTTAGATAGCAAAGAGCTTAACTTGGTGAGTTGGAAACAGTGAGGTTAACATTCAATGTTTGCTAAATATATTTAAGAACTACGTATGATATCTTTGGAGATAATAATCTTGGAATCTTCAAATCCTATTTAGCTAGATGGAAATAGGCAAATTCTAGACTCAACAAGTATCATATAGACAAGTGTGTTACATCCTAGAACGCGTCATCACTACCATCAGGTGAGATTCTGGTCAAACGCAAGCCCTTCAATTAAGCATTAAGCGTCATTAAGCCCTCCATACCAGAAAACAAAAGATTTAACAACTCTACGACATATTATGGTTAGTTTTTAGAACTACCCTAATTTGTAATATTGTCTTGTGTTTTAAATATTAACAAGCACACAAACAGTGATTGTTATAACTGCATCTAACAACTAATGTGAAACCGGCCCTTCAAGTATTGCTTTTCTTTGTTAAAACAGTTTTGTGCAATCGATTTCGCACTTACACGTGGAGTGCTATCCTCTTTATGTAATGGACCTTTAGCTTATCCGTTTTTCTTTTTATTTTTATACTGGCGTTTGTCGTTTCACTGCCGTTTTTTTGATTCTATTGAAGGATAATATTAAAATCCTTCCTTCAACTTCCACTAGCTAAGTTGTGGAGTGTAACTTTGATACCAATGCAACAGGCGAAAATTCATTCTTATTATAAATTTCGTTTAGTATTTTTGTTTGTGGTAACTATTATCATACCATATAACTATATATATATACTAGATGGTAGGACTTTTCTGCAAAGTTCGTCTAGGTAGATACCACCGCTTTGCCAGTTATTCTGCCGCCAAGCAGTAGTGCGCAAGCACTACTGTGTTCCGGTTTGAAGGGCACTGTAGCTAGTGAAATTACTGGGCAAATGAGACTTTATGACCTGATCTCACAGTCTAGTAATCTTGTTACTAGATTGTGTTGATGTCTCAGGAGGACGTGCGCAGTGCAGTGTCACGAACTCTAGTAAAGTTCCGAGTGACACTGCAACTGATATGGGCAGCCGTGTCGCTTAACATCAGGCGAACGGTTAGCTCGTCGCGTCATCCCTTAACATAAAAAAAAATATATATTTGACATCTATATTCTACGTCTCTCTTCATCGAATTGTATGTAATTTGTATGTTTTAACTATTCAGCACTTAGCGTATTAATAATACGCCCAACGATCCCATTGGAACATAGTTCCTGGACTCTAACTAGGATTTCTAATATGTGACCCAAGAATTACGAGGACCATAGTCCCACAACACCCAGACTCAGAACAAGTACTTGCGCTTTTATATTTTGTGCACAAATAATTATCCTGTTGCGATAATCGAACCCGCTGCCTCCGGGCTTTGAGCTGACCTACTCAGTCACCACACCACAGAGACTGTCAAGTTTGTTAACTGATATTTTTGATAAAGAAAGTATACATAGTGCTCTGTAACATAGTTTCCGAATAAATCGTTAGTAACTTGAGTTATCTCGAACGAGCCCGCTCAAGTCCCACTGCGCTTAATACTTTACCAAACTTATGAACCGCAGTTCGGTTGTAAACCTTAGAACGTATGGAAACTATTCCTTGCTTGAGAACAAAGGGTTTACAACGAGTATTTAGGTTTAAAAGATTGCGGTTCGAATATCAACTTTATTGGAAATATTTGTTTCATAGAAAAGCAATTTATTTTTAAGTTTATAGCGGTTATTAAGTTGGTAGCGTAATAATTATAATTGACAAATACCTTGATATTTCAATGGCTAAGAATAAAACGTTTATTCAGATAAAGCAGATAAGTAAGAAAAATAATATCTTTTATGATATTTAATTAAAACATTAAGTTCTGGATCAAATCAAAATTAATTAATCCTAACAACCTTATCTGATTTAGAATGTTCATTTGCCAAGTAACTGAAATAAATGGAATTATTATCACTGAATAATTTGTAAGAGATCAGAAAACTTATTTAATTAATGTTAAATTATTCTAAAACAACATTAAATCCTATTAAGACGGTGGTATCAGGAATCTGGTAACTTTTCGCCTTTAAAGTTACAAAAGAAAAACGTTCTTGGAAATTTCGTCCGAAAATAAGCTGCCGCGGTCCCGGCGCGATTACCATAAAACTTGTTTAAATGGTAATATTAGAAGACGTCACCCACCACCATCGTCCCTCGAAGGGACTCTCAAATCTATCGACAGAAACACCTACACAAACCAATTCTCTTTTATCGAATTTTCCATCTGCGACTTTTTACTTCACATTGTTGGGAGGTCGTGTACTCTGTGGCGCTATGAGATGACGTTTCCATTTTTACGACTCGGGTCATTTCGATTTCAAGGTTTGCGGGTTTTCCGATGTCTGCTCTAATGGGAGTTGTTATAGAATTGTGAGTCACGATCCGGTTTAAAGTTTAGAAATCACGTAGAATAGATTTGTCTGCTGTGGATTTCAGATGAATTTGTATTGGGTGAGAAAGTTGAATTTCTCTATTAAAAAGTTATCGCCTCAGACTAGAGATTTCTATACAGTTTGCTAATGTCCATATTCGTTGAAACTTTACTTTGGTCACGAGTTGATACGGTATGGTAGTGAAAATAAAAGATGAAAAGTAAAGTGAGTGTGAATAAGAATTCACACGTAAAAAAATCAAAGATACAGAAAATTTTCGTTCAAAGCTCAAATCAGTTTCCATTATTAACTGTTCTTCTTGCTTAGGTGGTAGAAATTTTTAATTCATTCTAATTAAGCAAGACTAGGTATCACCACTTTGCTGCTTATTCTGCCGCCAAGCAGGAGTGTGCAAGCATTATTGTTTTGCGATTTGAAGGGCACGGTAACCAGTGAAATTATTGGGAAAATAAGATTTTATGACCAGGATCCTTACCGCGTTAGTCTGGTGAAGATCGTAATCGTGTTCTCTCTTGCTCGCACTCGTGGACTTGTATATTGGCGCGTGCAGGATGGCAGGCCGATTCCCAGAACGGTTACGCGGTAGGGGTGCTGATCTCACAGTCTATTAGTAATCTCATTATTAAACAGTCTTATGTCTCAAGATAACGAGCCTAGTTACAGGCGAAACTTTGTATTTTAGAGGGCATTGGAAGTGTTATAAGCACCGTGATGCTTTAAATCAGGCAAGCTCTTCACGTAATATATTTAAAATATAAATAAATAAATATCTGTGGACATTTCACACAGCGCCATCTAGCTCCGACCACAACAAACAACAACAAAGCTTGTACTATGGACTAACCGGATAACTGATCCAATACTTAGATACTTATTGTTTGTAAATATATACATAGAATACAATATAACAGTCAGACACAGGAAAAACATCGATATTCATCACACTAATGTTTGCCCTGGGTGGGAATCAAACCCACAACCTGCAGCTCAGAAGGCAGGGATACTACCAACTGAGCTAACGGGCCAGTTAAAAAAGTTAAAAGATCTTGGATATAGGAACTAGGATATAGTACTTAATATGGAGGTATTGCTTATGCATCTAAGTTACTTCAGACTAATATTATAAAGGCGAAAGTTTGTATGTGTGTTTGTGTGTATGTGTGTTTGTTTGTTATTCCTTCACGCTCAAACGGCTAAATGGATTTGGATGAAATTCGGTACCAAGATAGCTTATACACTGGATTAACATATGGGCTACGTTTTATCCCGAAAAAGTGAAATTTTCCCGTGGGATGAGCAAATAATTAAAATACTGTTTATCTGCGGGTGAAACCGCGGGGCGCAACTAGTTCTTCAATAATTCTTATTTGTGTGTGTACCTACATACAAAGATGTAATGTAAGTATATCTTAAGTTCCAGTTCGAGAAAGTATAGCAATAAGAGGGATAGTAATTAACCTGATAATATCCCGGGGGTGCAATGACTTACACGCTCGCTCGTGACCGGGATACCAGAGTCCGATCATAGGTACGTGATCATTGAGGGTATATTTTTGAATTATTTTTTTTTTTTACTAGGTGGTAGTACTTTGTTGCAAAGTTCGTCTAGGTAGGTACCACCGCTTTGCCAGTTATTCTGCTGCCAAGCAGTAGTGTGCAAGCACTACTGTGTTCCGGTTTGAAGGGCACTGTAGCTAGTGAAATTACTGGGCAATTGAGACTTTATGACCTGATCTCACAGCCTAGTAATCTTATTACCAGGCTGTGCTGATGTCTCAGGATGATGTGCGCAGTGCTGTGTCACACGTAACTCTTTTGGGGTTCCGAATGACACTGTTCTGTTATGGGCGGCCGTGGCGCTTAACATCAGGTGAACGACTGGCTCGTCACATCACTCAGTAGCATAAAAAAAATTATTGTGGCAATGTCGGAGAACATCTCTATTGGGTTGTTGGATCGAGATAATTGATTGTTTTTATTATAAATCTTTATTGCAATAAATAGTACAAATAGAGGACTTAATGTTAAAGCATTTTCTAATAGCGCCTAATAATAATACTCTAATAGTACTTGATAGCCTCTGTGGTATGATGGTGGAGCAGTTTGGCTCATAGCCCGGAGGTGGCGGGTTTGATTTCCGCAGCAGAATAAGTGTTTGTGCACAGAAAAAAAGCGCAAATACTTGTTCTGAGTCTAGGTATTGTGGGACCATGGTCCTCGTAGTTCTTGGGTCCTTATACACAGGGAATCCTAGTCAGGGTCCAGGATCTATATCTCATGATTTTTGGGCGTTATTATTATTTATTATTATTAAAACCAGTCATCCTCACGCGGTCTAAGAAAGAGGGATGTAAGTATTTAAATTCTATGAGTCATTAAATAATACGCATAAATCCTATTCATAATAATTAAAAAATCCCGAGGAATCAATTACAGATTATATACGTTTTATTACACTATAGGATAATATTAAATTAATTTATTATATTTCTCAGAAAAAACATAGACATCATTTGGTCTGAACAAAGTAAATTCAGCTAATCACAGCCCATAACGCTGATGAGCATCAAACCAAAGCTTCAATAAACAACATTTTATCTCACAAAAGCTCCGCAGAATGGCAAACGAGGCGAAATCCTTGCGACGCGACAAAATCCGCACGATCGCGACAAACAAAACAATTCGCCCGGGAATTAACGATTTCACTACAGAACGCCTCCCGCATAGTAAGACGTTGAGAAATTTAATTAGCACTCATTGAGATAATTTACTGGCTCCACAATAGGCTGACGGGACAACTAAACTTTCTCAGTGGAGACACGGACATACGGACTGAAAAGTTAGTTGGTAATCCGATGTTAAGGTACTGCGGGAACGAGTGTCTCCACTGGAAAGCATTGCTTAGCACTGATTAAATCATATGCTAAACGTATTGTTTTTTTCCTGAAATTCGATCATTAGTGGTAAATGAATAGGTTACAAATTTGTCAGCGGGAAAATTTTACGATTGGTGTTTGTTCAATACCGTCATCAAAAACTCTTCTTTACTGGTGATTGTGATTATAGCGCTTGTTATAATTATAATTGCGATTATAGCGCTTTTTATTATTAAAATTGTGATTATAGCGTTTTGTTATAATTGTGATTATAGCGTTTGTTATAACTATAATTGTGAATTTAGCGTTTGTTATAATTATAATTATGATTATAGCGTTTGTTACAATTATAATTATGATTATAGCGCTTGTTATAATCACAATCGCGAGATGTTTGTTTTTGCGAATGTTTTATTGATTTGTTAGCGTCTTCACAAGCTTGGGCTAGTTTAGTTATTATAATCTATTATTTTTAAACTAAGTACGAACAAGGTTAGTTTAAACGTTTATTTGTGAAAATGTAACAAACGCAATATAAGGAGAGAGATGGATTATAATATTATTATTTACTGACATTTCAAACTAATTCATATTTTTCAACAGTGTGTCACAAACTGAGAAATAAAAATTCAACTAGATTTATCTATTTATATTAGAATGGTATGTAACAAGAAAACACGCTGATATTATAAAGGCGAAAGTTTGTGTGTGGGTATGTATGTCGGTTATATTTTACGCTCAAATGTATGGACTGATTTGGGTGAAGTTGGCAAAACCGCGGGGCGCAGTTAGTCTTGAACAAACTCCTATTTATTACGCTAGTACAAGTATTCGTCAAACTAATTTATATTATTGAAGTAAAACTTTTTTACGCACGCTTAGCGAGTAAGCTGGTGAATGCGTAATGAGGCGAACGGAAGATGAAAGTTGCTGGTTTACGTAGATCTCCGTTGTCAACATAACAAAAAAAAAACAATTTACAATTTTCAAGATGGCGTATTATATTAATATTAAATAAAGTTATACCGGCCGACAGATGGAGCTAAAGAAGTTTTACTTCAGTCATGTGGACTAATGCACACTCTGTTGGCGACGACTAGGCTTAGGTGTTTCGGGAAAATAATACTGTGCGAAATATAAAGGAGCGGCAGAGTTGGCGAAAAATATATTAAAAAATTTAAAAAAATTACATGAAACTAAACAGACATTTTCCTCACTGTCCTAACAAAACGTTCTTAAAAACTAAGTATAGAAGGCAACCAAAGTAAGCTCTATGCTTCAACCTTTGTGTCGCTTTCACACTCGTTTTAGCAAATACGTTTAGAAACATTTTAGGTCATCGCAAAGGCTAGCTCGAATAATACCTAACTCTATCTCCTGCCGCATAAATCTAGTTACAATTAATCACGCAACATCTAATCCCCGTAACACAGAACAAGGTCTACCCGCATAACTTGGGCCTAAGCCTTTGTCCAAATAACCTTTTCTATTTAAATAATGAACTAGGTAGCACCCTTTGTTACTGGCTCTTGTCAGTCTGACCACATCACACGTGGCATGTTCAACAACGCACGACATTGCTTGGTTTTTAATTTACGTCTCGCGCACACTTTTTGGAACTTAGTTGCTCTGAGTTGCAATCGTTTAAATTAAGTTATAAAATTTTTAAATTTTTAACCCTCAAATAAACGAAAGTGCTGTAAGTTTAGTGTGTGTATCTATGTCTTTGTGGCATCGTAGCTCCCGAACGGCTGAACCAATTTTGATTTTTCTTTTTAAGGTGTGAGAGATTTTTAAAAGGTGTCTTGATCGAGTCTGAAGATTATCAGCTCTTTTCTAGTTGCAAAAAGGAAGGCCAATTTTTTACGTATTAAATTGTTATATGAAGCCACTCAGATTGTGATGGAGTATAATGGATCTTTGTTTTTAGCGACCAACACTAAATAATAATAAATATGTTTATTTCAAAAAAGATTACATAATACTCACGCAAAATAAAAGATATTCTTTGTTTCATTCATTTTGAAATATTGTCAATCTTCTTCTAAATATACATAACTCAAAGGTGACTGACTGATTGACTGACTGACATAGTGATCTATCAACGCACAGCTCAAACCACTGGACGGATCGGGCTGAAATTTGGCATGCAGGTAACATCTACCTGTAACATCTACGTAGGCATCCGCTAAGAAAGGATTTTTCGAAATTCCACCCTTAAGAGGGTGAAATGCGTGGTTGAATTATTTTCCCATAGGCAACACCACGGGCGAAGCTGCGGGCAGAAGCTCGTACAGAATATTTGCGACATCTCTAAATTGTTTACTGTTGGTGCAAAAAGAACCGAGTGTGCGACGGCATTAAAGCGTAATGGCGTTAGACTATAAGATATGTATGAAGGAAGTATACTATCGTAATTTTAGTACACCACAATGCACTTGACTGTACTTAGTGTGGAGGAGTTCAAGGATTAGAATGGATGTGGCGAATAAATCTTCATTAGATGTAACATGCTGTGTGTCGGGAACAAGTTATATGACATGATTCGAGATTGTTTAATACGAGGTTATTATTATACATGGTCTATTTGTTTCTCTTGATGTACTTGAATCCCTTGACGTTTGCAGCGCTAGTTCAGAGTTTAACCCTGTATTTGATTGCTATGCGTAATTTATTTTACTCTCTGAGCACATATAAGTTTCAGTATTTTTTGTTTGGGATGAATTAAAATTTACCAAAAATATAAATTATATATCTGAAATTATATTTTCCACCTAGAAAATACTCGTATTAGCATTAATAATATAATTTTATTGTTTTTTTTTTTTTTAATAAAGACATGTTTTAGAAACTTCTCAATTGTTTTAAATTTAATCAGAAGGTGATTCAAGTTTTGTGTTTTATTTATAGTTTCTTTTTATTCACTACGATTTGCGCACAATTTATTTATTTATTGCTTACATGGTACTAAATACTTAAACTAACTAAATATATCCTCTGACAAGCGTGTTGCAATTGTTTGTTAAGGCAAATATACTTATTTAACACCTAACTCATCTTCATTCATCCATCAGCTCATCAAAGAGATTTGTTTCTTTGTTAAAGCTAATCCAATTTTATTTCATAAGTGCAGTGAAATTATTACACGACAAAAAAGTATTAAATTTACAAACCTACTGCATCAACCTCCTTGTCGGTAAGATATATATAAGAGAAACGTTTATAATATGTGCATATCAATTTATAATTGTATACTATGGTATATGGTGTCATATGTGACATAAAAATTTTAAAAGGCAAACTATTTAATATAACTTTGTATGACTGGTTGTTACAACACGCATTTCATAGTGTTAAGGAATTCCAAATGTATTGTAGCAAAAACATTATTAAATATTTGCACACTTGCATGCAGGTTGAACACAAAATGTCTAATTATTTTAAGTAAATTATGTCAACATCTCTCAAAAACTGTGTTCTAGCAAATAAATATTTGATTTGATTTGATTTGATTCAAATAGTTATTTTTTAACAATTTCATTATGGCCAAGATTCATGTAAACAATAAGTACTATATGCTCGGTTGGTGTTTAAAATGTAACCGTGGTTGCAAAATCACTTTTAGTACAAAGTTGTGCATAGACCACAGTTTTGCACTAAAGTTAGAGCTTAGTGCTAAACTGCGGTCTAAGTTTCTACAGTGTTATTTTGATTTAGTACGCCCGTAGCGGGTTGTATGTTGGCCATCAAACTAAATAAATGATACCTTATGAAAGTATTCATAACTTATGCCCGTCTGTACTAAAGTCTACTAAATAAAACTTAGCTAAGAAAAACTTTCCCCTGGGTTCTCGTATACTTATTATTTTTATGGTATTGAATGATGCGTGACTTAACCTGATATTAAGCGACAAGGCCGCCCATAACAGAACAGTGTCACTTGAAACTCTAAAATATAGAGTTTCGGGCGACACTGCACTATTCAAATCATCCTGAGACATCAGCACAAGTCTAGTAATAAGATTACTCGACTGTGAGATCAGTTCATAAAGCCTCCTTTGCCCAGTAATTCCACGATCTACAATGCCCTTCAAGCCGGAAGCTTGATCTGAAAGGGTGTTAATCTATCCCAAAAGTTCAAACTACGTTTGTCCAAAAACTTTTCGGAATTCGTAGTTTTCCATTGAAGGAATATCATGTACCTAAAGTTTACATCATAATTTTATTCAAGAATTTACGAGGCTGGCCTAGCAATACTGATTTACTTGAACTGTTTCCTTGATGCTGATCAGAAATGGTATTAGGGTTGGCACTAAAACTATTTCTAGGCTAAAACTACAAACTGAAAATAAAGTTCAATATTCGACAGTGGTGTAGTGGTTGAGCAGGGCGCATCATAATCCAGAGGCTGCGGGTTCCATTCCCGCAGTAGGACAAATAATTGCGCACAAAAAAAACGTAAGTACTTGTTCTGAGTCTGGGTATTGTGGGACTATGGTCCTCATAGTATTTAGGTCCCTAGATATAGGGAATCCTAATGATGGTCCAGGAGGTATATGATCGTTGGGCATTATATTAATATTAGTAATTCACCCAGACAGGAAATAAAGTAGCTTATCAAACATTTTCCCGCACTCAGCAGATTCACCTCAAAACCGAAATTAGCTGGAGTCAACCGCAATCAATAAGCCTCCAAGTGTCGTCGAGATGGAGTTAAAACAGACTTCCCTTTATATTGGGGAAGGTCGAGCACCCTACACCGCGTAGACAGCCCTTGAGCCGGGCATGGTTCAATACACGCACATATTACGACTACTGGATGGAAAAATATTGACCCGTAAATGAGAAATAGCTTAGAGCTAGGCGGTAGGACTTTACTGCGAAGTTCGTCTAGGTAAGTACTACCATTCTGCCAGTTATTCTGATTTCAAGCAGTACTGTATTCCAGTTTGAAATGTACTGAAGCTAGTGAAATTACTGGGAAAATGAGACTTTATAACTTTATAAGCTAATCTCATAGTTTAGTAATCTTATTACTAGACCATACTGATGTGTCAAGATGACGTGCGCAGTGCAGTGTCACGTGTAATTCTATACATTAGAGTTCCGAGTGACATTGCAACTGTTTACTAGTTTCAAAATCTTTCTATGTTACGAGTATAATTTTATTTTGGAGAAATAAAATATAGTAAAGAATTCAAATAATATATAATGTAATGTAATTTTGTTTCTATAATGTTTCTTTGATGATTCTTATCTACACTTCAAGTATTTTATTATAAAGAACGAAAAATGTCAACAGAATTAAAACAAATTCAATCAGTAAAGTACAAAAAGGCGATAAGTAACCATGACCCAACGTTTTTGTCCATTAACAATTTATATAGTGCCTTTATCACGTAGGTTTGCTCAAGAAGCTCGTTTTACTAATGGATTTCTTTAACACTTTCTTTGAATATTCCGCTGACGTACTTTACCGCATTTCGTTTTGTTTCTTTTTAACTACACTGAAAAGGTTATCCGTAGTTTCTTATTTAGACAAAGGGATAAAGTATGAAAGTATTAAGGTGCTGAATGTATTACTGACTTTTGCTTATTTTTCATTAATTTTTTATGTTAGTGAATGGTGTGACATGCTAGACGTTCACACCTGATGTTAAGCGACACAGCCGCCCATAACAGAACAGTGAAACTCGGAACCTTAAAATATAAAGTTTCGCGTGACACTGCACTGCGCACATCATCCTGAGACATCAGCACAATCTGGTAATAAGATTACTTGACTGTGAGATCAGATCACAAAATTTCATTTGCCCAGTAATTTCACTAGCTATAGTGCCCTTCAACCGGAACACAGTAGTGCTTGCACACTACTGCTTGGCGGCAGAATAACTGACAAAGCGGTGGTACCTACCTAGACGAACTTTGCAGTAAAGTCCTACCACCTAGTAAAATTATTAAAATTATTGTGTGGGATATGAATTAGGTCGTAACTATCATAAAGCGTACAATGAGGTCAGTCATTGTTTGATCAGTGAGCTATGATCCAGTATCGGTTGCTGCTTCTAAATCATGAATAGGCATTGGCTTAGCAATTGCACGCAATGGCTTAATTACACGATATGCTACGTGAGTCGATGAATCATATTTTCAGTTTGATATCTAGGCCACTGGCTAGGCTTTTTTTCACCTAGGGATACTGAGTGGTTTTGAAGTTTCGGGATAAATGATTTTATTACACTGTAAAAGTAAAAATAAATTGAATAACTTGAAGACAGGCCCTCGAAATACTCTTGCTTCTGATAATATTAATCTAATAATTTAGATGAAAAAAGTTAGAAACGTTATAAATTATTTATTAAAAACTTAGCATAGTTGAAATAATTTATCTTACGATAAACTACTTTTTTCTTAATTTTAGTATACATAAATATAAATTGATGTTTAAAATTATTATGATTACTTATTATGATTTATATTGTATAACATTATTTTGTGATATCTTACAAAAGGTAAATAATAAGATCACCGCGTAGAATAAGACCTAACCAACACAATTAAGGAAATAAATATGAATACACTAAATGGATCTGAAAATAACCCAATAGGTAATGTAGGTATGATTACTGTTTTATGGGTAATGTCTGTACACACACAGCGTCTGCTGACGAAGACCTCTTGCCAAACTCAAGAAGCGGATGTCTCGTCTTTGTCAAACCCTAGATATTCGCCCGCCACCTCGTATAGCGGTAATACACACCACCTATGCTTTAATACGTACATCTATCTACTTCGTATATCTATCTACTTGAAAGCCTTTGTGGTGTGGTAGTTGAGCAGGTCGACTTATAACCCGGAGGCGGCGGGTTTGATTCCCGCGGCAAGACTATTATTTGTGCACAGGAAAGTGCTGGTACCCAATAGTAAAGTGACATGTCGTAATGTGTTAGAAAAAAATTAGAACATCTAACGATGGTAGGCGTTTAATACCTTAATCTATATAATCATAAAGTCGCTTTTCAACGCTGAGTCGAACGTTAACGTTTTTTTACTACAGATTCAAAAGCACAAGCTAGCAGTGTATGTTACCAGTTAAAAATTAGACAAAATACTCCAAGTAATAAAAATGCCCAAAACTAACTAACAGGCACTTCGGTAATTACTAGGCAGTTTATGTAGCAAAAGTTATCAAACCTTTTTCTTTGACTTGCTACTAAAACTCTACCTAAGGCTTTCTTTTAAAACCTGATAGTAGGTACTTTAGACGTGATAATACTACTCCTTTTCGTTTATCTTTAAATACAAGACTTTCTTCATTATGAGAAGGAAAAGTTGCGGTCAAGATAAGCACGTTCGCTTTATAAAATACCTACCTATTACTTTAAGATTAAACTAATTAAACTATTACTGGGAACTCGATAAAGTCCAGCCTCGTTTAAGTTTTTCTGAACTTTCCCTAAGCTTTTACCGACTTTTGTTTTTATTTTATTGGCTGTTTAATTTTTATACCAACTATAAAAGCGTGGATGTAATTAAAACTGAAAGATGACGTCCTTACATTCACAATGCCCTGCATTAACAATCGTTTATGATCCGTATATGATTTTTTTATGTGAATCGCACCACTTTTGGAAGGCTGCTGCTTTTTTTTTCTTCTTTTATTTACATGTCTATAAGAGTTTACAGGGAGTTTTGGCGGGAAAACGAAGAAGATCGCGTCACCACATTGTATTATTTTTCAAAACTTGTGTTGTGTGTTTGTGTGATTACAGGCATAAGTGTGGGAAAGTGGTATAATGATGGTGAAACGTTTCATGTTGTGTTGTTTCCAAAACTCCATAGGAGCTTCTGGTAAAGTTGCCATCACTTTACTAGGATTATGACTTGGCTAGACTAGTATATGACTTAAAAATAAAATAAAATAAAATAAATAAAAATGTACTTTATTGCTTTTTTTAAACATAAAATAACAACATAAAGATCACAATTATTATTATTGGAAGCAAAAGGGATGACTTCAGCGTTGTGCAGCATGTACGTATGCACGTGCACGCTGCGCTGTTTTTCAAGCCACCCCTTGCTCGGACTGATGATCGCCGAGAAGAGAAATCCGGTACAAGCGGGTATCATCGCCAATACCTTAGTGTACATTAACCGCAATATCCAAAACAGCTTTTTATGAAATAATATAAAATATAAAAATATGCATGAAAAATTATTATGATGAAAAGAAAAATGAAATCAATTGTGTGTGTGTGTATGTTTGTGTGTGTGTGTGTGTGTGTGTGTGTGTGCGTGCGTTTGTGTGTGCGTGTGAGTGTGTGTGTGGGTGGGTGGGTGTGTGGGTGTGTGTGTATGCTTGCGACCGACCGTGTGAATGTGACGGTGTGTTATTGTGCACATGTATAGATTGTGTATGAGTGAAGTAGAGTGTGCGTGTTAGTATGTACGAAAGTTGTGTTACTTCTGCGGCTTAAAAGTTGCCTCATAATTTTTTCGTTGTTGAAGAAACAAATTCCGTTTTAGTTTAGTTTTAAACGAGTGACTACAGATTTTTTTTCTTAAAGGCGGTGGTAGGTTGTTCCATATCTTCGACGTACGATACTTGAAGCAACCTTGAAACCCGGCAGTACTGTGTTTTGGGATTGCTAGCATGTTTTGTGATTTCGAACGTGTGTTTAAATGGTGATGAGCGTCCTTACTAAATACGAGCTTTTCAAATAGGTATTCAGGCTTTTTATTCCAAATAACCTTTTGTACGAGACATGCTAGGTAAAGTTCTCTTCTAATCTTCATATTTAGAATACCTTTATTTACAAGATAAGGCGTGACATGCGCTCTCCTTGGTATGGTGAAACAGAACCGAGCGCATGCATTTTGCACTCGTTGGATGGCACATTCTGTCTTAGCCCATAGCCTAGGCCCGTACACCGCACTGCAATAGTTAAAGGGAGAGAGCACCAGAAGGTCACAAAGTAGTACTCTTATGTCTTCCGAAATATGCTTCCTTATGGAGTATAACATTTTTAATTTATAAAATGCATTTTTTATCTTATCATTAATATGCTTGACAAATCTCATTTCACCGTCCATAATTAAACCCAAGTTTCGCGCGTCTGTTTCTATGGGTATGTCTACTCCATTAATAGTTAAATTAGGATTTTGACAGGAGACTTTACTAATTTGAGTCTTAGTACCTAGGATTACCACTTTGGATTTGGCTGGGTTGAGAATCAAATGGTTACGCGTAGCCCATGTATATATCTCACCTAAGTCTTTATTAATTAGTGACAGAGCACGCGTTGTATCCTCAGCTTTAAAGCTATGGTAAATCTGCGTATCGTCCGCATACAAGTGATACTTGCATGTCTTAATGTGGTCAGGCATATCTGCCGTGAAAATAGAAAACAGGATTGGACTTAATATGGACCCTTGCGGTGTCCCTCTAGGTATGTTTTTAACATTAGAGATGTTTTTACTCCCATCCGGATTTTCTATCTCCACGTACTGTTCACGACCAATTAGGTAAGTTTTAAACCAGTTGCATGTATCTACAGTGAACCCATAATATTTTAGCTTAGCTATGAGTAGTTCCGGATCCAAACAATCAAACGCGCGTGAAAAGTCCAATAACACAAGCACACTACTAAGTCCTTGGTCAGACGCTGTTACCAAATCGTCAGACACTTGCAAAAGAGCTGTTTCAGTACCATGATTTTTTCTAAATCCAGATTGGTACTTAGGTATTATATTCTGTTGCTGTACAAACTTTTCCATCTGATCATATACTACTCTCTCTAGCACCTTTGACAACACCGGGAGAATACTTATAGGTCGTAAGTCCCTTACTTCTTCAACGGAATTGGATTTAGGAATAGGTTTTACTAAAGCACGTTTCCAAGCATTTGGAAATTTGTTTGTTAGAATAGAAGTATTTATAATGTCCGTAATTACTGTTAAAGTTTCTGGTAACGTTAATTTTATCATCTCCGCGTTTAATTGATCGTAACCAGTAGCATTCGTATGGATTTTCAGAATAATTTTACTTATAGCTTCCTCTGACACAGGGCTTAGGGAAAACGGGTCATTTGTTTTATTATTTGTATTAAAATAGGTTAAAGTATTAATATCGACTTCGCCATCACCTGGGATATTCAAAAAATGACTATTAATTAATTCAGGGTCCATTAGATTATCCGGTATACCCACGAAATTACCATCGCCAATGGTTTTAGATTTTTTTAAGTAGCTCCACATTTTTTTAGGTTGATGTAAATTTTTATTTATGTAGTGAGTAAAGAATGCTGACTTTTCTCTCTCTATTGCTCCTGTAACTAAATTCTTTAGACTTTTATAATAATTTTTAGACGAGTCGGTCTTCTTAGCCTGAGCTTTGACTAAAGCTTTATCTCTAAGAGACATCATAAATGTTATCATATTAGTGATCCACGGCTTGGGTACTTCATTTTTCCTTTTTCGTTTACGTGGGGCGTGTTTGTCAAATAGTTCAATAATTACATCCTGAAATTTCTGTATCTTGGACTCTACATCGTGAATTCCTATAATAGGTTCCCAGTTTATTGACTTTAGGTCCAAATCAAAGAACTCATGATTTATATCACTTATTGAACGTGACTCTATATAGCGTGCAACTGACTTATTTTTTTTAATATGGAAGTCACACAGAATCATAGCGTGATCACTCAAGCACCTGTTGTGTAAGATAGTAACTTTTTTACATCTCTCAGGTACATTCGTAATTACAAGATCTATTAAACTTTTAGACCCGTCTGTTGTCCTAGTAGACTCGCTAACTAGCTGAACAAGATTTTGCTGCGCGCAGAACATTGACAGCTCTTTAGCTTTTGGAGAGTCCGGCTTGAGTAAGTCCACATTAAAGTCGGTCAATAAGCAGACATAGTCACAGTGAGCAAACGTGCTCAAAGAGTCACTCAATGCATCTAAAGCAGTAGAAACTTTTACACTCTCTGGTCTATAAGCCGTGCCCACTGCCATACGAGCCCCTGGCAGCGTCAACTCCAACCACAACTGCTCTAATTGGGAATCCGGGTGAGCACGAACTCTAGCACGAAGGCCCTTTTTTATATAGAAGCCAACTCCACCTCCCTTTTGTATTGATTTTCGAGCTCTATGTTTAAGTACATAACCTGGAATATTCGGTGCTAACATTTCTTGACCGTCTTTGATCCACGTCTCATTGAGAGCCATTATGTCAGGTTTATTTGTCACCATACTCGCTTCTAGCTCATCCCTACCTGTGTTGAGTGAGCGTACATTCAAAAGACCAAATTTTATGCGCTTATTGGTTGTATTAACCATTAAAATCGCACATTTGTAACTTGACTTGATGACTTGGACTGTGACTTGACTTGACACATACAACATAAATATGTTTAATATAAATTAACTTGAAAAATTAGTTACTTGACACTGGCTAAATACATAAAAGTGTGGTGCCAAAACGAAAAAAAAAAAGAGTTTACAGGACACGTGAGATTTTTTGGGGTATTTTTATTTTGAGCAAGGTGCTGAAACTAGAAAACTATTTTGCAATTATCTTATAAAAAGCTTAAATGAAATAACTTAGATTTTTAAATTCAATATTTCCCAAGTTATTATTAAAAAAAGGGAGGACTTTTGATATTGACGCGGGAAGCCTAAATTTATACAATGATAATATGGCAGTTTAAAAAAAAACTTCAAAACATGGATGACGTTTTATTTTTGTCTATTTGGCTCATAGCTAAAATTTTAAATTTAAAAAAAGCAAACGATACATACGTGTCTGTAATTATGCAACTAATTTTTGATACTTCTAATAAAAACGGGGGTTGAAAATTCGAAATCTTATTAGGTCAAAGAACTTATTTACTTCTTTTTGCTATATAAGGCATACAGAACGTGTGGCTTTGTTATTGTATGAAATATTAGAAGTTGAGACATAAGTTGTAAGATAGTAAGAATATAATCAATAAGTATTAAATTTCGATTAACCTGGATTTTTAAAGAGAAATTTTGTGTCATGAATTTTGAGTCTCTCATTTTAGTTTTAATCTAAATAATTAACAAGAAGCTGACGAAAGCCTTTTAATCAGTCTTTATTTTTAAAAGGTATATTTTTCAGTAGCAGTAATTTCTGAAAAGCTTTAGCAGAGCTTTTAAAGGCGATCGTAACTCGTTAATTGCCGGTTTAATGACGTCCCTTAGTGCTTTGTAATTAGGATGTGCTATATCAAAAGTTTATTATGCACGTAAAAAAATCATAGGCCTTTACGACTGCATTTAATTATTAGGAAATTATAAACAAAATGTAAAGAATTTCTTTTTCGTTTCCTATAAGCCACGCGGGCGAAGCCGCGGGCAGAAGCTAATAATAAATATATTTTTTAGTTAGTCGTGTGGTTTACGTCTGAAAAAAGGCATCTGCACCTGTTCCCGAGGGTGATGTAAGGAAATATCCAAAGAATGGGCAGCAGCATTCTCCTCGGTACATTAAAATCTTCTGTCATCATCAAGCGGCCTGCCATTAGTGTGGTGATTACGAAAAAACCCCCAAAATGGCGGTTTATGGTGGAGCCATATGTTCCGGCTACTGATGTGATTTTATTTATTCAGTGAGAAGGTCTTGATTTATTCATTAAAAATAGAGCTGCAGAATGTATTACAGTCTTACATAGGTAACAAAAATAATAATAACAACAGTAAAATATTTGTTATTGTAACTTACCAGCGTCTCTGTTTCATGAAAAATATAATCTGGAAGTTTTTAAGGCAAGAGTGAGCCGGTATTTTTTTTAATTTTTGTTTTGGCTCCACACTTTTGTGTATTTAGCCAGTTTCAAGTAATTGATAATTTCTCAAGTTAATCAATATTATATGTATGTGTCAATTCAAGTCATACTCCTAGTAAAGTGGTGGCAACTTTACCAGAAGATTCTATGGAGTTTTTGGAAGCAAAACGAATTAAAAAGTTTCACCATCATACCACTTTCCCACACTCACGCCTGTAATCCAGCATTTATCGAATAAAATGCCACCAACTTTATGCACTAACACTGAAAATAACACAAGTTTTGGGAAACAATACAATGCGGTGACGCAATCTTTTTCGTTTTCCCGCTAAAACTCAGCCGTTATCTTGTAGGCAAGCATCTTCCATCGTCAACTGCGTTGTCACTTACCATCAGGTGAGACATTGGACAAATGCAAGCTTATCAAATAAATAAAAAACTCATTTTAAAAATAAAAGCAGATGTGGGATAACCTAACGAGCACTTTTTCAATGCGGAAAATTCACATTCAGAGAATCTTTGCTCGCTTGTTAAGAGGGTGATACATGCAAACTCGAGAGTGCGAGTCAAAACGTTAAGGGCATAAATGTAAAAAAATATGGCGGAGAATCCTCGACGTTTCCAAAGTAAGTTTGCTTACATGCTTAAACAAATGTTTTCAGACGCAGTTCTGAGAATGCTTACGGCGATCTTAAGACGCTTGCCTTTAATGTTGTGACGTACGTTACGTTGGTTTTTTTAAGAATACTGGCTTAAGTGGCTTTGCTGTTTATATTTTTTGGTGAAAGAGTGAAACTTTCATACATTACGTCCCAAGTATTGAGCCAACACGGTGACGATGGCTTAAATAACTTTTGATATAACTTTTTAAATTAAAATTGTATCAGACGTGACTTCGAGGAAGTTCATCTTAAGTATATGCAATATCATTTATCCCGCAATATTTGACTAATTATAATTTTGGGCTGTAAAGTATCTGTATAAAAGTATGTAGGTAGTAAAATGTATTAATTGAATACAGTTAAATGTAACCATACGGTTAGATTTAACTGTAATCAATTATATATAATAAATAACCATACGGTTAGATTTAACTGTGAAAATTTCAATAATAAGTGAAAAATGAATAAGTGGAAATTTATATAATATTAGTATTAATATTATAGAAATTTTCACTCTTTCTGTCTCTCCGTCTGTTTGTTTTTCATTACACGACCGATCTTGATGTAATTTGATATTTCAACTAGAAATTGGTTCAAAGGGTGCTTTTTACCGACAAACTACAGTTTATAGCTAGACCGCAAGCAGTTTGTGTGTGTGTTTGAATGTTTGTTACCATATATTTGAGTAACTACTAAACCAGTTTCGATGAAAGTTAGTATGCAGGTAGTTTACACGTTGGATGAACACATATGATATTTTTTATGCGAAGATAAAACCGCAAGGCGCAACCGGTACATTCAAAGAAATAAAAATTAAACTTCAAAAATTTTTCAGTGACAAGGTATACATCTTAGTGATTGACAAAGGTCTGTGTTTGCAATAGACAGCTGAGTTTTTCAGGTACTATTAACAAGGTGATGATTGACGCTAAGGGCCTCCTTGTTGTACTTATGTCATTAAAATGTCAACTGCAGTGACAATGGATGAGCTGTTAATAAGGGTCAATTGACTTCAATCACGATTCAGGCATAATCGTTAAATGTAAAGCAAAAAACGAAATTTAAAAGTGATATTTTACTCCGTGGCTGACTAAACAATTTATTTGTCCACAGAATAAAATTTCTTTTCCATGTACATGTACACAAATAAGTTTGTAATCACTGCTCTACAACTCGGCCAAGAATATGCATGTAATGAGTTATAATATGAACGCAAACAATTTCAGATGCTGTATTGTAAGATCATTTTATATCGTTGTTTAGGCTTACGTTTACCTGAGTCAAGCGACGACGTGGAAAATTGTGTAGCACACTACTTTATTAAACACCTATTCACTCTTGACTTGAACGCTTCCATTCCATTCCACGCTTTTGCATTACTTATTGTAAACTGACAAAACGTTTTCATTGTGTCAAAAAAAGCAAATCGTAAACCACAAATGTTTCACAAGCATATGTCTCCAGTTCATAATCAGGCCGATTCCTTTTCTAAAAAAAGGTTTCAGTCGGCAGCACACACGGGCGTCGTGAAGGCCTCTCAAAAATTCATCGCCCGTCTGGTGGCTGAATGGTTTCCGCAGACGGCTTCGTCGACTTCTCAGCCGTTCCTGTAATCTACTTAATAAGTAATCCTGCAAGGCCCTTGGCATCGTTCGCTCTTATTACGTTTAGATAAGACTATTGTATGGTGCAGCCGTTTGTGATTCGCTTCAGGGGCTTTTGCTAATGTGGGAAGGTTTTTTCAGGAATGTGAATTTTTTACAGGGCGAAAAGAATGCTTTACTCGTCTGAATAAATACTTTTTCATGATTTTACCAGCAAACTTTTAAAATGTATAATACATTTTAGCTTATAATAGTCGATAATCTTCTAAAACCAAATTTAAATGATGTTAAAGTAAGATGTTTTTTGAAGAATGCGAATGTATGTGTTTTCTTTTTTGTAAAAATCAAAACATGCTTTAATCATCGGAATTCATGCTTTTTTATAGTTTATCTTTACTAACGAGCAAAGTTACTTTTTAAATGGAACGATCATGATTTACCTATAGTTGATGTATTACCTGTTATAACTGCTACTCAGAATTAGGCCCGATCATCGACAGCCTGAAGACGTCCACTGCTGAACATAGGCCTCCCTTACAGATCGCCACTTTGAGCGGCTACTTGTCTCCTGCATCCAAGGGCTCTCTACGGTTCTGTTCAGATCTTCGGTTTACCTAGTGAGGGGCTGGCCTACGCCGCACAATTGCTAAACTAGGCATGGCATAGAAAAAAATATTCACAAATCTAGATCTGAAAATCTTTAATATAGTAACGTCAGGCATTCAGGTTGTGTCATTGCGTTAAATATTAGACAAGAAGCACAAGGCGGACGGTTGTAATGAGGTGAAATATTCATCAGCTACCGTCTGGAGACCGACGTCAGGTTCCGAAAACGCAGTTTGTTTGACTCGAAAGAGTATTCTGGTAAATATTCAATTATTCTAAACAAAAAAATAATAATTTTACTAGTTATACCGAAAGTTACAATTAGTATTTAATATTGTAGGTCTTGGGTTAGGATGTAAAACCAAGTACCCTAAAGTAAGTTTCATTTTTTAAAATAAGTTGGTTAAAAAAAGAGAAAGATAAATTTGGACACGAGATCTCGTTTCTAAAAGCCGGGACTTATTATACTTACGCAATTAAAACAAGTTCCGGATTTAGGGACGGACGAATGCAGGTTAAAATCCCGTTCGTGATTTTAAAAAATCCTTTACAAATTGATCCGTAAAACTTAAAATAAAACACGCGAATCCGAGGCTGGTTAGCTAGTATTAAATATTTTAGGTCTTCGTGCAGCAATGAATTCAATAAATAAAAGTGATGTAGGCAAGTCACCTGCAAAGCTATCTAAAAACATCAATTTTTATTGTCTATAAGTTGTTTCAATTATTTTAATTGTATGCCAAAAAGCTCGGTATCAGGTTCGGTTCGTTTCGGTCAGTGTCTTCAAAGGATATGGTTTGATACTCATATACGCTCTAACCTAAAGGAGATCAAATGAGCTATCAGACAGGCCGAGTAGGTCCCTGAATAGCCTATTTCTATTACGTAACCATGTACAACATTATATCAAGTGATGAGTTTTGTACCAGGTCGTATAGGTAATTGTAAAACACATAAGCAGTTTTGCCAATTTTACCTTATTTTATAAACGTGTGTCAAAAATATTGCCGTCGGACTCGTCCTCGAAACATTAATCTTATAGAATAGGCCTCCGTCTCGCGTCGTTGAATTTTTGAGGGTGCCGTGTGAGACTGCCGCATATTCGGATGAAAACCCACCATCCGCCGCGTCGCATGAAAAAACCAGACTTGTTTGCATGCAGTTCGACAGGAGCGAGATAAATTTGCATTAATTACCTGATGGAATGACGATGAAGCGCTGAGTGATGCAAGTTGAAGCTGGAAATTATTTGTTCATGTTTAAAATGCTGGTATACTTATTTTTGTGAAGGTTAGTCATACGATTGGATTTAAAAAATCAATTAATTTACAGTAGGCCCCCCTTCATCTAAAGGTCACCGTATAGTTCATAAAATTAGTGAATTCAGTTGATTCAAGCTTCAAGATTCAAATCAAGCGTTTTGTTGGGGCATTTATAGTCCGAACGGCCAAGGAATGGAATGCTCTTCCAACAACAGTGTTTCCTTCTGGGTATAACCTGGGTTTTTTTAGGTCAAGAGTTAATGGGCATCTCATGGGCAAGCGTGCTCCACCTTAGACAACTTCGTCACTTACCATCAGGTGAGTTGTTGTTAAACATGCGTTTGATAACAACTCACCGTCATCATCAATATATCAATCAATGTATCGATTCTTTGTTTTTTTAACTTTAAATATCAGTAGTCAAGAGAGCGTGAAATGGAATCGCAAACTTAATTTCTCCATGTCCTTTTTACCACCGCACAATATGACACACGGAAAACACGACATCTGTATATCGTGGGCATTCCTCCAATCCGCATGAAGCGTTTCGCTTCAAAATTTACTATGCGTACGGCAAAAGAATGGAACAGAGACGCTGGTAAGTATTTCAATGTATGTTCATCATTTTACCAGAAAAATTTGACATTTGTCTTTTTACAGAATACGTAAATGTGTGATTTTATGAAAATCTGAACACATTTAAAGATTTAAATTATTTCGTCTTTAGGGAGAGAAAGTAGCTACCTACAAAAAGTGGCTGCCAACAGCTAGAAATGGACCAGTGATCGGTCTCAGTAGCATACGTTAAGAAAGGCCTATGTACAGTTGTGGGTATAAGTATTTATAGGAGAGATGACCAGTCAGTGTGAGATGAGAGCCATCATATTACCATGAACTGGATACCGAATTACCTACTATATGCTGAATTAGCATGAATGACTTTATCGAATAGCGATACATCTATACATATAAAATTCAAAGTTCTGACTGACTGACTGACTGACTAATATATCAACGCACAACCTAAACCGCTGGTCCTAGAGACTTGAAATTTTGAGGGTGTATTTTTTTTTAAATGTAGATATCCACTAAGAAAGGGTTTTTCGAAATTCCATCCCTAAAAGGGTGAAACGGGTGGTTGAATTATCTATAAAAAAATCTTCGTTTCCTACAGGCCACGTGGGCGAAGCCGTGTGCAGAAGATAGTTAGTAGTTTTATTATTCAAATCAATCATGAAAAATTGTGATTAAAACTTAATGGCCGCTCTGAAGTTAGCGCAAAATGCTACGCAGTAACAAAAATTAGGTGTGCACGGGCAGCGGAAAGCGGTGAGCGCAGCATGCATGGCTTCACTCGGATTTCACAGCTGCCATTGAGTTTGAATCACACTCTACTGAATAGTACTATGATACATTCATAAGTATTATACTATACATTCATGGTTAATACTTAAAACAATAAAACGAAGAGTTGACATATACATTTATACATTGATGGGGCAGAAAAAAGCCTAAAGTCGTTCCATGATAAATAAATTCAAAATTTTAATTAATTTTGCGATTACTTGAGTGGCCCGATAGCTCAATTGGTAGTAGCCCTGCTGTGGGTTGTGGGTTCGATTCCCACCCAGGACAAACATTTGTGTGATGAACATCGATGTTTGTTCCGTGTCTGGGTGTTATATTGTATTCTACGTATATATTTACAAACAAAAAGTATCTAAGTATTGTATCAGTTATCTGGTTCCCATAGTACAGGTTTTGCTTAGTTTGGGACTAGATGGCGCTGTGTGAAATGTCCACACATATTTATTTATTTATCACACGTAAACAATGGCCCTGGACTGGCCCGATAGCTCAGTTGGTAGTAACTCTGCCTTCTGAACTGTGGGTTGTGGGTTCGATTCCCACCCAGGGCAAACATATGTATGATGAACATAGGTGTTTGATCTGTGTCTGGGTGTTAAATTGTATTCTATGTATTTATTTACAAACAAAAAGTATCTAAGTATTGTATCAGTTATCTGGTTCCCATAGCACAAACTTTGCTTAGTTTGGGACTAGATGGCGCTGTGTGAAATGTCCACACATATTTATTTATTTATTACACGTAAACAATGATCACCAAATCTTAATAATTAAATTAGTTACGCTGCAAGTAAAGGTGGAAATTTATTTAACCCCAGAATCCTTGGTCCTGTCGGCCATCCCACCATAGTTTATAGTGACTGCACTCCATTTTATCTAACAAAATATGTGTTCCGTTGCCGGCTAAATACCGTTAATGCGGTTAATAGGGTCAGGGCGGAACAAAGCGTCCCTGAGGGTCCATATTAAGCTCGCAGAGGGCCCTGACTTCGTTCCTTTCGTCCTGTACGCTCACGTCGTAATAAACGTATTACTCTACCTTCTGGGAAACCTTGACATGCCTTAACATCATTACTTACGGGGTCAAGGTGGAAACTCTATGTGCTTACATTTCAAAGTTAGCGTGTAATTTGATAACAAGCTAGTTTTCAATATGGTAGTAGTCTAAAGTATATCCTTACTTAATTGTGAGCTGGAGGAACTCTTGACTATACTTAGTTTCATAGACAATATTTTTTAAAATAAATTGAATTTGTTTTGGTACATATATTAGGTGTTTTCACACGAACTTCGCACACTAATAAAAAATACTTTATTATATATTTATAGAACAAATTTCTCGCATGCGGCATAGTCTAAAATTTCGTACTTTTCAGAATAACTCTTGTAGGTATCTAAAATAAAAGATTTCTCATCTTCTCATTTGAATGTCTCGATTTTTTTGACGCGTATACCAAATAAACTAACAGACAACTTAGTTGAGACAATTTAGTTGTCTTATTATTATATATTATAAATAGAAGGTAGAATTTCAAAAAGCTTTAAGTTTCATCATCGGTAACTGTTTTTTTTTCTTGTGTGCAAATAATTTTTGTATTGTATTGTATTGTATAATAAACAGACAACTTTATGCTTTAATAATACTATTGGAACCAAATATTCCGATATTTGGTTTATTTTAAACCAGCCAAGGTGGAGTCGGAATTTGAATTGTTTGATCATAATTACAATTTCTATTATTGTTTTGTCACAATATTAATAAAATGGAATTTATTAATATTAGTTCTTATTATTGGTGATAAGCTCGCGCTTCAATAATACGACGTGAATACGTCAAATTAATACTTATGTCAAAATAGTCCCGGTTAAAAGTTTCCGTATTAGTCATAATTATAAGGTTTTTTTTTACGTTTGGCCTAAGTGGTTGTTTTTCAACGTACTTTTATTCTTTAAACTAACTACTACGGTAATATAACAACTACTACTAAATACTACCTATTACATAAAAAGCATTTGGACTATATGCTAGCCGCGATGACTATGATAGTCCAAATGCTCCAGCCCACTACCAGTAGGTAGTGTAGCCAACATGCTGGTCGCATTGCCCCGTTGAATTGCAATGCTGTGCCTAAACTAGTGTCCGCATTTTGGTCGCGCGTCGGATCGACCAAGCGCTCTGATAAACTTTTAAAACGCGATGAGCTTCCAGTTCCCAAAAATCAATTGATTTGTTTTCGTACTTGTTAGTTTAAAAAAAAAGATATTATGTAATTGAGCACAGTCAGCGTCTCTGTGCTACCCTTTTCTCTTACGTTTCAAGACTAAAAGCCTCGATTTGAGATATAAAATCTAAGCGACAGCGTTTTAATATCGAGCAATGGGTAAAATTATTCACTACCTAGTATTTATATAATCTGGAAACAGGAAAAAATTCAAAGATACTCAGCTCGTACAGAAACATAAATAAGCCGAAGCCACGATTGTTAATTAGATAAATAAATAAATATTTGTGGACATTTCACACAGCGCCATCTAGACCCAAACTAAGCAAAGCTTGTACTATGGAACCAGATAGCTGATAGAATACTTAGATAAATTTTGTTGGTAAATACATACATTTAATATAATATTATAACCAGAGTAAAAACCTAAGTTTTGGGTGGGAATCAAACCCACAACCCAGTTCACACAACAGAACAACTACCAACTGAGCTATTAATCCAGTCAAACCTTTATGATGTTTATCAGGTCACAAGATAAAAAAAAAATAGGTCGAGTGGCTTAAAAATTCTGCCACGAATCACGAATCATTCCAGATCTACACGAAAAGGAATAAGAAAAAAATACATTACGTTTAGCAGGAATCTCAATTATAGAATGCGCCGAGCTTGCTCATACAACGTATTCTGATTTGACTAGGCCAAATGGTCAAAGGTAAGGTTTGGTACAAAAGAGTCTGGTTCATTTTTAAACCAAACCCGATCTAAAAACACCTGTCAATCCCATACTTTGCACCAACATCTCAAGATACGTTCGAAAGGTGGAGGCGTACGTAAATTTCATTTACCGCTGGAAAGTGCCGAGCGACGGGCCCGACGCAAACTCTACTTAATTACGCACATAAATTGAAGTGCTCTTCCGTACAGGATGGATGTTGCCACATTTTAACGTGAAATATCGCCTCTTTAGATGCATTGTGGTGAGGCTCGTCATAGCGGTATCAGTGAAGAATTGATTTGTTCTGATCTTTGTCCCCACTTCCCTACTTACTTATAATAGATCTTTACCTATGAAATTGCCGTATTGCAGTACAGACTTTTTCAAACAAAAAAAAGTTTTGATTGGCTATGAATTCTAAATTCAAATTAATTTTGTTTTAAAAATATGACATTCTATTTACAATATAAGTCTTTTGTTTATTGATAAGCGTTGTATTTTCATTACATTTCAACACTTTTCCTCATAATGGATACTTTGAAATTTCGTGTAATTATGGAATATGAGTTCCGTCGTGGCACCAACGCGGCACAAACGACACGTAGCATCAACGACGTTTACGGAGAGAACTGTACAAACGGACGTACAACCCGTTATTGGTTTGCTCGGTTCCATTCTGGGAATTTTGACTTGAAAAATGAACCTCGTGGTCGTCCGGAAACTTTGGTCAACAATGATGAATTAAAGGCGATTGTGGAAGCTGATGAATCTCAATCTACAGCTGAGCTGGCAGCAGCTTTTGATGTTAGCATCAAAACAATATTGGTCCATTTGCGACAGATTGGCAAGATAAAAAAGCTTGATAGATGGGTGCCCCACGAACTTAACGATCGCCAGCGCAACGTACGCGTCGAGACTTGCCTTGCGCTGCTTAACAGGCACAGAAATGAAGGAATTTTGAACAGAATTGTTACGTGCGACGAAAAATGGATTCTTTTTGACAATCGAAAGCGCTCAGCAAGTTGGTTAGATCCTGGTTCGGTACCAAAGCAATGTGCAAAACGAAAAATGACCCCTAGAAAGGTGATGGTCACAGTTTGGTGGTCTAGTGCTGGTGTGATTCATCATAGCTTTTTACAAAACGGCGAGAGCATTACTGCAGATGTGTACATTGAAGAACTGACCACAATGATGGCGAAACTCGCACGTCTGCAACCAGCTTTGGTCAATCGGTCGTCTCCACTGCTACTTCACGACAACGCGCGACCCCATACTGCACAACAGACCGTCTCTAAGCTGCATGAGTTGGGTTTGGAAGCTCTCCCTCATCCGCCATACTCACCAGATCTTGCGCCTACCGACTATTACTTTTTCCAAAATTTGGACAACTTTTTAGCGGGAAAAAAATTCAATTCCCGAGAGGCAGTACAAAACGCCTTTGAAGAGTTTGTTGTCTCCCGTCCTGCTGATTTTTTCAAGAAGGGCATCCATAAACTGCCACAACGTTGGCAAAGATGCATTGATTGCAGGGGTGATTACTTTGAATAAAAGAAATAAATAAGTTCGAAAAAAAATACTTTAACTTTTTTCAAACAAAACGGCAATTTCATAGGTAAAGACAATATAAATAGTAAATTCGTTGGCTCTTTGTTTGTTGCTTTGTGTGGTTTTTGCGTGAAAACGAATAAACCAATTTGGATTAAGTTTTAGGATAGTAACAGGCAAAACACTTAATTACACAATATCTTTAATCCTACTTCACTCACTGACGAACTGAACTAAAAAATACACCCCATTGTAATACTAATATAATTAATTAAATTATGTTTTCTATATACAAACTTTAAATACTTTATTTTGTTTTTAGCATAGTGTACAATATATTTAATATTATAAATAAGATGTATATTTAAGTAGACAATATTAAATAATTAAAAGTTATTAAATAAAAATTATCCGTATAACTTTTAAGTTATAATTTAATAGACTTGACCAAAGTTTCCTTCGAAAAGTATTAATATTACAGGTGCCTTCTGTTTGTCTTCTCATGTTGATCTTGCCGTTGTAAGCTATCTATGTGCAAAATTTTATCCAAATATGTTCATTTTAGCATGAAAGACAAAAATAAAAAACAGACTTATTAAATTTTATATAATATAAATATAGGAATCCAGATGTTTCTAAGTTAGGGAAGTTTAACCAGACGTCTCATTAATTCAACAGGCAATTCTTTGATTGACTTCGTAACTCTCAAGGTCATCGCCTAATGAAAGAAAATAGCAAAATTATCATAATGGAATACGTAACTCAAATCAATACCAATTTTGCCTTGGATCAAGAAATGGTAATGGAAGTTTCCAATGAATTAATTATGGTTAATAAGGCCTTCGCTTTGATGAGAGGTCTGGGTAAATGAGAATTAATAGAAAAAGAATCAATTTTAGATGAAATTATTATGGATTCAGCAAATTAAAATTTTACTGCGTATAAGTTTTTTGTCTTTATTGACAGGGAATACACACACGTATGAATTCATAAAATGGTATAAAGTTTTCAAGTAAAATTCATTAAGTGGTGATTTGAATTTGCTTATGAAAAAAATTGAAACGCCTCACCAAATCATTAATCTAATTTTTATTAGCTTATTTATAACTAAATAGACCCGGGTTTGACCGCGGTTCATTTCATGGAATGTGCTTGCCTAGAAGATATTTATTAATTCACGACTTGAAGAGCTCCAGATTGTACTTATGACGTAATTATTGTGTAAAGATATTTTAAGACTAAACATTATACTTTGTTGATATCGGTGATATAAGCAATAAGCGTGTGCAAAATTGAATCGAAATCGGTTGAGTCGTTTGACCTAAAAGCGATACAAACGAACAGAAAACGTTTCACTTAGGTACATTAAATAAATTAATAAATATCTCCAAACTAAGCAAAGTACTTCGGGAACCAGATAAATGATACAATACTTAGATACTTTTTTGTAAATACATTTTTATTTGTAAATACATACATAGAATACAATATAACACCAGACAGAAAACAAACACCAAGTTCATCACACATGTTTAACATTGAGGTAGGGATTAGGAGGTATATTTATAATATATTAATCAGTCTTCTCATTCATCGAGAATAATATCAAGAAGAGAAGTCAAAATTAGTTAAATTACTTAATTCTTTATATCAATTGAAGGGTTGAGAATAAAAATGGTTTAACTGTCAAATTGATAGTTTCGAGAAAATTGACTTTAAACTTCAACGGCTTCATTTTAATGTAGAATGCTTATTAAGTAATAGAAAAGGTTTATGTAAGTTTCAGTTGCTTGAAAATGTAATAATTCTATTTTAAAATTCAAAATATAGTACTAATTCGTATAATTACTGTAAAAATATAACATAATATAATATATATAATGATGTTTTTATGCTATGTGAACTGTATTCCTGTGTCAGATAAACCGTTTTTAGACTGACAATCTCGAGAATTAAGCCTCATTTGGGTATTTTGAGAATGTATTATTGTAGATAATTTTACGCTGAATCCAACGACACCAATAAGTCATATTGTGAAAAAAAAACCGCTTAAACCGTTTTTGTTCTCACCCCTTCAATTATAAAATTAACGCAAATCAATTTATATCGTCTACATAATGCTGTTGCATATAATCACGTCGATTTCTAGACTCGTAGCATGAACAGTTCATAGGAACAGGCTACTGGATTTTGGCGCTCAATTCTTTGTATTTGACAATAATATTCCTAGGAGCCTACTTGAAACGAAAATAGGGCACATTCTCCGCCTCTTCGTACACAAAATAGCCGTAAAAATATTCACCAAACACATTACCATAACCTTATTCCAACTATCAGGGGCCAGGCGTACTGCTGGCAAGACCAGTACTAGTTTGCTGAAGGTATATTTTGGCACAGAACGTGGCTCTGACGACCACTATGATCAGTGGCGGAGCCAAATTAGTGGCACTTGAATGTACTTTGTACCGCCGTAATAGGAGTTCTTGATGTAGCGTGGGAAAACTTTACGGTTCACTATCAAGTTTGTACTTAATTTTACAGTAGAACAAAATCCAATATTAAATATAAAAATGAATCTCTATTTCCTTTGGTCATCGCATCATGCTGAATGAAACATTTTTGCTAATACTTCTTTTGTGTTTATGATTGGCAGGAGAAGGTTCTTATGAAAGAAAAAAATAAGAAAATTGCGCGGAAAATTAGAAAATGCCACGGGGCGCAGCTAGTGCCAAAAAATTTTCCTGATAAAAATTTGGGTAAAAAAAATAGTGCGTGGCAGTCTTTGTGGATTGCCCATAGATGTTAAAACTAAGTAACTTGTGACATATAATATTGTGACTCATGGGAAGCGTGCGGAACCGATGACGCGAGTTTCACGCTTTTTGTTCACTCAAATAATACACATATATACACAGTATGCTTATAGCTCATGGAGAGCGTTCTGTGACGATGACGCGAGTTCCATGATTTTTGTTCACCCAAAAAGTGCTCCACGTATCTAAAGAAGTTTTCACGTCAATAATAGGTATTCAAACAATCACATTAAACATAAAATGGTCATAATTTATGAATAGGTTGATGGAACATTCTCGTAACCACAGATGCAAATTCTATAAATTTCCAACACCGCAAATTAGAGATTTCATTTGCATAAACTAATCATTTATTAACCGTGCCCACAATAACCAGATTAGACTTGTTTGATTGTTCAACTAAATACTGCATACTGTAGTGATAACAGTAATGGATCTTTACAGAAATTCATTGGTATGGTTTTTGTCGTAGAAATGGCGTTTAACACAATTGTGTTTGAAAAAATCATCTGTGTATACTCACATCAGCAGCCGGAAGACTACCTCTGCTGAACACAGGTATACCCCATTAAACACCCCTTTGGATAAATAATAATATGTGTGGGCATCTCACACAACGCCATCTAGCCCCAAACTAAGCAATGCTACTATGGGAACCTGAAAACTAATACAATTCTTAGATTCTTTTTGCTTATAAATACATACACAGAATACAATATAACACCCAGACATAGAACAAACACCAATGTTCATCACACAAATGTAAGTCCTGGGTGGTGAAATGTTTGTTCTGTGTCTGGGTGTTACATTATGTTCTATGTATGTATTTAAAAACAAAAAGTATCTGAGTATTCTATCAAATATCTGGTTCCCATAGTACAATCTCACTAGTTTGGGGCTAGATGGTGCTTTGTGAAATGTAAACAAATATTTATTTATTATTATTACATTATTATTTTTCTTTACAAACACGTAGAAAGTAGACGCGGTAAATGCGTTTTTGTACTGAAACGGAATTTGCACTTTACGCTCAAGGCCGAGTTTTCGGATAGTGTGTAAATTGATTAACTGGAATGTACTGTACCGATTGTTAGTGAAGTAAATAAACAGTAAGCTGTTAAGCAAACATTTCATTTGTCAGTTTTAGGAAGTGTTGTCGGATTGTTTTAGTTCCGGGAATAATAGTTCAATATTGATTTGTTCCTTTAAGGTAACATTGGAGACGGCTTGAAATTGTAACTGATTTTAATTTAGGTTGGTAAAGTACAAATCTGAAGTGATAATGTATAAATCAGAGCTTGTAGAATTAAATGCGGTTGAAAATCAAACAAAACGTCTTTGAGTGACATGAACTTGTGCTAAAGGCCGATAAGGAAGTGTTTGAGCTTAACCCTATTATACTGTAATTATTTTTGTACATTGTTAATGACAGTATTACTCGTTAAAACATATTTCAGTTGTGATGTCGCACTATAATTTGAAATAATTCGACATTCTGACGTGTCTTCTACTAATTGACCATTTGTCTTATTTAACCTCTGATCATTGTAACGAATTGGAAATTTTCACACCTAGTGTAACATCCTTCGTCGTAGATGCTATGGAGTCGGTTTCTGTTTCTAAAACCATCGTTTCTTGTTTGGTTCCCTTTACTTGGCAATAATTTCAATAATAAGTTTAAAAAAAAAGCACGCTAACATTTTCTTGAATCACGGACAAGCAATATTTTAACACATGATCAATATACTTTCGCACCCACGCCTACCAGCACAAAGCTCCAACACAGGGCACTAGAAGCTAGCAGATCTTACAGCACGTGTGGATGGTTAAGCAAGAGAAAGCTCTAATTCAGCTGTTTCATCAACAACATACTGCATCTTAAGGCTGTTCATACAGCGTAGTACGCAGACGCAGTATGTTGTTGGTGTGGTGCGTAGGTACATAAGCGAAAGCAAATGCACGAGGTGTATATTGCTCATCAATAACTGAAAAAAATTCTATTTATTCGTCACTGAGATCCACTTCATCGAAAACTTGCAGATGACATGAAAGAGTCGTCTAAAGAATACGACTGCATCTAACTCCATAAGTCTACCACTCATTTTGGTGCAGTCCTTCAAAGGCAGCTCTCATCTTAATATGCCTGTTTTAGTCTTATTTCACGTGACATTAACAAGCACGGCGCGACGAAAGAACAAAGGCCTGGGTATTTCTGTTCGTTGATACAAAAAATTGTAATTAAAGATGTGGTAATAAGTTTGCCTGATGGTAAGCGCTATGCATACATGTACTGATTTTTGTAATGAAAATGAAGAACCGTCACAAAGATCTACATTTTTTTCTTTCTTGTACTGAGTAAACTGTAATGGATTATATGGTTTTAAATACCTACTTTATTCCATGAAGGTTTTAAGGGCGCTACACTACGCTTGGATTAGAAACTAGCTTTCAAGGTGGCTGCTTGAAGACACTGAATCTATCATCTTGCACTAGCTTCTTTCTTATTTTTCTTCAGTGTTTGGGTGTTGTAGAACCATGATTCCTGGGTCCCTATACAGAGAAGTTAGGGACCAGGATCTACGTATTTATATATATGTATGTATATGTATTATATTATTATCATTGGGTATTATTTATCATTTTCTAATTATAAGCCAGACGAGAACTATAAAATGTAAGAAATAAATTAAATCAAACCAATCTATTTGCAAAAGAAATAAATATGTATATGATGTTCGTACCTTTTTTTTACTGGCACATTGTCTTTATTCTTTCAACAACAATGATATAATAACCAAAACTAAACACTATCTACTAAAAAAGATATCTTATTCTATGCGCTTCAGTCAATTATATACATATATATTATATATTTAGGAACATAAAAATACACACGTCTGCAGAATAACCCTGAAATTTTAGGCTGGGAGCATCCAAGTGAAGGATGCTTGCGCGATGCGATATCCCTGCATGACTATGTATGTGTACAATATATAACCTATGTGATATTCCCGTCAAAGAACCATAAGGGCTTGTACTTCCTTATCCTCGTGAATATAGCCTTTTGATCTCGGGAAAGCCGTGAAAGCTAGTAATCCTCTTTTTAGTTATTATTTTTATTTTTTATTACTTAGGTATTTGTTTTTCTTTGACGCGTTCTTTGATATATGTTGATTAATACTAAAAAGTCCAGATAAGAGTTTTTGGCGGGAAAACGAATAAGATCGCGCATTGTATTATTTTCCAAAACTTGTGTTATCTTCAGTGTTAGTGCATAAAATTGGTGGCATTTTATTCGTTAAGTGCTGAATTACAGGCATGAGTGTAGGAAAGTGGTATAATGATGGTGAAACGTTTCTTTTCGTGTTGTTTCCAAAACTCCATAGAAGCTTCTGGTAAAGTTGCCACCACTTTACTAGGAGTATGACTTGACTAGACTAGACTATGACTTAACTTGATGACTTGGACTGAGACTTGACTTGACACACTATATGATATTAATTAACTTGAGATATATCAATTACTTGACACTGGCTAAATACACAAAAGTGTGGAGACAAAACAAACAAAAAGAAAAAGTCCAAATAAGTATTTCTATTGAGTTTTGGCGGGAAAACAAAAATGGCTAAATACTCAAAAGTGTGGAGCCAAAAAAATAAATATAGTACTTCTATTTTTGAAGTGATGACAGCTCAGTAAATATTGGTATTGGCTTAATTTTCAGCCCGTCAATCGAGATTTTCGTAATGAAACATAAAAATACTGAGTAGATATTACTTTATTGTATTAAAACTGTGTACATACATGTAAAGGTCTTAAGCCATAAAAATTGTCACAAACAATATTAACCATTCCAGACGTACAACAATAATGGGCAAACAGTACTTATAGTAACTAAATGGGCATAAAACTAAGTATTTATTTACATTACAATATAAATGCAATAGGGAGCTTAGAAATAGTTGGGTGGTAGAGCATTTTATAGTGTTTGCTAGTCTAGCAGCCACATTATAGTGTTTGCTAGTCTAGCAGCCACATTATAGTGTTTGCCACATTTTAGGGTAAATTATTATAATTATTGTCACTTGAAATCATGTTGATTGTAATAATTGTAGTCTAATTATAACTGTTTAATGAAAGCAGCTAGGGCACGCAATTGAAACTCTTAGAATATAAAAATGTTTCAGGGCGTATATGCTATTATGGGGATATAAGAAGGATTTTTGTGTACCCGTATCAAGACCAGACAGCTAAACTAGACAAAACTGTTAATCTAGAAAAAAACGGTTATTTGACCAATACGGGCCTATGGATGTGTTTAAGCATCATAAATCGTGGATAAACATTGCAAATAATATGTATTAACTTATAAATAAATAAATATGTGTGGACATTTCACACAGCGCCATCTAGCCCCAAACTAAGCAAAGCTTGTACTATGGGGACCAGATAACTGATACAATACTTAGATATTTTTTTTTGTAAATACATACATAGAATACAATATAAACACCAGACACGGAACAAACATCAATGTTCATCACACAAATGTTTGTCCTGGGTGGGAATCGAACCCACGACCTGCAGTTCAGAAGGCAGGGATACTACCAACTGAGCTATCGGGCCAGTCATGTGAACATTGTCTGGAAGCTTTGCTTTTGTGAAAATGATTATGTTCGTACCAGGTACATAATCATTTTCATTTATGAGCAATTTTATTATCACAGTGGCACAAAAACTATATAAATTTAACGTAACAGCGGAACAAAGCCATTCCAGTGCACAATTCCCAAACAAAATACGGAAAACACTGTAATTCCCAAACGGCTAACGTAACTGCGTATCCTTTGTATATTTAAACGTCACCAATAAAAATGCAAATGGCGGCGCGTGCGTCCTCCATTGACTTGAAACTATTTTATTTAGTTTTAACGTTAGTTTATTCGTACTTTGAAAACGTTTATATTGAAGTTTTTATTTAATTAATGAATGAGCAAGTCGTTCACCTGATTTTAAGTGACACGGCCGCTCTTAACAATTGCAGTGTCACTCAAAAATAAATAAAAATGCGTGACACTGCACTGAGCATGTCATCCGGTGATATCAGCACAGCCTGGTAATCATATCACTAGACTGTTCATAAAGTCTCATTTGCCCAGTAAGCTGCCCTTCAAACTGGAACACGGTAGCACTTTCACACTTCGGCTTGGCAGTAGAATAACGGATAAAGCAGACCTAGATGAACTTTAGAGAAAAGTCCTACCACCTAGTAGGTTTATAAGGCTTTCAGTCTATAGAAACTGCCTTTTCTGTGTATAATGGCTGGAAGAGTAATTTATTTCATCCCATAGACTCACTCCCGAATATTTCGTCACCAGTTAGAGCTATAAAGTTCATCCACATACTATTCAATCGTGGAATTCCCACATCGCTTGATTTAAGCGTTCTTGTCTCCCGCATAGGTACTTGCTGAATGCGAAACGAGTTTTCTCTACAAGTTTTCCCGCAACGCTACACATGCGGTCCTCAAAAGAGTTTACAGGTTCAGCAACGTTTTGAAAATGCCCCATAATGTTTCAAATATCAACTTGTGATGTTTAACCACTTTCATTCAGTGAGATGTCTACTTGTCACTGAATACCTCAAAAATATACAGATTTATTTAAACATATAAAATACTAGCTTTTGCCCGCGGCTTTACCCGCGTGGCCTATAAAAGAATAACTCAATCACCCATTGCACCCTCTTAAGGATGGAATTTCGAAAAACCCTTTCTTAGTGGATACTTACACTACAGAACACACCCTCCAGCGGGACCAGCGGCTTAAGCTGTGCGTTGATATATAAATCAGTCAGGACTTTGAATTTTATATGTATATAATATATTGAAGTAGCAGGACGTTAGAACTGCAGCGAAGTTACTGCAAAATATTAATTGTACCGAAAAAGAAACGTTTATTTTAGTTTAGATTTAATTTAGTTTATAAGCAACACGTGACCTCTACTTCGGCCAAAGATTGAGCATTGCTATTCAACGTGGCAATGCTGCCAGCATATTAGGCACATTGCCTATTAGTAGTGGTTTGTTAGATTAAGTTTTCTCTTTTTTGTTTTCTATTTTATTTATTTATTACTTCATAATGATTACACAATATTAATAAATACTAAAAGTAAAGGCTTAATTTAGTTATTATATTTTGTTTATTCATAAAATATATATATATATATATATAAAGTTGGTCTTAATTGGTCACTTGTAGAAACGTTTGTAAAAAATCTCATTAGTTAGGACTTTTGTCAAGGAACTTAGGTACAGAGAAAGCTCCTTCAAAAGAACTTCTGAAAGATTTATTAAGAATTGCTACGCTTAATAAATAATAATTCTTCTAGCACCTTAGAAAAAAGTGCAACCACTAAAAACAACAGTACTCCCTTTAAAGAATCTGCTAAGGGTCCTAACTGAGAACAAACGGTAATTTCTATAGGATTTTAAAATCTATGGAGTTTCTTTCCTTAATTTAGGGTATATGTCTAGAAATATAGTCTTTTCTTGCAGTAAAATTTTATATTAGGTAAGTATTACATTTTCTACTAAAGTTGAGAGCAGCGAAATGGAGCGGTTGCTTTAAAACGAATAGATATATGCTATCAATTATTTATTTACCAATCTTCTTCTAGTTCACTCGCTGTAAGTGGTCCTGAATTCGATTTATTAATGTATAACAGAGCTTTCCTTGTTCAAAATCTATCTGAGAATGAAGTAAAAGGGGAAATTTTCAATCCCCTTTTTGTCTAAAGAGTAAATGGCGTCAATGCGAGTTATGTACCGGCCAAAACAAAATATTAAAATATTTTACTCTTACTTACACTTAATATTGTATGTGTGTGTGTGTTTTTGTGTGGGCGCGTGCGCATGTGCGTGTGTGTATGTGTATGTATGAGGGCGTGCGCATGTGTGCGTGCGTGTGTGTGTATGTGTGTGTCTGTGTATGGTGTTTGTGTGTTGTGTACCTTATATCTCTGTAATTATCAAATCAATTCTGCTGAAATGTTGAAGGTAGAAACCCAGAACAAATTTAGAAAGTAGCTACTGGATTAACACATACGATACTTTTTATCCCGGAAATGTTCCGTAAATGTACAAATTATTTAAAATTAAAAAGCTCTTGGGCTTCTAAGGCACCCCACGCCAGTTTTGATACAATAGAGTATTTAGTTGATTTTTTTTTCAAGGCGTCTATGTTCGCTGGTTCGCAAGTGGCCCGGGAGAGCGAGAGTGTAGCAAAGGTGACCTGTAACAAATATTTTTATTATAGAACTAAAAAAGCACTATCAGCGGGTAACTACAATATATTTTATAATTTAATAAAACTTGCAACCTATTTCATAACAAGAAAGCATTTCGGCATGTGTACCTAAACATATTCCATAATTTCCCTCGTGACAAGCGCTCCGCCATTTCCAAATATTCTCTTTTCCTTGCAACACAACTTTTACGATTTATTACTTCCGACACCTCTCATATTACCAGGTACTATTATTGGTAAGCAAGTTATTTTAAATATACTTATTGTCGTAGTAATGTTTATTCAAAGTTCGCCAAAAACAATAATATGTTTAAGTTCTCAGCACATAAAGAGTTCATGGTAAAGATAGAAGGCAATACTTTATTTCATAAAAGATAAACATAATGGACCCAATGGACTGGCCTGAGCTCAGTTGGTAGTAGCCCTGCTTTCTAAGCTGCAGGTTGTGGGTTCGATTCCCACCCAGGACAAAAATTTGTATGATGAACATCGATGTTCGTTATATACTTGGGTGTTATTTTGTATTTGTATTGTGTATGTATTTTATTTAAAAAGAAATATCTAAATATTCTATCAGTTATCTGGTTCCTATTGTACAAGCTTTGATTCGTTTGGGGCTAGATGGCTCTATGAAAAATGTCCACAAATATTAGGTCTTTACCTATGAAATTGCCGTTTTGTTTGAAAAAAGTTAAAGTATTTTTTTTTCGAACTTATTTATTTCTTTTATTCAAAGTAATCACCCCTGCAATCAATGCATCTTTGCCAACGCTGTGGCAGTTTATGGATGCCCTTCTTGAAAAAATCAGCAGGACGGGAGACAACAAACTCTTCAAAGGCGTTTTGTACTGCCTCTCGGGAATTGAATTTTTTTCCCGCTAAAAAGTTGTCCAAATTTTGGAAAAAGTAATAGTCTGTAGGCGCAAGATCTGGTGAGTATGGCGGATGAGGGAGAGCTTCCAAACCCAACTCATGCAGCTTAGAGACGGTCTGTTGTGCAGTATGGGGTCGCGCGTTGTCGTGAAGTAGCAGTGGAGACGACCGATTGACCAAAGCTGGTTGCAGACGTGCGAGTTTCGCCATCATTGTGGTCAGTTCTTCAATGTACACATCTGCAGTAATGCTCTCGCCGTTTTGTAAAAAGCTATGATGAATCACACCAGCACTAGACCACCAAACTGTGACCATCACCTTTCTAGGGGTCATTTTTCGTTTTGCACATTGCTTTGGTACCGAACCAGGATCTAACCAACTTGCTGAGCGCTTTCGATTGTCAAAAAGAATCCATTTTTCGTCGCACGTAACAATTCGGTTCAAAATTCCTTCATTTCTGTGCCTGTTAAGCAGCGCAAGGCAAGTCTCGACGCGTACGTCGCGCTGGCGATCGTTGAGTTCGTGGGGCACCCATCTATCAAGCTTTTTTATCTTGCCAATCTGTCGCAAATGGACCAATATTGTTTTGATGCTAACATCAAAAGCTGCTGCCAGCTCAGCTGTAGATTGAGATTCATCAGCTTCCACAATCGCCTTTAATTCATCATTGTTGACCAAAGTTTCCGGACGACCACGAGGTTCATTTTTCAAGTCAAAATTCCCAGAACGGAACCGAGCAAACCAATAACGGGTTGTACTTTCGTTTGTACAGTTCTCTCCGTAAACGTCGTTGATGTTACGTGTCGTTTGTGCCGCGTTGGTGCCACGACGGAACTCATATTCCATAATTACACGAAATTTCAAGGTATCCATTATGAGGAAAAATGTTGAAATGTAATGAAAATACAACGCTAATCAATAAACAAAAGACTTATATTGTAAATAGAATGTCATATTTTTAAAACAAAATTAATTTGAATTTAGAATTCATAGCCAATCAAAACTTTTTTTTGTTTGAAAAAGTCTGTACCGCAATACGGCAATTTCATAGGTAAAGACCTATTATTTATTAATTTATTTAATGTTTTCCTTCAAAATTTAAAAGTCTCATACTGACTTCAATTGCTTAAATTTAATACTGAGAAATGCATAGATAATGAAATTATCATAGAAACATTTTCCAGTTATTTTGATTTAAAAATTGATAAAACAATTTTGATAAAATCCAATCTGAAAGTATATCCTAGCAAATATATTTTTAGGGTGGATTCGACCAAACCAGAGTAAATTTTAATCTTAGAATAAATCGCCATTTGTTCGAGAGTAAATCAATTTCACATTTTACCATCTACAATTCTAAGGATAGCAAGTCTATTTGAGTATTATTACTATACTACCGTTTTTGGTGGAATAACAGAGTTATTCCAAGAATATTTTAATTCAAAATAGACAAAGATAAAAAAATACGTCCGACCATGTATTTTGTTATTTATTTTCCTACACTATAATACGCCAAAAGCGAGTTGATATGACATAAGCTTGAAGACCGTGTAGTTGTATAACAACAATTGTTAACTGGGTAATAGATTCGTTCATCATTTATTTCGCTATTCGCGTATAGTAATTCTAAGCGAAGCTAAACTAAGTATTGCGTGGAAAAACGAAGAATGAATTACTCGAGTATAATATCGTGGAATAGATTTATTCTGGTATAGTTACTCGTGTATAAATCCAAGTTTGGTCGAATCCACCCTTAATCTGTTAATAAATGACGGTGCTCTGAGGTAACAAATATTAAAAAAAAAACAATCACATTGAGAACCTTCCTTTTTTTAAATAAATTGAAAAGAGGTTTGCGTGTTTGCGTACAGATTTACTTTCATTCACCTATTTACAAAGAGCCTTATCTCTTCTTATTACTAATTCTATTAATAAGCCCAATTTATCTCACTTCAAAACATCGGCTTACAAAGTAGGTAGTGTTTCAGATAAAATTAAATAAACGCGTACAAGTTTGGCTGGGTAATGAATATTAATGGCGGAACTCTTCGAATGAGCCTTGACATAGGCACGCGGAACTTGCGATTCCGATATAAATCACGCTTAGTTTAACGTAGGCCTGTCCTACTTAGGGAACCGTGCTTATGTATACATATTATGAATATAATACTGCGTTTATTTATTTAATACTTTATGCACTTCTAGGCAAGCGTGCTACATCCTAGACCGCATCGTTACTTATCAGGTGCGATAGTGGTCAAACGCAAGCCTATCTAACAATAAAAAAAGCACAGGAAATTTACAAAAGAGGACTTAATGCTAACAGTGTTTTCTACCAGTCAACCAAGGCGTGCATAGTAACAATTAGATTAGGCGATTAATGAACAGTATTACTATAATATAAATAAGATATAAATTTTTTTTTATGTTAAGGAATGACGTGACGAGCTAGCCGTTCGCCTGATGTTAAACGACACGGCTGCCCATATCAGCTGCAGTGTCACTCGGAACTCTAAAGTATACAGGTTCGCGTGACACTGCACTGCGCACGTCATCCAGAGACATCAGCACAATCTAGTAATAAGATTACTAAACTGTGAGATCAGATCATAAAGTCTCAAATAGTAAATGAATACGATAACTATATTTAAATATCGGATAAAAAGCAAAGTTGTAGGTAAAAAGGTTATATATAATTAAATAAAATACAGATTACATAATGTTACATAATTCTATGCTCTGTGTTTGACCCAGATTCAGTAACCTATATACTGATGTTCATTTGTATATAGGTTATTTCCTTCTGGGTGAGCTAGGTTGCCAAATGATTTGGCTAAAAGGAATATGTCCTCTTCGCCAAACTCTTGCGTCAAATTGGGATAATATAATTAGCTCATTTTTTGTTTACGAGTATCGTCGAGTTCTTATTTTAGTATTTTTGTATTGACTGGCATAGTAGCTTAGTTGGCAGTATCCCTGCTTTCTGAACTGTGGGTTGTGGGTTTGATTCTCACTCAGGACAATAATTGTGTGATAAACATCGATATTTATTTATATTATTGTGTGTATTTAATTTTGTATATTTATTATGGTGTTACTTGTATTATCACCAGTTTAGACGTATAGTTAAGTTGTTGTTTTCTTTTTTTTTATATCCCATTATTGTTGCACTACCGCATTAAGCCTTCCACAATACACCAGGGTTAACTGGAAGATAATGCTCTATAGCATTAAGTTCGCCTATGTACCTTCAATTGCTGTTGTTTGTGCAATAAAGAATTTTCTATCTCTCTATCTATATTTGTTCTGCAACTGGGTGTTATTTTGTATTCTATGTATGTATTTACAAACAAAAAGTATTTAAGTATTCTTTTAGTTATCTAGTATCCATAATTCAAGCTTTACTTTTATCCACAAACTAAAGAAAGATTGTTCCATAGGAACCAGATAACTGATTCAATACTTATATAGTTTTCGTTTTTAAATACATACTTACATAGAATACAATATAACGTCCAACCAAACGTTTCGTTCATCACACAAACGTTTGTATTGGGTGGGAACCGGACCCACATTTTACAGTTCAAAAGGCAGGGTTACCAACTGAACTATCAGGCCTATAAGTGCCGCTAAGCTAGGGTCCTTGAAACGGTAGTTCATACTGTAATGTATGCAGTCACAATCGTTGCAATCACAAGCGTCCTTGATATATTTCGGCCATTAGCAGTTAATGAATAATTTAGTTAACGAGTAAACTCAGCTAACGCCTTGTTATTGGCTGAATTATTTCTACCTTTTCTACTCTCGAATAGCATTTCCCCTTAATTGCTGTCTGACTGGAGCTCACTAATTGCTTAAGTTCTGGGATCTCTTCGCTCCTCACTCTAAGTGGTAGACTACTATTAAAGTAAAAATTCTTGAAGACTGTTTTGAACTTCCGCCTGTTCATAATTTTCAAACGCCGTCCAAGTTTTCAGAGTTCGTAAAGATGGAAAATGAATAACATGTATACAGTTTATAAGAAGCGTTTTATTTATGCTCACTTCTCATTACTCCAAATCAATTAACATAATAATAAAAACAATTATAATACATGAATTAAAAAAATGCCTAAATAAAATGATTGAAAATCTCGGAACAATCTACTAATAACTGAAATTAAAAACCACCATTTCAAGGTATTAAATCTATACTTTCATTAGAATCTTTTTCATTAATATATTATGCCCATTAGGTGTAAATTTTGTTGATTGAGTTGTTATCGACCAGTTCAGTATTAAGAGTAATGATTCTTCTATCGCAACTAGTTGCGAAATCCAATTGCGATGGCGACAGAAACAAAACAAACAATCGAAAAATATAGAGTTATCGATTTAACGTCCATTTATTTAATTAACAGTACTTAACAGTAAACGTATGGTAACAGCATTCACTATAATTAATTATGCTATAAAATAAAGAAAATAATAAAACTAATACATTTTATTAAAAAAAATGTTATGTGCCTTTATTCTTCAACTAACTTAATACTACACAACATAACAACTACAAATTAACACGAACCACTAAAAAAAAAAAAAATTGACCAATAACAAGCCGCGATGACCCACAGATAGTCCAAATGCACCAGCCCACTATTATTGAAGTATTTAGATCTGTGAAAGAACAAAGTCTTTTATAGAATTTTAATATTACTAATCCAATTTTTAAAACTTTTTGTTTTGAGTAGCGGCAAATTAACTCAACAAAGATCAGTGTCCATAACAATACAATCATAATATACATTTGCAAAAACAAGGCTACATTTCTAGAATACCTAGCCAAATAATAACTCAAAAACAGGAGAACAAAATAAAATAATATAATAATAAAAATAACAAAAAGTATTCGCTACTTTAAATATAAAAAGAAACAAAACTATTTAGGTCAACGGTTGTAAATAAACAGCAAGCTTACTTACAACCGCAACACTAACAGAACTCATCAGGGTTCTGGCAACGAAATCTCAAGGAAAACATGCAACGTGAAAAAGCGGAAAGTGGAACGGGCATGAATAGGTCTCGTGTCCTAGAAGCTACGGTCCAGATACTTAACATTTTATACGGATCCTGAGCTACTGTTACTAAGCAGAATATTGCGATATATAGGCACCTAGCTCAGAGCTGGCTGCGTAAAGGAAATCAATAAGAGGACACATAGAAATATAAAGGACACATTTTGAAAGCCAGTTGTGTGGTGGTTGAGCAAGTCGGCTCATAATCCGGAGGCGGCGGGTTCAACTCCCGCGGCAGGACCAGTATTTGTGCATAAAAAAAGCGCAAATACTTGTTCTTTGTCTGGGTGTTGTGGGACCATGGTCCTCGTAGCTCCTTGGTCCCTAGACACGGAATCCTAGTTAGGGTCCAGGATCTATGTATGTGATAGTTGGGCGTTATTATTATTATTATTACATATGTCAATAGCACGGGTTCTAAAAAGTCTAATTTTTTTAAGGAATGACATGACGAGATTGTCGTTCACCTAATGTTAAGCGACAGGGCTGCCCATATTCTGATATGGGCAGCCCCGCAGATGCTATATCACTCGGAACTCTAAAGTAAAGACTTTCACTTGACACTGCATTATGCACGTAATCCTGAGACATCAGCATAGTGAGATTAGATCATGGTCTCATTAGTACGGTAATTTCACTAGCTACAATGCCTTTCAATCCGGAACACATTAGTGCTTTCCCACTGCTGCTAAGCGGCAGAATACCTGGCAAAGCGGTGGTTCCTACCTCGACGAACTTCGCAGAAACGTCCTGCCACCTAGTAAAATGGTGAAATTTGTACAAATTTGTGTCATTTCATTTCATTAAGTTTGATATTTCACCTGGATTGTATTTCTAATTAGGGGTAGGGGTAACTTTCACTGATATTACTCTCGGCTATTTAATTAAAACATTAATAAAAAGCAAACACACGATAGTTAATTAGAGGAATGTTACCATTCTCCATGTTTTTGTTTCATTATATTTTGGTACTAGTTAGTGAAGCCACAGCGGAAACCCAATAGGTTAACTCTATTGCCGATTTTAATCTATAAATAATATACAATATATATAATAACTAGCGCTTGCCCCGGCTTCGCACGGGTATTTAATATATATCTATTATAGATTGAGATATAAACTATCCTATCTCTCAAGTTGGATCGAACTGCACATGGTGTGCGAATTTTATTATAATCGGTTAAGTGGTTTTTATTTCCATTGAGGACAAACATTGTGACACGAGATTTATATATATTAAGATATACAATATTATAATGCAATAATATACAATATTTTCACGTAATTCACGTAATGCTTTTGATTAAATGAAAGATGCTACAATAAAATAAATAAATAAATATGTGTGGACATTTCAAACAGCGCTATTTAGCCCTAAACTAAGCAGAGCTTGCACTATGGGAACCAGATAACTGATACAGTACTTAGATACTTGTTGTTTAAGTACATACATACATTTTTATACAATCTAACACCCAGACACCGAAAAAACATCGATCTTCATCACACAAATGTTTGGCCTGGATGGGAATTGATCCCATAAGGTTATGGGACATTATGGGGTTATGGGACACATTATGGGACAGTTCAGACGGTAGGTTACCGAGCTATCAGGCCAGTCAAATAAGATTTGCTTACGTTATTTTAATTTATTGAATTTGTTAGGTTACTTGCTTAAGGTTAGGTTTTTCTAAAACAAAACAAATTGTAAATAATAAAATAATTTTGTTAATTGAATACTTAAAAATTTACATTGTTTTGTTTTACTCGGCTAATTTAGTGGACAGATATCCTTTAATCCAGTTGAAAAATTGCGCCTACGAGAAATAGATGCCATGTGTAGACCAGTAACCAAGCTTTGAAGGATTGGTAATACAGTACAACTGTACAACTGTTCTACTGTATTACATTAGTATTAACAGTAGTACAGTAGTAAGTACTACTGTTCTACTGTATTACCAATCTACTTTACTACTAATCTACTGTACTACTGTTCTATTGTACTACTGATCTATTGTACCACTGTTCAGCAAAAGTACTCAAATCGTAAGGCACTTATATTATAGAGCGTACGGTTTAGTTTTCAAAATTGTCATGAATGTGCATACTGACTGTATCTTAACTGTAAGCAAAGGATGCGCAGCGTACAGAAAGTTTAATATCATAATATTTAAACAGAACTGTGCAAACATTTGAAATTTGTGCATTGATAATTGTGTGAATGTTTAATTTCATATTTTAGTAACAGTTCTCGGTTTATATATCAAGGAATCTAAATTTTCATGTAATGAAATATCTCTAAAAAGTATTTAAAGTAAAATAAATGCTACTTAAGTAGTTGACTACTACTTAAATTAAAGTAATTTTAAGTAGTATATAAGTAATAAATAAAAAGATAATACATAAATAAAAATCGAATCGACCCCGCTGTCTCCGGGATATGAGTTGACATGCCCAACCACCACACCACAGAGGCTGTCAAAATATTCGATGAGTAAAGTTGAAATGTAATAAGTAAAGTTGAAATTTGACAAATGAACCAACTGAAAAAGTATCTCTTTTATGTTTTTATTATTAGAAACAAGATCCCAAATCGAAACAAAAAACCCCAAATATGGAGTTTTGGCGGGAAAACGAGAAAGATCGCTTAACCGCATTGTATTATTTTCCAAAACTTGTGTTATTTTCAGTGTTAGTGCATAAACTTGGTGGCGTTTTATTTATTGAGTACTGGATTACATGCATGAGTGTGGGAAAGTGGTACAATGATGGCGAAACGTTTCTTTTTGTGTTGTTTCCATAACTCCATAGAAGCTTCTGGTAAAGTTGCCACCACTTTACTAGGAGTATGACTTAGACTAGACTATGACATGACTTGGACAAATAAACATAATAAAAAATATCATCAACTCGAGAGAATATCAATTACTTGACACAGGCTAAATACACAAAAGTGAGTAGCCAACACAAACAAAAAAAAAACAGCAAATATAACGATCTGAAATAATACAGACGCGATTGAAAGCAATTACAAAAGTTTAGTGCCCGCGAAATCGAACAGGACATCCAAAAGGACCCTTACCCCGGACCCACCACCGTAAAACGTTTTCATAAAAATGCAAATCACCTTACAACGTATTGCCGGCGGCTCCGAACATACCGACTTTGCAAACTTGTTTCAACGAATTAAAATACTTTTTAGGAGACAATGCCATTTGCTTTAACTTGTTATTAGGTTTGGATTGTGACTGATAAAATGCTTATAATGTTGCAGTAATAAGAGTGAGACCTTATTAAATGCCTTAATTATATATTTGAATACCGTATCGCGAAATCTAAAAACGGGATTCTGTTACTTACTCTGTACAACATTTTTGATTGATATAATTGTATAACACAAATCCTTTTATTGTATGGAAAAGTACCTTCCTAGATACTAATGAACAATTACCATAAAATAGATACTTAAGTGCAATTTTATAGGTCTACTCTACTCTCTTTCAGTGTTCAGCATTATTTTTGTTATTAGCTTCTTTAGTACACAATTCTTAGATGCATAATTCTGTGTGCTTTATCTTATGTGAACAAATAAATTTATTATTATTATTACTTTATTACAGAACTACGATCAGTCCAGCGCTCAAGATGGGATTAATTCACAATTTTTTAGTTCATGAATGAAATAATAATAATATGTGTGGACATCTCACACAACGCCATCTAGCCCCAAACTAAGCAAAGCTTGTACTATGGCAACTAGATAACTGATACAATATTTATATACTTTTTTTTTGTTTGTCAATACATACATATAATACAATATAACACCCAGACACAGAACAAACATCGATGTTCATCACACAAATGTTTGTCCTGGGTGGGAATCGAACCCACAAACCGCAGTTCAGAAGGCAGGGTCACTACCAACTGAGCTATCTTGCCAGTCTAAATCTCGCCTTTACGGCCTTATGTAGATGTTCGTGTGCACAACATATTACAAATCTCTTGAATCGTTAGCGTAGTCGGATAAAATCTTCACAGAAAATGCATTATTTTATTGATTACAATACGCAGTTAAAGTGCATAGACACTACGATTTAAAAAAATAGTAATGAAATTTCTTCTGTTGCATTGCAATCAAAGTTTCATGATCACCCCCATGTGTGACTGCAGTCAAATGCAGGCTTATTTAGTGATAGAAAGTCTTCACAAATCTATTATTGCTTTTCTTATAATCATGCAATTGAAAAAAGGCTTTATTTAGGTACTTTAAAATTTTATCACTCATTGTTGTGTTAGTTTAGCCATAGATATTTTCGCCCTAGCAGGATTATATTAAAACGTTGTTTAATATATAAAAAAAGCATAAAACAGCAGATGTGTAAGACATCTGTGTTGGCAGAGTCTCAAATTGCTGCAGCTGGCGTAACATTTAAAGCCTAATTGAAGAAAAATATTGTCCGTTCTTTATAATCATTTCTGCGTTAAGCATAATTAATTTTGAATATACTCACACTTTGATACGAAGAATTCACTGAGCGTGGTTTTAATTACCCTTTTATCCGTAAATAGCTTCTGCCCGCGGCTTCACCCGCCTGGCCTATAAGGAAGCGAAGTACACATTTTTTCATAGTTAATTTAACCATCCATTTCACCCTCTCAGGGGTGGAATTTTGAAAAACGCTTTCTTAATGGACCTCTATACTTTACAAAGAACACACTCTCCAAATTTCAAGTCTCTAGAACCAGCGGTTTAGGCTGTGCGTTGATATATGAGTCAGTCAGTCAGGACTTTGAATTTTATATGTATAGATAAACGAATAGATTTGAAATTTCAAATTCATTCAAAACCTAAATCTAAAACATAATATTTTATGAAAACTGTGGTTTCAGAATGGTCTATCCTGTTTATGTATTGCAATCTAATTAGAAGGTCCGTGATAGAAATTTTACTTGACTCGGCAAATGCAGCGAGATTTTTTAATGATAGATAGATAGATAAAAATCTTTATTAAAACACAATTTGCAAGCACAAACTTATAAATTAAGTGTCATAATGGGTTAAATTAAGTTTAATTTTTAAACTGTAAATTAAGTGTCATAATGGGTTAAATTAAGTTTAATTTTTAAGTGCACCAACCACATTTAGGTAATGTGGTTGGTGCACTTAACTAATTATCTAAATTACTCTTTATGACTCTATACTTAAGTGTACAGCTGTTTGTTATCCCGAATTAAAAAAAATAAAAATAAATAAGATTGTCAATAAATTATACCAGCGGTCGGCAACACGCGGCCCGCTAGCGACATCTTACTTGCGGCCCGTGAATGTTTTGTAAATCACACTAATATTATAAAGGCGAAAGTTTGTATATGTGTATGTGTGTATGTTTGTTACTCTTTCACGCTTAAACTGCTGAATGGATTTGGATGAAATTTGGTACTAAGATAGCTTATACACTGGATTAACATATAGGCTACATTTTATCCCGGAAAAGTGAAATTTTCCCATTGGATGAGCAAATAATTAAAATACTTTTTATCTGCGGGTGAAACCGCGGGGCGCAACTAATAAGTTATAATTATCAAAATCAGTAGGCGCGCGTTTTAAAAACAAACTTCGCTCTGCCTGCGAACGAACAAATGAGCGACGTGCAAGTGAGGCGCGGGGGGTACTTCCCCGCTCCCTTTGATTTTGTGGACTGACCGAAGTCTTGCTGCCCACGCTCCGTGAATCGCGTCGTTATTATTGCATATTGGGTTTCTAGGGTTAATACGAGTATAAGACTGCAGCCCGCCTTTGATTTATTTTGCCACCTTGTGGCCCTTGCCTGCCAAGAGGTTGCTGACCGCTGGATTATACAATAATACATCGACATCGCCTGTGTGCAAATATTATATCTTTAGACGATGGTAAATGCTACAGACGTACACTGTATGTACTAGGGTGCAACAAAAGAAAGTCATTCAAAGGATAGAAGGATAGAAAGATAACAAACTCAGACAATTAGAGGCCTATGCTGCGTCTTCCAGTTCATGGTTGCCACTCAAGAACCTTTCCTGCGAGTGATGTGGCCTGACCATTTCAACTTGCTAATTCTAAGATTACATCGGTGATTTTGGTTCTGCAGGTCTCTTCAACTTTTGAAGTAAAACTTTTTTACGCACGCTTGACTTGGGAAGTATGCTGGTGAATGCGTGACGAAGCGAACGGAAGTTGAAAGTTGTTGGTTAACGTAGGTCTCCATTAACAACATAGCAAAGTTAAAAATTTGAAATATTACGTTGGTATGTCCGGTAAAATAGCAATTTACAACTGTCAAATATGTGGAATATTAATATGAGCCACATTCATTGCGCTGTCATAAGATCATCTCGGCGCAAGGACGCCAATGAAATAAGGCAGCTATAACGACCTGCAATAAAATACGTCGACACACGCAGCATAATTTCTTTATCTTGGCTCGCCAGCTCGGCTTCCATTTGTCGAGCTCATCGTAAAGACGGGGGAGTTATAAATTATTATTGCGTATAGTAACACTAGAATATGAGTGTGTTTAAGAGTTATATTTATGTTTCGGATCTTGTTTTACTAGGTGGTAGGAATTATTTGCAAAGGTCTTTGTTGCCAACGCTTGCCTTGGTACCTACCTAGACGAACTTGCTTTCGTCAACGCTTTTTGCATCAAACAGTAACTAATGTATTTCAGTTTAAAGGGCGCCGTAGCTGGTGAAATTACTGGGTAAGACTTTATTGACTTGATCTCACTGTCTAGCAATCACATTGCTACTAGAATGTACTGACGTTTCAGAGTAACGTACGTCACTCTGAACGTCACATCAGTGACACTGCTGTCACGCGAAACTTTATATTTTAGAGTTCCAAGTGTCACTGCAACTGTTTTGGGCGGCTACGATACTTAGCATCAGGTAAATGACTACGCTACGTTATCATAAACATTTAAAAAAATTATCTTTCCTTCTCGTGTAGGCAAGCATCACTCAGTCTTAGAATGTAATACTAATAATTTTAATGGTTGTGAGTCAACATTATAAAGTGGAAACTATTAATTATTTTCTTGAAAAAAGAAACACGCTTGCACGTAAAATATGTGAAAGTTGATCAAAGAAAAAAAAAAAACATCGTTCGAGTTGAATAAATATCACCTTAAAGTATAATTTACCTATCTTCCAGCCGAACATTAAATAAGAACAATAAATACATCAAATTATATATATAATATTTTTTTATTTATACTCGTGAAAACATCTGACAATAAATGTACCTTTACATACAAGATACCTATCGTAGAAACTTTTTCCAATTACATAAAAGTGTGATTTTCTAAAAAAGAAGAGTTCCTCGCTCCTGAATTGCTATAGCCATCAAAGTTAACTCAATTTAAATTCCTCCTAAATCATTCTGGATCCCTGATATTGTAACTCTCAACGTTCTATAATAAACCTTGCTACAAGTTTACAGACCTTTTCCCGCTTTATTGTTAAAGTTTAATAGAGAGTGTATCCGTGAATGGACCAATCAATACTTTATTGTGCCTTCCCAGCGCCTGTTTCAAACTGGGGTCCCGCTCATAGCAAAATACGCAGTACATGAACTCTCGAAAGAGTAGCCTGGATTCGTCTTCGTCATAGTAAAACCTTATCTAATTTTACTGGTTCATTTATAGAAATTGACGTATTTTACGCAAATTAAGTAAATAAGACGCAAACGGCTAGATCGTAACGTCATTCATTTACATTTAAAATAAAAAAATATTTCTAAAGTAAAACTTCTTTGCGCACGCTTGGCTTAGGGAGTAAGCTGGCACTCTCCGCCAGCTTGCACGGCTCCACACATCTGGTGGGTGGCCCTGGTGAGCAGGGTCACCCATCTATTGGCACGAGAAGGCCCGAAAGGGCCTTCCGTCAGAGGGCGAGTTGGCTGGACTGCAGTCGCGACCCCTTCTCGCCCCAGGTACGGTGGACGAGGGCTCACGGGGGTTTTTAGTGGGTTCGAATCCCACATACTACGGGGGTGGTGGCAGGAAAATGAGAGGGCATTTTCCCCTCTTAAAAAAGGGAGTAAGCTGGCGAGGCGAACGGGAGTTGAAAGTTGTTGGTTTACGTAAATCTCCACTGTCAATATAACAAAGTTAATATTTTGGATTATTATGATTTTATGTCTGGTAAAATGACAATTTGCAATTATCGTGATGGTGATATTACCATTAAACAAGGTAAAAACAAAGCTTTACGGGCCGATAGATGGAGCTTAACTACACTGGAGGTTTCAATATCACTAATGTGCAATAATAATTGGCTGAAAAGACAGTTACATGACCAGTTGAGCATCTTTATTTGTGAAACCTAAAGTAAGTAATTTTAGAGAGATTTAACACTGTCTGAATAAAAACTGTGTTTGGTGAATTTAAGTACACATTCAGAGTCTTCGCTGCGATTGCAAAGGGAAGAAGTTTGTTTACTTCTGCACGAATTTAGTTGTTAAGAAAAATGTAACTACTTATAATAAAGTTTGTAGATAAGTGTCGGTTGAAGAAAATTTCCATTTGCCTGTGTTGTAGGTATACGAGTTCAATCATTGCACCTCTAGTGGTCCACTGACAGGTGGATAAATGGCTTATCCTAGGATAGCGGTTTTACCAAGTTTTGTACCTATTCGAAATACCAGGATAGTTTTTTCTTTTTTTTTTAAATAAACATAGTTAAATAATTGAATGTGCGAAAACTTAAACAATTACTACAAAAACCATCCTTTGTCCACTAAAGGTGCCATTGCGGAAGATTTTTTGGCGGTTCCTTTGCATTGCTGTTGAACTCTGACGCTGCCGTAGGCATTTTTTCTTACTCAAAACTGTCGCTCCGAATTGTAGCATTATACTAAGTACAGCTGGCAACGCTCAAAAACTCGCCTTCGCAGGCACAACCAAAAAAAATTAATGATTGTGAGAGAAAAAAAACGGAAAATCTTAGAAGGAATGAGCTCCGTCTTTTCAAGTTATAAAAGGTAAAGAAAAAGCTTGCATTTAGTGAATGCCCATTCAAAGTTGTGAAATTCAGACCGCAGCAGCCGCGGATGGTGCACTTTACGAATGCAACCTTGCCTTTGATGGAATTCGTGCTTTTTTCGACAATCAGACTCAATGCAGTTTTTTTGCACACCTCTTTAACGTTGGACAAGATTTCTGTCTGAATTGGGGGCTTTTGAAAATGTTATGAACCGATGTAAAGGTTTTAAAAGGGGATTAGATTGGAGGGTGGAGAAATGGAAGCATTTTTTGTGAGGTTTTGTTTTATTAAAGAATATGTAATAATAAAAAAGCTACGTATATTATTTCTTCGTTTGTAACCTATGAGCTTAAAAAAATGTGATGAAGAGGAAACACAGACCTCACCGGGAAATAATTTTACATTGTTTATTGTAATAATTATGTCAGAGTGATTTTTATTCTCTAAACTACCTACTTCACGCTGTAACTACTGCTACATGCTACACAACCTTTGGTTTATATTTTTTTCTGCAATGTGCCGGATTGCTTGCACCAGTAGTGGGAAAGAAAACATTTTTTTTTTCAAACTCACATATTTTTTGGGCTTTGACATTAAGTACTTAGTAATTTTATGGGCTTTGTACGATAACTAGAATTAATTATTCTAAGTAACTTAATTTGTGTTAATTTAAAAATTAATTTTAATTGTTAATTGAAACTTGTTAAAGTACTAAAAATAGCATATTTGTAATAAAACTCTTGAACTTTTTGCAAACCATATAAAGTATTTAAATGTTCCATTCCACTATTAGTAAAAATTGTTCTTTGTACGTACATTTCACAACTCGTAATATTGAACAAAAATTAATAAAGCGTTTGAAGAAAATTTCTCTAAATTTTATTAAATTGCTACTGTTATGCTCCAAGCCCCACTAATACTAATCCAACGAGTAGAAGCCTTAAAACTTAGGCAGAACTTTACACGAAGCTTGCCCGCTGGTACTTTGTAGCCTTTCACTGAGCGATTCAAAATTCTCAAGATCAAAAGAGTTTCCAAGTGGTTGCTTGAAATTTCCATTATACTTCTTTAAAAGGTGAATTTACATTACCCCGAGGAATAATTTGTGATTTAACTTCGACCCAAAGGTTATTTTTGTGGAAATGGTCGGCTTTTGCAACTTAATTGCGGTGTGAAGATTTTAAATTTATTTGCATAATTTAAATTACATTGGTTTTAACTTAGCAAGTTGGCTTAAAATTTAATCTCTTTGGCGACTTATTGCATAGATGTTAATCCATAATCGACTGTAAGTTTACTGTTACTATAGTAATAGTAAGAAAAACATTGTAGTTACAGATATTTCATTTCTCAAAATAAATTTAAATTTAATGAAAAAAGTGATTAAATATTAATATATAATAATACACTAATTACTGTTTCGATATTTGTATAGTTTTTCACTGTTCCCAGATTGTCACTCGCCACCAAGTGCGATAGTGATCAAACAAGCCTATAAAACCAATAAAAAAAGCACAGTATGTATACTAAACTAACCGTCGATAATCATCACAAAAATGTCCCGGGTAAAAATAAAACTCACGACTTAAGGCGCATATAACTATTTTATTACCAAATGAGCTGTAAGGCCTGAGAATAAGTCATTGACAAAAACAGCAAAAGCTGAATATCATCAATCGAAATTGGAACATCGCGATGTCCCAAATCGCGCGATATTTCGGAACAAAAAGTAACAGTCTAGTCTAACAGATGAGAACATTCGCTAGAATTGCCAATATACCGTGTCGTTGCAAGCGATAGCTCACCAGTTCTCAAAAAGGAATTCCGACGGTGGAAAAATTAGATTTGCGCTACTGAAACGCGCTTGAACATTCTAGAAAGATAGGAAATTATCTGTAGTGCTTCCTGCATCGAGTTGTAGGACATAGTTCCTATAAGTTTTATCGCAATTTAGAAATGTATGCTGAGTAATTAGGTGGCATACACGCTAATCTGGATTCCTACCTAGTATTAAACAATTATAAAACAAGATAGTAGTTTGACTGGCCCGATAGCTCAGTTGGTAGTAGTCCTGCCTTCTGAGCTGTAGGTTGTGGGTTCGATTCCCACCCAAGATAAATATTTGTATATGTGTGATAAAGACACAATGTTTGTGTGTGGCGATGTTTGTTCTGTGTCTGGGTGTTATATTGTATTCTATGTATGTATTTACCAGCAAAAAGTATCTGAGGAAAGGAAATGTGAACAAACATTTATAATTTTTATTTATTTTAGTAGCGTCTTTATTTCTTTATCCTCATCGCACGCCACTCAAAAGCACTTGTCACGCACCATCCATAATCTGATAGGTATTAGTAGGTCCATATATACACTGTATTGTGTTGTGGCGGATATTGGTCACACGCTTTTAATCCGTTAATGTAATATACAGAAACGCTCATTTTCATTAGATATATTAACTGCTAAACTCACGTCAATTAAAAGTAGAAATTACTTCGATCAGGTTTCGGACATATTCGATGTCCTTCTTCTGGGAGCCAGTTACTAACGCAAGCCGCGGTACACGTGCTGACGCTCGCGAAATCCGCCCTAATATGTACGAAATCTAGTCGGAGTAATTTCGACTTTTAACTGACGTGAGTTTAGCCGTTATTTATCGTACAAAATGTGTCATACTCACGATATATTCACTTTTAGACGTATACTAACTGTAACGTTTTCTTATATACTTTCAGACATTTTCTTTTCAAATATAAAATAAACCATACTTATAGATTAACGTAGCAAAATTGATCCTAATTTTCAAGTCTAGGCCGCAAGGGTTTTGGTAAAGTTAACAATCTAATAGCATATATACCAACTTGTTCTCCTCAGAAAATCTAAACATTGTCTCTCGAGAATTTGTTGATGTATAATTTAGCAACAAAGTCGATAAACCAGAGAACGAGAAATCGAATACTTTCAGCAATGGAAATATTTCAATTTCAAATGATTATTATCGTGGTTGGAAGATGGTAGATAAGTAAGGTTTGAGACATATAATGTACTTTACATTTAAAATTCAACGAATCCATTCATCTTAATGTATGAAAGAGATTATTGATAAGTAATTGTAAATTTCTCCTTCAGTCCTTGTAAATAAACATTGAGAAAAATAAGAATAGAATGGAATATAATAGAATAGATATTTATTCTTGACAAAAGGCAACCGTGTAATTTCAAAAACAACTCAGCATATGGCTGGTCATACAACCAGCGCTGGGCTTTCGTTGGAGTCATTTTGGTGTCGTCACGACTTATACTATTAATTAAATTAGTATAATATAGTCATCCCTAATCATGTTTTGTAAATAGTTTCACGTTTTTTTGCATTTTACTTTCAAGCAGTAGTGTGCAAGCACTACTGTGTTCCGGTTTGAAAGGCACTGTAGCTAGTGAAATTACTGGGCAAATGAGATTTTATGACCCGATCTCACAGTCTGTATACACTTTACACTTACACTTTACACACTAGTAATCTTATTACTAGATTGTGTTGATGTCTCAGGATGACGTGCGCAGTACAGTGTAACGCAAAACTGTATAGAGTTCCGAGTGATACTGCAACTGATATGGGCAGCCGTGTCGCTTAACATCAGGCGAACGGTTAGCTCGCAAGAAACTTTACATCACTGTAAAGTTTTTTGTAGCTTCTTCTTTACAGTTGTAATCGAAGCTTCGGATCAAAGTTTTCAATTCTGCATTGTGCCGGATTGCTTGCACCAGTAGTGAGAAAGAGAACTGCTTTTTTTTTCAAACTCATATATTGTAATGGGCTGCTATATTATTTGACAATAAGCACTTTGTAATTTTATATGCTTAGTGAAATAACTTAATTTTAAGTACCTAATATAATTTTGACTTGTAAAAGTGCTAAAATTAGCCTATTTGCAATAAATCTTTTGACTTTGACTTCGTCACGTCATACGATAACATAAAAAAAGTAAATTATTGTATCTTATTTTAAAGTAATTTAAGTTATTTTTAAGTATTTACCAATAGAAAATTGTTTTCAGAATAGCATTGAAAGTTTTAAACAGCTTATTAAAATTAGTGTGCTGTCTTGAAAACAAACATCAGGAAAAATACTTTTGCTTTAGGTACATCCCAATCTTAATACGCTAGGGTTACAGATGAGATGGGTACCGACAGTTCCGTAGTTATCTCTCTATGCTAATTGAAAACTCCTACTCGATTCGCATATCTTCCTTACCATGCACGGTGTGTAAATATAACCAACTTGTTTCACGTGCATGGTTGCTTAAAGTATCACCGTCGTCTCGAACTTGCCCGATGACGCTGTAACTGCTTGGTGACGCTATATCCACCCGGTGACGCTGTATCCGCCCAGTGACGCTGTATCCGCCCAGTGACGCTGTATCCGCCCTGTGACGCTGTATCCGCCCTGTGACGCTGTAACCGCCCAGTGACGCTGTATTCGCCCAGTGACGCTGTAACCGCCCAGTGACGCTGTATCCGCCCAGTGACGCTGTATCCGCCTGGTGACGCTGTATCCGCCCAGTGACGCTGTATCCGCCCAGTGACGCTGTATCCGCCTGGTGACGCTATAAAGGTCTGTAGAAACCGTATTAGCCTGTTAAAAAAATCGTCGTCTCGGGCAGACAAGGTCAGTAGATTATGAATGCTTCACAAAAAAACATCGGAAAATATTAGGTCTTTACCTATGAAATTGCCGTTTTGTTTGAAAAAAGTTAAAGTATTTTTTTTTTCGAACTTATTTATTTCTTTTATTCAAAGTAATCACCCCTGCAATCAATGCATCTTTGCCAACGCTGTGGCAGTTTATGGATGCCCTTCTTAAAAAAATCAGCAGGACGGGAGACAACAAACTCTTCAAAGGCGTTTTGTACTGCCTCTCGGGAATTGAATTTTTTTCCCGCTAAAAAGTTGTCCAAATTTTGGAAAAAGTAATAGTCGGTAGGCGCAAGATCTGGTGAGTATGGCGGATGAGGGAGAGCTTCCAAACCCAACTCATGCAGCTTAGAGATGGTCTGTTGTGCAGTATGAGGTCGCGCGTTGTCGTGAAGTAGCAGTGGAGACGACCGATTGACCAAAGCTGGTTGCAGACGTGCGAGTTTCGCCATCATTGTGGTCAGTTCTTCAATGTACACATCTGCAGTAATGCTCTCGCCGTTTTGTAAAAAGCTATGATGAATCACACCAGCACTAGACCACCAAACTGTGACCATCACCTTTCTAGGGGTCATTTTTCGTTTTGCACATTGCTTTGGTACCGAACCAGGATCTAACCAACTTGCTGAGCGCTTTCGATTGTCAAAAAGAATCCATTTTTCGTCGCACGTAACAATTCGGTTCAAAATTCCTTCATTTCTGTGCCTGTTAAGCAGCGCAAGGCAAGTCTCGACGCGTACGTTGCGCTGGCGATCGTTAAGTTCGTGGGGCACTCATCTATCAAGCTTTTTTATATTGCCAATCTGTCGCAAATGGACCAATATTGTTTTGATGCTAACATCAACAGCTGCTGCCAGCTCAGCTGTAGATTGAGATTCATCAGCTTCCACAATCGCCTTTAATTCATCATTGTTGAGCAAAGTTTCCGGCCGACCACGAGGTTCATTTTTCAAGTCAAAATTCCCAGAACGGAACCGAGCAAACCAATAACGGGTTGTACGTTCGTTTGTACAGTTCTCTCCGTAAACGTCGTTGATGTTACGTGTCGTTTGTGCCGCGTTGGTGCCACGACGGAACTCATATTCCATAATTACACGAAATTTCAAAGTATCCATTATGAGGAAAAATGTTGAAATGTAATGAAAATACAACGCTAATCAATAAACAAAAGACTTATATTGTAAATAGAATGTCATATTTTTAAAACAAAATTAATTTGAATTTAGAATTCATAGCCAATCAAAACTTTTTTTTGTTTGAAAAAGTCTGTACTGCAATACGGCAATTTCATAGGTAAAGACCTATTATTAACCAGTATATTATTAACAATAAACGGATTGCAACATTGGTGATCGAAATTCATTTGGCCCTTTAAGTCGAAAAAACAATTAACCATTTTATTTCTTATCAAACTAACAATTGAATAACACCGCCGTCGTCATCGTCATCGATGTCGTCGTTAAACCTTTTGAATGAACGTTTAGTCAAATAAACTGTAGATATATCTATCGCTTGCCGAATAAGTCAAAGACCAAGAAATTAGTGATCCTAACCGCGAACCACGAATGTCGAAACTACGGGATATAATTTTTTTTGAACGGGAAAAATGCGTATACTATTTTAACTAACTACTACAATTATGTAGCAACTACTACTAGCTACATTAATTACTATAAATAACATTTGGACTATATATGCCCACTACAACTAAAATAAAAATGAAAATAATAAAAACAACTAGGTACTATTCGCCCAAAATGCAAATACATTTTAGTTTTTTATTATTAATAGATAGACTTACTGTTATTGTTGTTATTGTTATTATTTTATTATTGTTATTTGATAATTGTCATATACAAACTGCTTGGAGTTTAGAGTATCAATTTAAAAACAAGTATAACAAAAATGTATTTCAAATAGATACTCTAAACACCAAGCAGTTTGTATAATTATGACACTTCCGTTTAATCTTTTGATGGTCTAGCTAGTAGATAACCATATTAATATAAAACTTGCTACTATTTTAGAAGAGCAGTGTTAGCGGGAACGGCAACGTTTCATGTGCCCAGAGCATGTTAGATATCTACTTAGATGCTGTTTAGAATGTTTATTTGAGCAAGACAGAAAACTTAGCAGTTAACTTAGCACTTAGTATGTTAGCACTTCGTATTAGTTACTTAACTATAATGATCGCGTGATTCCTTTTATAAATTGTTGATCGCTGCATCTTAAGTAAATTTGTTTTCTAATTATAGACAAGCTATTTTTAAATTTGATTTTCGTTTAACGCTTTACATCGTTGGATTTAATCAGTGAGTAACGCTACAGTTTTGTTTCAAGTTAAGCGAAACTCCGCGAACTCATTCGTATAAGTTTCGACAGGCTTACCCGCAAGAAAATAAATCTTCCGAACGAATCAAACTGAATCACAGTCGGAAAACGAAATCACGATCTTTGTGACCTTCCTGTGTTTTCTTAGGACGGACCATTTAAGTCGTAAATTCCGATGCCTCTAGGAAAATTCTTTTCCAATTCTTTACCTAAAATTCGTTGCGTTGTCACTTTCAAATGAATGAATCGTCGAGTATCAATCAATAATTACAATATTAAATATTCGTTACTAGTTGCGCCCCGCGGTTTCACCCACGGATAAAAAGCCTGCGAGAAAATTTCACTTTTTCTGAATAAAATGTAGCCTATATGTTAATCCAGTGTATAAGCTATCTTGGTTCTGAATTTTATTCAAATCCATTCAGCCGCTTGCGCGTGAAGGAGTAACAAACATACACACAAACACACATACAAACTTTCGCCTTTATAATATTAGTGTGAAGTGTGATGTGATATTAGTGTGATATGATATGAAGTTTGAAAATGTTTAGAAAAGATTCGGGGGCATAAATCTATTTTTAGCATTTGTTTCTTTTTGTTTAGTTTAATCAGCAATACTAAGGTAGTATTGTATTTAGCCCATTTTTATTTTCAATTCACAGCTCATTGTCACAGTATTTTTTGTGGTAATAGGTCATTTATTAAAGCTCTATATTGGACTTTTATTTAATACACTGTGCTGGCAGGGACACCACAAATATTGCTTGCAGTATTTTAAAAGCACTTTTTAATGATACGATTTATATATATGATTTTTTATATTTTTTTTATACATAAACATGCAGGCTCAGTCAAAACAAAAATAGTAGACAAAGCCTTTTTACTATTCCACTTCTCTTCATTGACTTAACAGTCTTATTGGATTGAAAAATGGCAAATATAGAATACTAGCTTCTACCGGCGGCTTCGCCCGCGTGATCTATAGGAAACGAAGAAGATTTTTTTAAATAAATCATTCAACCACCCATTTCACCCTTTTAGGGATGAAATTTCGAGAAACTCTTTCTTAGTAAGTGCCTACTTTTTACAAAAAACACACCGTCCAAATTTCATGTCTCTAGGATCAGCAGTTTAGGCTGTGCGTTGATATATAAGTCAGTCAGTCAGTCGGGTTTTATTTCAGGTTCACTTTGAATTTTATATGTATAAACTAGTTGACCCGCCCTGGCTTCGTACCGGTGAATTAGTAAAACGCGATCAAACATTAAAAAAAGTATCCTATGTCCGTTTCGAAGCTACCTCCCCACCAATTTTTAGCCAAATCGGTTCAGCCGTTCTAAATAATGTATCTAACACGATTTTCTTTTATATATATATAGATTACGTGCATATTTGTGTTCTAATTGAAGGGATGAGAACAAAAACGGTTTAACTGATTTTTTTCATAAAATGATTTATTGATATCGTTGGATTCAGCGTGAAATTATCTACAATAATACATTCTCAATACCGAAATGAGGATTAAATCTCGAGATTGTCAGTCTAAAAACAGTTTAGGTGACACAGAAATACAGTTCGCTTAGCATAAAAACATTATACATTGTATTAAATTTTTACAAAATTGTACGAATTAGTACTATATTTTGTATTTTGAAATAGAATTATTTAATTTTCAAGCAACTGAAACTTACATATATCTTTTCTATTACCTTATAAGCACTCTACATTAAAATGAAGCCGTTGAAGCTTAAAGTCAATTTTCTCGAAACTATCAATTTGACAGTTAAACCCTTTTTATTCTCAACTCTTCAATTACAAATATGTATGTGTATGTGTGCGTTTCATAGCCAACTCAACACACGCTTAAGTCATCTATCAAAATCTCTCTGGAGACTTCACCGTAGGTTCCAACTTACGATGAATTATAAATAACAATGTTCACTTACGTCTAGACAGGCACTTATTCCTTCAAATGTTAATGATTTATTGCTGTTAATGTGCCAAGGCATAATTATTATTACAGTCTATTTTAATTAAATACTTGATATTATGTGGTTATTTACTTGAAACTTATGTACTACTATGTTATGTTTTACTAGATGGTAGGACTTTACTGCAAAGTTCGTCTAGGTAGGTACCACCGCTTTGCCAGTAATTCTGCCGGCAAGCAGTAGTGCGCAAGCACTGCTGTGTTTCAGTTTGAAGGGCACTGTAGCTAGTGAAATTACTGGGCAAATGAGACTTTGTGATCTGATCTCACAGTCGAGTTATCTTATTACCAGATTGTGCTGATGTCTCTGGATGACGTGCGCTGCAGTGCATGTCACGCGAACCTCTATACTTTAAAGTTCCGAGTGACACTGCAGCTGATATGGGCAGCCATGTCGTTTAACATCAGGCGAACGGCTAGCTCGTCACGTCATTCCTGAACATAAAAAAAAAATATATATATAGAACTTTAGTAGTGGTTTTATTCTTCATTATTAATATTTAAAATTGTACAACTAAATATACTAAAATATAATGACGATAAATAAAAAGAAATGACGACTTAAAACATTATTTGATAGCCTCTTTGGTCTGGTGGTTGAGCGTATTGGCTCATAACCCAGAGGCGGCGGGATCGATTCCCGTGGCACGACAAGAACTTGTGCATAGAAAAAAAAAACGCAAATACTTGTTCTGAGTCTGGGTGTTGTGGGACCAGGGTCTTCGTAGTTCCTGGGTCCCTAGACACAGGGAATCCTAGTTATGGTTCAGGATCTATGTATGTGATCGTTGGGCGTTATTATTACTATTATTATTATTATTATTACTATTATTATTTACAATATAAATACGCTCACTACTCACTACCACGTGGTAAGATTCCCATAACACACGCAGTATATTTTAGAGTTCCGAGAGACTGCAACTGACATGGACAGCCGTGTCGCTTAACATCAGGCAAATGACTAGCTCGTCATACCATTCATTTATAGAAATTGCATTACCTCCTTAAATAAGAAGACAGCTTCTGAGCAAAGTATATGCATAGAATACTTTTTGTCAAGAGTTACAAAAGCATTAATGAAAAAAAAATACCATGAGATTTTGTACTATTTTGTTACATACTCCCGCGGTTAGAATAAAAACTTATTACCTTACTTACTTGCGGCTAATATTTCAAAACAATAACCGCAAAATTGAAAACAATATCACGAAATAGGAGATAAAATACAGCCACTAACCCCCAAGGACAGATCGCTCTTACTGCACGTTAGCAATTTTATATTCATTTTTTTATATTTCAAAGAATAAGAAAATCCCAGATAAAATACGGTTGTAGGTAGAAACGGCGCGACGTGCTGTTATACACGACAGCCGCTTTATTTATACCCTCAATATTTTACAAGCCATAAAACTTCTTCGTCTTGAAAATAGGGACGGTTTTATGTTAATAGGTTTTTTGGGAATTCCGTTTTTGGGCGAAATTTAATTGGCAAACTTTATCCGGAGTGAGTTATTCGAAGTGAATAGAGAAAACTGGCCGCTTGGACAATTTATTGATGTACTATTTTTGACCAATTTGTCTTCTATTGAGTATTTTAACTTGACCTAGTGTGGTACCAACAACTTAAAATATTAAATGTACAACTTTTTTGGAATAAACCTTAATTTTTTAAATCTTTATAACCTTAAAAATTATATATAAATATTAAATTCTTTATAATATTAAATTTTTCACTGGCATACCTACCACGAAAGAGGCCTACGTCCAGCAGGGATTAGCACGGGTTGATGATGATGATTGTTTGCACCGTTTCATACCTAAACTTGTCTGAAAGAAAATATAGGTACAATAATTAGGCTAATGAAAAGAGATTTTTAATACAAATTATGAGGTCAATGGCTGATTTGATAGAGCAGTGAAACGGTATTATACAGTAAATTTCCAGCAAAGTAGTTTTTTAAGGTTATTTTCATATTATTATTTTCATATTTAAACGATAATAGACTGCCCATCTGACCATGCCTTTAGAAAGTTCGAAGCAATGAGAAGTTGAAATTTATAAAAAATACTCGAGACTTGATATTCTATGGGACTGTTGCTCTTCAAATCAAATCAATATAAGTTATTTTCAATCTTTGCAAATCTACCACTAACAGTATTACTCCTCATCCCTTCAACAATGAATTTTGTATTTTAGCTTTAAAATGGGACGTTATGTGAAAATTAGAGGCTCTCGGGTTTTCAAAGTGGCGGCTGATTTTACTAATGAATATGCATGACTTTTAAATTGAACACTATTTACGTACGAGGCTGGGTATTAAAATTTTGTATTTGCTTAAAATTATAAACTTAGGTACGTTTTTGGATTTTGGATATTTTTGAAAGTTTAAATCTTTTTAAATAACGTTGCTTTAATTTGATGAGTAATTTAGGGTTGTAGCATTAGGCATAGTTATCGTAGCTATTATATGCTTTTTGGGTATAGTGAGAAGGTGAAATTTTTTATTCTTACGCTGCCATTTTAAAACCAGTGTCAATGTATAGTGAATATCAACAAAATATGTCCGTTTTCCTTTTTTTAGGCTCAAAATAAAAGGAAAAACATTGATTTAATATATGTATGGCGTAAAGAAAAACCAGCTTGATTTTCAGAACAATATTTACGCTCTTTATCACTATCCTTAGAATATTTAGTGGACATCAACTGGTCAGTAAAAGGTAAAAAAGCTGAACAACTATTACAAGCTCCACATTGCCGTGAAAATGAAATGTGTGAAAAGGTTTGCGTTTACACGATAAGACCCGATCGTATATCGATGGCACTTGTAAAGCTATTTTACCTATTATGCACATAATATGCACTTTATTATATACTAATGACCATCCAGCTATTTTATCCAGTACTATCACTAACATAGGTAAGTAATTAAAGTGAAAATATCATTATTTTTTAAATATCCTTGTATTAGCATATATAGCATAGCACAAGCTTTGCTTAGTTTAGGGCTTGATGGCGCTGTGTGAAATAATTATAACTAGTTGCACTCCGTGGTTTCACCCGCGGATAAAACGTATTTTAAAAGGTTTACATGTCAAATTGACGCTCTAATATGAGCTTATATTCAGCAGTAAACGTCTATCGGCCGATGAAGTAAAGTGCGTTATCTATTTTTTAGAATATCTAATATGATAACAGTTATGTACGCCCATATGCAGTCGTGTCGTGTACTCTAACGCTCCAGTGCAGACAATCCTCCTTCATTGAATAAAGGTCGCGCTTCTTTGTAGTCCCTTAAATAGATATTCCACCCTTTACTCGAATTAAATTATGGACTACTTTTTCGGTTAACTTCCGTATGGCCTTGGCTCTATAACAATAAGTTTATGTGAGCAGTAGCTTAACTTACGACTTTTCTTGACTTTACGGTTATAACGGAATCTGCCTTTGTGATGTGTACACGACTGCAGTAGATCATTTTATCTTTAATGTTAAATGATTGATGATATAAAAGTTGAATGTAACATATTTTAAATGTTAATACTTGTGTATGTAATTTATTTTTTTAATCTACTAGCCGCTTTGCACGGCAGGTATCTTCACTCAAAAGGAAATAAACGAAATATACATAATATGACTATTTATTTATGTTTAGTTCATTATGGCAAATACTTGTTCTGTGTCTGGGTGTTGTGAGGCCATTGTCTTCGTAATTTCTGGGTCCCAAGACACAGGACCTAATTATTGCACAGGGTACGGTATGTGATCGTTGGACGTTAACTATTTATTATTTTACGTACTTGTTAATTTGGCGAGTGATTCTACCAAACAGAGTCAAAATTATACTTTTAACCATAATTAACAACAGTTCAGGCATTATCTTTAATCTGCTTAGATGTTTTTTTGAATTACACATATATATACATATAGGTTTCCTATGTCCTTTTGTAACTAGATTACTGACTTAGGATTACATTACCTTCATAAGGTAAAGTATAAGGGCGAAGCAATACCTTTTACCTGTGGACCCTTTGAAAGAGATAAGAAAAGAAGTGCCGAACTGAAATCCTGTATGATTAAAGGAAAATTGAGAGGTTATTGGACAAGGGATGAGGCACGAGAAATATGATTTTCTTGAGTATAACATGATAGATGTCGGTAGGAAATAATTGAGTGTTGCTGTAAAAATGATTTTTGTTTCCTTTTACGACAAAATGTTTTATTTTCTCGTATTTGTTGTGGGAAATGTGATAATCTCTTGCTTTGAGGTTTCGATGGTACTTTTGAATTTTTGCTACTACCTTGACAATATTAGACAAGGTGAATGAACAAACATATCAAATTTAAACAATGCCATTTCAATCAAAACTAAGCGTCTTTAGAATAGATGTATAAGAAGAGATGTAATAAGATGAACATGACTCACTTCGTGCACAACTTTCTAATGCACAAGAACTTACATGCGTTGCACCTAATTAACACTAGCATAATTGAAAACTAGTGCCTTTATCTTCTTTATTTTATTTACATATATTGTAAGCAACACGGAGGTTGGAGTGCTTGTCCTCTTTGAGGTTGCTTTTATTAACATTAGGTTGACAAGAAAAAAAATTGTTTCAGTTTAAATGCAATACATTTAATTTTTATTTTGATTTTCGCCACAGTACCCGTTTCATTGATACATCTTGCACTTTGTTATTTTCTACTGCGGAAACAAGGAGTCATCGTCGGCAATATCTATGTTTCTTAGTTAATAATAGTGCTTATAATTTCTAAGTTATATTGAGTTGCAAGCTTTCAAATTAAATTTGTAAAAAATAAAGTTGGGTATCATCAACTAGTGGATATTTTCAGAAACACTTCAAGTGATATAATTTATGATGCAAACTGAACGGTTGTACCTAGAGTGCATTCATTTTATTTGACCTAGATTTTCCGACATTGCAAATTTTGTTTATAGAGTAAATGACCTGTGACTTGTGAAAACGCTTTTAGCTCGGACGAAAGAACAATTTTGGGTTAAATGAACTTTATAATTTTGGAATAGAATTTAACTTAATCTTAGCTGCAAAATTATCATAATCATCATCATCGTAAGTTGTTTTTTATTACTATTTCTCAATGCAAAAAGCAGTATATAGCAGTACGAATAAATTTATCTAGTTGGATCCACAATTAAGTTATAGAGGGTCGACAATGGCCTGAACTGCATTGAGAAAAGAATGGTACGGCCGTGCCGCTTTTTTACTCGACTAGACTAGGCGGAGGTACTGCCGTGACCTCAGATTTTTTTTTCTTTATATTATTAAATTTGACGTGTGTGTCTATGGAATCGAAATTATCTAATGGATGAACTAATATTGTGTTTCTTTTTGGCATAAAAGTGACTGCTAACGGCATCATTAAAAAAACTTAAATTCAGCAACAAAGTAGGTACGTTTGTAAAAAAAAGTCCACCATAACAAAGTAGCAATTTAATATCAACCGTTTAACGAAGCTGTTAACTCTCAGTTTATGTTTTAATCACGTAACATTTTTATTGCAAGTCTTAGTAGAGTATTATTAAGGTTAAAATTGGATTTTTCAACAATACACTTTTGTCACATAGCTTTTAAAACTTTGTGTTTAATTTAAGTTCAATTTAGCGTGTTTTTTATATACTTACTAAAAGTGTTTTACAGACTACAATTTCACCCCCAGCTTTTCTCACATAAGTACGTAGGTCCTGGACCATTACTTGAAACCTAGGAACAATGAGGACCATGGTACCTAAACACATAAAAAATACCTCTTGCGCTTTTCTGCGGGCACAGGCACTTGTCGCTGGATTCCTTAGAATCATGAGCCAACCACCACTCCACTGAGTCTGGAAAAAATAATGTTGCTTTAAAATGTGACTTTTTCTTTCTCAAAATAGAGGGGGAAAAATAAATAAATAGGTATTAAACATATTCACTAGTATCTTGAATATATATAATTTTTACTTGCTAAGTTGTGGTCAATAATGTGGGTAGCACATTTGTTTAGTAATCTAGCGATCGATTTGACATAAAATATGTGAGTAATGAGATCATTGATGAACACTCATCCAGACTCCATTCGCAGTATGTAAATGTTCAAATTTTTAAAAATAAAAAACAGTTTTCTTATAGATATGGCACCATATAGCTTCGAAAAATTCATTCCAAAACTGGTGTGATCAATTTAATTTTATATACCTACTATTTTAATAACATTATTTGTACAATAATTTCGTTATTGCATTTATTATTTATTTTTATGTTTATTTATTAATCTTAAATTTGTCAATTATCAATAAATTTTTCATTATCATTGTAATAAAATGAAAAAACGATAGTAAGAAACTATTCTCAAAATCGTTGCAATAAATGTTCTCAATTAGTCCTAGCCATCAAATTTCTCCAACTACCCAAATTTACACCTATGATTCATCAAAACGAACACTTTATTGCCCAAGAAATGAGCATGACAGTTTAGTTGCCCACTTCTTCGCCCAGATTTTACGAGCACAATTCTGGGATACGAGCTCATAAAGTAAATTAACTGCGATCTGAACACCTACTGAAATTAAACGGATTGCATTATTTGGTGCTAACGATAGGGTGTTTACCGTTTCATTGTGTAGTGAAAGTTTTATTGGTTTCTGATAATATTGCTCTCTGAGTAAACTTCAGAACTGACTGAACATATTTTGAACCAGCTGACACGCTCTGGCTTCACACGGGACAATTAATTTAGCCCCGTCCCGTGTCGTAGACTCTCTATCATCCCACACACTGTATTTTCCCTTTTATTTGCCCTTTCTTTGCAATTTTCTTCATCTTTTTCTTCTAAGAATTAAGAGCGGAAGAATTCTTTGTTCTCGCTTTTTTCTTTTTCTTTTAACATCGATAATATTTGATATTTAATCCTCCGGCCGTCCAACTAGCGAAGGAGCAGTGCAGAAGCCCTTATCTAAAAATGTCTATAATTCTTTTTCTTATATGCTTAGATATACATAGATCATAATGTAACATACATATCTTACGCATAATTTGTTAAAATTTTATATATTAGTAAACTTTATTTTAATAATCTTATAATTACTATAAAAATTCTCAGACAGACTCAAGAGATCTGATTCTATTAGGAAGTAGAGAAACAAAACAAAAATAGATTAAAACTGAAGGCAAAACAGTTTGCTTTTACAGTGCACGGGCTTATAGGGCTAGTGCCGCTTAGTTAACTTCATTAGACTTACTTCCCCCATCCTGCAGTAAATTTTCTTACTAGAAATGCTCTGGATTTTTCATGTATAATACGAATTATGCCTTTGTTTCCTGGCCTAGTCTAGTCATATAACATAGGCTTTAATACTAATTTAATTTTTACTTAATAATAATTCTGTACGTCATAATCACAAGTTTTAGTAAGTAAATGCTTTATTCAAGGATTTGAAATAACCCAGCTTTTGCAAAAAAATTCAAGCAATAAAAAATATGATTGTAAAATATCTGTCGCTGCACATGCTTCGACGGAAAACTTTGTTATTAAAAATTCTTTCGTCTTAACTGCTGGAAGATGACGCTAGGTGAATTTGTAATATACCTGTATGTTATGTTGGTATTCTTTTTACAAATAAATAGTAGTCCTGCGATGTGGTTGAAAGTTGGTTTTTCAAGTAGGTAAGTGATGTTCTTTTTTTAGACAACATCTTGATAAATTTTGCTCTTATCTGACCACGGGGATATACTCGTATATCTGACAAATTTATATAGAACGAGCTTCTGCCCGCAGCTTTGCCCGCGGCGTGGCCTATGTGAAATTCAACCACCCATTTCACCCTGTTATGGGTAGAATTTCGAAAAATCCTCACTTAGCGGATGCCTACGTCATAATATCTATCTGCATGCAAAACTTCAACCCGATCCGTCCTGTGGTTTGGGCTGTGCGTTGATAGATCACTATGTCAGTCAGTCAATTAGTCAGTCACCTTTGAGTTATATATATTTAGATTGAGTACTGAATGTTTCTGCAAATATCATCAAAATCGGCCGTTATATACTGCACTTTTTGGAGGGAATATACCTGCAATAGAAAAAATCACCTAATACCTATGAAATTGTTGAACTTGTATACCAATTTTTGTCAAGATTACTTTATAAAAACTACCTAAATGTGAGTAATATGAACCGGACAGATGAAAGCAAATTTATTGAGTTGAAGCAGAGACTTACTCAGTTCGTTCGCTTGGTCAATTGAAGGGGTGAGAATAAAAAGGGTTTATCTGATTTTTTTCGAGAAATGACTTATGGGTATCGTTGGATTTAGCGTGAAATTATCTACAATAATGCATTCTCAAAATACCGAAATGTGGCTTAAATCTCGAGATTTTGAGTCTAAAAACAGTTTATCTGTCACAGGAATACAGTTCGCTTAGCATAAAAAAATTATTATATTTATTTTATTATATTATATTTTTACAGTAATTGTATGAATTAGCACTATATTTAGTATTTTAAAATAGAATTAAAACATTTTCAAGCAACTGAAACTTACATAAACCTTTTCTATTACCTTATAAGCACTCTCATTAAAATGAAGCCGTTGAAGTTTAAAGTAAATTTTCTCGAAACTATCAATTTGTCAGTTAAACCCTTTTTATTTTCAACTCTTCAATTGATATACCGCAATACTACTAGGTAGTAGGTATTATATTATCAGTGACTATACTGTATAATAAAACTGTACTGTTTGTCGCCAAGCAGTAGTGTGAAAACAGTTCTGTGTTCCGGTTTAAAGGTTAGTTAGGTTAGCTAGTGAAATTACTGGACGATAAGACTTATTACTATTACTTATGATCTAATCTCAGTCTTGTAATCTTATTAGTAGACTGTTGATGTCTCAGGATGACGTTCGCAGTACAGTGTGAAACTTTACATCAGAGTAGAGTTCAGAGCAACTGCTATGGGCGGCCATGTCACTTACCATCAGGGGAACGACTAGCTCGTCACGTCATTCATTAACATACAAAAACTGTATAATATTGTATACTACACGCTGATCAAGTGATTTATTTAGTAGAAAAAAAAATGATAGATAGATATTAACTCACAACTGAAACAACAAGTACTTAACTAAATCCTTAAAACTAGCAGAACGAAACTTTACAAATATGTAACAAATGTTCTTATCGCTCAGAGCGATCTCAATGGTTATGGAAAACAAAATACTAGAGACCATAGAGCATAAAGCGTAAAGTTTTGTTTATTCTAACTATATTTACGGGCGGTTTTTCAATAGCCGAGTATAAAAGTTATCTGAATAACATTAAATATCTCCTATTCAAATAACTTTTATTCGAACTATAAAACAAAAAACAACACGTTATGTATTTTACAAAATTCACTTTCTTTTTTCCTGGTTTGTTTTATCCAATGAATAACTTTTAAGTAGTCCCTGAAAAACAGAGCAAAGTTTGAGTTACAAATATGGCTCGTCAAAATGAATATTAACTCCCTCTTTATTATAGTGTCAACGAACTCCTTATAAACCAATATATTTTATTTTTATGTACACAATATTTCACTTGAATAAAGTATTATAGAATATTTTTTTATATTATGGTATGACGTGACGAGCTAGTTGTTTGCCAGATGTTAAGCGACACGGCTGCCCATATCAGTTGCGGAACTCTGGACTGTGAGATCAGGTCATTAAGCCTCATTTGCCCAGTAATAATTTCACAAGCTACAATGCCCTTCAAACTGGAACACAGTACTGCTTGCACACTACTGCTTGGTGGCAGAATAAATGACAAAGCGATGGTACAACACCAACAACACCTAGGCGAACTTTGCAAAAAAATCCTACCAACTAGTAAATCAATGAATATATTTTAAACTAACAAAAATGTAAATGAATTTAAGTTTTTTCTCTGTTATAAAGTGGAATTGTGCTCGCTTGGTACCGGTTTTCGATATTGCCATAATGTGACTGCCGGTTGTTTGAGTTGATAAATATGACAATCACAAAATACACGCACAAAAACGGGCACAATTTCATTCACAGTGTTTCAACTATTGTTCCCATAACACATCTTTCTGTTTTCTACCTGAATTTCTGGCACAAAGTTTTTCTTTTTCATCAAGCTACATATTGTAGGTGCTGTAGGTATCAATGCAATCGCTCACAAACTCACAACTCACATCATTATTTCGTTCGTGCGTCGTTTCCCGTTCCGGACTCGTCACGGCCCCGTCACGTCTCCTCTCACCCGTCATTTCGGACCCTCTTCAATCGTCGCCTCCAAATTGAATTTGATCCGTAACTACGTCACTCGATCGTTTGTCTCTGCATCGAAGGATTATTTTTCGCGAATAAAATATATGTAACTAATGTTACAAATGTGAAGTTTGTGTGTTGGTTTGTTACATTCAGCGCTGAAATGGTTAAATCGATTTTGATTTTTAATTCATAAATAGGTCCCGGATGGAATACCTGCTTACATTGTCTTCAGGCTGTTGATGATTTGCGTGTACATGGGTAAAACCGTAGGCACAAATAGTTCTGATTAGACATTTTCTTACCATTTAAAATACGTAACAAATATACCTTTTTTTGAAGTAAAACTTCTTTACGCACGCTTGACTTGGGAAGTAAGCTGGTGAATGCGAGGTGAAGTTGATTCACGTGGATCTCCATTGACAACATTACCAAGTTAAAAACTTGTATCATTATGTTGGTATGTCCGGTAGAATGAAATATACAATTGTCAAGATGGCGACATTAACATTAAACAAAGCAAAAATAAAGTTATATCGGCTGATAGATGGAGCTAATTAAAGTTTACTTCAGTCGTGTGGTCTAAAGCACACTCATTTTTTGCTATAGCTAGCGTACTTGAGTTTGAATAGAGACTGTGTTTCGTATTGCAATATACATCGTTATCATCATCGTCCTCAACAGTCTGAAAGCATCCATTGCTGAACATATACCTCACCCTTAAAGCACACTTTGAGCAGTTGCTCCCAGATCTTCCAGATCTTCGGTCTACCAAGTGGAGGGCTTCCATTGCGTCTTCCGGTTGGTGTTCGCCACTCGAGAACCTTACTTTCCCATCGGTTGTCGGTTCTGCGAGTGATGTTTCTAGATAAGAGTGCCCCACCTTCCACTTCATCGTTGCTTACCATCAGGTTAAAAAAGAGCTATATACAACAAAGAGCTATAATTTTTATTATAGCTATATATTCCACAATATTATTATATACAACATACGTAGTGGAAATATATCCAATAAATTTTATTGCACACAGAAAGTCGAATAAGATTTTGTATAGTTAGTCATTCTTTTAAATATTTTTTTATGATTCTCTTCTATTCTAATTTTATATTTCAATAATACTTGTTTGTATGCTAGGCTTTACAGTGGCAACATCCAACCAAGTATTAATCCTAGACAGGTTATGACACAGACACGGGACAGTAACGGCGTTTATGATATCAAGGGCGAAGAAAGGAAATGTGACATTCAAATCAAAGTCGATGCTGAACCCATCCGTAGACCTATACTTCATTCTGTTAACTATATGAACCTATTACCGCCCCTTTCATGACATTAAAATATTCATACCAACACCCACATCAAAGTCCCTTCATCCCAACGCAGACTTTGATTTCCAGTTTTTTACGCTTTTCGACACTTACGGCCCTATCTCAGCGTAGATTCAATGTCCTGCGGATAGCATCTAAATTACTCTGTGGAGACACTTGGAGATTAAAGAGGTGTCTGGTGCCTGAAGCGTGTGCATGGAACGCTTAACGTGCAGCAAAATAGGTGACTGGTGTGAAAAGTATCGTTTTAAAGTAACTGTTGTGCAACCCGATGTTACATGTATCTATACTTATCAAGTTATTGCCTATATATGCAAAACTAATAATAATTAAAATCATAATAGTATATATTGTACGCAAAACCAATCATATTTTGCAACCATTTTTATCCAGTTTATTTCATTAGTTTTTTATTTGGAGTGTAGATAGCATATATAGTGGATTAACTAACACATGGGCTACTTTTTATCCGCAAGTGAAACCGCGGGCGCAGCTAGTCTATCTATATATATAAAACTCAAAGGTGACTGACTGACAAAGTGATCTATCAAGGCACTGCCCAAACCACTGTACGGATCGGGCTGAAATTTGGCATGCAGGTAGATGTTATGACGTAGGTATCCGCTAAGAAAGGATTTTTGAAATTCTACCCTTAAGAGGGTGAAATGGGTGGTTGAATATAATGACTAGGCCAAGCCGCGGGTGAAGCTGCGGGCAGAAGCTCGTGCTATATAAAAATAAATCGGCTTCACAGTCCACTTGAGTTACCCATTTTTATAAAGCTACATTGAAATACAAAGTTTACAAGTAACTGGACTATACATAGCCTGTAATTGCTTGGAGTCGCAGTTAAGAGTTCAAGAGGGCATGAGAAGTTCCAAGCCTTGAAGTTTTGAGCGACTTGCTTCGGATACAGTATAATGGCAGTCAGTATGCCAATAGAATACATAAAGTGAACGGTTAAATTATACGATATATATTTAATGAGTACCATCGATTAGTTCAATTATCAATATCGGTCGACAGATAGGCCTCCCATCGAATGCCTTTGTGAACGGCTATGTGTGAGCACTAGTAACTAAATCTTCTGCTAGATGGACTGATGACCTACTGGGTGATCACTTTACTAGATTGCAACCAATAGAAACACAAAATTGTATGGATTTGACAGTTTCAATACGCAGTTATGTGCATAGTTCGTATAGAAATTTCTACTGTTGCATTGCAATCAAAGTTTTGTGATCACCGTGGTCAGAACCACTGGGAATCATGATGCAGGAGGCAAGACGCCGCATAAAGTAGGGCTTTATGGTAGAGGCTTGTGTTCAGCAGTGGACATATTTAGGCTGTTGATGATGATGACTAGCACTTAGGTACTGCTTCCCGTGGTTTTGACTAAAACGTCAGTCGTAGTTTTACCTATTATAAAATCTGTTCAGTCTTTTCATTTCATTTATTTACTTCAAAAGAATATAGTTGAATAGAAAATTAATACAACACACACAACATTTTAATTATTACATAATACCAAAACATTAGGTTCTCTACCTAACAGCGAAACTCGATTTTCTAGATAAAATTTGGGGCCTTCAAAGCAAATTAATGATAATCTACCCAATGTTTACATTAATTAATAACCTCCTTACTAGTAACTATCGTTTAGCGAAAAAAAATTTTTTTTTTTAAAAAGGAGGAAAAATATTTTTATTTTATTAAGGCAGTAGAAAAAATCTCAATTTGGTTCTTTCATTATTTTTTTATGGTTGTTACCTCATTCAAATCTCCGTAATTTACATACCAATTTAGAAAAAATATTTGTATGTATGTACATTCGTATTAGTCCCATACAATTTTGTAACAAAATCGGTTCAGAAATTTGGTTTTAAATAAGATTAACCGGAAAATTTATAAATTATGACGTCACCCAAGTATTTCTTAGTACCATTTTCAAAAACCTATTAGCAAAAAAATATATCGTGTTTCCTTTCTTTCTATCAAATTAAAAATGGGCAAAGATAAAGCAAAGAAACTGAGTAGTTGCGTAATATTGTATTGCGTAAATAAATCGGTAGCTCAATATGGAAAATGTATAGTTCACTTACCCAGTTCCGCGAGGCGGTTACTCCTATTCCCGGGCCCGGGTTCAACTCTTGGATTGTTTCGCTGGCTATGGCGACTCGTGTATTGTTCCTAACTAGAGCTAATTCACTTCACACAGTTCGAGTAAGTACCTATATTTAGGTTATTTCTTCTCCTGTTGGTGTCACACGCGAAAAACAAATTGCAACGAGATGTTGCTCTTATGACGGACAGCGTAAGTACTGTCTTAGTTTTTTAGAACTTCATAGGTGGCAGCACTTGTATACTGGGAGCGTGTGCCGCCTGAAGATAGTGCGGAGGCTTCAGGTTTGTGACCGCATACATTTCCATTCAAATTTAAAAACACGTGTAGTATATATATTGTTTGTGCTAATAAGGAGCTAATAAAAGCTAGATGCGTAGGTACTCATACTTAGGACTTGATATATGTAAACAGAAATACGAAACAGTAGCAATTTTACTGTTATGCAGTATTTATTAGCTATAGGTTAATTTTAGCAAACATTTGATTCTGTCACGACCTCTACGGTGAGCGAACGATAGGCAACTTATAACTGACAAACATTGAAGTTCGCTTGGTAAGTTAGGGCCCTGACTCCACTGACACTGCTGAATTTAGATAGCATTATCGCCGAGTCGCATTTCAGTTTGATGGCTTTGCATGTACTGCAAGTTTTGATTCAACTAGCTCCATGTTACGTGGGTGATGGATGAATAGTTGAGTATACTGGTGCATGATGCTAGCAACTATTGTAAGATTTGAATCAGAAACATTAAATTTGTTTTTATGACCTCCAGGAGTTGTAGTGACAAATCAAATAATAAATAAAATAAAAATAAAAATAAAATAAAAATAAAAATAAAAATGTACTTTATTGCTTTTTTTAAACATAAAATAACGACATAAAGATCACAATTATTATTATTGGAAGCAAAGGGGATGACTTCAGCGTTGTGCAGCATGTACGTATCCACGTGCACGCTGCGCTGTTTTTCAAGCCACCCCTTGCTCGGACTGATGATCGCCGAGAAGAAAAACCGGTACAAGCGGGTATCATCGCCAATACCTTAGTGAACATTAACCGCAATATCCAACACAGCTTTTTATGAAATAATATAAAATATAAAAATATGCATGAAAAATTATTATGATGAAAAGAAAAATAAAAAACAACTGTGTGTGTGTGTGTGTATGTGTGTGTGCGTGTGTTTTTGTGTGTGCGTGTGAGTGTGTGTGTGGGTGGGTGGGTGTGTGGGTGTGTGTGTATGCTTGCGACCGACCGTGTGAATGTGACGGTGTGTTATTGTGCACATGTATAGATTGTGTATGAGTGAAGTAGAGTGTGCGTGTTAGTATGTACGAAAGTTGTGTTACTTCTGCGGCTTAAAAGTTGCCTCATAATTTTTTCGTTGTTGAAGAAACAAATTCCCTTTTAGTTTAGTTTTAAACGAGTGACTACAGATTTTTTTTCTTAAAGGCGGTGGTAGGTTGTTCCATATCTTCGACGTACGATACTTGAAGCAACCTTGAAACCCGGCAGTACTGTGTTTTGGGATTGCTAGCATGTTTTGTGATTTCGAGCGTGTGTTTAAATGGTGATGAGCGTCCTTACTAAATACGAGCTTTTCAAATAGGTATTCAGGCTTTTTACTCCAAATAACCTTTTGTACGAGACATGCTAGGTGAAGTTCTCTTCTAATCTTCATATTTAGAATACCTTTATTTACAAGATACAATATGTTTTTATTATTGCCAATTAAATTATTTTTGTATTTTCGTCAAAATCATTCATATCTCCGAATTTTGTAATTCTTGAACACTCGCCTGTGTAAAAGAGTGATTGGAGCGACATTTAAAGCATGTTACGCATCAACAGCACAAAAACGTCCACCGTAAAGATAGGCCTCCCTATAAGACGCTACTTAGGATGCTTATCATAGAGGGTTTACCAGGCGCCTTAGCGATCGCAGAAGATTTGAATCTGCCGAGGAGAATGCTATTGCTCCTTCCATGGATATTTCCTTAGCCGGCTCTTACGGCACGCGCGGGAAGTGATGGGATAGTCTTATTTCCAAATCGAGACTACATGTTCATGTTACGCTTGCCGATGATATTTATAACAATGCTATGTTTTGTTTGGAAAAAGTAAGGTCTTACGTTTCATTAAATATGGCTCTACTGAGGACGATGGATGGATGCACTGAAAAGAAACTGAAACCAACTGATGTAAAATGTGGAAGACAAAATGTTACTGAGGTAATAATGACGCGACAGATACGTAATTGTAATACATTCGTATGCTCCTTTCAAGGATAAAGAGATCTATAAAAATGAAATTATTATTTCCTATTCCATTCACCTTTGTTTATTCATATAAGGTTCAAAGTATGCTCAAGATTTTAGAAAATGAATGGAAAGATGTGTTTGCGCCTGATACCATCGACTGGAGAAATTATAAACAACAACCTTGTATATGTCTAAACAAACACCTTTTTAAGTAACGTACAGTAAAGCTGCGTATTTTATATTTGATTAAATGAACAACGTCGCATACATGCAAACTTTGTAAACCTACAAAGAAAAATATAATATTTAATACAAAATTATTATACTAAATTGCTTTAAAGCCCTCCCCGATATAAGATAAACATGTCAGGAACATTCATTCTCTCAATCAAAATATAATGAAGTGGGTTTCAACTAAAGAAAATAACCGACTGGCCCCAGGCAAATGAGATTCATAGACATTAGACTTGCTAACTGACAGAAAATTAATGTGACCCTTACCTCTCCTTTTCGGGGAAAGTTACATTTTAAGCAATTTACCATTAGAATGAAAAGTTGATGGGTATGTTTTGATGATGTACGGTTAAACACAAAATATGTTGAATCTTCATATTCCTTTTATATGACTTTAGAAAAGGAGGTCAATTTTTAGATGTTACCATTTTACTCGATGTTTAAATAAAGAGAAGCACTTCCATCGTTTTTTTTTTAATAACATCAATAATGCTGGTAGCACATCTGTTTAAACTTTTTGGTAATACTTTTAACTAAAAATAATGTATGTGTTACTATTCATTGATCTTCGAAAATAAAAAATAAAAAAACATCAGAAAAATCAACCAATCTCATCATCAGGTTAACTGTGAACCAATTGTTTTAATTTATTTGTGCGCACATGCTATGTAATGTACCTAAATTAGTTGACCCAATTTTTTTACACTGCACCCATATTTGCTTCTAATTCCATCAACCTGCACTAAGCGTTTTGCTACGCACTTTATAGTGCCAACAGCCAATGAGGGGAACAAATTGCCGGATTTCTTGTTTCCACCTAACTACAATCTAGGAGTCTTCAAGTCAAGAGTAAACAAGTCTTCTAAGCAAGCAAGCACTGTCGTAGACTGCGTCATCATTAAATAAAAGCTTTATTTGCGAACTCTACGTGCTAAATTTATTTTATTAACTGTATTTATTTTATTTAATGTCTACTAACTTTAATAATTTATTTAAACATAAAACTTTTTATTAGAATCTAAGATAGCTCGCAACGCAGAAAGCTGTTTAAAATATCATGTTTGACCTATTCGAAGTAATCAACATATCTTTTTCGGTATGACAGAAACACATGACGTCACTTTAATGGCGATAGACTCCTCGGAAACCTGAAGATATTCTAGAATCAGGCGAGTTCGAGCGCCAATTTGAATACTTACATTTAAAGTAGGTGCCTGGAAAGCTCATTTTACAGTAAAGGCACAGAACAGATAATAGTCAAAACGTACCTAGTAAGTTTGGTACTTGCTATGAATTTTAAATAATGGGGTTTCGAGTGTCTTTAAGTACCATTGTTGCACTAAAAATGAATGGCAAGTTTGAAGTTCATTTTATTTTGGTTTGAGTACGTACGATATGAAAACGGGTGAGTTGACATATCCTGATTGTATTTCCCCATCAAGGAGGATTTATAAATTATTTGTGCTTAGAACTCTCTAGTTAATTTAGGCTTATTGATTTTATAATTGTTATTTTTGGATAAAACGATTTTTTCATATTACGAATGATAAACGAGCGGACTGCAGTCTTGTCAGTTAGTGGTAACCGTCACTTATGGACATCTGCAACACGATAGACGCTGATGATGCCTTACTGTATTGATGCCATTTTGAAGAGCTCCATGTTGTATCCCTGAAGAAAGACCAAAGAAGCTCCTTCTACAAAGTGAGTAGTTTACAAACGTTTATTCATACATGTAAGTTAACACCAGAAACGCTTATGATACGTTGCTCTATTGATACCATTTTGGAGAACTACGTGTTGTATCCCTGAAGAAATTCCAAAGTCACATAAAGTGTGTAGTTCGCAAATATTTATTCATGCGCGTAAATTAACACCAGAAACGTTGATAATGCGTTACTGTATTGATACCATTTTGAAGAACTCCACGTTGTACCCCTGAAGAAAGACCAAAAGCGGCAGGTCATGCCATATATCGCATAAAGTAGATAGTTTGCAAATCCTTATTCATACACGTAAATTAACACCAGAAACGTTGATGATGCGTGACTGTATTGATACCATTTTGAAGAACTCCATCTCTGAAGAAAGACCAAAGATGCCAGACCTGAAGACCTGATGGTCTGGCATCTTTAGTCTGGTATATGTGATCATATAGCGGGTAGTTCGCACGTCTTTATTCGTATACGTAGGTTAAAGAATCATCAAATTTTAGTTTAAAAAATATCGTGAACATGATACATTTTGTTAAAATAATAACGGCTAAAATAACGTGAGCCAAAAGTAGAAAATTGGTTACAGTCTTCCAGAGTAGTTGGCGAAACCTATCATGTGCCAATCATTCGAACGCTCACGCTGGAAAAACAATTGATTTACAACTAAAAGCACACATGCTGTACGTCCGACATTTTTTGAATGAAAAGACTAATTTAGTTGATTACCTGTACAAAAGAAAATCACGAATCCAATTTTTCTTTGTTTTTCAAGTATTATAAATAACTCGCATATTTTTCTCACCGAGCTTTAAAAAGAGCGTTTATCCGCGAGACTTTTCCCACGGGGCAGTTCATACAATATTCATTCTAGATGTAAAGCCGAGTACACACGAGGTTATCTCAGTGCCGCGGTGTCTCAGGCTTCGCTGATAACCGAGCTTCGAATGCTTCGTTCTCGCTTGTGTTCCTTGAAAGATGCGTCTAGGGACTTTTGACGGGGGATAAAAAGGCATGTGTGAATAAATTAGACGATAATGTCACCCCTTTTTGTTGAATTATTTAAAGATCAATTTTATTTCGTGAGGTTTTTTTTATGGAAGTGTAATATAGGTTTAAAACACGTGCATGTTTTTCAATATGGTAATCAATGTTAAAATCTCATTTCTGTTCGGCACCAAAGGCCTAAACTGAAATACTCTCTCCCCCTCTCTCTATCTCACTCCCTCTATCTCTGTATCTCCCTCTCTATCTCCTTCTATATCTCCCTCTCTCTATCTCACTCTCTCGATCTCCCTCTCTCGATCTCCTTCTCTCCATCTCTCTCTCCGTATCTCCCTCTCTCTATCTCCCTCTATATCTCCCTCTCTCCATCTCCCTCTCTCTATCTCCCTTCTCTCTATCTCCCTCTCTCTATCCCCCCTCTCTTTCTCCTTCTCTTTCTCCTTCTCTCTATCTCCCTCTCTCCAGCTCCCTCTCTCTATCTCCCTTCTCTCTATTTCCCTCTCTCCATCTCCCCCTATCTATCTCCTTCTCTATCTCCCTGTCTCTATCTCCCTCTCTCTATATCCCTCTCTCTATATCCCTCCCTCTCTATATCTCTCTCTTCTCTCTTCCCCTCTATAGCCATCTCTCTACCTTTCCCTTCCTCCCTCTCTCTATCTCCCTCTCCCTATTATACTGACTACTTTTCTACTCGTCTGAGCATCAAGAGACCTTTACTTTGCACGATACATAAAATTCTGATCTACACAATAAAATAAAAAAATAAATGAAAACTGACAAATAATTCCACAATGTCTTTTCAGAGCAATTTAGGTCAGGTTCATTTTGAAATTGTATCTGGACACGAACAGGAATCAACAATGTTTGCCTCAATAATGCCCCGTTATACGCTAGTGTACGCCCACCACAGCCGTCCCGGAAACGGCCGTGTGCTAGCGACAAATATCCTTGTTATGTTTCCTTTTGCATGTCAAAAAGCATTCACAATTCATGCGAATTGATCCTGCCGAACGGAAACTGATACAATGCGCGCTCGTATTCAATCCACGATTTTGTTACGTTTCTGTCATATTTCAAACATGGATCGGGTTTGGGCTTACTGTGGATTCTGATGGTTAAATTTAAACGATAAAATATGCTTAAAACTATAACAATTTGGATTACAAAAAATGGAATACTATACATGATTCAATTTTGTCATTTATATTTGTTACTTACGCTAGTAAAATTACTGGGCAATTGAGACTTTATGATCTGATCTCACAGTCGAGTAATCTTATTACCAGACTGTGCTGATGTCTCAGGATGATGTGCGCAGTGCAGTGTTGCTCGAAACTCTATTTTGGGGTTCCGATTGACACTGTTCTGTTATGGGCAGCCGTGGCGCTTAACATGAGGTGAACGGCTAGCTCGTCAAATCATTCAGTAACATAAACAATAAAAAATAAACTTACGCAACGCAGTAGGAGATACTGATACTAAACGGCGCTAATTGGTTGGAATGAAATTAGAATGCTGTATCCATTTCGTATTATATAACTTATTACTTATTTCTATTTTCAGTGTCAAAGAGTTTGCAACGTGAGAACTAACTTTCTTTCTCTGATTTTTAGTGAATATATAGTAAAAGCTGAAATAGATCACCAAAAATAGAGACAAATAAAAGGAAATGGTAGTGGCCTTTGCCCACTAATTAAAAACAACGGATTTCAGATAATTAAAACAAAATAGCATCTAAGTAATTACCCATAACATAATAATATAAAAAGTACATCTAATTAATCGATAAGCTACAGATCATGAGGAGTTATCAGAATATTTGATACATACTACTTCATATTTTGTATATTATACTTAGCTTAGCAAGCAGTCACACCATCGATCATATGAGCAAACGGTACAATTTTTCTTACAAAGAGTACCGATTCATCATAGTTAACAAGCTTTACCTGCTAACTATCGAATGATACTTCAGTTTTAAATTTTATGATAGTAATCCAGTTATATATAAAAATTTTAGGTACAAAGAACATAACATAAAAAACCTGCTAGAACTCAAGTCAGATCCTTAAAACCTGAGCATTATGAACTAAGATTTATTAGGTTAATTATAATCCAACTCTTTTAATTTTTTTTATACCTCAACTCACTGCATTGCGGCTAAGAATCCGCAGCGAAAATTGTAGGCTTAACCGGACTTTGGAAGGAGGCCGATTCGGCCCCTTAATTAGTTGGATAGACCTCTTGCACCTGCGTGGGATTTACGGCTCAAGGTAGACTAAGGACAGTGCTCGTACTATTTGCTTTGATGTAATAGTGCTTCGGGAGAACATTTTTACATATTCAAAAAGTAGGTTTAACGTTTTGAAACTTAAACAAAATGATAAGAGAAGATCTAGTGTTAACTTTACTTATACCTACGTAACGTCAGCCAAGTTACTCTATATGTTAATCACGTTTATTTTTAATCCTCTTAAAACCTTTTAGATCAAAACTCACATCACTGAAACAAACAACTAGGTTTACAACTTTCAAAGATTTAAGTTTTTTTTTTACAAAAATGTTATTGTTACTTTACATACCAAAAAATTAATACGGGTCAATACTCTATGAAACCGAATAATACGCTATATGTAGCCTGTATGCAAAAAAGATGAAACATGCAAAAAAGATGAAATGACAGTTGACAATGACAGACAACAAAACTATACACATTATATAGGCTAAACTATTAAGATTAAAAAAAAAAAGTTGAAACAAAAGTTGTTTGTTTAAATGATATGAGTTGTCTTTAAACAATTATAGTAAATCGAAAATCACACTGTATTTTACATTTGCCTTAATTTATAAAAGTATTAAACATTTACTTTGCACATCGCAAAGCATGATTTCTTCAGGTGGTCGCCGATGACGAGGCTTATTGTATACAGGATAATGATTACTAAAAAAATACATCTATAATAATTTAATAGTGTTTGGTGTTGATAACACAAAACGATACCTTGTCAGCGTTTTTGTTTCTAGCTAACTATAATATGGTAGTTTTCAGGGTAAGAGTGAATATGCGTCACTTAACATGGACAAGGATTCAAGGAGGCCAAACGATTTGCCCATAGGAAATCATAAATCGGAAGGATATAAAAGATGGGTTCAGAAAAATACATTATTTTAATTGAATTTATGATGAGCTATGCCTTTTACATTGTTAATACGAAAATGTAAGTGTACAATACACATACATTTTCGTATTAACAATGTAAAAAAATTAAAAATATATTCCTTCATCTCTTTGATGCTAGAAGGAAGATGAAGATCTGTTTCTTTCTGATAGTTAATGACGAGAGTGACAGGTTATTTTTACCCGTACAACTGTTTACTGAATCTGTCTTCCATCTTCTTCAGTCTTCTTTCGTGATTCCATGTTATGAGAAAGGCTGCTACTGGCTAATGAGAATGAATTGCACTCCGCGCTCGCCTCGACCGTTGCTTTAGAATTAGTGCATTTTTCACTGCAGCTCTTAAACCATTCATCTCAGTTTAAACTTGGAGTTATGCCCTACGCAAATTGATTTAATCTGTTAGTTTTAACAGATTCTACTTGAGGTTTAAAATCAGTCACATTTTTAGAACGTCAAAAATTTAAAATGTTACACCTGCCTGATAAATTATATATGGAAAAAAATTGTTACTCGTTAATTTTTTTATCCCAAAATACAACTGTCATGTTGACAGTGAATATTTAGAAACGACAGACATTATTTACTAGCAAAGTGTTAATTTCTTTGAGAAGATCTATTTATTCTATTATTTAAAATCAACGTAAATTCTAATAATTTATTGCAAACTAGTGGTACCCCATGAAAAAAGTATCCTCTGCGTTAATCCAGCGTATAAGCTATTTGCATTTCAAATTTCATCAAAACTGGTTCAGTAACCAATTGATAAATTTATCTAAACAGTGTTGCCAAAGAAAAAATATGTTTTTCAGTAAAACCTAGATTTTATATCCATAAAAAAGGGAAGCTGTTTCATAATATGTTAATTTCGTTTAGCTTTAGAGTTGAAGTTTATTTCATAGTTATAAATACAAAACTAAACTAGACCTAAAAAACTAAATTACACCTAAGAAATTAAAATAAAGAAAAATAAAAAATAAAACTAAAAATTTTAAAATAGCCCGTTGGTGGAAGGGAAAGTGCCCAGAATGCTGGCAGCATTACCACGTTGAATGGCAAAAGTTTCATAATTAAATTTTAAGTATTTCTAATACCAAAAAAGTAAAATTAAAACAAAAGTGTTTGCTACATTTTTCTCTCATTATGAAACTATTTCTGATCATTTACGGATTACGTGCATCCAGTATCGGATATTCCCGTAATAATTTCTAATTACTACCTTCAAACGTAATTTCGCACAACATTTATTTATGTTAATGCTGTTATTTGGCATCATTGATGCTCAAATCAGAAGTAATTGTGGAAGTAAACGCAATCATTATCATTACCATAAACTTTGAACGCACGGGAAGAGGCTGAAATATACGGTACGATATCTCGAAAGTTTCCAATAGAATAAGGCTATCCTACTATATTTCAATCACAATAGCGTTTCTCGACAATCGTCTTTTTTTGACAGTAAATGAATTTAGAGCGATTTTTAAATAGTTATTATATTTAATTAAAAAGTTATTATATTATAATTTAGCCTTAACTGTCTAAAAGTTGGCATCTTGACATTCACTTAAAAACAAAATGAGAATTTTTGATGGAAATCGGCTAAAAATATGTACTTAGTTAAAAAAATTCGGTTCGCGATCAGATACACATAAAAAACTTGAGAGTTAAATATCGTTTCTCGTGTCTCTAATAATTTTACATTTTAGAATTTTATTGTAATATTATGTAAGATTAGTATGTATTACTTTATTGTAATATTATGTAAGATTAGTATGTATTACTTTATTGTAATATTATGTAAGATTAGTATGTATTACTTTATTTAACTAATTAGTGCCCAATGCCACAGATTTATTTAGTGGGTTTTTGGGGCACTCAGGGCAAGGGTTTAGTGAGTGAGATAGGGCGAAGAGTTATGGAGAAAACTGGTGACTCCCGCTCGAGCTTGTACCTGGTGCAACGGTTGGCCATACCCATCCTGCGTGGCAATGCAGCCAATGTAATGGATACCTTTACATCAGGTATAGTTAGGGTTGGGTTATTCGGTTTAAAAAAAAAATATTACAATATTGTAAATATTGTAAAAAAAAAAATTAGTTATGTATTTATTTAAATTAAGTTTGACATATCTTTTTGACAGCTTCTGTGGTATGGTCGTTGAGCAGGTCGGCTCATAATCTGGAGGTGGCGGTTTCGATTCGGAGGAAAACACAGCAAACACACTGTTGCGCACAGAAAAAAGCGCAAATACTTGTGTTGAGTATGGGTGTTGTGGGACCATGGTCCTTGTAGTTACTGGGTCCCTAAACACAGGGAATCCAATTTAGGGTCCAGGATCTATGTATGTGATTGTTGGGTGTTATTATTATTATTGTATATTATATTTCACTTTTGTATATAAAGATTATTGTTATGATTTTATTAGAAAACTGAATTGATTAATTAATATTCTTTTAGCAATTTTAATCTAATGAATTGATTAATCTAGATCAATGCAGCGTTTTATATATAGCGTTATCATTCACTATATTTTGCCGTACAATTTTACCCCGCACCGTTCGTCGCACATGTTTATCCAATTTGGCGTAGTCTGCAAAGTTGTGAGCTTGCAACACGTGTGACGCGCAAATTAGAGATTCATATTAATTTAGGGTGTACTGTGACAGCGCTTTGCGGCGCTCGGTAAGACGTTGGGCAAACTTTCATTGAATTTTCAACACTTTACCTACGTGCTAGGATTAACTGTGGCGACGTGTTTTACGTAGGCTTTAAGTTATAAGGAGGATGTTTTCTCGCGTTGGAGAAGATATAAATCGCACCTGAGATTTGAAGTTGGCTCTTCACTCACAGATTTATTTCCATTTTGACAAAACTCACCTGTGGAATAAGAAACAACAGTCAAATAAAGAAGAGATTTTAAATTTTTCTTTTACTGCAAATAGACTTTTGATTTTAATTTGTATACAGTGTTTATATTCCCAAAAAAAATATTAAAGAGAAAGGTTATCTCTTTCCTTTTTTTACCCTAGAGCTTTTATGGCGATATGCCTAGGCCAATTTGGATGAAACTTTTGTATTAAAAATTATTTATACATGGACTTTTCTGCAAAGTTCGTCTAGGTATGCACCATCGCTTTGCCAGTTATTCTGCCGCCAAGCAGTAGTGTGCAAGCACTGCTGTATTCCGGTTTGAAGGGCACTGTAGCTAGTGAAATTACTGGGCAAATGAGACTTTATTACCTGATCTCACAGTCTAGTAATCTTACTAGATTGTGCTGATGTCTCAGAATGACGTGCGCAGTGCAGTGTCACGCGAAACTCTATATTTTAGAGTTCCGAGTGACACTGCAACTGATATGGGCAGTCGTGTCGCTTATCATCAGGCGAAAGGCTAGCTCGTCACGTCGTTCCTTAACAAAGAAAACCTGGATAGATTACCACGAGAATACGGGAGAAATGTAGCACCACAGTTGCCTTGTTTATAGGAATCAATCAACTGGCCAGATAGCTCAGTTGGTAGTAACCCTGCCTTTTGAACTGCAGGTTGTGGGTTCGATTCCCTCCCAGAACTAAAATTTGTGTGATGAACATAAATGTTTGTTGTGTGTCTGGGTGTTATATTGTAAATAGATGTATTTATTTACAAACAAAAAGTATCTAAGTATGGTTTCAGATATCTGGTTGCCATACAATCTTTCTTAGTTTAGGACTAGATGGCGCTGTGTGAAATTTCCATCTATATATAAAAAGTCGGTTTAATATTTTATAAATGAATATTTGTGGAAATTTCACATACTCCGATACAGTATTGTACAATTAGAGTATCCATATAAAAACAAGCAGTACAGTAATTTACATTGAAAGAAACTCGTACTAGCTGTTTGTATGTTATTTTCAGCTGGGTAAATTTTCTACTATTTCCCGGTATCACTTTCAGCAATGATCTAAATGAAAGATACTCTCAATAAACCCTACAGTGGTCTGCATTGATATGCAATACGGTATCTCTCATTGGTATTCGAATCAGAGCCACCGAAATAAGTCACATTCCTGAGTGCCAAGTAATGATTGTATATTTTAAGCAAATTTTGAAAGGGGCACTCGTAAAATTCTGTTTATTTGTTTATTCTTCGATATTTTAGGAAAGTTCCTCGTTTCAGCTGTGAACAGTTTGTAAAAATTTTGTAACACGCATTTCCAGGTTAATGGTAGAGTTATGTATTGAAACAATAAAATCGATAAACTTTTGCGTCGAATCTGCTGCACCGATTGGATGTTATTTTGAACATAGACTGATTTCACACACAGTACTTTTTATCCCAAAATGTTGTAAATTCCCACAGGAAATAGGAAAATTGCGTGGCACCTATATTAACTAACAGGATTAATAGGAGTGAACTAAAAAACCTTATATCAATGCTTCACTCTTATCATGTTTCTGACTGGCCTGATAGCTCAGTTGGTAGTTGCTCTGCCTTCTGAACTGAGGTTGTGGGTTCGATTCTCACCCAGAACAAACATAGGTGTTTGTTCTGTGTCTGGGTGTTATATATTATTCTATGAATTTATATACAAACAAAAAGTACCTAAGTATTGTATCAGTTATCTGGTCCCCATAGTACAAGCTTTGCTTATTTTTGGGGCTAGATGGCGCTGTGTGAAATGTCCACATATATTATTATTATTTATTCCATAGTTTATTGACTAAACTGACTAAATTAGATTTCATAGAATTTTCCTAAGACTAAACTAAAATCTCTTCTAGGAAATGCAATTGAATATCTCCAGAAAGTTTTATACTAAAGTGCTTTATTTCGTAAGATAGGGACTTGACAGACGAAAATAAATTGTCGCCTTAAGTTGCAAGGTAAGAACCTTTTTATGTTCGCTACTGTTTGAGAATTCAATATATATTTTATTTATATTTTACAATGGCGTGCACTATTTTTAGGGAATTGAATATAAACCAAGCATTTTTAATTAAAATTAAAAACGCCAATATGCGCCGTTTTATACGTATGATCATTTTGCGTCTTGGTCATTACCAATAAGTTCTTGAAATGATCATTACGGTAGGTTATCAAAATAATGGTGATGTACGATGGACAGTATTCTGTTTTAGATTTGACGCCGAAAGTTCATTAAAAGTCAGCAGCGGCGAATTCAATCCTTTTTTTAAATTTTTACGCAGAAAAATACTTAAGTTTGGATGTAGAAGATGAAAATCATCGTAGTTATGTACAAAGAAATACTCTTCAAAATAAAGAACTCAAAAACCCTCTTCTTTTTTATTATGTTTATTATTTTAAAAAGAAGGTTTTTAGGAAAGAAAAAGTTAAGAAAATATGGAAAATTTTTTCACCACGAAGGTGAAACCACGGGGCACAGCTAGTGTATGTAATAAAAATGTCATCATGATTTAATGATCATGAGTCCTTCTTACGTAAAACGCCAATTTGAGTGGTTGTTTTCCTTGCACCAAACAGGCAAACGTATGGTTTTGACCACAGGCCTTTCTACGCTGGTTAGCATACGAAGAACATTTTATTAGGTAAACTTGAAGTTTTAATACCTATTTCACAGTCGCTTCATCTGAAACATTTTGTGATTGTCGATAACTAACAATACCGTTGGTCGCGTAAGAAAGAAAGTTATATCATCAGCCAGATGACTACTGGTCACAGGTTTCTATAAAATGCCACTTTAGACGTTTATCTTTTGGGGGTTGGGGGGAGGAATTTGCTATAATCATTACGCTTGGCAAGCGGCTTTGTGACCGCAGATTATAATATACAGAGATAAAAACTCTTTCCTGGATATTCCTTTGATCGGCACGTATTCGCAATCCAGAACCAAACTGCTCTTCATGTGCTTCTGTAAAATATTAATTTAAATTATTTTGATGAATGTCAGTGCTCTTAGCATGCTCAATATTTTAAGTTGACTCTAATTAATATGCGACGGCACGATATTCGTTCGTCGAAATTACGCCCGCAGCGAAATTTTATTAAATGTACCGTGAGTTGTACTATTATTTATCCTGCGACCGTGCATTTGGTAGTCTGATGTAATTGAGTTAGAACCAAATGTAGATGTAGAACAACTAAATATGACCCTTAAGAGAATATTATACAGTCTGATTTAGAATTTATACAACTAAAAACAATTTTAAGTATAATCTTTTCATCCATTTTCGGGAATCTACTGGTTCTCCAATTACTTCTCGTATCTTTCAATTTTCAGTACTATTACTTTGGTTATAAGTAAATGGACGATGGACGTTTCACACATTATCTATCGCATTATATCGCGCATCTAGCCCAAACTAAGCAAAGCTTTTACTATTGAAATCAGATAACTGATACAATACTTAGATAATTTTTGTTTGTAAATACGTACATAGAAGATCATATAACACCCGGACACATCACAAATGCATATATTCTGGGTGGGAATGGAACCCATAACCTCAAATGGCTCAAATGCTCAAAAAGCGGCGTTAGGGTGGGGCAGCTATCGACCCGATGCATACTACTAGCAAAAAAAAAAGCCAAATGAAGACAAAATGATTTTGAATCTTATAAAACAAACAAAACTACACTAACAAATTAACGAAAAAAATCTTTCAATCTCCATTACAGAATCCAAAAAGCCACCAATGTAATTTTCCTTTTTTCCACAAACCGAAATGACATTACACTACACTCCCGTCATCAAAGACGAAGCTTGAAACATCCAGCGTTGCTATAATGCGGACGACGAAAGCATGTGGGGGGTAGTCTCGAGGGCCGTCTGCTGTAAAGTATCGCTTAATGACGTGTAACGAGCATGGTCTCCGCGTACCATTCGCGAACGTGGAAAAAGCGAAGTGATACTGTAGGTGTATTATGTAAATGAGCGCGACTAGTTGCGTAGCAGTTGTTTCGCTTTTTTTTATGTTAAGGAATGACGTGACGAGCTAGTCGTTCGCTAAACGACACGGCTGCCCATATCAGCTGCAGTGTCACTCGGAACTCTAAAGTATAGAGGTTCGCGTGACACTGCACTGCGCACGTCATCCAGAGACATCAGCACAATCTAGTAATAAGATTACTAAACTGTGAGATCAGATCATAAAGTCTCATTTGCCCAGTAATTTCACTAGCTACAGTGCCCTTCAAACCGGAACACAGCAGTGCTTGCGCACTACTGCTTGGCGGCAGAATAACTGGCAAAGCGGTGGTACCTACCTAGACGAACTTTGCAGTAAAGCCCTACCACCTAGTACCTTTGCAAAATTTCAACTAGATACCACGCTGGTAAATAATAAAATACATGATCTATGGTTTGACAACTAAAGAGTATTTTTTTCTAATTAACCATGTAGCTACGGCATAGGGGTTTTCAATACTTATTTATTTATTTTATGTATTTGGTTCACCAACAGTTGATACACAGTATCTATAATAGTATCGCAAACAGAAATAGGTAAGCAGAATGTACCATTTTAAGATAAAAAATTGTAACCCTAATAAGTATAAGCTTTCCCAACTTCTACAGTACCTAGCAAGAAATGTTTTTTAACTTTTTAAACATGTTTAAATTATAAAGGCCTAAGTTATAGTTATATGTGGATGAATATCATATACTTCTTACAAGTGGGGATGTTACTTTAAAATTAATAAAACTATTGAATAATAGATAAATTATTATTATTATTAATTACCTATTGAATGATAGATATTGATTGCATATCAGTTTATAAGAAGAAAAAATAAATAAATAAAAGTTAAATTTTATAAAAAATAATGGTAATGTATATGGGTAATAAATGGTTTTGGTAAATGAACAGAGTAACTCTCTTATAACCATTTATAAGAGAAACAATATGCTCATGAGAGTAAGTGCCACTGTGACTGTCTGACTGATACTGCTATTGAAATTTATCTACTCACCACTCAACCAAAGCCATGTTGGTCTTCTCATGAAATAATTCAAAAATAAAAATTATCTCTGTCACAAAGATGAACATTAGAAGTAAATGCAATACTGTGAATATAGATAGATACATCAGCAGTCATGCTGCTCGTCTATCAACCAATAATAATTATAATAAAATCCTCACATTCATTACTCACATGTACCAACATTTTTCACTGAAGAAGTTTGATTTGCTCATTCTACGTGACATTGACAAATTGTAGTAACCTCTCCACAAATGCCTTTAACAAAGAGTTGATGAAGTTGAAAATAAAGGAAAAAAGAAAATTGATACAATATTTCTGATCTGATGTTTGTTGACGGTTTGCATAATCTTCTGCTCGTAGTTTGAAAGGACTTCGTAACGTTGCGATTTGTTTGCGACATGAATGTTAATCGGGATTTTTCAGACGGTTTCGCATATCGAAACTGCTGTGGTTATGTTTACTGGACTAATGGCTGTTTACGTCCGGGACAGGCCGAGCGTTGGAGTTTAAATGTACTGTGTCGTAATAATGCCCCATTGGTTGGAAAATACAGGTCTATAAGGCTCATTTTGCGTATTTGCTGATATTTAATTACTCAACATCAAACCTAACGAGTACAGATAGCTTAGTTGAATAACCGTTACACAATGATTTCATATATTAAACTCTTGCCTGGAATGATTATTGAGATTTCAGTAGTTACATACAACATAAGAAAATTTGGACTGTCTATAAGTCATTGTGGTTAGTATATATAGTCCAAATGTTTTTTGTAGTAGTTAGTGTTTAGTATTAGTTATTATATCAACGTAGAATTTTTAATTAATATATTCCCGACTGTTACTCACGAATAGTATGTCGATTTCTCGACCAAGAACACCAGGACCAGGACTCACCTCCTGAGGAAGAGCATCGGATATGCTCGAAACCTGGTCGAGAAATCGACATACTATTCATGAGTAACAGTCGGGAATATATTAATTTAAAATACACTCATGAGAATTTTAATATCAATTTAGTATTTAGTTGAAAAAAAAAACATAAGAATATCCAAATATTTTTACATTACTTAAAATGGGTAACTATCAAAGTAATATTAGTCAATTTCTTGCATCAAACATAATTTTTTGTCTGCAACCCAACTCTGGTGCAAAATGTACCACAGAAGTTTTGCAGTTAAAAGCGCATTAAAAACGTGTTCCCCTCACACATCTCGCATAAAGGAAACTTCATCTGCTTATTACTTCCCGAGAGATCTTCATTACAATATTATAAAGTACCTTTTTCCACCGTGCGGCAATGATTTAATCACGAAATATACGTGATAGAATCTACTACTTGGGCAGTATGTAAGGATCAGTATGGATTTTAGTTACTGTTTTATTTGTGGCGTGGATAAAACATGGATGCTTAGTTAACCGTCTAATTAAGGTTTAAAGAAAGGATTTTCTACAGACTCTGTCATGTAGTCTATGGAATACTGATAGACTTGCAATTTCAAACCAAGAGGCAGAGTATATAAAGCTCAGTTCTACACTGAATCCTAAATCATAAACCAAATAGCGGATACTACATATCAATAATGTGTTAATGGAGCAGTATTAAAACATTATTAATTAAAATTAACAGATAGCAATCTATAGTGGCATACTCTTGCACTACGAGAGCCTAAGCTGTCACTGTCAATGTCGCCTAGATGACATCGGAATCATACGCGGTAAAAGCCGCGTTCTATTTTCACGGCGAGCTGGTACAGCAGCAACTACTACAATAAACTTGTAATTTTTGGTCATGGATCGACCGGCAATAGTTCGGTTTTATAACACCCAAAAAACTGCTTGAGTGAGCTGAGAGCACCCGTAAGATGGCCAATGCCGCGTATGATTCTTCTGTCATCTAGGTGACATTGACAGTGACAGCTTACGGCTCTCGTGGTGCAAAAGTATGCCGCCACACTATCATTGGTCAGTTACTAAACCACCGCGTGTTTTAAATTCAAAGCCACTGGCAGGTTTATACCTAGACAGACATTTTTGTGTTTAGAACCAGTCCCATCATGAGAACTCAGTGAGCCGTCATGTAATTTATTGTTGTAATCATTGCATAGCTATCACTGCCTGAGTTCCATGTACACTATAAAAGTGTGGCTGTAACATGATCCTTTAGCTCAGCTATATCTTTTAATCTGTCCCCACAATGGCTGGGTGTCCGTACAATCTCATTATCCCGTCTGCCCGTCCCGTCTCGTTGCGACTTTTTTGACAATTTGCATGCGTAATTAATTAACATCTTTTTTAGTAAATGTTTTTCTTTTTTTTTGTTGAACACGTGGATGGGTAGAATTGGCTGGTGTGGGTGCTGTATTTAGTTTTAATTATGTCTATTTTGCTGGTATGCTGATTAAAATGTTACAAAAATTAAAATTGCTGATATGTTTCCACTTATTTTAATATGAGGTTTTACGGACGTTACTAAGTTTTATAGTTACAGGGTTATTATATCTAGCTAAGTTTAGGTACTAGTAAAATTATGGTGGGTGTCATGGAACCATGGTCTTTTTAATTTTTTGTTCTCTAGATATAGGAAATCTTAGTTAGGGTCCAGGATCTATGTATGTGAATGTTTGGGGTTATTTATTGAATAAAGTTTGTATCGAGTTTTTTTTGCATAAACATAATCGATACTAAAAAAAATATAAAAATTACATAACTGTTGAGTAATTTATTTGATAATCCTATACTTATATAATTAATACTTTCTTAAAAAGAAAGTAAAAGTTAAAGTATTTCTTACGTAAAACTTTCTTTATATCAAATTATGGGCTTACCTACATCCGTTTCACTAATGCCAGCGAGTACAAAAGGAATCCCATACTGATGGAACATTAAAAGCTTCTTAAGGTATCAAGGCCCACTTTCACTCTCGGGGGATGTTAAATAATTTAACAAATTGGTACTCAAGGCAAGTTTCGGGATCCTCTGACCACACGCCCTTTACAACGGAAGCCTCTAAGTAGCTCTACTATAACGGGCTCCATAGAGACCTAATGTTGAAAGGATCTTGTTAGGGACGTATGGTTTGATCCTTGAAATATTTTGGGAATTGAAACAAATATTTTTATCAGAGCATAAGCAAAGAAATGTAAGCAGCTTTGCTTGGTTAAATGTATAAAATAAATAATAAGTACGTACTGGAATGGAATGAAACTCATTTATATCTTTTGTGTTTCCTGAAACATATTATCTGGGTGTTTGAAGGCTCAAAATGAATAGGTATTACTAAATACCTTCTAGATTTAAATGCTCTATCTTTAGTCACACCGTCGCTTATCATCAGCCAAGTTGGTCTGTTTTTTCTATGTTGGTCAAACGTAAATCTATACCCGCAAAAAAACGATTGCTATTATTACCGTTTAACCCCCCAAAGGAATATCAAAATTACCTAAAATCTGCAGCAATGGCCGACCGCCCGCCCAACAGCTACCATATCAACAGTTAGCACATAATAAGCCCTAGAAGTGCCGTGTGGTCCCGGTTTGTGAATAGGACCAACCTAACTCTTCCCGTGAGTGCAGTAAGAGCCAGCTAAGGGAATATCAAAAGAATGGGCAGACGTTACCCTTAGTATATCAAAATCTTCTGCGATCACCAAAACGCCTGCCAATCGTAGTGGTTATGGCAAAATCCCCCCTATGATAAGCGTTCCAATTGACTTTTTATGAGAGAGGCTCATCTTCAGCAGTGGACATCTCCCGGCTGATAATGTGATGTGATGTCCTAAAAGTTGCATTTCATATAAAAATAAAAGGCTAGATCTTCAGAATTTTGGATTGGTATTGGTATATATATTGGTATTTATAAGTTATTCCGACATAAAATATTTCCTAGTCTTTCTTCAGCTGAACCTGCAAGTATTCTTTATAATATTAATGTTCCAATACAGAAATATCATCTTAATGAGAGGTTTTCCCACACACATATGACTGTTTCAAATAACACAAAGGTTTTTAGTATCAGATACTCAGTCTCTAATGAAAATACCACCTCAGGCAAGAATACACTCCCATGCGGTGTTGGAGCAAAATTACATCGAATACGTTGAATTATTAAAAAGTTTGTGGCGATACAAGCGAACATAATCCTGTTAAAAGTTTAAAAATGGAATTCGTTACATAGCTACGGATCTAGTAAAATATAACATTAGTGTAAGAAGCACCTAAGTAATAAAAAGTTGCAGTTTTGTAGAGATAAAGAAGAATTAAACTATGTAGGGAAGAATAAAGGCACACTGCCCGTTAACAAAAGGAAACGGTAGGCTATAATGACATGGTTATTTTAAACTTAAATTGAAGTAAAATTCGTGGTCTTCACTTAAATTGATGAATACTATAAATTAGTGTAACCATTAAACTAGTACAGAACTACAGCGCTCCCTGTTTCAGAGGACATTTTTAGATTCTGGGATATGTTAGCTAAACTTCCTGTCTTTGTGTTGGTTTTGTCTTACATCGAAGACAAAGAACTGAATAATGTATTAGTTCTTGTTGGAGGTCAAATGTAAAGTGTATTATATTAATAAATAAACTTTAAACTTTAAAGTTCTATTAATTATGTGAATATATATAGATTTAATAATGTACTTACTGTAGTGCAAATATTTTTAAGTAACCCATTTCAAGTATTCTAACCATTTAATTTTAATTTGCGTTCTGTGAGATACTTATACATTAGAAACACAAATCCTCAACGAGAATTGGTAAGTATGGACAGTAAATTTAGAAATTGTTTTACAAAGAAGCATGCGTGGTCTAAAAAACTTTAAAAATTGCATTGCCAAATCAAGTATCAGTTTTTCATAATAATTTTTGGTAAAGTTTTCACTTAATGTGTCATAAGCGTGAATTAATTTATTTCAGATTCAATCAACGATTTTACTTATAATTATAGTCACCATGCAATATCTTTAATCTCCACCATCTTAATATTAACTAATACTTATTTATTTCAATCTATCAATTTGTGTGGACGTCACATCTTCTTGATACACAGGGTAAGACTGGTGCAGCGGCTGAATCCGCAGAGAAGAAAAGGCGCAAATACCCTAGACAGTGGCTACATATTAGCGCCTTCTCGTCGTAGAGACGTTGGAATCATACACACAAAATTTACAAAGATCTTTCAGCGACTGATTAAGGCAACACGTGACCACAGTTCTAGTCTCTATGTAGCCCAATGACTTAGCATTGCCATTCAACGGGGCAATGTCGCCAGCATTTTAGGCACGGTGCCTACTGGTAGCGGCTTCTTCGACTAAGTTTTGCTTATCATTAGTTTTTAATTTTGTTTTAATTTTCTATTTAAAACGTTTTAGTAATTTTTTTGATAAAAAATAGTCAGGTCTAAATAATACTACATACTCTACTAAGAAACATATCTCTATCTATCAATTATTACATTTAGTTGAAAACAAGCTTATTGTAGTTTACTAATGGCAAAGTTTTGATTAAGCATTTCATCAAATCGCATTAAAAGCTATTTAAGACGATACTCCAACTTAGCGGTGTCTGTTGTAGACTGTTAAAGCTTATAATGTTGAATTATTTGCAGTAGGTGCGTATTTGTAAGGGGTGGTTTCACGAGCGTTTTGAGAATAATCATTTCAACTTATTTCTGTAAGAGGACTGTATTATGCACCTGTTTATTTTACATTGCAGAAAGTGCAGTTTTGTTTTGATGCTTATGTTTTGTAGTGCCAACCTTTTTATATGTAAACGAATGAAGCGACGAGCTAGTCGTTCTTCAGGTGTTTATCGTTGCAACTGTCCAGTTGCAGTGTTACAAAGCTCTAAATTATAGTCTTGCATCGCACTGCACTGCACACGTCACTGTGAGATATCAGCATAATCTAGTAATGTGATTTCGATCATATTACTAGACCGTAAGCAATCTTTAAAAAGGTGTTTCATAATTACTTTTCTTAATTTGAATTTCGCTTTAACAGTTCATTTCAACAACAGTATCACAATCTTCATGATCAGGGCAAAAAGTTTCTTATACTTACCTTACCTTATGGTTTTGTTTATAAAGATGCTGAAGTCCACACAAAATGTTAATTAACTTTAATTATTTACTTTTATTATTTATTAAGCTTAATCAATCTTAGTAAACGTAAAATTTCTTGTCAACACCTCGCTGACGTAAAATGTCTTAAGTGAAAACGAGACAAAGCATTTTAACCATTGATTAGATTCAACTAACGTTTACGAGGCCCTGGGAGCTTCGTGTTGGGATAATGTGAAAGGATCAAACAAGAAAACCGCCTAGCCAATCGTCGCGTTATAAAACGCCCGTATGACCCACCCCAAGGTGCCCTGGAGGTAATTAATTTTCAAGGGATTACTGTACAAATACCGGGATAAGGGAGGGCACGTCTGACCGTCTCACGTACTACTAAACAATGTCAATAAGAATGTTTGGATGCTCCTTATTAAATCTCTTAGTGCATTTCCCAGGACCGGGAACTACTAGAACTAAATTTACTACTTTTACTTATAAGATTCATTTAATTTAAATGTTTTGATTGTTAATATTGAACGACTGTGGCTTAGTGGTAGCCTACGCGGCTGTCGAATCGACGTACATTAGTTCGAATTCGATTCGAATTCATACTGATGACTTTTGAAGCTATATTCGAAGGCATTTGTTTTTACAAAGGTGAAGGTAACCAGCATGTTTAAGAATCACAAAATTCGAGAACATGTGTCATCCACCAAACCACATTTGGCCAGAGTGGTGAAAGAGTGTAGCTTTATTACTAGGCGGTAGGACTTTTCTGCAAAGTTTGTCTAGGTAGGTACCACCGTGTTCCATACTACTGTGTTCCGGTTCAAAAGGCATTGTTGCTAGTGAAATTACTGGGCTAGTGAAATTTAGTGACCTGATCCATAGTCTAGTAATCTTACTAGACTGTGCTGATGTGTCAAGATGACGTGCGCAGTACAGTGGCACGCGAAACTCTATACTTTATAATTCCGACTGACACTGCGAATGTTATGGGTAGCCGTGTCGTTTGACGTCAGGCGAACGACTAGCTCATCATGTCCTTAACATAAAAAAAAACCTGAGAAAGGGTCGTGGCCCAGCAGTGAGAACGTATTACGCTGAGAGGGAGGTACTTTTGCGATTGTTACGGTAAAGTTACTATTGGCATTTGCTCCAACACATACTATTGGCCAGTTGTAGGCTTAATCCATCTCCCACTATTGATTGAACATATTCCTGATTCCTGCAACTATTTGTCTTGGCACTTGGAACTAGTGTTCATAAAATTAGTCGATAGAGTATATCATATATTTATAATTTTATATATGATATGATATCGATTGTGCATTTCAATAAATTCGATAACACTACTCTTTCAATTGCAATTGTATCTAATATCTCCTGGATAATGCTCATTCTTCAATATCGAAATGAGGACCACTGTTGGAGATCTGTTATCGATATTTCAGTTATCGATAGTTTCGCAACACTACTTGGAACTGTTTGCCTGTCTTATCTGAATATACGGAGATCTACTTGAATTTGTAGATTTGGGGAGATGTTAGCCGAACTAATTGACTTTCTAACTTGGCAAAGTTTAACCAAATTTAAATACAAGAAAGTGAGAGGGCACAATTATTTTAATTCTAAAAATTCTGGTAATTTTAGACATGCTATATCCCAAGTACACGCTTTAGTACTAAGTACATTCTTCGACGTAAAGTAAAGAATACGTATAAATAGATGAATGGTGATAGAATAATGATAAATAGATAGAACAGTACATACAGGTGTTGTGTGATAAAATTTCTAGTTATAGTTCACACCAGGAAATAACTTTCGGTATAGCCGGCAGATGATGATAACACCTCGAAGGTAAAGACATAAACAAAACATTCCTCGACACGGTCACCTATCTAAAAGTCCATAAAATACCCTCGCTTCCACGCAACCGAACCTGCATCATAAATATGTATGGACGGAATCAAGCATGCGTCGCGTATAAAACGACGCCGAAAATGCGATCTCGGGAGACGGTGGTTTGCTTTGATGGGTAAAACCACTGGATGTGCAAAAACAGTTCGAAAAAATTACACTAGCTAACCTGCGGGGTACGTTGACCTTGCCGGTGGGGTCAGTGTCTGATTGTGTTACACTGGTATCTTGAACCGGTGTTGAACGCGGTATCTGAGCCAAAGAGAGTTAGAGTGGTCCAGCGATCCTAGCGCAGCCGATACTACGACTGCTATAGGATCATCCGGGTCGCTCAAGACGTGTCTGGTGCGGCGACGACAGTGCGATAATCAGATAAAGATTCTTCCAGTATTATATATCCATGCGCATCCAACTCGCACCCGGTTTATTTGCCCCTATTTGCATAGAAACGTTTTTTTGTAGGCGTCCTTGTTTGTATAGTAGATAGGTGAAAAAGCTGCATAGCACTCACTCTACGGGTGCTACGAAACAGCTACGAAACTCAAAGCATCTACGACAGATTTGTTTGAATTGAAAGTAGTGTGTGTCAAGCTTTCATAAAATATACTTATATAATACCTTCCAACTTGTGTGGTGTTACAAGTAAACTGTCATACATTTCATGGGAAGCAATTTGTTATGCTCTTATTTGCAGTAGATCTGTACTTACTTTGCATGAGTAAAGGTCTGTTGAGATTTGAAAATGGCGATAATATTTTAGGCGTGTGTGCAAGGATTGTGTTTTATTTTCTGCCGTTCTTTCTTCTCGCGTAATAAATAAATATTCAAGGACATTTCATACAGTGCCTATCTAGTCCAAAACTAAGCAAAGGTTGTACAATAGTAACCACATAACTGATAAAATTGATGATATGATTGATGAATAATAATAAATATGTAGGCAGGAATGTGTTTCTGCGTAGATACGTTGCAACCTATATAACAATCGGCCTTCAGCATGTCCACACCGCGCCGTGTCTGAAACAAGAATGATCCGTAGCACACCAATCGATCCCTTTATATAGCCAGACAGGTAGGGCCGCCATGACAGTTGCCGGTGCTGCCCCTGTAATACATTTAATGCCACCACAGGGTAAATTACGGTGCTCGATCGCTGTGCATAGAGTTTATAACTGGACGTAGCCGCCGTCACGGCCATACTGACGTGCGTACGTCCTCGTACGCTTAGCTTCACTATGTACCTGGTGAGGGACATCAGTGTTATTGCTCGTTCATCCTGACAATTAAATTGAGTTAAACTTGGAGTCTAAGTCAAAGTCAAAACATTAGTTTTCAATTTGATTAGTCAAAAGTATTTTAACCTTCCAATCATCGTCAGGGTTAACCCATCGACAACCCAGTTCAGGACCATCAATATACCTTCATTTATAAAATAATGGACCGAATAATGCTAACCGGATAGATATCCCTTTAACACCCAAAAATCATCATTACTACTTTTTTTATGGACCAATTCGTGCTAGACCGGATAGATATCCCTTTAGCAACCTACATTTTTTGTGGACCAATTAGTGCTAGACCGGATAGATATCCCTTTAGCAACCAAAATACATCATTCCTACATTTTTTCACTTTTTTTTACTTTTTTTTTACCCTTTTTTTTTCTCTCACGAATCATTACTTTTTTTACCATAACTTTCATTCTCTTTTTTTTCACTGGTCTGGGTTAACCCTGCAACTAAAATTGATATTAGTGTCACCCGCCGTCACGTTACCATATTTTCGGCGTTACTTGAAGAGTGATGTGTAAATGGGCAATCCCACTTCTGATGTGGGCAGGAACGGGTTGTGCGCGTAGGTTGCAACCTACATAACTATAGGCCTTCAGCATGTCCACACCGCGCCGTGTCTGAAACAAGAATGATCCGTAGCACACCAATCGATCCCTTTATATAGCCAGACAGGTAGGGCCGCCATGACAGTTGCCGGTGCTGCCCCTGTAATACATTTAATGCCACCACAGGGTAAATTACGGTGCTCGATCGCTGTGCATAGAGTTTATAACTGGACGTAGCCGCCGTCAAATATAAATAATTTGATGATATCTGTATGATTTTTGTTTTGATTTAACACACTTTACACAGTTTGTCTTGGTAGGTACCGCTATATACTTTCTTGCTTGTATAACACTCATGACACACAACAAACATTCATTCTCATTAGAGAAATACCTATCCTAGGTGGAAATGGAACTCACGTCAACAATATAGAATGCAGAGCTAACCACCCACTGCACTGTGAAGCCAGCGTAGGCAAGTAAGTAAGCTGTTAGAATTTTCAACTAATATTTCGCAATCCACGATCTGGAAATAAACACAAATTTGCAATAAAAATTCGCGATCATTCTGCAAGTCGCTTTGCGCCGCATCCGCTGGATCCGTGGGAATCCCCACGTTGAAACAACAAGTTTGTACCATTCTGTAGCTTGTGGAGAGGCACTGAGCGGTGTTGAAGGCCTTACTGTGTTTTGTTTGGTACCTAGAAAATTGCGTGATTACTCGGTCTAGGTTTGGACCAGATTTGAATTGTGCTGTTCAATTTATTTCTTACGTGAACATATAGCTTAACGGTGGTCCTGATACGGATATGATTTGAATAAAAATTAAGTGGAAGCAGCGGTCGTAAACTGTATAATTTTCGTTTTGATTTGATTCACTTTACTAGGTATGACTTTTTACAAAGTTCGTCTTGGTAGGTACCGCTGTACCATTTATTTTGCCAATAAGCAATAATAGTACGCAAACACTACTGTGTTACGGTGTGGTATAGTGTGTAAAGGCAGTGTAGTGAAATTACTGGGTAAATGAGATTTTATGACCTAATCTCACAGTCTAGTAATAATTGTGCTGATGTTTTAGGAACGTCATCCTGGGTCCAGAGCAGTGTCACGCGAAACTCTATACTTTAGAGTTCCGAGTGGCACTGCAACCGATGCCGGCTGCCGTGTCGTGAACGCCTAGCTCTTCGCATCATACCTTAACATAAAAAACACGTTTACACTGTTATAATTCCATTATGAAACAACACGGAATTGTGAGTTTTATTCAGTTTTTGATCCTAAAAATCAAGAGGCGTAAATATATCAGCTGTTGCTCTTCACCTTGACTGAGTAAAAGGAAGTGTCTTGGCAATAGTTTTTGCGACTTTGAAACAGAAACACCTTGGTTCGAATTCTACTCCTCGCACTAATGTATTTTCAAGTCATGCGCAGAATTTGCACTCGTTCTTACAACGGTGAAGAAATAATCATCAGGATGTATATATTTTTGCAATCAAGAAGAAACATATATTCTTACTCTTTCCTTCTGAGAAAAAGATAAAGTGTTTGAGGAAGTTTGACAATATTTACACTGCTAAAAACCGTTCTTTAAAATAAATATCGCAGGTATTATATAAATAAGTGAGAAATAATATCACATTATCACACATCACATAAATATTATAAAGGCGAAAGTTTGTATGTGTGTTTGTGTGTATGTTTGTTACTCCTTCACGCTCAAACAGCTAAATGGATTTGGATGAAATTCGGTGCCAAGATAGCTTAAACACTGGATTATTTGCTCATCCCACGGGAACATTTCACTTTTCCGGGATAAAATGTAACCTATATACATTTTATCCTGGAAAAGTGAAATGTTCCCGTGGGATGGGGGGGTGGGATGGGATAATTAAAATATTTTTTAGTTAAAAAGTTAAATATTTTCTAGTTATGTAAATAATGCTTAAATTGTTAAATTGTGCAATTTTCTGAGAAATTAATATCACGATATTAACGTTTGTAACGTTAGCAAAATATTTTTACAGTTGTTCAAAAGCGAGGTTGAAAAAATACGAAGAATTATGAGATGACCGCAGACAAGCCATGTATGCATACTGACGTACATAATTTAAAAGGGTCGAGACACTGTAAAGCAGTTTCATAACTTTATATAAATAAGAACTAAAGAAGTTACCGGCAAAGCCGAAAGTACATTTGATTTTTTTTTATCAATTAATGGGTTTAGTTTTGTTATACTTGCCACAGAGTCGATACAATGCTTAAATAAATATTATCATTAATTTACAAGGGTTATTATAATCCTGACTAATATTACAAACGCGAAAATTTGTATGTATGGATGTATGGATGTTTGTTACGCTTTCACGCAAAAACTACTAAATGGATTTTAATGAAACTTGGAATACAGATCATTTATACGCTGGATTAATACATAGGGTACATTTTACCCACGGTCAAAACCGCAGGGCGCGGCCAGTATACTATTAAATACTGTATAGCGGAGTAATAATAATAATAATATGTGTGGACATCTCACACAACGCCATCTAGCCCCAAACTAAGCAAAGCTTGTGCTATGGGAACCAGATAACTGATACAATACTTAGATACTTTTTTGTTTGTAAATACATACATAGAATACAATATGACACCCAGACACAGAACAAACACCTATGTTCATCACACAAATGTTGGTCCTGAGTGGGAATCGAACCCACAACCCACAGTTCAGAAGGCAGGGCTACTACCAACTGAGCTATCGGGCCAGTAATAGTTATTTTGTTTTTTATTTCTCTCTATCAAGTTTGAAATAGGCAATGATAAAAAAGATAACACTAAGTAATTTCGCTGTAATGCAGTGTTTAATAGTAAGAATAATAATAATAGTTTTTACGAAAAAAATCATACAGCGTGACTAACTACTTTTTAATTTGACAGCCTCTGTGGTGGTTGAGCAGGTTGGCTCATAACCCGGAGGTGGCGGGTTCGATTCCCGGTACAGGACAAGTATTTGTTACAGAAAAAAAAAGCGCAAATACTTGTTCTGAGTCTGGGTGTTGTGGGACCATGGTCCTCGTAGTTCCTCGGTCCCTAGATACAGGGAATCCTAGTTAGGGTCCAGGAGCTACGTATGTGATCTCTTTAAAAAAAAAAAACATGGTAGCATTAGATTTTATAAATTATGGTGAGTTGTGATTCTGTTTCTAATTACTCTGTGACACGGTCCTAAGTAAACAGTGTTACTCGTGGCCCATCACGGGATGTAAGTTATCGCACGGACGCATATTTGTGCTGTATAATGCAAGGATTTGATTTACACTGGTTAATTTGGTAGAATATGAGAGATTTTATCACATACGTAATCATTGGGCGTTGTTTGTTCATTCGTTGCCATGGAAAATGATGTAATAGCTGTTATCCAAAATTCAGAGGAAAAAATTCTTTCCCAGAATTGAGTTTTTCTTCTACGTAATTTGTACAAGGTCAATGTTACTACTTTGTAAGACAATTTCAGAAATTAGTCCCAAAAGTTTCAATAATCCACTTCTAAAAAACTCGACTGTAACTCCATAGTATAAAGGTCAATATTGATTAAAACGTGTCAGGCACTTACTACGTTTAACAATGGAAGCGTTAAAAAGGTTTAGAAGAAAACTTTCAGCCAAAGTGTTATGCCTATACACGATAGTTCGAGAGGTATCCAACTACTGATGAAAACGCACCTTAGGGTCGAGAAGCAATAAAATTTGCATTGTTATACCAGAGGTACCTACCAATTTTAGTGAGACTTCTTCTTGGCTATCAAATAAAAAAGGAAAGAAACAACGGCATAGTTAAACATTTACGCTAGTTCTTAGTGGTTGATCGTTTACATATAATTTCCTTGCAACAGAAAAAAAGAATTGTACGCAGAACAAATAATGAGAGGTACTGTGGATGCAGGGAATATTTATGTATCATTACTACATTATATTGATTGGCCCGATAGCTCAGTTGGTAGTAACCCTGCCTTCTGAACTGTGGGTTGTGGGTACGATTCCGAGGACAAACATTTGTGTGATGAACATTGATGTTTTGTGTCTGGATGTTATATATTATCTATGTATGTATTTACAAACCAAAAAGATAAAACTCTTTATTGAAACGCCACATTCAGGAACAATTGACAAGCACAAACTTAAAAATTAAGTGTCAAAAGCGATTTTTTCCAGACGAAAATGTCAATAGCAAAGCAATGGAACACAATACAAATGGAAACAAAAAAAAAAATTAAAAGTATTGCATCAGTTATCTAGTCCCCAAGCTTTGCTTAGTTTAGATCTAGATGGCGCTGAGTGAAATGTGTATATATATATTTATTTATATAAAATAGCGATTTATTTTTATATCCATTTTAAAGTTTTTAATGGTGCCACAAATATTATATTTTTAACCAAAGTTTACTGAATAAAATATCTACAAATACAATGTTTTCTCATCGAACCTAAAAAAGACTTTGAAATCTTCGAATTTGTAAAAAATACTGACAAAGCAATGTAGCAGATAGGTTTAATGGCTGTCCAAAAAGATATTTATCTGAAATAAACTGTATTATTGTACAAACAAAAATTTAATTGCCACGACTATTTCCTTCAGAAATGGTTATGGTCCATTTGGTCGGATCGTAACTGCTTTATTGATCGTGTTTTGGAACAACAAAGGGTTCTTAAGATAAAACAAATAAATTGTTTCCCGGAGGCTAACTTGAGAAATAGGTATTTAAAGTTCGGAAAGGGGAATATCTGGAGCTTCATTCGGAAACGAATGCCAAAATATCTAAAGCTTACATATTCGGAAATGGCTAGCAAAATCTTGATTCCTCATGAGATGACGCTATTTTCGTCAGGACTTTCGTAATCAATTGGATGTCCGTTTGAAATCTTTTCATAGTTTATTATTTCACCTATAAGATAGATAAAATGATTGAAAAAAAAAACGATTTCACGAAAAAAAATTTCAAGGTTTTTACTTGTAATTTCATTTCTATTTAACTTTCTTTACAAAACGAAATATTTAAAACCAGATACTAAAATACACGTACGTTCTTTTATTTTATAATCCAATTTCGCTCATCTTACAGTATAATGCAATCTTAAAGTCATAAAGTTTGATTTAAAAGTCGCTTATGCAAACTTTCAAGTCAAATAGAGGAGTAACGACGAAATTTTTAGGCCAGTTTATTGGAAAGAAAATTCTTAAAGGAATATTGAATAGCTTGTGTCGAAAGCGGCTTATGAATTATTGAGTTGGTGAGTTTATTTGATGATATTTTTGTTGAGAGAGGATTGGAAATTGCTTGTATCTTACACCGATAGTGATGTTAAACCAATTAATGCTCATCTCCATTAAAACTTTTAAGTACGCACGTATCTGTCTAAGACGTACGTACGTAAATGTGTTAAAGTAGGTACGTTATAGAGGGATAAGTGCAAACTTAGTGCAAACGGGCATAAGTCTTCTATTGTTCTTAAGCCAACAAATCAAAAGGATTTATAGTATCAGCTGAAAAAAACTGATTTGTATCATTATTGACTGATGATTATCATTTTATAATATCTATTATATTTTTAATCTGTCAATATATATATATAATATAACTATATGTATTTTATAAGCATTGCCATTCAACGTGGTAATGCTGCGTGGACACTTTCCCTTCCACCAGCGGATTATTTTAATTTCTTAGGTATAGTTTAGTTTTCGTCATTTTATCAGGCATGGAATTTATCATATTTATCAACGACAGCTTAGTGCAAACGGGCATAAGTCTTCTATTGTTCTTAAGCCAACAAATCAAAAGGATTTATAGTATCTGCTGAAAAAAACTGATTTGTTTCATTATTGACTGATGATTATCATTTTATAATATCTATTATATTTTTAATCTGTCAATATATATATATATATATATATATATATATATATATATATATATATATATATATATATATATATATATATAATATAATTATATGTATTTTATAAGCATTGCCATTCAACGTGGTAATGCTGCGTGGACACTTTCCCTTCCACCAGCGGATTATTTTAATTTCTTAGGTATAGTTTAGTTTTCGTCATTTTATCAGGCATGGAATTTATCATATTTATCAACGACAGCTTGTGGTTTCTTCCATATTTAAATATACAATCTATAACCCTCTATTTGACTCCTTTAGGGGTTGAATTTAGAGAAACCCTTTCTTACACCTCTACTATGCCATAAAAGGAAGACACTAGTGTATTTCTGTTGTGTACGTTATATGTAAGTCTATATTGTATGTCAGTCAGTCACTCAAGACAAAGATTTTTCTTAATATTATACGGTTTTAACTTAAGCGAAATTATTTTTACTGTGGTGACTATTTCAGCACAATCAATTAACTTTCTGATAGCTAAAATGATAATAATAATTTTAAAATATAAAAATATTGACAAAAACCATTTATTTATTTTTTTATCCGCAGAGTTACAATTTTTGCTATTGGTAACATATATATGGTATTGGTATTGGGTAGCTTTGATTAATTATAATAATTTAATGAATTAAATAATCATAATAAGGTAACATAGGTTTGCAAATAGTAAAGTGCGCTCGAGCCACGTCCAGGTACGCTTGCTCTATGTAAGCAACTTGCTTTCGCTGTGCTAGCCGATAACCCGTATCGAATAAAATCAGAAGTAAAATGACCAGTTTTGTGTAACTACCCTACTACTAAAATATAATTTAACTATTATTTATATAATAATCTAAATATATATATAGCTCAAAGGTGACTGACTGATTGACTGACTAACAGTGATCTATCAACGTACAGCCCAAACCACTGGACGGATCGGGCTGAAATTTTGCATGCAAGGTAGATATTATGACGCAGGCATCCGTTAAGAAAAGATTTTTCGAAATTCCACCCTTAAGAGGGTGAAATGGGTGGTAGAATTACTTTCCCATAGGCCACGCCGCGGGCGAAGCTGCGGGCAGAAGCTCTTATTACATTAGAATATCTGTTTCGTACGACAACTTCGTACGTTATGTTAAATAGATATCATGTAGGTAAGTGAACTATTTTCTTATGAGATATAAAGATAACTCTAACCTCATGGTAAATGTAGGTAAATGTAAATGTATCGCTTACGTCACCGTTGCGTAAACAGTACGTTACTACGTCTATAAAACATAGATTATTTTATCACACTAATATTATAAAGGTGAAAGTTTGTATGTGTGTATGTGTGTATGTTTGTTACTCTTTCACTCTCAAACGGCTGAATGGATTTGGATGAAATTCGGTACCAAGATAGCTTATACACTAGATTAACATATAGGCTACATTTTATCCCGGAAAAGTGAAATGTTCGAGTGGGATGAGCAAAAAATTAAAATACTGTTTATCCGCGGGTGAAACCGCGGGGCGCAACTAGTGAGAAATAAAGATAACTCTTACCTCATGGTAAATGTAGATAAATGTAAAAGTATTGCTTACGTCACCGTTGCGTAAACACTCTACGTTACTACGTCAATATAACATAGATTATTTTATTACGAAATAAAAACCTTCTATGTACCAATCGACCAACCCCAACGACATGCATTGTACCTCCCAAATAAAAAAGTACTCATTCACGAAATATACGACTGAACAGAGGAGTATATCACCATTGCGATTTAAATATGAAAGGCCCTAAAATAACAGAGTCCATATTTAAGGAGTACTTTTGTCGGGTCCCTATAAATAATATAATAGTTGTAAAAAAAAAGATAGACCGTTGGTTCCCGGGTGCGCCGTGCCTTAGAGTGTATAAATATTGTATGAAGAGACTTAGACGACAGACATTGGATAGTAAACGTAGTTTTATGGGGCAGCATTTATTGTTTTAGCTCTCTAAGCCAAGATAGAATTCCATTTATGCCTTCTCTATTGTTTATCGGACATTATTTTTGCAGGATCACGGTTGATTTATGTTGTTTACCCCGGCTTTGTTGTGATTTAGGCGGGATAATCTTCTTAGAAATTTTCAAATAACTGTTTTATAAGCGTCGCTTGGTTATGATTATAACTGACTTATTGCAATACAGTAGTAGCTGCTTTATGACTTGATCTCACAGTCTAGTAATCTTATTACTAGATTGTGCTGATGTCTCAGGATGACGTGCGCAGTGCAATGTCACGCGACACTGCACTGCGCGCGCACACTTCTATACTTTAGAGTTGACACTGCAACTGATATGGGCAGGCGTGTCGCTTAACACCAGGCGAAAGGTTAGGTCGTCATGTCAATGTTTAACATAAAAAAGCTGCAGTAGTGTAGTGGTTGAGCAGGTCGGGTCATGACCTGGACGCGGTGGGTTCTATACCCGCGGCAGGACCAGTATTAGTGCACAAAAAATTACAAATGCTTTTTCTGTGTGGGTTTTGTGCGACTATGGTACTCGTAGTTCCTGGGTCCCTAGATACAGGGCATCGTAGTTAGGGTCCAGAATCTATGTATATGATCCTTGGGCGTTATTTATTATTATATTATATTTGCCATTTAGCTAAACTTATTATGCTGTAATAGCTCTTCAAGACTCTTCAGTTGAGCTTACTATTTATACCTACTATTATTATAATTAAAACTATTATTGTTTCAAATATTTTAAGACAGCTTTGGATTATATCAAATAATACCTCTTTCAATCTAATCTATCGGCTAAAGAAGGATGTTTTCGTAAATATAAAAAACAGCACTGCATTTGTGTAAAAATAAACCATTAATCCTTGAAAAAAAAACGCACATAAAATTTAAATTCAAACCCTCCAACCAAAATGTACCGAAAATAAAACTTAAAATATCGGGTACAGTATTAAAATTTTATTTTAATGCTCTGGAAGTGACGGACGAGGCAGTTAAAAATAATGCGCGGGTTAACAGCTACCAAATACCGTTCTGTCAACAGCAGCGACTGACCTACCGTAACTGGGCTGTGTTCAGTTCTGGAATGGTTACGTTTGAGCATTTATACGGTTGAAATGGTAATGTAAGCCAGGGATGGGCTTGAAATATCGCTGTTTTGTTTATGGCTTTACTGTTTAATACAAACATAAATAAAAATGTTTTGAAAAGGATTTATCTTTAACTACTACAGACTTCATAAATGACACGTTTCATATACACTGACATTTTAATAACTCCAACTTACACAATCACAGTTTGTGTTTCTTTAGCAAAACAAAACACATTCAATACCATAGCTTGGTTCAATTTACGTACATCTTAACCCTCATCTAACTTCTATCCCAAAACAACAGCCTACTTCGAAACTAAATAACAAACGACTTTCTAAATTATAGAAGCAAAAGTTAACTATGACAAAATTTAATTAAACTCCTGCCCTAAACCATCAACCCTAATTTAAGTCTACCTCCTCAGCTGTTAGACGAATTACGGACCCAAATCAGACATAACCATTTTGCCTTCACTATTGCTGACACAGCTAGAGAGAATAATAACCTTAAACACGGAGAAATACGAGGAACTATTTGTAGAGGAGGGATTTGAATCACACGGACAAATTTTCCCAGTAAAAGCATTTTGCGAGTTGTAACGTTTGCCCAGTTCTAGCATTTATTTGAACTTATGTACCAATGGGCATTTTAGTGTAGCTCTCTATACACAACTCTAGTACACCTAGAAAACCCCAGTAAAACCAAGACGCATCGACTCTCAGATGATGGGAAACCCCTATTAAACTGAGATGCGTTGAGTATGAGATGATGGAAAAATCCTATTCCAATATGATGCGCCGAGTACACAGTTTTGTCCACGATCCAGTTGTTAAGATCCTTATATCTGTATTTCACTACGAATACATAAAAGTAAAACTTTGTATTGTTTTTATGACTGACCAAATTTGGATGAAATCTTCCACAAAGATTGATACGATACCGAGATCAACAAATAAACCTTGAAAAATTAAGAGTCCTCGTGGGTGAATATCGGGTGAAACCGCGGGCACCTCTAGTATTAATCATAAGACGAATCAGTATATCTCCATCAATATTCTACAAAAAGATTTTGAAATACATAGTTCTATCAATGACTTAATCTAAAACTGAAAATATTTATCCAAAATTTATTTCAAGCGCGCTAACTTAAGTGTAACCACCAAATTTAGCCCTAAATATTCCCGGTTGAATTGAACGATAATATTTCCAACGGCTTCTCATAAAGCAAAATGGTCGGTGTTTCCTGCGCAATTTATATGAGGATCACCTGGCATTGGGGTCATCAATCTAAAGCCCCCGGGGCCAGTTCTTGGCTCAGTCTTAACACCGACCGCGTTTATTGTGCAGACGTGGCTAATACTTCGCAGGGTTTTATTTTTTATTTTTTATTGTTTATAGACAAATCATTTGACATTGACATTTAACAAATCATTCTTACCTTACCTTACATCTTACGATGGCGCATGCTGGTCTAGAAGATACCTGTTCAATCTTGACTTAAAGACACACACATCCCATTGTAGTTAGGTGGAAAAAGGACGCCGACAAGTTGTTCTACTCATTGGCTGTTTGCAATATAAAGTGCGTAGCTAAACTGGCTGATGGAATCTCCACCATGTACTCCCAGCGATCACAAACATAGATCCTGGACCCTAACTAGGATTCCCTGTGTCTAGGGAACACCCAGACTCAGAACAATTATTTGCGCTTTTTTTTCTGTGCGCATTTGCGCCTTATCCTGCCGTGGGAATCAAACCCGCTGCCTCCGGGTCATGAGTCGACCTGCTCAACCACCACACCACAGAGGTTATCTATATATTATTAGCGCCGAGTTTTTGTGCGCCATGATGCCAGATGAAAGAAGGGAGACTCTCCAAAGTGCAGTCTATATAAAACCATTAACTGGCAACTACGTCGGTGCTGTAAGATGTGGAGCTTGGCTTTCACTATCACATCATTATCAATGAGTCTATTGGCTTGTTTCTGAATGGAGGCTTTGAGCTGGTATTTAGCCGAACCACCCCAGATACGGCTACAGTATTTTACACAGGATAGAACTTTGGCTACATAGATTTAGGAGCTGTCCTGATGTGAAATACTGCCGCACCTTCCCTAGGATTTCTAGCTTTTCGCAGCCAATTTAGCCTTGCACTCGTGTTAGTCACAAAAAGGTATGGCAAAGATTTTGAATTCATATTCTTAGCACACATGGATGGATTAGGATGAACACAGACAGACAGTCAAACGGACATAAAAGGCTAATAAGGGTTCTTCTCTAAACGGATTTTGATTAAATAATTGTTTAGGTACTTTAGGTACCAATTAAACGTTGTCTCTTCTAGGTTAACAATTCGTTTATTATTTTCATCATAGCGCACTTTTTATTATTCATCTATTATTCTTCAAATTATTATTTATAATTATTTACTAAATTATTAAGTGTGATTATTCCACTACGAGTAAAACCGCGGAGCACAGCTAGAGGAACACGTAATACCTGGTAAATAACAATACAAAACAATATAGTTTTATTGGTCTTTAAAAATTATAAAACTGGCAAGTTTTCCTCAAATATTCATATGAAATTTTCAAGATGTTCATGAAAATTTTGAAGAGTACGATGGATCTATGGATCTTGGTATGTTCGTAATCACAGATATCAAAATAATAAAATGAGTTCGTGATGCCAATGAACTATGCTTATATAATTTTGCACAATCTAATTAGATGGAAAGCTTAAATGACAGTGACAAATAACTTTTACAGAATCTTTGCAAACAATGAAAAGGAGTTTTGGCGGGAAAGCGAAAAAGATTGCGTCACCGCATCGTGTTATTTTCCAAAACCTGTATTATTTTCAGTGTTAGTGCATAAAATTGGTGGCATTTTATTCGTTAAGTGCTGGATTACAGGCGTGAATGTGGGAAAATGGTATAATGATGGTGAAACGTTTCTTTTCGTGTTGTTTCCAAAACACCATATAAGCTTCAAGTAAAGTTGCCACCACTTTACTAGGAGTATGACTTTGTCTAGACTGACTTGACTATGACTTGAGTTGATGACTTCGACTGTGACTTGACACATATTTGCGTGAAATATCGATAACTTGATAAATTATCAATTACTTGACACTGGCTAAATACACAAAAGTGTGGACCCAAATCTTAAAATAAAAAAAAAACAATGAAACGAGTACTTTGAAATTAAATTTCATACAACAAATTGCTTTTATAACAATAAACAGCTGTATAATAAACAAAATTACGGGCTATATATAAAAGAGTGCAATAAAAGTGCAAAGCTGGATAAAACGTGGATTAATAAGCAAGGTTTCGTTCCAAAGGGAATTGTTGTAGAGAAAATAAGACTCGGTGGTAAGTTAAATTGTTTTTTTTTTTTTTTTTTGATAACGGTTGAAGCGAGCTTCGTAATTTTCGGCGTCTTTTTTGTATTATAAAAAAGTAAGCGGAATAATTTGTATCGGTTCGTATTGTTTGATATAACTTATTACTAAACCAACCACATTAATTGGATCTTCGGCTCTAAAAAATCAAAATATTCGACTGCCCTGACAGCTGATCAGTTGGTAGTAGCTCTGCCTCCTGAACTGTAGGTTGTGGGTTCTATTCCAGGAAAAACATTTGCGTGATGAACATAGGTGTTTGTTCTGTCTTTGGGTGTTATGTTGTATTGTATGTATGAACTTGCAAACAAAAAGTATATAAGTATTCTATCAGTTATTGTTTCCTTAGCTTTGCTTAATTTAAAACTAGATGGCGTGATGTAAATAATCTCAAAAACAAAAAAAAATATCTGTCATATTTAACATAAGATTTTCTTATAGTGAATCTGGAGTGCTTGGATTATGACCTAATATTGATTACATTCAGTTGTTTTTTGACGGGTCTGTGCGTTATCGTGTCCGTCCGCTATACATATTTTATGAAAATCTGTAAAAACCACCGCCACAAAAACATATTTTTCACAACTCTTTCACTATGGGTATCAAATGAAAGGGCTTGACTAGTAACAAACTATAAACTGATAAATGAAAAATTTTAAATCCAAGATCACCACCCCTTCGAAACGGCGAATTGTTTTATTATTATTTTGTGTTGGGGTTTTTTAAATTATAATTTTAATTATTTCTGAAAGGTATGTCACAAATATTGTACAAAGTGCTTTAGTTGTTAACTTACAACACAAATCTCATTCGCAAAGATGAGCGTAATAAGTGTACGACTCAGGTAAAGTTATCTCAGCGCCGAGCATCGAACTGAGTACGGCAACTCGTTAAAAATGTTAAAATACCGTGAAATATCTGCAACGTTGGCCACTCCAGGGAAGATACCTTGAGAATCTTTAAAGGGAGTTACACAAGATTAAATGCATCATCTATACGCAACAAACACAATATTTTTTTTTAGAAACTAATTTTAAACTTTCAGAACGCTATTTTTCGTTATCTTTGTAACTATTTACCTTTTTACCAAATACCAATTTGCTTTAAATGCTCGAAGCTAACTACTGCAAAAGGATCGTTCCAGCCGTCAGGGTTATGACTATGACGGTGTATGACAGACAATCCGCCTGATGGTCAGATGGCATAATCAAGATCATAGATTGACTACGACGTGACTTTGCAAAGTTCATTTTAAATTTTCGGGTAGTTGCAAAGGATCAACTGCTCCAATATAGATAAATTTATTGTTTGTTTTTTAGCCACATTACACTAGATACTATTGTTTCTTTTTGTATATTCATGATCAGCGGTTGAAACTCGCATAAGACCGGAACAGATAGCGTGAAAGAGATAGGATGACATAAAGAACCCAAGCTTGTGAAAAATACCTATGAACGTTTATTTACTTCTTTCTAGCCTCCGTGTGTGAGAAAACATTTTTTTATACTATTCCATACTTCTTGTGATTAATTTTAATAGGTTCGTGTGTAACTTTCTTAAAAACTCTCTTTTATAAATCTCTACTCCTTCAGTATCCTCAGAGGATTCTGCATCTTACAGTTGAGCATGTGCCATTTATAAAACAATGTTTTCTCTTGGGATTATAAATATACACAGTCTTTTATAGAAAAAATAATTTTGCTTAAAACTTTTGTATATGGTTGTGAGTATAAGTAAGACTGTTCACAGCCACCCCGTCGTCGCCGCCCGAGACACCCCGTCGTCGCCGCCCGAGACACGTCTTGTGCTCTCCGGACGATCCTATAGCAGCCGTAGGACCAGTCTACCCCTTCTGGCTCAGGTACCGCATTCGGCACCGGTATAGGATACCAGCGTAACACAATCAGACACAGACCCCGTTGGTGAGGTCGACGTACCCCCCGTAGGTTAGCTAGAACGGTCGCGACTTTCAATAGGGTCTACTCTCCAAGTGGACGTAGTCTTCTCGATCCTCTTATCCCGGCAACGGCCCAAGCCGAGGCTCGCACCCCAGGGGTGTCCTTGTCGTTAGAGACCAACAGCATTAGCTCGTTCAAAAAAAAAAAAACTGTTCACAGCACATGCTCGTTAGGAATGGTTATTGTACCTTCAAAGTTTAAAGTTAAAGCAACCTTCAAGAGAATGTTAAAGCTTCTAAGGTAACTCGTAAAGACTTCAGTTGTAAATCTTTACTTGCAGCCGAAGCTAGCTCTGCAAAGTTCTTGAACTCTCCAGTTTGAGAAATATTTTATTACCACTCCAATCTTGCGCTCATTGCTCAACACGAAAGTACGTATCTGATTGTAACCCAGTTTGAGCACCCAACTTAAAGGGCAACATGTCAGAAAATTACTTTCAAAGGGATGAAAGAGAGTACCAAACAAAGTACAGACGTGCGCAGAATTCACGTAAGCGCGTTTTACAATTTGTTACATCGCTTAAATTGTAATAAAGCTCTGGAGTAACACACACACTGTACATTTACAAACACAAAACTGCCAGTTTCCGTTCGTTTTTATTTTCAACCTTTTCTGCGCAGTTTAAAGCGGAAATTCGTTTGTTAAAGTATTGAATTTGAGTCATTTCTCGATAAAGTATTTCAGTGTGAGGTTTATAGAAAGAGGTGTACTGTGAATCCCGGATGGGTACAGTACATATTCTATTTACCTTAACAGATGCCGTCATTATTCGTTAAGCATTCCTTGCCGGGACACTTGGAATTGACAAATTCTGTCTAGATTCTTCGTTGTTGTTCAGGTTGGAATAAAATAGTTTTGAACTTAATAAAAGGTTTTGGCGGGAATGCGAAAAAGATTGCGTCACCGCATTGTATTATTTTCCAAAACTTGTGTTATTTTCAGTGTTAGTGCATAAAATTGGTGGCATTCTATTCGTTAAGTTCTGGATTACAGGCGTGAGTGTGGGGAAATGGTATAATGATGGTGAAACGTTTCTTTTCGTGTTGTTTCCAAAACTCCATAGAAGCTTCAAGTTGCCACCACTTTACTAGGAGTATGACTTTGACTTGACTATGATTTGACTATGACTGGACTATGACTTGACTGTGACTTGACTGTGACTTGACTGTGACTTGACTGTGACTTGACTGTGACTTGACTGTGACTTGACTGTGACTTGACTGTGACTTGACTGTGACTTGACTGTGACTTGACTGTGACTTGACTGTGACTTGACTGTGACTTGACTGTGACTTGACTGTGACTTGACTGTGACTTGACTGTGACTTGACTGTGACTTGACTGTGACTTGACTGTGACTTGACTGTGACTTGACTGTGACTTGACTGTGACTTGACTGTGACTTGACTGTGACTTGACTGTGACTTGACTGTGACCTGACTGTGACTTGACTGTGACTTGACTGTGACTTGACTGTGACTTGACTGTGACTTGAATGTGACTTGACTGTGACTTGACTGTGACTTGACTGTGACTTGACTGTGACTTGACTGTGACTTGACTGTGACTTGACTGTGACTTGACTGTGACCTGACTGTGACTTGACTGTGACTTGACTGTGACTTGACTGTGACTTGACTGTGACTTGACTGTGACTTGACTGTGACTTGACTGTGACTTGACTGTGACTTGACTGTGACTTGACTGTGACTTGACTGTGACTTGACTGTGACTTGACTGTGACTTGACTGTGACTTGACTGTGACTTGACTGTGACTTGACTGTGACTTGACTGTGACTTGACTGTGACTTGACTGTGACTTGACTGTGACTTGACTGTGACTTGACTGTGACTTGACTGTGACTTGACTGTGACTTGACTGTGACTTGACTATGACTTGACTTGATGACTTGATACATATTTGCGTGAAATATCATTAACTTGATAAATTATTAATTACTTGACACTGGCTAAATACACAATAGTGCAGTGGAGCCAAAACATAAAAAAAAACTTAGTAAAATGGAAGACAGTTTCCATAATGATACAAGAATATTTAGTGTAAATAAAAGAAGACTGTGTGGCACTCGGAGACTTCCGCGGTAAAGCTATTGCATAGCATTTTTAATCAACTTATGCAAAATATATGATTATATATATAATTATATATGTGACTTTCTTCATTAATAAATGCGCTTTGTTTATTCATATTTAAAACACTTTGTACACAAATTATACGAGTACAGATATTCACTGTTGTACATAGATGATAAATACCTATACACCCATATACTTTCTCACAAACAGCTGATTACGGTAGTTTTCCAATACAACCAATGCCACCTAAAGGCGGGTTGTATACTCCTTGGGTTGTTGTACTCCGACCGGCGCAGCGGTCCGGAGTGGGGGGTGTTAGGTTTTTTCGTTACGGAATTTCTGGATTCAGTCCCCACGCTCAAGGCCCGCGATAAAAGCTATGCAATAGCTTAAAACTTGTGAACTACTATTTAATATATATATTGCTCAAACTATCTTGCTGGTAGCTCTCTAGCAGCTGAAAAATGGCGATATGACTCGACATAAATACACTTTTTATAGCTAGGCTGAATAACTATCCAATAAATAAATACCTATAATTAATATCACACTAATATTATAAAGGCGAAAGTTTGTATGTGTATGTTTGTTACTCCTTCACGCTCAAACTGCTGAATGAATTTGGATGAAATTCGGTACCAAGATAGCTTATACACTGGATTAACATATAGGCTACATTTTATCCCGGAAAAGTGAAATGATCTCATGGGATGAGCAAATAATTAAAATACTTTTTATCTGCGGGTGAAACTGCGGGGCGCAACTAGTAGAAAATAAAAAAAATCTTTACTCTATTTTATGTGATTTATACGTTGTACCGTTTTGTATTTATAAAGTGAATAATGTTTTTAGTTGTAACTTTATTTTTATTTATTTTTTGTTGTAGGTTATAATATTTTTGTATACCTTGTAATAACTTCTATAATGTATTAATCCAGTGTAAACTTAATAAACCACTTCTAGTGAATTAATTAACCGCAAATATTTTCTCCTAGATAATGTTGTTATAATTAATAAATACGCAATTTAATTAAGCATCCCATTAACAACTTATTATATTCATAGTAATTAAAAAGAGCGAGCGCCGGGCGAGCGATCAAAAATTCCAATTTTATAATAAAGTCAAATTAAACGGTCATTGAACCCGTGCCGCCTAGGTTCAATTAATGGTGATTTTATTACTTTTATATCGTTTAAAATAAAAATTCATGCTAAAATCTGTATTCTGAAACTGACACTTTTGTGACCTATGATTAAATCCATCATACAGTTTTGGCGGGAAAGCGAAAAAGATCGCGTCACCGCATCGTATTATTTTCCACAACTTGTGTTTTTTTCAGTGTTAGTGCATAAAATTGGTGGCATTTTATTCGTTAAGTGCTGGATTACAGGCGTGAGTGTGGGAAAATGGTATAATGATGGTGAAACGTTTCTTTTCGTGTTGTTTCCAAAACTCCATAGAAGCTTCAAGTAAAGTTGCCACCACTTTACTTGGAGTATTACTTTGACTAGACTGACTTGACTATGACTTGACTTGATGACTTCGACTGTGACTTGACACATATTTGCGTGAAATATCGATAACTTGAAAAATTATCAATTACTTGACACTGGCTAAATACACAAAAGTGTGGAGCCAAACCTTAAAAAAAAAATCCATCATAATTTAGTCCACTGCTGAACATAGAGACCTATCATCCTAAGCTTGCCTCAATACATTTAGTCGAGTGAGAATCGGCAGAGTCAACAAGTTACTCGATTCTGAGCCCTATAGACTATGCAAACTTGTCTCTTTATTATATAGAAAATACTCGTAGATGGTGAAAAAGTAAACAAAAAGAAACGGAATGAAATATATAATGTACCAGAGGTTATTGGATTCGATCCTTAGATCGAGTTTTATTGAGTGATGTATTTGAAATATCTAAACTTGAGACAATGTCCTTCCATATTATTATAGTCAACTTTCAGACACCGTTTTATATTTTTACCTTTAGATAGTTGTTAGAAAATTATGTTTACAAAATTAAACATTTAATTATTGATATACATTATTGGTCCATTACATATTATATCAATGTAACATTGATATATTTTATGGATAGATGAGTCAGTCTCCACAATTAATTATAGTCGTAGGAAATAAACGTTCCCCGTAATGGCGTCTGCGTTTAATTGTCTGAGACTGGAGACTGGGTTTAATTACTTATGTACTGTCATTACTTGTACTGTTTACGTATTTGTGTATTTATTTGTGATGGTGACCAATTAATTATATTATTTAGGACGTTTAGAGAATTTATTAGCAACCAATTTATTACTAAAGTAAAACAAAAAATAATAAAAAGCAAACTTAATCTAACAAACCGCCACCTACTGGTGGCGGCCTACTGGCAACGTGCCCAATATGCTGGCAGCATTGCCACGTTTAATGGCAATGCTCAATCTTTGGCCGAAGTAAAGGCCAGCATTTTGGTCACGTGTTGCTTCGATCAGACGTTTAAAAAGGTTTATATTATTTATTATTATATACTTACCTAATATTTTTTATAGTATATGATTTATTAGGTGGTTACGATTTATTAGGTTGTTTTTATTAATAAAAAGGACATTGTTGCAGTATTTTTTGAAATTTCTGGCTACTATTACTGGTTGCTGATTGGTTACTATTTATAAAGTCAAAGCCAAATAGTTTTATTGCAAATATACTATTTTAGCACTTTTGCAGGTCATAGTGAGGTTAGAGCCTTAAAATTAAGCTATTGCACTAAGCATATAAAATTACAAAGTATTTAATATCAAATATTATATAGTTAGTCAAACGTACAAAGTTTAGTTTTTATATATTAGAGATTAGGGATAGAGTTATGAATAATATTATAGATCACTTCAAAATATCATATTCAAGAAAACATTATGAAAATCTCAAGATCCTCAAAACTCCAATCTTTTATTATTCACATCACCGAAATTTCTATTCACGCCCGATTTATTTCGAATGCGACACAACACATCACAATCGCATCGATTTGTCGTCACGAAACGTAAGAGAATTCCCGGGAAACTGTACCAAACACTCTGTGGGCCGCAATTTATCAGCATAACGAGCTTTTTCGAATCTCCTTTAGGTGACACCCGGTTCATTTATTTTTTTCTTATCCGTTTACGGTTCGATCACATGTTGGGGCATTACTCTTGCGTCATTCCTTTAAAACGCTATCGTGGACTTGTCTTGGGCGAGAAAAAGAGCTATTAGTCAAGCTAAAGCCGATGCGTGAAATACCTCCCACGCACGCTGAGATTTTTTGTGATGAATAGTTATGCAGAGATTATGTAGGCGTATTTTAGAAATATCGACTTGTTTTGGGCCATTTGAAAAATTTACAATTGAAGGGTTGAGAATAAAAAGGATTTAACTGACAAATTGACAGTTTCGAGAAAATTGACTTTAAACGTCAACGGCGTCATTTTTATGTAGAGTGCTTATAAGGTAATAGAAAAGGTTTATGTAAGTTTCAGTTGCTTGAAAATGTTTTATTTCTATTTAAAATAACCAAATATAGTACTAATTCATACAATTACTGTAAAAATATAATAAAATAAAATAATAAAAGAAATAAAGTAATGTTTTTATGCTAAGCGTACTGTATTACTGTGACAGATAAACCGTTTTTAGACTCAAAATCTCGAGATTTAAGCCTCATTTCGGTATTTTGAGAATGTATTATTGAAGATAATTTCACGCTGAATCCAACGATACCCATAAGTCATTTGGTCAAAAAAATCAGTTAAATCCTTTTTATTCTCACCCCTTCAATTATAATTATACAATTTTACCTACCAACTTCAAAAAAGAGGAAGTGCTTGTATATGCAATTTAATTGGCCGAGATTATGTTTTGTGATGAATCGTTACGCAGAGTTTATATGGCGTATTTCTAGAAATATCGATTTGTTATGGGCCATTTGAAGAAATTTACACATGTTTTTAAGGATATTATTTAATTGTAGAACTGATAGACCATACTAATTGTGACATGCTGAATGATTCTGCTTACAAACAAAAACAAGTGTGCTTGTGTGCAAGTGTGTGACCACACGACTGAATTAAAACTTCTTTAGTTTAGCTCTATCTATCGGCCGATATAACTTTGTTTTTGCTTTTTTTAATATTAATGTTAATCTAGTTATAGAGGGGCTGCAGCGGGAGTATTAAAGTGAGACGATAATTATACTAAAGTTATTTATTTAAACTAAGTTCGTCCTTAAAACTAATTATAACTAATATGTACAAGTGACAGGTCTCGGCGATCGAGAACGAGTGACGTAGGAGGGGTCATGACTGCCTCACGGGGCTAAGAGGGGAACGCGGGACGCGGGCGATGCGCGGACGGCGGTCGCGATCCCATTCTCACGGAGGCGCTGGTCAGCACTTTCTTTATGTGTTAGTGCCTTGTGGATGTGTGTAAATCCAGCTGACGCGGCGACGACGACGTCTAGACGGTGCGATATGCGGCGCGTCCGGTGCACTTTGCATGCTATGTAACACCTCCCATCGCAGATCAGCAACTATTTCAGTACTTTCAGTCTAAATGTTGCTGAATGATCTGGATTTATGCAGCTGGGTGCTAAATTCTCATCATCGGCTTCTCTTATTGGTTGAACGTTAGTCGTGGCAGGCGTGGCAGTCGTTAGGCAGCGTTTTTGATCGTTCTTCTATTTTATAAAGATGACCAATACTCCTGTACTGGTGATAAGATGTAAAAGGGCATAGTTGTGTGATAAACTGAGTTCGATTGATTTTCAAGAGTAAGGATAGACTGAGCTGCCATCTTTTCTTGAATTTTGTAGAGTCCGTTGAAATTTATCGAGTTAAGTTTCATAGCAGGATATGTTTCATGTCCAGGTTCTGTATATTCGAGGATAATAATGGTCTTCATTGGCTGTCCTTTGATTTCATTGTTAATATTCATAACTGTTAGTTCGTCGGTGTGCAGTATACAGTTTTGCGGGATTGTAACAAAGTAGCTTCCGTGAAGGTAGTGATGTCTTCTCTTTTGAAATGCATCGTCACTTTGGTGGCTTTTCGGGAATATGATGATGTAGTGCTGAACGACCAATCTTTCCATTATTTCTTTAAAAAAATGTTATAAGTGTTCTTGTGCATGAGCTTCCAATTGTATGTGCTAGTAATAAATCTCGAATGCAGGTTTTGTTCGAATTTGATGTTTGATATTCGCTTCGCATATGAACCGGTATTCTAACTTCGGGCATTCAGCCTCCATGTACACAGAATTTCTCGTTAGTTGCTATGTTACTGATAAGGGGGTAAGATGACCAAGTTATATTAGTTAGGTATAATGGTGAGTCGTTAAAGTTCGTATATACTAGAGGAACAAATAGGAATTTTAAAAACTACAGCTAACTTATTTTCATAGAAATATGATCTAGACCTTATAATACTATAATATTCTCTAAGTTCTATACCTAAAATTTGATTCTTATCATGTAAAATATAAAGTTTTTGAATCATCTTACGCAATATATTTAATCCTAACATATAATGATGAGTGCGAGAGGCACGTGTGAATATATATCTTCTAGTCTACGGAAATCATTTGCAATTTTTTCTATATTACTATTTATAATATTTAATAATTGTGCTATTTTATTCTGATTAACATTGATAGCTGCTATGGCATCGTTCTTTTTAAGAGCATCTGTATAGTCCAGTTAGAATTTTAACGACCAAACCAAGACCATCTATAAGACCTCGTTTCACATGACTTGGCTCTAAACTTTTTAATTAAATTGAAGCTTTAGACAAAACTTGCTGATCAAATGATCGAATTGCGTTTCGTAGGATGTAAAAAAAAGGATGAATAAAAGTACTATTTATCATATAAGATCTTGCTTTTAAAAGCTGGTTTTTATATATCTTAATTTTGTCTTCAATATCAGTCAGTTCAATGTAATGGATAAAAGAGTGGTAGTGGGATACATATAGTTAATGGTTTTTTTCATTTAGTTTACTGAAGTCTACTACAAGGCGCCATTTTTGTCGACCAGAAGCATCAGCCTTCTTTGCTTCTTCCCAAATAGGCGAGCTCCATGCAGAATCGTATGGTTTTAAAATGCCTTGCTCTAACATATTCCTAAATTGTTCACTCACCTCTTTCTTGTGAACAAAAGGATATCTGTAGCTCTTCGTATATACGGGGTTGTCATTGGTAGTTCTAATACAGTGCTTTAGTTTATTAGTAAAGGTCAAGGGTTCTGCCATTTACGCTCCGAAACGCAATCACCTCTTTGTTGCAAGTATGCTACACTGATTTCCTCCTTTATTAATACTTTCATGTGAAGTAACATACGTCATTATAGTAGAGAAAAGGGTTTGGTAGTGATCAAAGAATTGTTGAGGGGTGCTACTTCCCTGTGTGCTCAGGGAGAGGTCATTGTAGAGGGCTGTTTCATCTCGTTGGTCTGTGAAATTATTAATTAACACATTCTTGATGCCAGCGTAGCTCTCATAAAATAAAATTTAATATAAAATACAAGTTGATCACAAATTTTTATAAGCCTGGTTAAAATATTCGGGTTTCCGTCAAATTCAGGAACGAAGCGAAACGCTTTAAATATTGGGTCTGGATCGGATTACGTCATATCAATCGTGCAATATGTCTACGGTGTTTTACGATACTTATTTTAACTTCCGCAATTTTTGAAATTTTTTTTTTTTATTAAAAAAAAAACAGTTTTATTTAATTTTATGATATAATTTAATCCAGGTTGGTTAATTAAATTTCATTTATTTATTCTATATTTATTTTTCCAGTTTATTGAATTTACATAAAAATTTTAAATTTATTTAATTTCATACAATTAAATATTACCAGCAATTAATTGTAATTCAATTCAAACTTATCAAATTTACTCACTGCATTTATTCTGAAATTAATTAAGAAATTAATTAAACATACAATGAATAAATTTTTCAGTATAAGATTTTATTTAAATTTAATTGATAATTTTAAATTGATTTTTTTTCAACAATTTTTTTTTTAATTTCATCAATTTAATTAATTCTTTTTAATTAATATAATTTTAATATTTAGTCTATATTTATTAAGTTCATCAATTTATATAATTTGTTTAATTTTATTTATTTAATTTTATTTAAATAAATCAAAATCTACTACCAAAATAATTTTATTCAAATTAAAATGTACCAAATTCAATCAATACGTTTATTCTGAAATTAATTAAAAATTTAATTAATAATGGAATTGATCAATTTTTTGTATATTATAACATTTTACATATTAATTTCTTTTATTTTATTTCAAAATGTTAAATTTATAAATTTATTAATTATCTCTTTACCTACACTTAATTTATCGTAATCATTAAAATTCCATTTTAAATTCATTTAACATGAATTAATTATCATAATTAAATTTACTTGACACCTTACCAGTACGATACTGAAAAAAGAATGGTCAGGTAAAATTAGTTTTTTCAAATTAATTCACTAAATTTTTTTTCAAAATGTTATATTTATAAATTTTTTAATTATATTTTTACCTATACTTAATTTGTCGTAATAATTAAAATTCCTTTTGAAATTAATTTAACATAATAATCTATAATATTAATGCATTATTAAAATTAAATTTACTTGGTACCTTACCAGTACGATACTGGAAAAGGTATGGTCAGGTAAAATCCTGACGAAATTACAACTAAAAGGGGGAAGCAACACCAGAGAAAATTCTAGCGTACTTACTGTATATTCATCATCTTTGGTTCACTTTAATAATAGGTCTTTACCTATGAAATTGCCGTTTTGCAGTACAGACTTTTTCAAACAAAAAAAAGTTTTGATTGGCTATGAATTCTAAATTCAAATTAATTTTGTTTTAAAAATATGACATTCTATTTACAATATAAGTCTTTTGTTTATTGATTAGCGTTGTATTTTCATTACATTTCAACATTTTTCCTCATAATGGATACTTTGAAATTTCGTGTAATTATGGAATATGAGTTCCGTCGTGGCACCAACGCGGCACAAACGACACGTAACATCAACGACGTTTACGGAGAGAACTGTACAAACGAACGTACAACCCGTTATTGGTTTGCTCGGTTCCGTTCTGGGAATTTTGACTTGATAAATGAACCTCGTGGTCGTCCGGAAACTTTGGTCAACAATGATGAATTAAAGGCGATTGTGGAAGCTGATGAATCTCAATCTACAGCTGAGCTGGCAGCAGCTTTTGATGTTAGCATCAAAACAATATTGGTCCATTTGCGACAGATTGGCAAGATAAAAAAGCTTGATAGATGAGTGCCCCACGAACTTAACGATCGCCAGCGCAACGTACGCGTCGAGACTTGCCTTGCGCTGCTTAACAGGCACAGAAATGAAGGAATTTTGAACCGAATTGTTACGTGCGACGAAAAATGGATTCTTTTTGACAATCGAAAGCGCTCAGCAAGTTGGTTAGATCCTGTTTCGGTACCAAAGCAATGTGCAAAACGAAAAATGACCCCTAGAAAGGTGATGGTCACAGTTTGGTGGTCTAGTGCTGGTGTGATTCATCATAGCTTTTTACAAAACGGCGAGAGCATTACTGCAGATGTGTACATTGAAAAACTGACCACAATGATGGTGAAACTCGCACGTCTTCAACCAGCTTTGGTCAATCGGTCGTCTCCACTGCTACTTCACGACAACGCGCGACCCCTTACTGCACAACAGACCGTCTCTAAGCTGCATGAGTTGGGTTTGGAAGCTCTCCCTCATCCGCCATACTCACCAGATCTTGCGCCTACCGACTATTACTTTTTCCAAAATTTGGACAACTTTTTAGCGGGAAAAAAATTCAATTCCCGAGCGGCAGTACAAAACGCCTTTGAAGAGTTTGTTGTCTCCCGTCCTGCTGATTTTTTCAAGAAGGGCATCCATAACTTGCCACAGCGTTGGCAAAGATGCATTGATTGCAGGGGTGATTACTTTGAATAAAAGAAATAAATAACTTCGAAAAAAAAAAACTTTAACTTTTTTCAAACAAAACGGCAATTTCATAGGTAAAGACCTATATCCTTCGATTTCTTGAAAGCTCCAGCCACAGTCCTTCAGAGATGTCCGAATCCTTGGTCAAGGCTCAATAGCCAGTCACATACGCGCACAGTTCAAAGTTCACTGAGTTCACAGGGTTCCCAGAGTTCCACTCAGAAGTCCAAAAAGATGTCAAAATTTCCCGAGGGTCGTACGCGCACTTGACCCAAAGATCATACCGTCTGCGCCAGTTATAGAGGGGCTGCAGCGGGAGTATTAAAGTGAGACGATAATTATACTAAAGTTATTTATTTAAACTAAGTTCGTCCTTAAAACTAATTATAACTAATATGTACAAGTGACAGGTCTCGGCGATCGAGAACGAGTGACGTAGGAGGGGTCATGACTGCCTCACGGGGCTAAGAGGGGAACGCGGGACGCGGGCGATGCGCGGACGGCGGTCGCGATCCCATTCTCACGGAGGCGCTGGTCAGCACTTTCTTTATGTGTTAGTGCCTTGTGGATGTGTGTAAATCCAGCTGACGCGGCGGCGACGGTGCGATATGCGGCGCGTCCGGTGCACTTTGCATGCTATGTAACAATCTTGACAATTGTAAATTATCATTTTACCGGACATACCAACAATATAAACAAATTTTCAACTTTGTTATAATTGAGATCTACGTGAACCAACATCACCTTCCGTTCGCCTCGCATTCACCAGCTTACTCCCAAAGTCAAGCGTGCGTAAAGAAGTTTTACTTCAAGAGAGTTTGCGTTTATGTATTGTCGTTACCATTTTCAGTACTATAAAATATTTTAACGATTATAAATTCTATTGCATTATTTTGATTTTGTATTAATCAATACAAAAATATAAAACGGTCTAAAAATTTCGTTGCCCTTTATCGTCCTTGCGACGACCCTATCTCAGGTCAAAGCAAAAAGGTACAATAAAATATTGAGTAAACAATAACGTATTGCAAATAGGATTCGGGACAGGTGTGACAGTGAACCTTTGGGAATAGGAATTAAGTTTAGCGAAAAACGGTGAACAAAAAAACAAGGATATATCTCGTTACACTCAAAGATAGATACTACTGCATAACCGTATTACATTTACAAGCTAAAAAACTGTTGTGAAAATATTTATGTCAAAAAAATATTTTACATTTGTTTGTATTTTTATAAAGTTCCTTTTCGTACAGTTCAGTTTCATTTCATTTCTCTCCATCCAAATCCAACATTTAGATGGAGAGATAAATGAGAAATTAATTTAGGTGGCTAGTTTTATACAATACAATTTAATACAAACTTTTTATTGTATACCGCATACTTAATAATTAATGTTTCATAATAATAATGGCATGTGGTAGGCATTACAATGGGTGGCCTTATCACCAAAAGCGATCTCTTTCAAGGAATCTTTTGATGGACAGTATTAGAAGATTGTTGAAGTAGATGGGGTGCTTAATGTGGTTACTTTTATTTTGTTTTATTTAATTAAGTATTCGTAATTAAATAAATCCAAAAATAGTATTATTCGTCATTTGAAGCTAAAGCTATAAACCTAATTATAATATTTAATTTCCATTTTCATCCTTAGCCTGGATTGGTTCATATTTAAATATTTAACAATGCAACTTACGCAAACAAAAACTTTTGAAAGGATTCGTAAGAAATTTTAATAATCCCTGAAATAATGGAATTGGAAGTATGAATCAGTCGGCGTTAGCATAAGAAATTCAGATTATAAGCTTGAAGCAGACTTAGTGCTGGTTTACTGAAGCCAAATCCCAGTTTAGTATTTATTTTTCATATCTAAGGATTTCTCTGTTTCATCATTGTGTTGTTATCGCTGAAAATTTGGAGAACTACGTTTTACTTTTTTTAGGGTCATTAGAACGATTTTATTTTTTTACAAAAACTAAAGTAATTAGTTTTGTTTGTTTGGTTTTGTTTTGTTCGGTCATTTTTGTGTTTTTTGTTTTATTTTCTAATTACACAATTTTTAATTTTCATATAATTAATAATTTTACACGTTTCGTCCAAATGACGTCCAAAATGTGGCTTTTGGTAATTTTGAGCTTACACGCTGCGTTAAAACTAACAGTAGCCGATTTTTTTATGCATTTGACTGGCCCGATAGCTCAGTTGGTAGTAATCCTGCTTTCTGAGCTGTGGGTTGTGGGTTCGATTCCCACTCAGGACAAACATTTGTGAGATGAACATCGATGTTTGTTCCGTGTCTGGGTGTTATATTGTATTCTATGTATGTATTTACAAACGAAAAGTAAGTATCTAAGTATTGTATCAGCTATCTGGTTCCTATAGTAGAAGCTTTGCTTAGTTTGGGGCTAGATGGCGCTCTGTGAAATGTCTACGCATATTTATTTATTACTGGTTGCGCCCCGCGGATTTAACCGCGGATAAAAAGTATTTTAATTATTTACTCATCTCACGGGAAAATGTCACTATTTCCGGGATAAAATGTAGCCTTTATGTTAATCCAGTGTATAAGGTATCTTGGTACCGAATTTCATCTAAATCCATTCAGCCGTTTGAGCGTGAAGGAGTAACGAACATACACACATACACACATGCAAACTTTCACCTATATAATATTAGTGTGATTTATTTACTCCCTGAATAAACCCTGTTTAATAAGAGCATGTCGTAAGTTTAGCTTTCTGACTAGCTTCCATTCAATCCTATGCTATAATTGAATAGCAGCTAGAAGACAAGTATACCTAAATCAAGAGTAATGTTCAATTTCTGCTTAGGCACAATCTTGAACTCGTTACGAATTTCATTCACATTAATGCTTCTGCTATATTTTTCACTGTCTCGTCTCACATTTCTAAGGGTCCGTCTCGACCAATTTCGAGTACAATTAAACGTAAGCATTAATTACATTGACCCCCCTCCACCCTGTTTCCACCCCCCTGTTTCTGCCTTATTTCCCTTTTGCTTATTCAGCGAGAGGTGTTGTAATCGCAATAGTTTTGCTTGCTGGATGTGGCATGGTACCATGTTACGAAAATCTAGTTTTGTTCGATGACATAAAGACGTTATTCCTTAATTTCTTGGTATTCACTTGTGTCCTTCTAATACAAGTTGATTCGAATGAACTACTGTACTTTTTTTTTGTTTTTGGTTTGGCTCCACACTGTTGTGTATTTAGCCAGTGTCAAGTAATTGATAATTTTTCAAGTTAACTAATTTATATATGTGTCAAGTCACAGTCCAAGTCATCAAGTCAAGTCATAGTTTAGTCTAGTCAAGTCATACTCCTAGTAAAGCGGTGGCAACTTTGCCAGAAGCTTCTATGGAGTTTTGGAAACAACGCGGAAAGAAACGTTTCACCATCATTATATCATTTTCCCACACTCATGCCTGTAATCCAGCACTTCACGAATAAAATGCCACCAATTTTATGCTCTAACGCTGAAAATAACACAAGTTTTGGAAAATAATGTGGTGACGCGATCTTTTTCGTTTTATCGCCAAAACTCTAACTACTGTACTTCGTATATAGTGTAATTTTCATATGGAATTTTATATATTAGTTACGTATAGTTACCGCCCGAGGCGCTGGATTCGTATAAATATTGTAAGGTATTTGGGTTTTTTTTCCTGTACACAAATACTTGTACTGTGGCGGGAATCGAACCCATGGCCTCCGGGTTATGAGCCGACCTGCTCAACCATCACACCACAGAAGCTGTCAGAAATTAATAAGCAATAATGTTACGGGATAAGTAATAGTACCATTATATAGCTGATATTTTAGTGCTATCACACTTCCACTACATTTTAGATGTAATGAAGAGACGGAGATAATATTATGTACTAGTTGCGCCCCGCGGTTCTACCCGCGGATGAAAAGAATTTTAATTATTTGCTCATCCCACGGGAAAATTTCACTTTTCCGGGTTAAAATGTAGCCCATATGTTAATCCAGTGTATAAGCTATCTTGGTACCGAATTTCATCCAAATCCATTCAGCCGTTTCAGCGTGAAGGAGTAACAAACATACACACATACACATACACACATACAAACTTTCGCCTTCTTAATATTAGTGTGATTACTATTAAAAAAAGTTTTACCAATAGCGTAGGTTATAATAGGTCTTTACCTATGAAATTGCCCTATTGCAGTACAGACTTTTTCAAACAAAAAAAAGTTTTGATTGGCTATGAATTCTAAATTCAAATTAATTTTGTTTTAAAAATATGACATTCTATTTACAATATAAGTCTTTTGTTTATTGATTAGCGTTGTATTTTCATTACATTTCAACATTTTTCCTCATAATGGATACTTTGAAATTTCGTGTAATTATGGAATATAAGTTCCGTCGTGGCACCAACGCGGCACAAACGACACGTAACATCAACGACGTTTACGGAGAGAACTGTACAAACGAACGTACAACCCGTTATTGGTTTGCTCGGTTCCGTTCTGGGAATTTTGACTTGAAAAATGAACCTCGTGGTCGTCCGGAAACTTTGGTCAACAATGATGAATTAAAGGCGATTGTGGAAGCTGATGAATCTCAATCTACAGCTGAGCTGGCAGCAGCTTTTGATGTTAGCATCAAAACAATATTGGTCCATTTGCGACAGATTGGCAAGATAAAAAAGCTTGATAGATGGGTGCCCCACGAACTTAACGATCGCCAGCGCAACGTACGCGTCGAGACTTGCCTTGCGCTGCTTAACAGGCACAGAAATGAAGGAATTTTGAACCGAATTGTTACGTGCGACGAAAAATGGATTCTTTTTGACAATCGAAAGCGCTCAGCAAGTTGGTTAGATCCTGGTTCGGTACCAAAGCAATGTGCAAAACGAAAAATGACCCCTAGAAAGGTGATGGTCACAGTTTGGTGGTCTAGTGCTGGTGTGATTCATCATAGCTTTTTACAAAACGGCGAGAGCATTACTGCAGATGTGTACATTGAAGAACTGACCACAATGATGGCCATGGACAATGGACGCCATCATTGTGGTTAGCATCAAGCTGGTTAGCTTTGGTCAATCGGTCGTCTCCACTGCTACTTCACGACAACGCGCGACCCCATACTGCACAACAGACCGTCTCTAAGCTGCATGAGTTGGGTTTTGAAGCTCTCCCTCATCCGCCATACTCACCAGATCTTGCGCCTACCGACTATTACTTTTTCCAAAATTTGGACAACTTTTTAGCGGGAAAAAAATTCAATTCCCGAGAGGCAGTACAAAACGCCTTTGAAGAGTTTGTTGTCTCCCGTCCTGCTGATTTTTTCAAAAAGGGCATCCATAAACTGCCACAGCGTTGGCAAAGATGCATTGATTGCAGGGGTGATTACTTTGAATAAAAGAAATAAATAAGTTCGAAAAAAAAAATACTTTAACTTTTTTCAAACAAAACGGCAATTTCATAGGTAAAGACCTAATATTTTAGGTTCTAAAAAAGGTTCTGATATCCTCATTTCGTATGGATGTAATGACCAAAAATACTATTTAAAAATGCAGTTCATTATAAATGTAATACATTATGCATTTAATAATGTAAATAACTCATATATGCTAGTAATTTTTAACAATTACAGCTATTGCTTTAGCTGCTTAACATCAGGTGAACGACTCGCTCGTCACGTCATTCATAAAGAAAACAAAAATATTAAAAAGTTATATGTTGACTATATTATATGTTGACTAGTATTTCTTTTTTTACTTTTACTAGTTTACATTTTCCATAGTAGCTCATCCAGTATCAGTAATTCTGTGTGAAGCTACGATTTTATTGTTGGCAATTTACGGTGCGATATACGGGACCCTCTAACGCGGTCCCTCGTATAATTTGGATTGTGGGACTAATAAGAAAGAAACAATGCTAATAAAATAATGCTTATTAATGAAGTGTTTCCTAATTTAATTAATTAAAATTGTATTTAACTTAAATGAGAAACTGGATAAATTAATTCTAATATCTGGTGGATTATAAACAGATGTGTATGGAATCTCTCAATGTGGTGGTTTAGCGTGTCAGCTTAAATCCTAAAAAGTGCAGGTCCTAGGCTGTCTGGCTGTTATATTTTTATTGCATAAATAAATAATATACCTCAAAAATAGACAGTCGCGTAAACAATAATTTAATATCTCAAAAAATTACAAAATACAGGCATTTTAAATACAATACAATAGAAAGGGACAGCTCAAACGCGCAGTGACGTCAGTTACCAGTCCTCCATAGCACCTCATTACTAAGCTGTGGTACCTCTATTGTATCTCATACAATCTCTTTGGCATATGACGACATAAGCTATGCCTTCATAGTAACTGTGAGGAAGCTCGACACCATCTCTGTTTTGCGAGAAAGCGACAGGCAATGTCCTCTCCAGAAACTTTAAAAGCACACTACTCAGTTTATTTACTACTCCGTTATTTATTTATCGGTTTTACTTATATTTTCAATTATTACATTATTTTTTTTTTAATGAAAATAATACTTAATTGTTTATTTTTATTAGTAGTTAAATAGCCTACTCTCGTGACAGGACAAGTATTGAGCACAGAAAAAAGTGCAAGTACTTGTTCTGGAAAAAAGAACTATTATAAAAACAGTGATTAATGCTGTGGATATCAGTTTAACTGTACACTGCCACACAATCATAAAAGGTTAGTAAGTATGTACCGTAACTGCCAACTCACATGCAACGTTGCGTAATTTGAGAATACGCTAAATTTCTTCCAATTTACCCAGTGACCTTTGGCCATGGTCACTGAATTTAGGCCTACTATAGACTACGCGATTTTTTGTTTTCTTTAAGACAACAAAAAGGCTGAAAAGGATAACCGACAGTTTTATCCCAGTAAACTATGCGGTTCCTGTTCTATTGTCATCTCTTGTGAAACTGTGAGATACATCGACTTTATAAAGTACAATAAAAATAGTTTTATATAATAATAATGTCATTGCTGATATTGTCACGAGATTAAGATGATTGATTGAATATTTTGTATACCTTTCACATCACATCACATATCAGCCTTTATGCGTCTATGGTTGGACATAGGCCTCCCCAAATTGAAGAGGAGAGGGGGGTAGGTGTTTGCCATAATCACTGGAATGCTTTTTCTCATTCTCTGGAAAACATATTTATGTAAAAGTTATTACTTTAGCCGGCTCCTACGGCACCCGCGGAAAGAGACCCATTGGTCTATTGGTCCTATTATTATACCTTTAATCAAAAACTTTATCATTACACTCAAATCTTAATCCTATATTTTATGATTAAGTTGCCAGATTAATATGTTACAAAGAAAAAAAATAATTAATATTTATTATTTTTAGTTATCTAAGCTTAACGGGATAGAAAACTTCTTTCTAAATAGCTCAATAAAATACTTTTTTATACTTACAATTTTTTATATATAATTTTGTAGCAAAGATCACTTGTTTAGTTTGTGCATTATGAAACAAACTTAAAATGTGTAATTAATTTATACTAATTGATGACAACGTGCCATTCGGCATTAAATTAGCGACTTAGTAAGCGACTTACTTAAAGATTAGCGACTTAGTAAGTCGTAATGCTAAATCATACGCTGTCGCAACGTGTGAACGCTTCCTTATCTTCGTTTGGTAATAAATCATGTCCCTAGAGCCAGTACTGGCCTAATTGTATTAATATTTATGGCGCTCAAGGCTGTATTTGTAGTGTTTACTGGATCATTCAAGCAAACCTAAGCTGTTGTTTGTTTTAGAGATTATTTACCACAAGCTGCGCCCCACGGTTTCACCCACGGATGAAAAGTATAGTAGGTTTTAATCCTGCGTATAAGCTATTCGATTCTGTGTCGCATTCTCTAAAACTAAAAGTGAACTTAATGTTTGGCGGTACTCTTCTGATAAAGGGGAAATGAAAAAGACAGAAATATGTTAATTTCGTTTAGCTTTAGAGTATGCAACACAGAATCGACACCTATGTTGCAAATTTTATAGAACCAGCTTTTATGCATGACTAGTTGCGCCTTGTGATTCCACCCGCGTATATAAAGTATCCTATGTGTTATTCTGATGTATAAGCTATATTATTGTGCAGTTACATCAAAATCCATTCGGTAGTTTTTGCGTGAAATAGTACCAAAAATCCATACATACAAACTTTTACATTTCAATTTCAACTCTGGGTTAATGGCTTTGTGGAGAGGTTGCCACGATTTTGCAAATATCACGTACAATGATATCATATCGATAATCGAACGAATATTCTTAAGTGAGAAATTTTGGTAGACGTGGATAATGAATGTGAGCTATGAATGTCCTAGATGAATGAAAACTGAAACCAAACACAAGAATATTATATTTATAACAATTAAAAGTATTTATGATAAAACAAATCTAAAACTAGTGCATAAGCTTGGTGGTGTTTTATCCGTTAAGTGCTGGATTACAGGCACGAGTGTTAGAAAGTGGTATAATGATGGTGAAACTTTTCTTTCCGTGTTGTTTCTAAAAGTCCATAGGAGCTTCTAGTAAAGTGACCACCACTTTACTACAAGTGTGACGTGTGAAGTGTGTGACTATGACTTGACTATGACTTGACTTGATGACTTGGACTGTAACTTGACACATATTTGCGAGAAATATAATTAACTTGATAAATTATTAATTTATTTGACACTGACATGTTAAATACACAAACGTGTGGAGCCAAAACAATAACAAAAGAATATTATAGAAGCAAGGCTTGTCAAACTGCACCCGTCACAGTGTTACAAACTCAGTAGAGCTGGCCCTGGCATGCAGGCATGATTATGCTTACTCGCCGCACTCGCTTGTGGTCTAGATAAGGCACCCCCTCGCTGTCTGCTCTAGAATTCTCATTTCCACGTCTCGAGCAAGAACGCGAGCAACATAATAATTTAATCTCGTATTTAATAATCTTGTAAGTGAATTCTGTTTTAGTTCCTTTATTTTAATAGATAAATGAAACAGAAAACAATAAGAAAACTTAATCGAACAAACCACTACCAGTAGGCAACGTTCCCAATATGCTGGCAGTATTGCCAAGTTGAATAATAATAATAACACCCAACGATCACATACATAGATCCGGGACCCTAACTAGGATTCCCTGTGTCTAGGGACCCAGGAACTACGAGGACCATGGTCCCACAATACCCAGACGCAGAACAAGTATTTGCGCTTTTTTTTTCTTAGGGACTTTTAGGGTTCTTCTTTTTCCCTGCTGAGGGAATCGAACCCACCGCCTCCGGATTATGAGCCGACTTGCTCAACCACCACACCACAGAAGCTGTCAAGTGAATGGCAATGCTCAATCTTTGGCCGAAGTCACGTGATGTTTTAGTTCTTCGGATTTTGTGGCTGTTAATTGTCAAAATGATATAAATATTATAGTAATTATTAAAAATATATGTATAGACATAGCCGCAATAACTATTCGGTAGTTGTTATATGGCTGTACCTAACATGTATTAACGATATTTTTCAAAGATTATATTCTAATTATCTAAAACTGTGCTTTCACAAGATTTTTTAAATGATATATATTGTAACTTATCATTTAGCTTTTCACTAAATAATAAGTTACAATATGCTATGACTCTTAAGCTATAAGACCAAAAAGACATAATTTCACACACTTTCTTAGTAACTTGAAGTAATTTAATTAACTTTAAAATCGACGTGCGAGCCTGTTCTCTACACAGTATACCTAATATTATTCCCGACATATTTAAAGATATATCAAAACCAAGAATTCGCTAAGTACTCCGTTTATTAAATTTAATATCAATATCACGCTTGGAGGCACCGCGCCTAACCTCTCCTTATAATTAATAAGGGTTAAATACTCAATTTGTCGATTAAATTAAATTTTATCGGGGTTTAATTGTTTTTCGTGTGAGCAAAATGTGCCGTTTGTGGCTATGATTGCTTAAAACGGGTATTTTTGGTGGTGTTTACACGAACTTTGTTTGATGTTTTGTGCTCTTTATACGGTTTCACAAATATCGACGGTGTTTTTAAATTTCTAGAAATTTTCAGTAAACCATTGTATTAGGTCTTTACCTATGAAATTGCCGTTTTGTTTGAAAAAAGTTAAAGTATTTTTTTTTCGAAGTTATTTATTTCTTTTATTCTGAGTAATCACCCCTGCAATCAATGCATCTTTGCCAACGCTGTGGCAGTTTATGGATGCCCTTCTTGAAAAAATCAGCAGGACGGGAGACAACAAACTCTTCAAAGGCGTTTTGTACTGCCTCTCGGGAATTGAATTTTTTTCCCGCTAAAAAGTTGTCCAAATTTTGGAAAAAGTAATAGTCGGTAGGCGCAAGATCTGGTGAGTATGGCGGATGAGGGAGAGCTTCCAAACCCAACTCATGCAGCTTAGAGACGGTCTGTTGTGCAGTATGGCGTCGCGCGTTGTCGTGAAGTAGCAGTGGAGACGACCGATTGACCAAAGCTGGTTGCAGGCGTGCGAGTTTCACCATCATTGTGGTCAGTTTTTCAATGTACACATCTGCAGTAATGCTCTCGCCGTTTTGTAAAAAGCTATGATGAATCACACCAGCACTAGACCACCAAACTGTGAACATCACCTTTCTAGGGGTCATTTTTCGTTTTGCACATTGCTTTGGTACCGAACCAGGATCTAACCAACTTGCTGAGCGCTTTCGATTGTCAAAAAGAATCCATTTTTCGTCGCACGTAACAATTCGGTTCAAAATTCCTTCATTTCTGTGCCTGTTAAGCAGCGCAACGCAAGTTTCGACGCGTACGTTGCGCTGGCGATCGTTAAGTTCGTGGGGCACCCATCTATCAAGCTTTTTTATCTTGCCAATCTGTCGCAAATGGACCAATATTGTTTTGATGCTAACATCAAAAGCTGCTGCCAGCTCAGCTGTAGATTGAGATTCATCAGCTTCCACAATCGCCTTTAATTCATCATTGTTGACCAAAGTTTCCGGACGACCACGAGGTTCATTTTTCAAGTCAAAATTCCCAGAACGGAACCGAGCAAACCAATAACGGGATGTACGTTCGTTTGTACAGTTCTCTCCGTAAACGTCGTTGATGTTACGTGTCGTCTGTGCCGCGTTGGTGCTACGACGGAACTCATATTCCATAATTACACGAAATTTCAAAGTATCCATTATGAGGAAAAATGTTGAAATTTAATGAAAATACAACGCTAATCAATAAACAAAAGACTTATATTGTAAATAGAATGTCATATTTTTAAAACAAAATTAATTTGAATTTAGAATTCATAGCCAATCAAAACTTTTTTTTGTTTGAAAAAGTCTGTACTGCAAAACGGCAATTTCATAGGTAAAGACCTATTATTTTAATAAACTAGACTAGACTAGACTTGCAATATTACTTACACGATACGGCTTTAATGTCCCATATATTTATTAAAATGGTAATTAGCCGGTCACATTGCTCGCAGAACCAATAACTCATGAGGAAAAATGGTTCTCGAGTGGCGACCATGAATTGGAAAATACAGCGTAGCAGAGGTCAAAAAATGGGGATAAAAAGAATAGCGGAAGTATTATCTTAAAAATAAATAAGATTACAACTCTTTTTAATATTAATATAATAATCAGTGTGGCGTCTCGATACGCCACTGGCACACCACTACAGAGTCGACAACGATGTCCCCTCACTAGGAGGTTTTTCACGGCAGTGGTGTGAGAACGGAGAAAAATATTAAGGTGTTCCTACATGTTAACAATACTAGATCGTGGGTGTATATTTTAAGTTAAATTAGTAGTAATTAAGTAGCTATATATAGAAATAGGGATACAAGAAAATTAAATTTATTTTAGTGTTTTTATATGTTATCTAGACAATCTATATTTAAGCTGCGTTGCACTGCCCTGCAGAAATTTCCATGTTACACCCAGGTTAACTGGAAGATAATGCTCTCTAGCATTAAGTTCGCCTTTGTACCTACATTTGTTATTTGTGCAATAAAGCATTTTCTATCTATCTATATTAACGTGTGTAATCAACGAGAAAATATACGACCGAAGTTAATTGGAGCTCAGTTGTTTTATTGCAACAAAGTCTTTAAATCAGTTTTCACGTTTATTTTCCATAATCTAGACGAACAAAGCAATGTAATTTTCAGTTGACTTAATGCTGAAAGTCCACAGTATTTCTATTGACTCAGTCACAACTAATTTAAAGAACCTTAACTTATGTCTCGTAACTTTACCTTAACAAAGGAAAACTCCGCACCTCTACTTCAACTTCGACTTAAGGCATTATGCGATACATGCGCTTATCTATTCTAATACAAAATAGAAATTACAAGTTTTCCCCCCACAAAGTGCAGATAAGCCCTACCGGTGCAAGTTTGAGACTTAGGACGGTTACGTTATGTAGCCATATAAAGCAGTTTCCCAAGAAATTTTCCCACAGGCCACGCCGCAGGTGAAGTTGCAGGCAGAAGCTCGTTTGTCATAAAGCTATTGTCGAATGTATAAAATTTAATATTTTATACAATAATATTTTATATTTGAAAACTCAGAACGTACAAAGTTTCTCCAATAGTAAAGCAATGTCTACAATTGCGAGATCTACAGAACGCGGTTGTCGCGTAATCTGCCGGATTGAAGGGATTCTATTTCCAATGCAATAATAAAATAAACCGCAAGAAACTTCCAATTGGATGTACATTCAGGCAAGTATCTTGTTTATCGAATGCGGCATTTGTTTTTCTACTTTAAATGATTTTATTGTGTTATATTTTATAAGGGAATATTCTCTGGATTCAAAAGTCGAATACACAATTTGAATCGGATATATATAGGTACCTAAGTATTTAAAATGAAATGTTTGTAGTGAAGCCCAAAAAATAATATCTCCTGGTGCTTAATAAAAAGTCCACTAAAAGTTTCGGGAAATTGGCTCAGGATTCACGCACTCAATAAATTAATATAGATAATTAAAGTCTATTCTAATAAGAGAAAAAACATGGAGACAATGACGCTAATTATATAACCACATAACTAATTCAAATAGAAGAGGCTGTAAGTTTGACGAGTTTAATATAATTGTTTATGGTCAAAGTAAAAAAAGTACGCGTCACAGTAGGAGCCAAAGCAACAAAAAATTACATTGTTAACGTATTTTATGAACAATTTGAAGCATTCCTCATATTATTTTTATCTATGACTTCAAAATAATTATAAAACAAAGATTGAAACAAGTACGTGACTTAATCAAAACTAAAGTTTATACTGCCTTAGAACTCGTGGTCGTGAATTTTTCACATCGTAAGAAAGATTTTTACGTCCAAACTTAAATTGCGTATCCCAGTGGAAAATTAAGACGTAAGAAGCATCAGAAGTTTTAATTTTCTGCTTGTAGTTATCATTTCATGGTAAATGTAATAGAATTTAAATAGGTTTTATGGAGGATTATTTTCAGGTATATATAGAAGGATTTTCTCGATGTTCTATCCATCCTTGTTCATTTCTTATTTCACGTCAAAATGGCTGAACTTATATCGATGAAAATCACGAGCTTTAAAATTTGTATGCTCAAATGGGTATACAAATACGTTTGACAATATCTCACCAGATGGGAAGTGATGAAGTCGTTTAAGGTGGCGCACGTTTTTCCATGCTTAAAGAGACCTAGAAGGAAATCACACTAATATTATAAAGGCGAAAGTTTGTATGTGTGTATGTGTACGTGTGCATGTTTGTTACTTCTTCACGCTCAAACGGCTGAATCGATTTGGATGAAATTCGGTACCAAGTTATCTTATACACTGGATTAACATATAAGCTACATTTTATCCCGGAAAAGTGAAAATTTTTCCATAGGATAAGAAAATAATTAAAATCCTTTTTATCCCCGGGTGAAACCGCGGAGCACAACTAGTACTATATATTTTAAAGAATTGAAACACCTTTTCCTATTTAAATAAAAAAGTTAATAAGACTACCGAGACCAACACAGGTTACTTGTTATCTAGGAAATGTAGTGTGTATAATCTGTATAATGTTTGTAATGTGTGTATTGAATGTTATATTTTTCTGTGATGTGACAACTACCTACGCTCTTATAAGCTGACGTGTACAGTTTCATTATTATTATATGGTAACTGATCACGAACCATTAAACAAGTATCTCAATTCAAGCCGATAATGACCCGTAACCACACTTAATCCTCATATCACTTTAATCACACCACGTAATTGCTCCAAGTGACTCGCCCCAGTGTCCGATCCGGACGATTCCGGACAATTACCGGACCGCAACTACGGATACCCTTAAATTATCGGATGACCGCTTGTAATACGTTCCCTGTGCCACGGTCCATTGGAGATCCGGATCGATGGCCTATATCTATTACTCTGTGACTTACCCTCGGAGTCTGTTTGTCCGTACAGAAAACCGCTGAATGGACGTCTTTGTGAGGTATTGGCTGTTACTTTGTTGGCGGTAGTTTCCTTTTTAAAACAACATTTTTAATACAAAAGCTCTTTCATTCAGTCAGATGTTATTTTCTTCTTTACTTTATATATTTCCGTACCCAATCGAAAAATCAACAACTTAATAGAACTAATGTGTTTTTTATCTGTATGTCAAGAAAAATTTAAATCATGAATTTCTGTACAGTTTTTTGTGAATTTTCATGTAAAAAAAACAGCAAAGATAAGATTATCGAAAAGCTAGTCTTTACTCTATACGATATTTTTAGGATAAAGAGTCCTTTAACTCCATTCCCCACACAGGAGCCATTTTGGATGTACTGGAAATCTCTCACGTTTTAAATTCTTATTTCGGGTTCGATTCCCACGACGGAACAAATATTAGTGCACAGAAAAAAAAATTGGGATTTGTGGGATCATGGTCCATGCAGTTCCTGGGTCCCTAGATACAAGGAATCCTAGTTAGGGTCCAGGATCTATGTATGTGATCATTGGGCGTTATATTTTGAAACAAACCTCCTATTCCAAACCGCATGCAAAAACTAGTAATGAAAATAATGGAACAGCCATAATGTTAATTAGGTGCAATTCCGATGGTCACGTTCGAATAATCGACGAGTGGGCACTATTAGATTTTACCTACTAATATAATACGAGGTATGGGATGACTAATTAAAATAGTAATAGTAGTAGGCTGGAGCATTTGGTCTGTATATAGGTCATTGCGGCCAATTTATTTTTGTATTAGATTGTGTTTAGCATTAGTTATTACATATTATAGTATTTAGTTGAAAGAATACTAAAGTGGAAACTAAATTGCAAATGGGTGTAATTGTTGGGAATTACGAAGTCAGCGTCATCAACCTAATAGGTTCCCACGGATGACACAGGCCTTTTCTAAGATGGAGAAGATGAAGGCTTTAATCCACCACGCCAGTAAAGTGCAGGTTGGTGAATAAATAAATAAACAAATGAATATTTGTGGAAATTCCACTCAGCGCCATCTAGCCCCAAACTCAGCAAAGAGAACGAATAACTGATAGAATACACATATACTTTTTCTCGTAAATATATATGACGGCGGCTACGTCCAGTTATAAACTCTATGCACAGCGATCGAGCACCGGCAACTATCATGGTGCCCCTACCTGTCTGGCTATAAAAAAGGAGCGCTCGGTGTACTGCGGATCATTCTTGTTCCAGACACGGCGCGGTGCGGACATGCTGAAGGCCTATTGTTATATAAGTTGCAACCTACCTACCCACAACCCGTTCCTGCCGACATCAGAAGTGGGATTGCCCATTTACACATCACTCTTCAAGTAACGCCGAAAATATGGTAACGTGACGGCGGGTGACACTAATATCAAATTTATTTGCAGGGTTAACCCGGAACAGTGAAAAAATTATGGGAAAAAAGTGTTGATTCGTTTGAGACAAAAAAATTTAGGAATGTTGTATTTTGGTTGCTAAAGGGATATCTATCCGGTCTAGCACTAATTGGTCCATAAAAAATGTAGGTTGCTAAAGGGATATCTATCCGGTCTAGCACTATCCGGTCCATTTTTTATAAATGAAGGGATAAGGTATTAGTTTGATGATTTTTGGTTGCTAAAGGGATATCTATCCGGTCTAGCACCATCCAGTCCACTTTTTGTAAATGAATGGATACTGATGGTCCTGAAGGGTTAACCCTTCAATTACAACTCTTTGTAAATGGCCTTTGTGGAGAGGAGACCAGGGTTAACCCTGACGATGACTGGCAAGTTAAAATGCTTTTGTCTAATCAAATTGAAACCTGATCTTTTGACTTTGACTCCAAGTTTAACTCAATTTAATTGTCAGGATGAACGAGCAATAACACTGATGTCCCTCACCAGGTACAGAGTGAAGCTAAGCGTACGAGGACGTACGCACGTCAGTATGGCCGTGACGGCGGCTACGTCCAGTTATAAACTCTATGCACAGCGATCGAGCACCGGCAACTGTCATGGTGCCCCTACCTGTCTGGCTATAAAAAAGGAGCGCTCGGTGTACTGCGGATCATTCTTGTTCCAGACACGGCGCGGTGCGGACATGCTGAAGGCCTATTGTTATATAAGTTGCAACCTATCTACGCAGAACGCGTTCCTGCCCACATATACATAGAATGCAATAACACAATTCAAGGAGTGAGATCAAAAAGGGTTTAACTGTCAAATTGATAGTTTTGGGAAAATTGACTTTGAACTTCAACGGCTTTATTTTAATGTAGAGTGCTTACTAAGTAACAGAAAATGTTAATGCATATTTCAGTTGCTTCATAATATACTAATTCTATTTTAAAACACAAATCATAGTACTAATTCGTACAATTACTGTAAAAATATAATATAATAATGTTTTTATGCTAAGCGAACTGTATTCCTGTGTCAGATAAACCGTTTTAAGACAAAAATATCTAGAGATTTAAGCCTCATTTCAGTATTTTGAGAATGTATTATTGTAGATAATTTCACGCTAAATCCAACGTCATAAGTCATTTTGTGACCAAATCAGTTAAACCCTTCTTGATGTCATCCCTTCAATTGTTCTAGAATTTTGAATTTTCATAACGTAGTAGGGTTTTTTTATAAGATCTAGAGATCAACATTGCGAAGCTATGATCAGTTGAGACCTGTTTATATGTCTTATAATTTTTGCTAGTAATTATGACGTAAAATATAACCCCTTGTCTGGTATCAATGCCCGATCACCGTGATACAAATTAGGAAGTCATGGCGCGTGTTCTAACCTGATAACCGGATTATAATGTCTTATTGACCTACATATTGTACGTAATTGTGTATTGACAGTGATACAATTCACGACTAATATGCCGTGAGCAATCACATAGTGATAGAATTATACGATAATTGGTGAAATTAATTATGCAATAACTAATATTAATTTATGTACTTCTAGGTGGTAGGACTTTTCTGTAAAGTTTGTCTAGGTAGGTACCAACGCTTTGCTAGTTAAAACTGCCGCCAAGCAGTAGTGTGCAAGCATTACTGTATTTCAGTTTGAAGGGCATTGTAGCTAGTGAAATTACAGGGCAATTGAGACTTTATGATCTGGTCTCACAGTCAAGTAATCTTATTAGCAGATTGCGCTGATGTCTCGGGATGATGTGCGTAGTGCAGTTTCACGTGAAACTTTATATGTTAGAGTTCCGAGTGACACTGTTATGTTATGGGCGACCGTGTTGCTTAGCATCAGGTGAACGACTAGTCACATCATTCATTAAGATTTCGATCAGGCCATCAGTCTACTTAGTGGATGGTTAGCCTGCCCTGCGCCTTCCAGTTCGTGGTCACCACTCGAGAAGTTTTTGCATCGGGCATGAATCATTTAGTAGTGAGTGATGTCTGTTTATGTAATGATCTAAAAGAATTGCGCACATTCTTTACACTATTTTTTTTGTGCGCAGTAAATAATAATAATAACGTTAAGTTTTTATAACATTAACATTTAATATATTATCTATTTAAAAAAATTAAAAAATTAAGAATTACAATAATAACTGAAATAATAGGTCTTTACCTATGAAATTGCCGTATTGCAGTACAGACTTTTTCATATAAAAAAAAAAATTTGATTGGCTATGAATTCTAAATTCAAATTAATTTTGTTTTAAAAATATGACATTCTATTTACAATATAAGTCTTTTGTTTATTGATTAGCATTGTATTTTCATTACATTTCAACATTTTTCTCATAATGGATACTTTGAAATTTCGTGTAATTATGGAATATGAGTTCCGTCGTGGCACCAACGCGGCACAAACGACACGTAACATCAATGACGTTTACGGAGAGAACTGTACAAACGAACGTACAACCCGTTATTGGTTTGCTCGGTTCCGTTCTGGGAATTTTGACTTGAAAAATGAACCTCGTGGTCGTCCGGAAGCTTTGGTCAACAATGATGAATTAAAGGCGATTGTGGAAGCTGATGAATCTCAATCTACAGCTGAGCTGGCAGCAGCTTTTGATGTTAGCATCAAAACAATATTGGTCCATTTGCGACAGATTGGCAAGATAAAAAAGCTTGATAGATGGGTGCCCCACGAACTAAACGATCGCCAGCGCAACGTACGCGTCGAGACTTGCCTTGCGCTGCTTAACAGGCACAGAAATGAAGGAATTTTGAACCGAATTGTTACGTGCGACGAAAAATGGATTCTTTTTGGCAATCGAAAGCGCTCAGCAAGTTGGTTAGATCCTGGTTCGGTACCAAAGCAATGTGCAAAACGAAAAATGACCCCTAGAAAGGTGATGGTCACAGTTTGGTGGTCTAGTGCTGGTGTGATTCATCATAGCTTTTTACAAAACGGCGAGAGCATTACTGCAGATGTGTACATTGAAGAACTGACCACAATGATGGCGAAACTCGCACGTCTGCAACCAGCTTTGGTCAATCGGTCGTCTCCACTGCTACTTCACGACAACGCGCGACCCCATACTGCACAACAGACCGTCTCTAAGCTGCATGAGTTGGGTTTGGAAGCTCTCCCTCATCCGCCATACTCACCAGATCTTGCGCCTACCGACTATTACTTTTTCCAAAATTTGGACAACTTTTTAGCGGGAAAAAAATTCAATTCCCGAGAGGCAGTACAAAACGCCTTTGAAGAGTTTGTTGTCTCCCGTCCTGCTGATTTTTTCAAGAAGGGCATCCATTAACTGCCACAGCGTTGGCAAAGATGCATTGATTGCAGGGGTGATTACTTTGAATAAAATAAATAAATAAGTTCGAAAAAAAAATACTTTAACTTTTTTCAAACAAAACGGCAATTTCATAGGTAAAGACCTATATTAATGATAATAACGCCCAACGATCACATAGATTTCGGGCCCTAACTAGGCCCTTATATATAGCGACCAAGAACTACGAGGACCATTGTCCCATAACGCCCAGGCACAAAAAAGTACTAGCGCTTTTTTTCTGTGCACAAATACTTGTTGTGCCGCGGGAATCGAATTCACTATCTCCGGGCTAAGAGCAGACCTACTCAACCACCACACCACAGAGGCTGTAATTATATATTCGAACATAAATTTTACTCATCTAATTAGTCTCAGTAATTTTGTATATCTGATGTAATTTTAATATCAGGTTAATTTATAGACAAAAAAAATTGAATTATTCGCAATAATATTAAATATTATTTTAATTAGAGTACTAGTTCTAGAGTATTAACTAATCTGAAATCAAATCAGATCGAAATTTACCTGGAAAAATATACACCCATTTACTATTCAAGATCGTAAAAATATAATCATCGCCAACTCTCAATTTATACAGCTTTGTCATCGTAGCAAAATCGGGATTAAAATTATGCGTCCCGCTTTATGTTATTCATGTCTCTACCTGGTCTTCGGTTAAATGAAAATTTTATGAGTACTTCATCAAGTTTATTCTTGATAATACGAGCGATAATGCTTTAATGTAAGTTATTATTACGCATCTGTTTAACTTTTGGAGGTAATATTGTGTTAAATGAAGGCTAAAAACTGGTGCTTAAAATACTAAAATATATTGATAGTTATATTTGGTCAAACTGTTCTTTTGGGGAAAAAAATAACTCCTAAGATAACGTGAAAATAGATTAATGCGAGCCCATCATCTTTTTGCATACACATCTTTCTGTTATTCTGTGTCCAGTAGGCTTTTTTTATGTTGGTGAATGATGTGACGAGCTAGTTGTTCACCTGACACTACACTGCGCACATCATCCTGAGACATCAACACAGTCTGGTAATAAGATTACTCGACTGTGAGATCAGATCATGAAGTCTCAACTGCCCAGTAATTTCACTAGCTACAGTGCCCTTCAAACCGGAACACAGTTTTGATCGCATACTACTACTAGTCGGCAGAATAACTGGCAAAGCGGTTGTACCTTCCTAGCCGAAATTTTCAGAAAAGTCCTATAGCTTTACTAGGTAGTAAAGCTGCCTAATTTTTAATTTTATTTATTATTTTATCTACGTTATTTTTATTTATTTATTTTATTTAGTTTATTTTATCAAATATTGTCTAGAAGATATCGCTTTAAGCGATAAGACAGCCTACTGTATTAGTATTAGTTAATCAAGTAAGTTTTCTTTTTGTAACATTATAATTTTATGGAGTACAATAAAGTTTTTTTTTTTTTTTGTAATGAGAGGTACCTTAATAGTACATCATTAAAATTACAATCTAGCCATCACTACGGCTAATAAGTGATTTAAATTTGACTTAATTTTCTAAACTAATCATAAGAATGTGTCCATTAACACTTTTCTTAATGTCTCTATTAAGGGGAAGACACTTTGTTCATGAGTCTAATATATATAGCTCTGGCAAATAAGAATCAGTTAATCTACTCTTCTCCCCTTTCTAAGCATGACTTAGTATTCATTTGGCTGACTTAAAAAACAAACCTCAGCATTTCACCTAATTCCTAACAAGCCGGTCTCATTGTATAGCCGCTTGTTCACGTGCGAGTATTGTCTGCATTTAACATTTTTTACCCGGACGTTATGTGATAGGACTTTTCTGAAGTTGGTCTATGTTGGTACTTCGCCAGAAATATTCTACCGGGAAGCAGTAGGATGCTAGCGCCACTCTCTTTCAGTTTGAAAGGCATTGGTAGTGAAATGACTGGGCATGGAGACTGCTGACCTGATATGACTATCTAGAAAACATTTTTTGTATTCTGATGACTAAAGATGAAATGAGCAGTGCAGTGCTACGTAAGACGAGTTAGAGTTTTGATTGGCACTGAAACTCTTATGAGTAGCCCTGATCGACTAGCTCGCCAAGTCTTTGTATACGTAAATATTGTGTTAAAGGATAAAAAAAAACTTTATATAATGAATACCTTATCATGACTACGTGAAATAAAAGTTTAATAAAATGAAAATAAAATAAAAAACTTGTTTTTTTGCCAAACATATGAGTATTTATTGATAAAAAAATATAATGAGCATCACGCCGGAAGTCGTCCACTTCTGCGTGTTCAGAAGCGTCGTGATTATGAAAAACTCCCCTTCAAATGGTGGAAGCATAATATGCTTAATAATAATATGCTAATAATAATATGCCTAATAATAATATGATTAATAATGATATGCATCATATGCTCAATGATAATATGCTAATAATAATATGCATAATTATGCTTCCACCATTCGGAGGGGAGTTTGTCATAATCACCTCGGTTGGCAGGCATCTTGGTGATTACAGTAGATTGTAATACAGACCGACGAGAGTACTGCTGCCCATTCCCTGGATATTCCCTTAGCTGGCTCTTATGGAATCCTTGGGACTGTTGGTCCTATCTTTACGCAGGGACCACACGGCCAATATGATGAGGATTCTGTGTTTTTTTTTGTATTAAACTTACTAATATACATATAATTAGCAGACAGATCTTAAAAATAATTTAACAATTACCCATATACGTTTATTTACCTAGTATTTTTACATTATCCAATGTTTTTCAAACTGACAGTCCCTGTACAAGTCTAACTAAGGGGACTGAATTCGTTAAACGTTACGTAACCAGATTCAAACTTAAATCCGGTTAACGTACCCGGCAATTAGCCCGGGCAGGTGGCTTGCGTAACAGGAGTGTGCACCTGGCTTTACAGCGTGTTTGCATTTGGGTACCTAATTCGTAAAATTAATTTGGTGGTAAAAATTATTCAAATAAGTACAAAAAAAGTATATAATATTTGTAATGGGAAAAAACAATGAGTTCGAAGCCAAAGATAACATTCTTTTTTAAGCTACTGAAACTCGATAATGGTTTTAAGATTATTTTATACATAAAGAGCTCAAACAAAAAATATCTGATTTTTATATTCACAATTTCTCAAGGTATTATCAAAAAACAAAGTGAGGATTTATGATGTCGACGTGTGGAACCTAAATTTTTACAAATCGTATGACAGATATAAATAAAGGACTCCTATATTCAAAGCCGAGAAGGTTATATCCTCAAATTTTGAGAGGTCAAGGCGTTTTATTTATTTTTCAAGTTTCTAGCTAAAATTTTACTTTGTTCAAATTTTAAAAAATTCAATTTTAATACAATACAATTTTAATAAATGAATTAAAAACAAAACAAAAAAACGTTAATTAAGAAAATATATATCAATTTGAAATATTGTCCTTTTAGGCTGCTTATAGACAAATATCGGAAAATAGAAACTCAAAATGCTTAACTCTTTTTAGCTAAGCTGACAGTTAGTTTTGGACAAACGCCAAGTGGCGGAGCTTCCAACCCCTCTCTGACTTTCAAAGCGTATATAAAACGTCGAACCAAATGTACAAGCGTATTCTTTAATATAGGATTTTTCGAATAAAACGGCATCTATACTGTCATAAAGGCAATCTTTGTCAGAACCAAAGTGGACCGCCTTCCGGTTGGCAACGGTCGGTTAGAGAAGCTGCCGCAAAAGTTTTCATAAAAATGCAAATTTACCATAACCTCAGACCACTAAAAAATATAATTTATATAAATAGATACTTAGAAAATACTTAAATATTGTGTATATCATAGATGTTATTTATAATTTATTCATACTTTAGAATAAACAATGTGCAAAGATGACTGAATGCTATAAAGCATTATCTACCAGTCAAGATGTATGTGCAAGAAAAAATGATAGCTGTGCAGTAAAATTAACTTTATAATACAATAAAATACGTATGTATAAGAATAATTAATTAAATATTACATATACTTAATATCATATGAATAAACTACATAGGCATATGCTAAGTAGATTTTTTAACTAAAAGTTGTGTAGTGATGTAATAAAAGTGGCAGTGCTGGTTAAATAAGGAAAAAAAATTACCGAAATAGATTTACACCAACACATCTTCTCTTAGAAACATCCATCAAGCTTAAAACCAAAAAAGTAAGTCAAAAAAATAACACTCAAATTAAAAATGTTCGTAATATGTCATCCATCCACAGCATTCTCAAGCAATGAAAATGACTTTTAAACCTGGTATTCCATTTGCGGCATAATTTTATAGCGTGTCCTTTTTATAATTTTTATTGTAGTCTGAGACAGCAACGAATCTAGACGCATTGTGTCTGCGTATATACACACGTCTTCATTAAATGTAAATTCTTTATCACGCTTTCCAGAGTCATTCTTTTGTGGTTATTAAGCTGGCATAAGCGTGTTTTGAATTACATTAAATAAAAAGCTTGAGGGCTAGCTAAAAATCCGCATTGGTGCGTACAAAAGCGGAGTTTTACTGGCCCAATAGCTCAGTTGGTAGTAACATTGCCTTCTGAGCTCTAGGTTGTGGGTTAATTTTTCACCCAGGACAAACATTTGTGTGATGTACATCGATGTTTGTTCTTTCCCAATTATATTAATACAAGCTTTGCTTAGTTTGGGCCTAGATGGTGCTGTGTAAAATGTCAACAAATATTTATTTATTTCATTTTTATTTAGTTTTGTAACCAATTTTGATAGAAGACTTTCATCCGTGTAAACCAGTTGCGAACAAAGACTTCGTCATTTTTGTAACCAGTATATTCCATTATTTTGTACTGGGATGTGTTGGAATGGAATACATATGTAGTTATATTTGTACTTTTTTCTCAATCACAAGAAGTTATAGACCAAGGTATCTAGTCTACTAGCTAGTAGACTAGATACTTTGGTCTATAACTTCTTGTCATTGAATCTAGCTATCAATCGTCTATTCCCGTTATCCTCAACATTCTTCTACCACTAGTAGGTCAGTAAAAAAAGGTGCAAAATTAACCAACCAACGCCAAAGCGAAACTTCTCTCACCTATAAGATACTGGTAAAAATTAGAAAAGTTAAGTATTTCTAGTTGTTATTCACATAGAAAAGTGCCCAACAAAATAATTAATGCCCGTTTTCACTGAAGTATGGCAACTCTTAAGTTCTGACTTATTTATTTAATAGGACGTAGGTACTCAATTGCGTTGCAGTAAGTACGCCATAAAAATATAATGTGAACTTAAGAGCTATCAAACTTTAGTGCAGACATCTTAAGCTCTTCAAAACAGTGTTGACACGTTTCTAACTATATTTAGATCTACTCGTGAGAACCTACAATTAGCTTTCTATGGTCAAATGAACTAAGAAAAAAAATGTCTTAACTTTTATATTGATAAAAAAGTGTACCTTACTTAGATTTTCAAGAAATATATTGATGAACAATTTCGTTAAGATAAGCTGTTGGTATTCCAATAAAAAAAAAAATAAACGATAATAAAAGAAACATCTGTCATTTTTCTGTTTTTATTGCTTCATTGAACACAACACATCGCAACCTTAACATTACCGATACTGCTATTCAGATTCCAGTGAAGGCACTTATCATATTTTATCCCTTTTTATCACTGCCAAATGCACAATACTATTCTTTTTCAATGACAAAATTCCGCCGGCTGAATAGCAAAGCAGTGAATCTCACTTTTTTCGAGAACCAAGGGTCGTACGTATCGTTTATCGATCTCGTATTGGGAACGCTACTTGAATCACAATGAAGTTTACGATGAAATTTCTGGAGACGTATCCCTTTCCAAAGTTTTCCGTTTACGTTTTGTATGTAAACGTTCTGATTGTAATAACAATAATATCGCCCAACGATCACATACATAGATCCTGGACTCTTAACTAGGATTCTAACTAAACCAACTACGAAGACCATGCTCTTGCAACACCCAGCGCTTTTTTTCTGTGCACAAATACTTGTCCTGCCGCGGCAATCGAACCGGCTGCTTTCGGGCTATGAGCCGACTTGCTCAACCACCACACCACGGAGGATGTCAATGACTGAATGAATGAATGGGGTGTTTGATAAGCTTTGACGTGTTCGCATCACATCATATTAATAGCCGTAAGATGTTCACTGCTGAAAAACAGACCTTCCACATGAATTCTGGAGGTGCTGGCGGCGCTGCCGACGAGTACGTGGTCACACCGCGGACGAACCTTCTTTAATACTCTCCATTGTCACACGCCATACGTTGGATTAATTTAATATCCGAGGAAGTGGACATTTTTAACTGCAGCCTGTCGAACTTTATAGAAGTAACGCTAAGATATATAGAAAACTAGTTGCGCCCCGCGGTTTTACCCGCGGATAAAAAGTATTTCAATTACTTGCTCATCCCACGGAAGAATTTCACTTTTCCGGGATAATATGTAACATATGTTAATCCAGTGTATAAGCTATCTTGGTACCGAATTTCATCTAAATCCATTTAGCCGTTTGAGCGTGAAGGAGTAACAAACATACACACATACACACAAACACACATACAAACTTTTGCTTTTATAATATTAGGGTGATTAGTGTGATAATAGTATATCTTAACTATAAATACCCATCGTAATAATAACATCTTCTTCTTCTTAATGTATATAACTCAAAGGTACTGACTGATGACTGACTGACATAGTGATCTATCAACGCACAGCTCAAACCCACTGGACGGATTGGGCTGAAATTTTGCAAGCAGGTAGATGTTATGACGTTGGCATCCGCTAAGAAAGGATTTTTCGAAATTCCACCCTTAAGAGGGTTAAATGGGTGGTTGAATTATTTTCCCATAGGCCACGCCACGGACGAAGCTGCGGGCAGAAGCTCGTTTGTTATATGTTGTTACTTCGCACTGGAAATTAGTCTGTAATTCCGTTCAATTCTGTTTATGAATAAATAAATAAATATTGGACGCTTACTTTTTGCCATAATCACCACGTATGATTGGCATCTTGATGTCAAAGTCAAAGTCAAAGTCAAAAGATTTATTGCAAATAGGCTAATTTTAGCACTTTTACAAGTCAAAATTATACTAGGTACTTAAAATTAAGTTATTTCACTAAGCATATAAAATTACAAAGTGCTTATTGTCAAATAATATAGCAAGCCCATTACAATATATGAGTTTGAAAAAAAAGCAGTTCTCTTTCTCACTACTGGTGCAAGCAATCCGGCACAATGCAGAATTGAAAACTTTGATCCGAAGCTTCGATTACAACTGTAAAGAAGAAGCTACAAGAAACTTTACAGTGATGTATTTTTTTTTGTCTTCTTTCTACTGTCTTTTACAATGTATATAATTCATTACAATTGAGATAATGAATATGTTACAAAAATAACCACCACGTCACACCGGTGCAAGAAAAATACCGTGATTATCTTATTATAAACATTACAAATAGAAACTGAATTTATAGATAGGAATAGGCAATAGGCAAAGTACCTAAGCTTTCATACCGTTAAGCTTGGGATATTCAGGCCAAGCTTTTTTGTCCGACACATAATCATTTATTGTGTAATAGGCTTTTTTCATTAAGTTTGACTTTATGAATAATTTAAATTTACGCATTGACAATTGTTCGATACCGTCGGGCAACTTGTTATAAAAGCGTATACAGTTTCCCATAAATGAACCATTAACTTTCTGCAGTCTGAATCTTGGAACTTTCAATTTATTTTTGTTCCTAGTATTAAAATTATGAATGTCGCAATATCTGGGAAAAGAGCTAATGTTTTTGCGAGTGTACATCAAATTGTCGTAAATGTATTGACAAGCCACTGTAAGAATATTTATCTCCTGAAATCGTTCCCTGAGAGAGTCGCGGGATTTCATGTTATAAATGGAACGAATTGCTCTTTTCTGTAAGACAAAAATTGATTGTATGTCCGCGGCTTTACCCCACAGTAAGATGCCGTATGACATAATACTGTGGAAGTAACTAAAGTATACTAATCTTGCAGTGGCTTCATCAGTAAACTGTCTGATTTTACGCACAGCATATGCAGCAGAGCTCAATCTACCAGCAATGTTTGATATGTGAGGACCCCACTATAATTTAGAGTCTATAGTTATGCCAAGGAACGTGACAGATTGTACCAAATCTAATGCCTCACCATTCAGTAATAAATTTGTAGGAGACCCCCTAACATTAGGTAACGAAAACTTAATACATTTAGTTTTCTTACTATTTAACAGTAGATTGTTTTTAGTAAACCAGTTCAAAACCAGTGAAATTGCCTTGTTAACGTCGTCAAAATCATTAATAGATCGGTCAACCTTAAAAATAAGAGACGTATCATCTGCGAACAAAACAATATCACATAGGTTCTTTACAAAAAATGGAAGATCGTTAATATAGGCCAAAAATAAGAATGGTCCTAGTATTGAACCCTGCGGGACCCCCATTTTAGTGATAGAACCAGATGATCTTGCTCCATTAACTTCAACGATGTCACGTTTTATCATAATGCAGATGCATTAGTTGGTTCTTACGGCTCCTATGGAATGAGGTTGGGAGGTCTCGGGACCATACGACCAAACTGTTTTTTAAACAACCAACTAAAACTGCGTTAGCAAAAGCATTTCAGGCTACTATAGTATAGTCTAACTCCACTTATCTTGCCTCACTTAATATGATTTAGATAGGTGATTATGGAACTTGATTGCAACCGTTTGAAACAAAAATGTGTGTAGATTTTACAGTTTCAATACATAGTAACGAATACATAGTTATGAAAATTTCCAAATTACGAATTATTTTTTTATTGTTGCATTCATTAGTTCCGTGATCAGCCACTAAGTAAATGCTTTTAAAAAAGTGGGTATATGTAGCTTTTCCAGTTTAATTTATCGAATCTAAAATCCCGTACAACACCTTCATCTGTAGGCGTCATGAATCTACCATTAATACCTAACCGCAGGCCACATTGCTCCAATTTGTGCCGATTCCAAACTTTAAGCAAACTTGTACCAGAAACTTTGCATGATTCCCGTGATTAAATCGATTTCTGATTGCCGGTGAACGAATTCCAAAATTGTCGCTTGACGTTTGAAATCGAGGCTTCGAGAAAAGCAGGGCCGTAAAATTCAAAATTCCTACTTTATTTAGCTTGGCGTTAAAGTTTATTCTAGCGTTATAATCGTGCTAGGTCAAAAAGCAAAATCTAAGATAGATAGAAGATACATTACAAGATACATTAAAACGAATATTTTCAATTTATTATCTGCCTTCTGAACTGTGGGTTGTGGGTTCGATTCCCACCCAGGACAAACATTTGTGTGATGAACGTCGATGTTTGTTTTGTGTCTGGGTGTATATTGTATTCTATGTATGGATTTACAAACGAAAAAGTATCGAAGTATAATATCAGTCATTTGGTTCCCATAGTACAAGCTTTGCTTAGTTTGGGACTAGATGGCGCTGTGTCAATTTTCCATATGATACAAGTGTGATACAAGGAACCTTAATTAGGGTCTAGGATCTTTGTATGTGATCATTGAGCGTAATTTATTATTTTTCATTAAAAAGCGTAATGTATGACGAACATATTGTATGAAAATAACCGAACGGTCATTTACACGGTTAACGTCACGGTGTAATTGAGACGAAATAAATAATTTAATTTAATTTATTTAAATTAAATTATTTATTTCGTCTCAATTACACAGACGTTCGGTACATTATACATAGTATTTAATGTAGTTTTGATATATCTATACATCATAATTATTGCCGTACCCTTGGGAAGCTCTGCAACCCGCACTAGGTCTCTGATGAGCCTGTATAGCGGGCTTACAGTGAATCACCTCAGTCACGTCAAAGCTCACAAGTATATTAGTTATGTAGATGTTACTTACTTAATTAATTAGGAATAATAAACAAAGTTTACATTTGCAGCAAAAACTTATGAATAAAAAAAAATATTTATATGAAGACAAAAAAAAAATAGATAAATAAAATGTAACTTTTCCAGAAACAAACCTCTTTAACAGCTTCGACATCCTTGATAAAAGATTTTAATAATTTAACGATAACGTAAGTGTATACTGATAGGTAGTTATGTGCTGTGAGGCTGTATTACTATTAAAAACTTATAAATAACATAGGTATTCAAACACATATAGTGAAATACAATGTGGGTAGATGGATTTTATTTTATAATAATAATAACGATACAGTAAAAAAGTATACATGAATTTTGTTAATTTAAATATATAAATAACCATAACATAAAAAAATTCAATACGTGCATTGACAATGTGAAGACCATTTTTTGTATAGCGTAAAGTACTGTTATTTTTATTTATAAAACACGTTTTCAGTTTAAAATTATACAGTCAGTAATTTTAAAATTTGATGTTCATACATCTTTCCAATGAAATTGCATGCAGCTGCGTACATAATATAAACGAGTTTTGAACTTCTCTGGATGCATATTTATCAATTGCCCCGAGGTTTCACAAGCGTGGTAAAGATTTTCTAACTTTCTTAGACTTTTTTCTTTCATAAGAACCTTCTTCTGACACCACAAAAAAGAATTTACGAAAGTGTTCCATCCATTGACGAGTGAAGCGATGACCAATGGAAATAGAGATTAATTTTTATATATAAAGATACAAACTACACTTGCTCAAGGCTCACCGACAAATAAAAAAGCGTTCAGACACCTCGCACAATACGTTCGTTCTCAAAGTTTGACTATATAGAGTCTCACGTAGCTCGCTCTCTAGGGAGTTTCACTGCGATAAGTTAATTGTAGGAGCTCATACGGGAGCTGGTCCTTTCACACTGCGGGTAGAATTGGCGGAGTGGCCAAGCGGTCGTAATTAGATGCAAAATTTCTAATAGAATTATAATTTAGAAGATTATGCACCTTCTTTCCTACTCCTATAGGGTCAGAATTGATATCAGAGTTTAAAAACCACCCATAGACTTTGTTTTAATAACCATTGTTGTATGACAGCAGCCGGAGTGTCTTCCAAAGCACGGTAGCACTCAGTTATAGTTGTTGGTACTTTTTGTACTACCATCTAGGTAGCGATTACCCAATTACCCAACTCATTGGATAAGAACGGCCAGTCCATAAGCTTTGCTATTTTCAATCAATTAAAGAATCCTTTTCTTGAGTCCTTTTCTTGTTATTTTTATATGTAAACGCTGATTTTTGGTGTTTGTTTAATGTATATAGTGATAAAAATATTTGTTAATTACGTGTAACTATTGAACCAATTTTATTACACGCTATTTGAAGCTTTTATTTGGTATTTTCAATAAGTATAGGAAAACCTTAAAATAAAAAGATCTAAACTGACGACGGACATTGTGCCAATATATATACCAAGAAAAATATTACATAAGAAAGTTCTCTGGCCATTCCTTGGAGCTGTTTAAGTAAAAAGTAGAATTTTCTTTGCAAGTATTCAGGGGTAGGTTCATATTCCATGACAAAGTCCTATCTAGTATAACCCAATGTAGTAAGCCAAAGTAGCGTATGGTACGTATTTAAGCCGTCTAGTTTAATCCTTTGTAACGTTGCTATCAAATCTAGTTTTGTGATAAAACATTGGCAAAGATAGCTGCTATGATACTCGTTAGTATCACAATATTATCGCTCCAACAATAAACACGTGACCGCCAACATCAAGAAAGTAATGTATCACAATGTCGTTAACAATAAAACGTACGTCATTAAAGTATAACCAGACGAATGCAATAAATTCCAAAGCTATGCCATAATCTAACAAACTAAGAGAAAGTGCACCTAAAATGGGGGCATTTAAAATTTATCGTCGGAAAATATTACCACTTTTGGATGAAGAAAACGCGCTAACTCCGCAACCTAATGTTGCAGGCATGGTTTTGGTATAAAAAGAATGGGTTTGTTTCCATTATTTCTGATCTACAATTTTTCTGAAATATCATTATTGTGAATTTGTAGCATAAATTATTAACAATCTTTATTAAAGTTAAGGTTTTTTACGCACGCTTGACTTGAGAGTAAGCTGACGAAGTGAATGGAAGTTGAAAGTTGTTGGTTAACGTTAGATCTCCATTACCAACAAAACAAAATTAAAATTTGTAGTAAGTATTATGTTGGCATGTCCGGTAGAATAACAATTTACAATTGTCAATACATTAACATTTTAACAAAGCAAAAACAAAGTTATACCAGCCAACAGATGGAGCTAAACTTAAGTAACTTTACTTCAGTCGTGTGATCTTAAGCACACTTGTTTTTTATGTATTTTGTGCTTATTAAAGGCACCTGAATTGCCTTATAATTATTATTATATTTATGCCAGTTTTCATTTGTTTAAAATATCTAAAATATTTGCGTACAACCTGTTCAACACCAGTCATTTAAGATCTTAGACCTCTTTTTTATCAATGCTTGCCTAGTAATCCTATATCGAAAATACCCATACTACATACTATAAAAAACTCTGAGTGTTCTCTTGGGAATGATTTTAAACGTTCTTTTAAATTCGTAAAGAGCTACGATCCATTTTTATAGCTCTTTAGGGAATAATTTACTAGGTGCTATTTTCATCAATACTTTGCTGCTTTATAAATAGGTACCTTGATATATCAGATTGAGAAAACGATGGCGTTTAATGCTTATCTTTATATATTTTTTTGAATTAAAACTTTTTTACGTACGCTTGATTGGGGAGTAAGCAGGTAAATGCATGACAAGGTGAACGGAAGTTGAAAGTTGTTGGTTGACGTAGATCTCCATTGTCAACATAACAAACTAAAAAATTACTTAAAGTTTTTATTTTTATGTTTGGTATATGCGGTAAAATGACAAATTACAATGGTGGCGACATTAATATCAAACATAGCAAAAACAAAGTTATACCGGCCGATAGATGGAGCTAAAGAAGTTTTACTTCAGTCATGTGTCGTGTGGTCTAAAGCACATTCGTTTTTTTTTTGTTATAGGACATAATGCGAACAAACACCAGTATAAAAAGCAACGGGCTACGTAAAACGGGCTACAGAAATTAAATGAATACCCTTGGTGTAATGTAATTTTGCTCTGAATAATATTTTTTTAAGTGCCGTGTTGTGGCTCATCCAATCTTGGTCTGGAATTAGTGTAGGGCGTTATCAACGGGATCATTTTCACCTGAGCATGCGGAGCTCGTGTGTTTTACATACAAGCTTTTTTGAACATGAACCAGCAAGGTTATGGTTAAGTAACCTTTAAAAAATATATTTTGACAAAATGCAACCTACCTGCCCACATGGTGGGTATAAAACAGCGACTTCAGTCCAATCATATAAGTATTAAATGAATTTTTTTATCTTGTCAATGGCAAATCAGTAAAATAAAATATTATATTCAAACTTTCTAAAACTTTGTAGATTCTTAAGAATCATATTGTAGGACGATAAGTAAACTGACACAGGTTCAACTGGCAGGTTACCCTGAAAAATTGTTTTCTTCTTTTTAGGAGATTTCTCAGAACTGTCCTAGTCTAACCTGTTCCAGAACAGAAGAGTCCTAACAACCTTAAACAGCGCCAGACCCCAAACATTTTTCTTGCTTTCGATAACTTTTTATTCAGTTTATATGCTTTTTATTACATATTTTTAAATAAATAGTTGTGGAAATTTCACACAGCGCCAACGAGCCTCAAACTAAGCAAAGCTTTTACTATGGGAACCAGATAACTGATAGAATACTTAGATACTTTTTGTTTGTAATTATATAGACAGAATACAATATAACACCAGACACAGAATAAACATCGATAATCATCACATAAAATTGTATCCTGGGCAAGAATCGAACCCACAACCTATAAGCTCGGAAGGCACTGCCGACCAACTGAGCTATCGCGTCAGTCATTTTATGCAGTATTTTTTTGTGTACGTGACTAAGAAACTTACGGGCAGTGATAAAACCATAATAGCTACTCGGTGAGGGAGTAAATAGGACAAACCACTATGGCGGAGGGTCGAGGGAATTATTTATATTTCTGACGCCTGTAGCCTGGATTTATTTATTTAAAAGTACAGCACCTGTGATGTTTAGTACCTATGGTGAATGTTACCTGACCATACTTTTGTAGCTGGGGAGTAGTTATATTTTTTTTCTATATGCACACTAATATTTGCGTAATCGTAACTGACGAAGAGACAAAACTCAAAAGCTCCATCCATAGCTCCATCTATCGGCCGGTATAACTTTGTTTTTGCTTCGTTTAATGTTAATGTTGCCATCTTGACTAGTAAATTGTCATTTTACACACATGCACATGCCATAATAATACAAATTTTAAGTAATTTAGAACTTTGTTATGTTGACGATGGAGATCTACGTGAACCAACAACTTTTAACTTCCGTTCGCCTCGCCACGCATTCACCTGCTTACTCCCCAAGTCGAGAGTGCATAAAGAAATTTTACTTCAAAAACTAACATTATTGTTATATACACTTGTCCTTTAAGAGTAAAAGCCATGCACACACTACGTATATATCAGGTTGTTGTGATGGAAATAATCGTATGAAATAAATACTGAGCGGTTTCAGGCCTAAACTACACAGGAGTTCAAAAGTAGAGGCATAAATAAGTCAATAAAATACCACGGAAAAGCCACTCTTCTGCTGCATTTTAATAAAAGCTTAATAAATATCTTTATATTACTACTTTAAACCTAAAAACAATGCTAAAACCTGAATTAATACCTAAACTATAAATACCCTTACCTAGTTTGAACCTCACAGGTATCTTCTAGGCAAGCGTGCTACATCCTAGACCGCATCGTTACTTACCATCAGGTGCGATAGTGATCAAACGCAAGCCTATCTAGCAATAAAAAAAAAAACAGTTTTGTTAACACTGTGCTTAAGCTCAGTTTCACCAATGCTCAGATTCATTCACTCACTCATTCTTGACTATTCCAGGTCTGTGATTTAAACCCCAGACCTGGAATAGTTCCGCGTACATCCTAATTCTATGTCTTTAACAGTCTACTAGATTTCAGCAATGTTTTGGAAGGTAAAATAATTGTGATCTTTGTGATGTTAATTTATGTTAAAAAAGGCAACAATGTACATTTTTAAGGTTTTTTTACCGCAATTAAATACTATAAAATACGATTAGAGAAAATACCATAATAAAATACGATTTTTCTTTAAATATATTGTATTTTTCACAGGCCGCTATTTGATGTAAATCACAAATTAGGCAGGAATTACGATTTTTAGTAAATGTTTATTACATTTACTAAAATTACATTACATAACTATTATTTATTACTATAACTATTACATAGTTTCGTATGTAAAAATGGAATAGATCACTAAATTGAATAGATAAACGTTATATTATTTACCCAGCACTCCTGAAAATGTGACCACACTCAGAATGTAATTTTACTCCAACCAATTAGGACATGGGGATTATACCTGAACTAATACTAATGTACTCGTATAATGTCTTAAATGAGAGTTTTGGCGGGAAAACGAAAAGATCGCGTCACCACAATGTATTATTCATCAAAACTTGTGTTATTTTCAGTGTTAGTGCATAAAATTAGTGGCATTTTATTTGTCAAGTTCTGGATTACAGACAAGAGTGTGAGAAAGTAGTATAATGATGGTGAAACGTTTTTTTCGTGTTGTTTCCAAAACTACATAGAAACTTCTGGTAAAGTTGCCACCTCTTTACTAGGAGTATGACTTGACTAGACTAGACTATGACTTGACTAGACTAGACTATGACTTGACTAGACTATGACTTGACTAGACTAGACTATGACTTGACTTGAGGACTTGGACTGTGACTTGACTTGACACATATAATTATACATAACATTAATTAACTTGAGAAATTAATTTCTTGACCCTGGCTAAATACACAATAGTGTGGAGCTAAATACACAAAAGTGTGGAGCCAAAACCAAAACAAAAAAAAAAGACTTAAATTGAGAACATGTGTCGTACACCAACTTGCAACTGGTCAGCGTGGCGTATTTATATACTCTCTGCATGAGAGAGTAAGCTAATGTGGGAAAGTATTGCGATTGTTCGGTTAGTAGAATTTATATAATATTTTTCCGTAGTAAGGTTACATTGTACGTCTGCTTATAGATTTTGTAACGTTTAGTAAAAACAAATTTTATTTGTCAATGACTATTATCCCGATATCTACCATTGGAAGTGTCTCCAAAAACATTCCGTTTGATGTAAACTTTCTCTTTGTTTCACGCCGGAGACAGATTTCCTCTCCATTAGACAAATTGTTTTAAAAGTTCGCCATCCACAAAGTTACGGGTTCGTGTAATGAAGGATATTTATCTATAATAGTATATATAAGGTCAGAATTTTGAAAGGTACATCGTTATCTGGTAATTATATGGTCGAAAATGGCGCTACAAACGCCTGGATTGGGATACAGCTTTCAAATGGGGTTTACAGGACATTCTAAGTAAAAAATAAGAAAAGCAAATACTATTTAATATTGGAAGGTGAATTCTCAACAAGTATGCACTGGCAAATAATATAAAGGAATTTCTTTATAAATCCGTTTAAATCCTGTACATTTACAATTGAATTAAATGATGTAGATAAGTACAATAATACTGCAAGATTTTTGTTTATTGATTAGTGTAATTTCAAGCAACTCAACGGTTTATTAATATTTTTCTTAACTCAAATCCAAATATAATTTAAAAACATTGAACTCAGCTGTTCTTTTGAAAAGTTAATCGAAATTGCAATTCATACTTTGTATATCAATATAGATTTTCGGATAATCCTCAAAAGCTGTCGGTCAATGATTGAGTTCTTGTCCAGATAAATACATTTTCATTTTTATTTGATACAGTTTTAAAACTCGGATACCTGTAAGGGATTTGAAAGCTATTAAAAGAAGAGAAATTCGAACATCCGACTTAACCAGAAGGATATTTATTTCATTAAATTATCTCATATATTTTTAATCATGGAGAAGTTCTTCACATTATTTCATCAAAAGATTGTCCTACTTAGGACAAACTTTTGAAGATTTGTTGATCCAGTTGTCACTCAGGCCTACCTATTGCTATCTATTTCTTCTAGCAGCAACAACTACTTGTACTTAATTTAAACAGACTCACCGTGGAGAGAGATTATTATCCTTTTTATTTATATTTTCTGTTTTATTTAAGACATAAGTTTCAATATCCCGATAATATTTACCTGAAATATAAAAAAAATGTCTTCGTAATGCAAACTGTCGAACAAAAGATCATGTACAGTATAAAGGCGTTCTAAAGTAAAAATTAAGACATACGCAGTAGTAATTGTCTTATTACCAACGATCACATACAAGGATCTTAGACCCTAACTAGGACACCTTATATCTAGGGACCCAAGAACTACGAGGAATATAATCCCACAACACCCAGACGCAGAACGAGTATTGGTTTTTTATTCTGTGCATTAATTACTTGTTCTGCCGTGGGTATCTAAGCCGCAACCTCCGTGTTTTTTATTTTTATTTATTTTAATTAATGATGTGACGAGCTAGTCGTTTACCTGATGTTAAGCAACACGGTCACCCATGTAGAGCAGTGGCACTCGGAACTCTAAAATATAAACATTGTCATGCGACACTGCATTGACGAACATCATCCTGAGACTGCACAGTCTGGTAATAAGATTACTCGACTGTGAAATCAGATCATAAAGTTTCAATTGCCCAGTAATTTGACAAGCTACAATGCTCTACAAACCGGAACATAGTAGTGTTATGAGCCAACTTAATCAACCACCACACCATAGTGGCTGTCTTGGTCTTGGTTTAATCCAAGACACTACGCCGCTTCCTTTCATATATCCCGCACAAAAAATAGTACAGCCCAATGGGCGAGTACAATATTGTATCCTTTTCAAACACATCCGGGCTCCGCCATTATGTCCACTAATAAGACTGGGCCTCGCAGACCTCAATTTATAATAAATCGAACTACACTGTTATCGTTTTCTTGCACACAATGAAAATCCGACTTATCTCTGGACGCCGGGTCCGAAAGACCCGACACGTGACCCTAACACCCTCGTAGCTATAACCTTGAGTGATGACCTACGATTTGTTAAGACCCCGTCTTGGTCGTTACGACCTCTTTTCAGTTTTTATTCCCCTTATGATGTTTCATTTTATGATTGTCTGCAGTATTACTGGGGACGTGATGTTTGGATTCTGATGCATTTTTTTATGGTTTGTACCTTCTGGAGATTTGATAGGTTTTTGCTATCAACGAAGATGTTATTTGTAGATGGGTTACATTTAAAGTTGAAACAGATCAGCAGCCAACCACATTAAAATCTTCTCCGATACCAAGCTGATAAACGTCCAAAGGGGTGTTTTATGGGGAACCTATGTCCAGCAGTGGATTTCCGACTGTTGAAGTGTGTGTGTGTATTTGTGTATGTGTGTGTGTTTGTGTATGTTTTTGTGTGTGTATGTGAATGTGTGTGTGTTTGTGTGTGTGTGTGTGTGTGTGTTTGTGTGTGTGTGTGTGTGTGTTTGTGTGTGATATAAAAAAATGAAATGAAATGAATAAACTTACAAACAATACGTGACTTTTTAACCACGAAATTTTCATCGTTTAACCCATTACGCTTTTGTTTAAGCCATTTAAACTTTAATTACAAGGAAAACGGTGGAAAATTAATGATACCCTCAAATTAAAATTAGAGTCCGTACAAAGTTATACTAACCCTTAACTTTTCTAAAATAATCTCTGGTACCATCTGAAGTGGCCTGAAACAATGTGTTGAAAGCGCTTCCACGTTATATTATCCGTTCAGCTCGCACAGAAAATTGTACGATATATCATTGTGTTAACGCCGCTCGAGAGAGACCGTTTATCAACTCAAGTCCCCTAATAATATCCCATGAATTGTATTTTACGTTCGTAAATAATATAAGGTGGTTTCAAGGATTTAAGGTATCTGTAAATTATTATTTCAATAACTAAACCCTTGTTTTTTTAAACTCATAATATTATTTAAATGCACTTAAGTTCGATTAATTTGGTAGTCTTGATATAGGCACCCTTTATTAATAGGTACTAACTTAGAGTCCCTACAGCTTATACATAGCAGTTAACACATAAATCTTCTCACTGATACTATAGAATAAAAAAATTGTCACGTTGTTAAAAAGACTTCATACTACATCTCTTTGATATATTAGACAAAGATAAGTAAACTTATGCTCAAACAATTTATTGCATTTAGTATAATTTTAGCATATTCTAAAGATAAAACGGGTCTATTCGCGCACAAAAATTATCAAAACATAATTTTGACTAACCTCGACGTTTCGACCAAGTTACATTGGCCGTGGTCACGAGGGGAATTTTAGCATTTTTACAAGTCAAAAAACTGAATGCATATCATTCATTGTTCCAAGCATATAAAATTATAAATTGCTCTTAAATATAGCAGGCCTATAAAAAAGTTTTGAAATAAGAAGTTCTCTTTTCCAATACTGCTGCAACAATCCGGCTCTACCATCTATACAAATATAAAATTTATATATATATATATATATAAATAAATGAATATTCATTTCCCTTGGTCATCGCATCACGCGTGAACGAATGGAACATTTTATCTAATTTGTTAATTGTTGTGTTTATTATAGTCAGAAAAAGGTTCTTATGTAAGAAAAAATTAAGAAAGTTACAAAATTTTCATCACACCGCGGGACGCAGCTAGTCTTATATAAAAAAAAGAAAACTGCATAATATCTACATATTCTCCTGTGCTCTGTATTTGATATATGTTACGGGACAATTCGTGAGGGTTCCCAAAATTCAATTACAGAATTTGACGTTTTATTTTTCTTCCAACATGTTTTATGAAACATTTTACAATTTTACAACGTATTTTTAGGACAAAATTATGTATATTTTAGGGTAGTAAAAATATATCTTGGGGCATATGGATCGTGCTAGTATATTGTTAGAGAAATATTTACATGTTGCCTTGCACATTGGGCGGTGTTTGTTGTTTGCTTGAAAAGGGTAGGAAAGGATGGTGTATTACTTCTTATGGGGCAGCCATAATTTTCTTATGAATTATTATTTTAATTTACAATACGGAAAATATAAATAAATATTGATCTACATCTATATTGCTATATTATTATGAAAAGTTTCAAAATCAAGATAAAAGAAGTTTTCAAGCAATTTGCTTATATGCATAAAAAGTTACTAAATTAATTACTCACTGGATGCGTAAGCTAGTCTCGACTCAACAAAAGGCCATCCATCTCTGTTGTATGCAAAATGTAGCATGTAGATATGTATGCTCTAGACATTAACTTCGATGTTGTTCTGGAGAAATAATCTACTTTATTTTATTTAACATCATAATATAAAGTTTTTTCGATATATAATTATTTGTTCAAGATTTTTAAAATATTTTAAGTCGTACAAGACATTTGTTAAATTTTTTAAATTCATAGTCTTATATATATTGTTTTTTGTTTGTTTTAATTTACAGTCTTATATATATTAGATTCTTTTAGATGTACAGATTAACATCGAATGCATTAACTACCTCACATTCTTGCAGACGTTTTTCGATTATAATCCAAGTTATGATACCCAATAAATAAATAACTAATATAATATAAAATAAGTAACTAATATTGTACAAATTTACTTGTATTTAGAATAATTGTTTATTTATATAGTGTCAAAGATTTCTTAGTATAAGTTGTGTACGGTTATAATTGGACTTTAGGTTTATATAGCTGTGTCAACGTTGATTTTGTACAAATGTATGTAATGGCCTATTGTCTGTTACCGAACCTATTAATAAAAATATTAAAAAAAATACTTGTGAATGTTTTTATTTGCAGACATTAACCATCGACATTATCATCAACAGCCTGTAGACATCTACTTCGTGTAGACATCTACAACTAATGAACATTAAGCCTTCCCCATAGAGTTCCATTTTGAATGGCTGTTTGCCATCCATCGGCTGCAAACCAGTGGGCGGCTGGCCTAGGCTGCGTCTTCTGACTTGTAGTCATTACTTGAGAACTTTTCTTCTCCATCAGTTATCAGTTCTACGAGCAACATAACCAAATTATTGTCACACTAAATTTTATCTTATGGACTTGTATATAGGTATCTACAACTATAAACTGCCACTACCGTGCGAAGTAACACTTCAGTATCGAGACGTGTCCGCTCACACGCGAAACACCGTTCCCTACTCAATTTGCGAATAGAAAATTGGATTTGATCCTCAACACTATTCCATACGTCGTTTATCTCAATTCCGGTGCAGACAAAGCGCGCTATTGATGAGCTTCAGCGATCATAAATAACTCATCGATCTCGCGCGAAACACTGTAATTTGTTATTGTAGATAGGCAGTTAAATTTGTGATGGAAACGGGACACTGTGACAGGATGTAGCGATACGTTAGAGTACACTGAATTTTGAAAGACTATTTTTTATCTTATATAACACTTTTACCAAAAAAACTGCTATACATAAAACTTAATATAAAATTGCTAAGTTATCATCAGTGAAGTTGCTAAGTTATTATATACATGCTCTTACGTTTCTTATGACTAGCATTCCTAACGCAACTACTAAAATCGTACTGAGTAAATAATACACGACAGCCTCTGTGGTGTGGTGGTGGAGCAGATCCGCTCATAACCCGGAGGTGGCGGGTTCGATTTCCGCGACAAGACAAGTATTTGTTACAGAAAAAAAAGCGCAAATATTTGTTCTGAGTCTGGGTGTTGTGGGACCATGGTCCTCGTAGTTCCTGAGTCCCTAGACATAGGGAATCCTAGTTAGGGTCCAGGACCAACTAACCTACATGATAAAATCTATGTTTGTGATCTTTGGGCGTTATTATTATTATTTTTATTACTTTTATTATTATTAATATCATATAGAACAATGCGTTTTTTATGTCTAGAAAAGGGTTGGGAAAGATAGCGATGACGCTGCTTATGCTTGTCAATAAATTGATAACTGACAAACAAACGGATGATTGATCCAAATAGATCCCGCTGCATACATCCCGAAGATGTATATAACTCATTTTCACCAAAAATGACGAATGCGTTGGTTATCGGACTGTGTATTGGACCCGTTTACAGAACGACGCTCAGTCGTGAATCTTTGGTTAAGACAATTAAAAATAGATAACAATTAACAATAAAAAATAATAATAATATGTGTGGACATCTCACACAACGCCATCTAGCCCCAAACTAAGCAAAGCTTGTGCTATAGGAACCAGATAACTGATACAATACTTAGATACTTTTTTGTTTGTAAATACATACATAAAATACAATATGACACCCAGACACAGAACAAACACCAATGTTCATCACACAAATGTTTGTCCTGAGTGGGAATCGAACCCACAACCCACAGTTCAGAAGGCAGGACTACTACCAACTGAGCTATCGGGCCAGTCAATTAAATCCCCGTATAATAAAACTACGCAGTAAACAATAAACTCAATGTGAAAAATAAAAAAAAATATTGCTCTACCTATGATGCTGCCAAGTTCACGTTCAAATAAATCTACAAAAAGATTGTTGCCTAATCATTGTTCCTTAATGCCAGACTTTTACCTTAAAAAGCTTAAATAATTCGTAAGCAATCAAGGTACTTGGCCCTTGTTTGTTTACACAGCGTTATTAGATACCTTGTAAAAGCAACACAGTACACCAGTTTTGGCAGTACTCAGTTTAAAATTACTGAGTCGCAGCTAATCGTAAGATAAATCGTTACACTAAACCTTTGGCTGACTTAAAATTTTTGACACTAGGGCTTGTTACTTGCCTACATCATAAAACATTTAAAATAAGCGTAAATATAAATATTTGCTTAATAATCAGAGATGCATTTATAATTTCTAAATATTTAATTAATTACAACTCATTTCATTGATAACCCTGACTAATCGCATAGCTCGCACAGCCAAAAAACCCCTCTGCCGAGTATTTGTGTGAGTTTCAAGCTCTGTCACTTCTAATAAACAAAAGCACCGTCTTTATCTGAGCAAGCAGTGTCGATCTCGACCCTGCAGGATACGATCTAAATTGCCTTGTACGTGAATACGTAAGGGTGCGCCACCCCTTACACTATTGAGGTGAGCACAATAACATTGGCATGCAGAAGAAAAACATGTACACAAAAATATTTGGGACGGAACTTTGCGAATTGGATTTTTGATTGTTGATGGAGGAAATTGTGTTAAAAAGTTTTGCTACGATTTCGTTGATTCGACAAATGCTCTAAAGAGGTAATAATATAGGTTTTTGTATTTGCAGTTGCTTAAATAAAAGATGATTAAATTTTTGAAATAAAAACTTCTTTAGGTGCGTTGAGCCCTTTTTGGGTGAGCAATAATCATGGAACTCGCGTCATCGTCACCGAACGCTTCCCATGAGCTATATATGTATATCTTGTATATATGTGTACTTTTTGGGTGAACAAAATTCATGGAACTGGCGTCATCGTCACCAAACGCTTCCCATGAGCTATATGTATACTGTGTATATATGTGTACTTTTTGGGTGAACAAAAAGCGTGAAACTCGCGTCATCGTCACCGCACGCTTCCCATGAGCTATAAGTCACAAGTTACTTACTTTTCTCTTCTATCGACAGTCACCAAAGACTGCCCGCGTATGTTTTATGTGTGAAATAGCTAACTATAAATAACCAGAAGCATAAAGTGACATATTAGGAGATACGAAATAGCTAATACGTCAAAATCGGTCATCGGTTCCTTGAGTCGATGGTCTGACCTCAAACTACGATAAAATTAAGTCAAGACAATGAAATTATGCCCAATTTATCATCAATTTCTCAAACATCGGGCCAAATTAATTGTACCACAATTATAAAACACATACAATTTTAAATATCATTATGTAAATAACATAAGCTTTTCTGATCTGTAGGTACGATTTTAATTGGATAAACCTTTGCACGAAGATAATTGGTTCATTCAGCACGCTTAATGACTCAGTAAACGAATAACTCATGATTGCATTTATTCGAATACAATTTTGCCTATTTTAATATTATTTTATTGAATGGTTTGATATTTTATTAGAATAATAATAATAATAACAATAACGCCCAACGATCACATACATAGATCCTGGACCCCTGGACCTTGGTCCCACAACACCCAGACACATAACAAATAATTACTCTTTTTCTTTTCCGTGCGCAATTACTTGTTGCGGCAGGCCGCGGGAATCGAACCCGCCGCCTCCGGGCTATGAGCCGACCTGCTCAACTACCACACCACAGAGGCTGTCAAACGAATTTAGTCAAGAATGATCCAAAGATATAAACTGTAATTAAATCTTATTCATATTATAAATGCGAATGTTTGTTACCATTAATCTCCGTAAGGGAGTCCTTTTGTCTATTTACACACATAAGCCTTTCGTAATAAACACCACCAATCTTAATCTTCAGCTTTCTCATCTAGCTTCTCTCTAATGGCTCCTTAATGTTTACATTTGAATTGCTGAAATTCACCTAAAAATGACTATCCTTATCTAAAAACCGTTAAGTTGGTACTAAAGTAAAATTACTCTAGTTATTATAAGCAAAAGCAAAATATGAACAGAAAGCGTTTTATTGTCTTAAATAGAGCAGATATATAAGTTTAAAGCAATTTTACATTTAACAATGTATCTACACGTAAAATATTTTGTACGCATTTGCTTTATTGTTTTTTAAAGTCACACAAGGGACGTAATGTATTTTAAAACAAATCAAGAATGCAAACAAATTCAGCTCAAACTCGCTTGCCAAGAAGTTTGGAGTGAAATTCAACCACTGAAATCTGGGAAATTGTGCAAATTTTATTAATTTCCACATTCAGTAGTTTCCCAGACTATTTTAGTCGTATTTTCGACAATGGGGTGCAAAATTCAAGTTGTAACAAAAGAAAATGTTTGCTAGTTTTGTTTTATATTAATGAATGATGTGACGAGCTAGTCATTCACCTGATGTTAAGCGACACGGCCGCCCACAACAGAACAGTGCCATTCGGAACTGTAGAGTATATAGTTTCACACGACACTGCACTGCGCATATCATCCTGAGACATCAGCACAGTCTGGTAATAAGGTAGAGGAGTTATAGTAAACTTACAAAAATCGTTAATTATTACATTAATTTGGGCTTGTATCTGAATAGGTTTATCTTTCAGAACTGACAACAGATGGGAAAAGGTGGTGTAGTCCAGGCCCCCGCCAGGTGCAATCAATCCTGGTCAAAACCGTGGGGACCTGTTTGATGCAAGAATCAAGTAGCCGATCAAAGTGGTGCTCTATGGAGGAGACCAATTTTTAGCAGTGAGCATCTTCCAGCTAATGGTGTTAATATGAGAACTGTGAGTTTTAAACCATGTAACCACTTTTTTATTTCGCAGATCTTGAAAATGCTCTGTACAAGCTGCCACCACTTGCTGGTGGAGTGAGTCCGCTTTTAGCTCAAAAGGCAGTCACTTGTAGTGACTTACAATTTTTTAGGTGATCCAACTTCAGACGCAGCAAATGACCTGTTCCGAGTCACTTTAAGTGACTTTCTATGTTATAATGTATAATATAAGCCTTCATTTATTATATAAACACTTGTCTCGAATACGACGGGACTAAAATGTAATCGAATTATAAAGGTCCTTAATATCCAACCTCTTTGGTGTGGTGGTTGAGTAGATCAGTTCTTAACTCGGAGGTGGCGGATTCGATTCCCGCGGTAGGACAAATATTTGTGCACAGAAAAAAGCCCAAATACTTTTTCCGAGTCTGCGTGATATGGGACTATGGTCCTCGTAGTTCCTGGTTCCCTAGACACAGGAAATCCTAGTTAGGGTCCAGAATCTATGTATGTGATCGTTGGGCGTTATTATTATTACTATTAATCTGTTTTTTAAAAGGGTGGTTTATCTAATAAATCTAAAAAAAATAAGCAGCACAAAGATACTACCAAGAACATACGACCTAAGTACCGTTTGAAGGCCCCAAGCACTGGTTTGTTTATATTTAATTTCTCGACCAGAATGAAGTCAACATCGCTGTATTTCTGAAATTAATTGTAACCTCCGTTTGTCAGCTCGGCAATAGTATGCCAAAGGCATGGTGGTATAGATACTGGATGTTGCCAGACCAATAACGACTTTCCATTTCATAGCTTCACGTTAGCGTTAAAGAGTTTTTTTATTCTATTATTGTATTCGCTTACAGGTACTTTGCTAGGTGAGAGGACGTTTCTGCAAAGTTCGTCTAGGTAGGTTGCCAGCTATTCTGCCGATAAGCAAAAGTACGCAAGCATCACTGTGTTTTGGTCTGAAGGGCACTGTAGCAAGAGTGTAGCGAAATTACTGAGCAAATGAGATTTTATGACCTCTTATTACTAAACTGTGCAGATGTTTCAAGATGATGGAGAGAATGGGCAGCATTATTCTCCTTGCTCTTCATTATAACCTACTGTGATCACCAAGCCACAAGCCAATCGTGGTGATTGCGGCCAACCCCTCTAATATCTATGATAAATAATAAATAATAATAAAAACGCCTGACGATCACATACATAGATCCTGGACCCTAACTAGGATTCTCTGTGTCTAGGAACTACGAGGACCATGGACACAACACCCGGACTCAGAACAAGTACTTGCGTTTTATTTTTCTGTGCACTATTACTTGTCCTGCCGCGGGAATCGAACCCACCGCCTTCTCAACCCGACCTGCTCAACCACCACACCACAAAGTCTGTCAAATATATAATGATAGCGTCCAAGATGGCGTTTTATGGGGTTTTTCTTCCAGCTGTTGATGTGATTACACTTACATTGCAAAACAGTATCAGCTAAATTAACGAAGAATAAAGAAAATTTCCACTTCCAGGCAGTCTGGATTCTTGTATTTTCGAATGCGGCCGACATGAAATGCCGCCGGCGGTAAATCCGAGCGCACGTGGCGTCCGCGCCACAAACTGCTTTTTGATAGACAGCCGTGGCAAGGCCCGGACGTTAATGCCCATACCGGCCGCAACACAGAATTTTTCATTTAACGGTAATTTTGGATTAATAGCTAAAAGGGTTGTTTAACGGTTTAATGAAGGCGTTTGTAGGCTAAATCAGGTCAGGAGGCTGATCATGAATTTATTTTTTGCGAAGTACGTTTTGCTGTAAAGAAAAGGTGAAAATTGCTGCAAGGGAAAATAATTTGAGTGGTACGATGGGATTAGGTAGGTATAATTGGGCTAGCTACTTTGCTTTTTTATTCGTTTGCTATAAAAATAATAAATTACTTTTCTTAGGGTAGACGCAAAATCATAATGTAAAGATAAAACGGGTCTATTCGCGCACAAAAATTATCAAAATATAATTTTGACTAACCTCGACGTTTCGACCAAGTTACATTGGCCGTGGTCACGAGGGGACTGGAGTAGCGGGTGTCAGCATCGTGCAGAACGGGCGTCGTCTCCAACTACCCGCATTTGATGTTGTAAATTTTCACTATCAATATCCCGGCATATAATACTAACAGTATCGGCAGTTACACGCGAACACAAATCGCGACGCGAACACCTACTTATCACCGGATTCCACGCTGAGGATAACCTATAGCCATCTTCCCGATTGAAATTGCTATACTTCTTAATTTCAATGGCTTCTCGGACAACTCTTGGGTAAAATTGATTTCTGTGACCCTGAACATCTACAATCAGAATTATCTTATGTTCGGGAGGTACTTAAACATAACGGTTATACGGTGAACAATATGCGGCCCAGGCGCAGATACACGAATAAGGCGGTTTTTGATGTTTGTAGACAGCCGGTGTTTTTACCTTACGTGAAGGGGGTAACGGACAAAGTTGGAACAGCACTAAGAAAGTACTCCATCAAGACTGTATACACTCCGTTATTCAAGGTGGCACAGCAGGTGGGGCCAGTGAAAGACATCATCCCGTTTCAAACACCCGGCGTTTATAAGATTGACTGCAGCTGTGGTAGTTCCTACATTGGTCAGACAAAACGTACCATTGCGGAAAGGGTTAAGGAACATATCGCAGCTGTGAAAAACCGACAAACCAATAAATCTGCGATTGCCGAGCACTTGCTTGAGTCAGGACCAAATCACTGGATCGAACTTCATGCCCCTAAAGTTCTCGCTACTGACAAACAATTTTACCCAAGAGTTGTCCGAGAAGCCATTGAAATTAAGAAGTATAGCAATTTCAATCGGGAAGATGGCTATAGGTTATCCTCAGCGTGGAATCCGGTGATAAGTAGGTGTTCGCGTCGCGATTTGTGTTCGCGTGTAACTGCCGATACTGTTAGTATTATATGCCGGGATATTGATAGTGAAAATTTACAACATCAAATGCGGGTAGTTGGAGACGACGCCCGTTCTGCACGATGCTGACACCCGCTACTCCAGTCCCCTCGTGACCACGGCCAATGTAACTTGGTCGAAATGTCGAGGTTAGTCAAAATTATATTTTGATAATTTTTGTGCGCGAATAGACCCGTTTTATCTTTACATTATGAGTTCAAGTCGCGAAAGTTTAAAAAGTGTTATAGACGCAAAATATTGTCTTATTAAAAATATAATAGTGATAGTGACTTAAAAATTGGTTTAATTTCATGCTTTGTCTTTTGATTAATTACATATACATGATAAGTCGATATTAAAATACGATTTGGAGTACACAACAGGAAACGGAAACTTCTTAATTAATGACACAACGCATCGTGATTCGAATATAATAGAGATTCGTCTATGGGCAATAAGATTTGAATCACCTTGAAACCTTACGTTCTCGAAATCATCTCTTCAAATAATCAAAAATAATCATCTCAATCGGAATTTAAAAAGAATGACAGTTAGAAAAAAGTATAGCTGAATTATTAATGCAGTTCTTTTCTGAGGTTAGTTAAATGAAAAGAAGAAACTGACTAAAAGAGAAGCATAATATGGAAGTTTAAGAATCAGTAAAAATGCATCATCACAATAAACAAAGTTAAAGGCAATCACAGGAACTGGCAAGTTACTTATCTTTCCGTTACGCTGATATTGATTAAGATAAGCCACTTAGATCAACTATCAACGCTCGGAGCTATCAATCTTGATTCCAATCTAATCGAAGCCTAGAAACAATAAAGTCCATTTCATTATCGTCGTCATTCCGTTACGAAAATAAGCTCGGAAGCGTCGAAGCGACGGCAAATATCGCGTTTATCTCAGCCAACATAAACTGCAATTACCAGTCTCCAAACGTTTTTGGAAGGAAACGAACGCCTTCACAAGCTAAAGAAGGAAGGAAAGGCTGTGAAGAAAAAGCTAAATAGATATTTTATCACTTTTATAGCCTCTTACTTTGAGCCCCGTTTGAATTACAACGCGTCGACTTTTACGTATCTGAGCGTTAACGTTCGACGTTTCGCAGTTTCGCTTTGATTTGCCAGAGTTATTGCGACTGAAGTTTTTTGGACTTCCGTGCACTTAATGAAGGTTGCTCAAACATTTTTGGGGCTAATTCAGCTTTAGCAATGTACATGTACATCAAATTAGCGGGATAAAGGTGATGGCACATATTCTCAAGTTCTGTGATTATTGACTATGCTAATTTCCTCATGTAGTTTTCCTTCAGTAAGAGTGTGAAAATCATTTAAAGTTATACTTCAAAAACATAAAACATATAGTGTTTTGCGTTGGAAATAGCATATATGTTGAATATGGCACTAACCCCCTAGTGCATTTGTCAAACTCGTGTCAACTCACATAAAATACTGAGCACTCATTGGTTGCCTGTTGATCATCGGCTGTCTTCAACGTATGAACGTACAGTATTTGGTGTGTCAAATTGACATAAGCTAGACAAATGTACAAGAAACCGGGAGTAAGTATATGTTCATGTGCTCAAAATAAACACTACACTTCATTAGTGATTTAAATGTCACGGGAAGCTGAAATACGCTCACATTTCGCTTAACCTCAGGTGAGCATGAAAGCGAGCTAAGTGCTAATTGAATCATACATTACCGTACCTACATTTGGAAAAATGTTACGAAAAACATCTTGTTAGACTTACGTGTAAGCAGAGTTGGGATGTATCCGGTCAATATATTGCTACCGGCCTTATCGGACAATGTTGCGGAAAGTGTTGGATACAAGAGGCAAATAACCCATTCAATGTCACGCCCCACGAGAGAGATCAATATTCAATAATGGAGTGCTTCTGGATAATGATGATTTACGTACCTTTTCTCATTTTGACTTGAAAAAGTCCTTAAAATAACCTATTTGCAACTTATATAAATAAATATGTGTGGACATTTCACGCAGCGCCATCTAGCCCCAAACTAAGCAAAAGCTTGTACTGTGGGAACCAGATAACTGATAGAATACTTGTATATATTTTTTTGTAATCATATATTTAGAATGCAACATAACAACACCCAGACACAGACCAAACATCGATGTTTATCACACGAATGTTTGTCCTGGATGGAGATTGAACGCACAGTCTACAGCTCAAAAGGCAAGGTTACAATAAATAAAATCCTTTGACTTTGACTTTAATGATTATGATGATAGTTTGTAAAAGTCTACTAATGCACGTTTAAAAAAATGATGAAAGGATAAAATACGGCACAGTACTAAAATATGTATTCAGGTATTTCTACTTACTAATTTTAATTAATCTCGCATTAAATATTATTTTTTCTTTAAAAGTTTTATTGTCTGTACCGGCTAAAATAATGCTTGTAAGCGTCTATTTGTTGTATAGCTTGTCGCATGTCACCTCACCATTTGTAATGTTCAGCCGAATGGTACAATAAAGTACGTAATAGTAGCTAACCCACTGGATCAACTGCGTTTTAGTCACGCACTAGAATGTTTTTTACTTTGATTAAAGTAAAAATTAGGAAGTCGGGCTTTTAACTCGCTAGTATTTTAGATAAGCATAAGCGTTAACATTTTATATTTTTATGATGTAAAACGAATTTCTCGTACTAATTCTTTTACATATTTTTTTGTAGGTAAGTAAAATTGCCTACTTGAGTATTTGATGTAGGGGTTGGTCGAACCCGCCTCCTCCGGTTGTGAGCCGCTCGGCTGAAGACAGGACAAGTATTTATACACAGAAAAAAGCCGCAAATACTTGTTCTGAGTCTGTGTGTTGTGGGACCATGATCCTCGTAGTTCCTGGGTCCCTATATACACGGAATCCTAATAAGGGCTCGTGATCTATGTTTGTGATCGTTAGGCGTTATTATAATTTCAGAAATTAAAATTGGTTCTAGTGAAAATTTCATATTCTAAAAAATCAGAATGCCCTTTTCGATTGACATTTTGTATGGAAAGGACTACGTCTGTTACATCAGCTAGTTAATAAAACATAAATTCATATTTATTATTATTATGTTAAGGAATGAGGTGACGAGCTAACCGTTCGCCTGATGTTAAGCGACACGGCTGCCCATATGTTGCAGTTGCAGTGTCACTCGAATCTCTAAAGTATAGAGTTTAGCGTGACACTGCACTGCGCACGTCATCCTGAGACGTCAGCACAATCTAGTAATAAGATTACTAGACTGTGAGATCAGGTCATAAAGTCTCATTTGCCCAGTAATTTCACTAGCTACAGTGCCCTTCAAACCGGAACACAGCAGTGCTTGCGCATTACTGCTTGGCGGCAGCGGTGGTACCTACCTAGACGAACTTGGCAGAAAAGTCCTACCACCTTGTAATATTCATTGAGAAACCCAAAAAAAGTTAAGATTAGGAAAAGCGTATTCTCGTTATAACGTCATTAAGCTAAACGTCTAAAGGATGATAGAAAACCGGATAAAAACACTTTTCGTTTATCAAATCCTAAAGGCGAGATTACCAAAGCCACAGCAAACATCTCCACTGAGGCAGAAAATATTAATAAACACGGAAAATGAAAACGAGCCAAAAAAGACATCTGAGTGAGCGGAACACAAAGATATTAGGTCAGAGGGAAATGGTGAACCGTAACATTTGAGGACATAATTTAACCACCGAACAATGTCCCAGCGTCCGGTTTAACAGGCACAAAAGACGCAGTATATTTGTATTAGAAGTAATACAACTCACCCTTAATTTGCTCTCAACGAGTAAAAGTTTCATAAGAAACAAAAAATACGTCTAAAACAAAACCCAAGACAACATTATAATTGAAGGGGTGAGAACAAAAAGGGTTTAACTGATTTTTTCACAAAATAACTTATGGGTCTCGTTGGATTCAGCGTGAAATTATCTACAGTAATACATTCTCAAAATACCGAAATGAGGCTTAAATCTCGAGATTTTGAGTCTAAAAACGGTTTATCTGTCACAGGAATACAGTTCGCTTAGCATAAAAATATTGTTATATTTATTTTATTATAATAGGTCTTTACCTATGAAATTGCCGTATTGCAGTACAGACTTTTTCAAACAAAAAAAAATTTTGATTGGCTATGAATTCTAAATTCAAATTAATTTTGTTTTAAAAATATGACATTCTATTTACAATATAAGTCTTTTGTTTATTGATTAGCGTTGTATTTTCATTACATTTCAACATTTTTCCTCATAATGGATACTTTGAAATTTCGTGTAATTATGGAATATGAGTTCCGTCGTGGCACCAACGCGGCACAAACGACACGTAACATCAACGACGTTTACGGAGAGAACTGTACAAACGAACGTACAACCCGTTATTGGTTTGCTCGGTTCCGTTCTGGGAATTTTGACTTGAAAAATGAACCTCGTGGTCGTCCGGAAACTTTGGTCAACAATGATGAATTAAAGGCGATTGTGGAAGCTGATGAATCTCAATCTACAGCTGAGCTGGCAGCAGCTTTTGATGTTAGCATCAAAACAATATTGGTCCATTTGCGACAGATTGGCAAGATAAAAAAGCTTGATAGATGGGTGCCCCACGAACTTAACGATCGCCAGCGCAACGTACGCGTCGAGACTTGCCTTGCGCTGCTTAACAGGCACAGAAATGAAGGAATTTTGAATCGAATTGTTACGTGCGACGAAAAATGGATTCTTTTTGACAATGGAAAGCGCTCAGCAAGTTGGTTAGATCCTGGTTCGGTACCAAAGCAATGTGCAAAACGAAAAATGACCCCTAGAAAGGTGATGGTCACAGTTTGGTGGTCTAGTGCTGGTGTGATTCATCATAGCTTTTTACAAAACGGCGAGAGCATTACTGCAGATGTGTACATTGAAGAACTGACCACAATGATGGCGAAACTCGCACGTCTGCAACCAGCTTTGGTCAATCGGTCGTCTCCACTGCTACTTCACGACAACGCGCGACCCCATACTGCACAACAGACCGTCTCTAAGCTGCATGAGTTGGGTTTGGAAGCTCTCTCTCATCCGCCATACTCACCAGATCTTGCGCCTACCGACTATTACTTTTTCCAAAATTTGGACAACTTTTTAGCGGGAAAAAAATTCAATTCCCGAGAGGCAGTACAAAACGCCTTTGAAGAGTTTGTTGTCTCCCGTCCTGCTGATTTTTTCAAGAAGGGCATCCATAAACTGCCACAGCGTTGGCAAAGATGCATTTATTGCAGGGGTAATTACTTTGAATAAAAGAAATAAATAAGTTCGAAAAAAAATACTTTAACTTTTTTCAAACAAAACGGCAATTTCATAGGTAAAGACCTAATATTATATTTTTACTGTAATTGTATGAATGAGTGCTATATTTAGTATTTTAAAATAGAATTAAAACATTTTCAAGCAACTGAAACTTACATAAACCTTTTCTATTACCTTATAAGCACTCTACATTAAAATGACGCCGTTGAAGTTTAAAGTCAATTTTCTCGAAACTGTCAATGTCATTTAATTGGAAACCCTAGAAATAAAACGATTGGTTAAAAAAAATTGACGCCATTTAATTTCAAAATTTACCCCGTATCAAAATTTCTATTTTTATTTCGTAACATATTTATTTATATAAAATATACAAATTCAATCACTGTTTTCCACTGCGTCCGTTGTAACAGCCACCAAAGCTTTTTTTATACAATGTTTCCTTCCGTCCCTAGTACTCTCTAACTGTAATTGCCATTTGTGGTGCTATGAATAAAACATCTGCTTACTTAGATTCGCCGCATTCGATTCTGGTTAACATATTTCTTGTTTAATGGAGATAGACCGTGGAATAAAGTATCGGTCCAAGAACTAGCTTTTAATATTCTTCACGTGAGACTTAAGAATAATAATAATAATAACGCCCAACGATCACATACGTAGATCCCGGACCCTAACTAGGATTCCGTGTCTAGGAACCCAGCAGCTACGAGGACCTTGATCCCACAACACCCAGATGCAGAACAAGTGCGCTTTTTTTTCTATGCACAAATACTTGTCCTGCCGCGGGAATTGAACCCGCTGCCTCCGGATTATGAGCTGATTTGCCCAACCACCACACCACAGAGGCTGTCAAGAATATTTAAACATAGTCGTGTTTGATGAATTAGATGATTCGAAATGATTAGATCCGCAGGAGAACTAAGGTACATAGTATAGCTCTTAGAATTAGCAAGTTTAAATGGCAAAGGGCAAGCTGCATTGATCGCAGAATCGACAACCGATTTGGAAGAAAATCTTTCGAGTAGCAACTATAAAGCGGAAGACGTAACTTAGGCCGGCCCTCCACTAGACCGACAATCGCTACGAGATCCGATATGGATGCAAGTGGCAAGCCGCCACTCAGAGCAGCGCTCTATGGTCTATGATTAGCAGTGGGTATCTTTAGGCATTTGATGATAGTCGTGTCGTACTCGGTTTCATGGGTATTTAGTGCAGTTCCGATATGTTTCCCGTATTATATGACTTCTATAACAAATATGGTAAAGTTGAAGCAATTTTATAAGCTGGAATCAAAGCAGCTATTCTGTGAAAGAATATGACTATTAGTATAGTTCTGTGAACAGTAGAATTGCCCAGTACAAACTATTTTCGTTTATCTGTACATATAAAATTCAAAGTCCTGACAGACTGACTGACTTATACTTCAACGCACAGCCTAAACCGCTGATTTGAGAAACTTGAAATTTGGAGGGAATTTTGTTCTTTGTAGTGTAGTTTGCAACAGTTGCCTGCAAACCTTATATTATCATAATAATAACTGCTTAACCTATTTTGATCATATTTGAAATGCTTGTTTAAAATTTTGTACAAAATATTTCTGCTAAATATTAGCAAAATCGCAATTAGTTAAGCATAAAACTTACCACTGTTTTTGGTGAAATTATATCTCCAATCGAAAATCGCTGAAAAAACAGAGTTCTATGAAATTGTAGAACACACCAAGTTTCGTCAAGATTATTTGAGTAATAAAACTTGTAGGCGATTATTTACTATACACGTTTATGTATGTAGGTAAGTAACCTAAATATATGACAAAGGACAACGACACTTCGAAGATTGGGCTTGGCTAAGCTTAGACTTGGACAAAGGCCAATCTGTTTACTTTTCACTTATGCAGCGGCGAAGACAAATCAACGGTCTGGATTCGCTGAAATGATTTAGGATCTGCTTCGATCTCAATTTATCTTTGCCAGTTCTACCAACCAGTTATATCTATAACTTAGTAGAAAACACAGAAAAAAAGCGTAGATACTTGTTCTGAGTTTGGGTTTTATGGGACCATGGTCCTTATAGTTCTGGGTCCCTAGGTACAGGGAATCCTAGTTAGGGTCCAGGATCTATATATGTGTTAAAAAAAAAGTTATCCATGCATACCTAGCTTTTGCCAGTTAATAAATCTAACCTATTAAATGCAAAAGTTAGTATGTATGTAGGTTTTAACAAATATCCGCCTCCGCCTCACTCCACGGTGAAATGGCTGAATGGGTTTTTTATATACAGATGATTTGACTTTAACTCAGAGGGTCATATTACAGAACGAGCCTCAAGTGTCGTTTGATATCAGACCACTTGATGATTACTGAGAATAATAATCTATGCTCAGCTATCGTTTTTGTTACAGTACTCTACTTACCTAAGTCTAGATTTGAATCAAGCCACAAGGGGTGTTCTATAATAAAATCTCAATTCAAATCTTGTTTTAAGTCAAGACTCACGACTGAGTGTCGTCCTGTAATACGAGCCTCAGTGTCTTCTCCGAATCAGAAAGTACTCACATATGTAGATAAAAGTAAGTATCCAGTGTCACAGAATAAACAATAATACACCTCGTGTCCTGATTGAGTGACGTAATCAAACAAGTCCCACTATAAACTAGAGGCTTGACATTGGTGCGTGAGGACCCACTCCCTAGAGCCTATACTTTTGAAAGACAGTAAGGAAACTTATCTGAAATAATTTCAGTTTTACTAATGCACACTACTGTCGAAGCTACACTGTATCTGAAATACTTTGGCGTAAATTTAAACAATTTCATCGCAGAGATTATACAATAGCGATTTTTTTTTAATTTTACTGAATTCTGAATATAAAGTGGGCTTAGTTTACAGAGCTATTGCTGTGGCCATATTGGTATAGATAGCTTTACCGTACAATAATAAAAGTGGGAGATTTTCATCTAGAAATGTTACGATTGTTCTCGATCAGTTTGAAAGCTGGAGCTAAATGGAATGGCTTAACACTCTTTCAGACCATGACTTTAAGAACCGAAATTGTTCCTTCCAATTTTTCACCGTTTAAATTCCCAAATCCCAGACGTTTTCATAAGTACAAAGATTATAACAATAATAGTCACATTAGGCATTTGACTGGACGTGCGGTCTACCGCCAACGGTGGTATAGGTACATGCCTGTCTAGGTACACTCTTCGATGATGTATATTAATTTTGTATCTTAGAGGTGTCCATGATAATTGAAGGGGTGAGAATAAAAAGGATTTAACTGATTTTTTTTACAAAATGACTTATGGGTATCGTTGGATTCAGCGTGAAATTATCTTCAATAATACATTCTCAAAATACCGAAATGAGGCTTAAATCTCGAGATTTTGAGTCTAAAAATGGTTTATCTGTCACAGGAATACAGTTTGCTTAGCATAAAAACATTACTATATTTATTTTATTATATTATATGTTTACTGTAATTGTATGAATTAGTACTATATTTAGTAATTTTAAATAGAATTAAAACATTTTCAAGCAACTGAAACTTACATAAACCTTTTCTATTACCTTATAAGCACTCTACATTAAAATGACGCCGTTGACGTTTAAAGTCAATTTTCCCGAAACTGTCAATTTGTCAGTTAAATCCTTTTTATTCTCAACCCTTCAATTGTGGCTAATTAAGTTACTGTCTATACGTACAGTCCCCACGGTGGTATAGTATGTCAATTGACAAATGGTCGTCGCGTTGCCTAACAAACAACCGCGATTCACGTAATAGAATTAACTGTTCTGATTAATCGACCCGTATTTCGTTTGTGGTAAGTGTAATGGGCCGATACAATCATTGTACTTTGAGCAAGAGGGTTTGGTTTCATTTGAGAAAGTATTTTTCAGGAGGAAAAATCTTAAGTTATTTATCCAAAATTTGTGACAATTTAAGTAAAAATGAATTAACAGCACCTATTAAAACAGAACCCTATTTATTAAGTAATTGAAGTGGAAACTTCTTTAGGCGCGTTGAGCACTTTTTGTAGGTACTCAAGTTCTATTATTACTTACACGACAAAAATATAGCTGTAAAACATTTGAAATATAAAACGGTATTACTGTTCACGTTGGATTTACTACTCGCTTCAAATAATACTGCACCGCAGGGAAACTTATTCAATTTGACTGCGGAGACGTGGAGACAACTGTTCTTGGGTTTGAAAGGCATTGTGCCCACGCCCGTTCGTTTTTCATTTTATCTGCTCCTGAACAATACTTTCATTCAATCCGGTTAGACATTAGACATGCAAGGCACGCGGTGTCGCGACTGCGGGGCTACAGGATTCGGTTAGTTGGCGCGAGCTTGGTGGGGAGATGAGCGGGAAGCGGGATTGCGTAGCTTGAATATAGATAGATAGATGAAACTCTTTATTGAAACACCACATTAATGAAACAATTGACAATCAACAACTTATAACCAAGTTTCACAATCGGATTATCGCTTAAAGCGATCTCTTTACTTTACAACCGTAAAATATAAGGAAACGAACAACAAAATATAAGGACGGTGGTTTACAGTTCCAGGAAAAGCTATATAACTACATGAGATACACTTAAGAGAAGTTGGCAACTATACACATAAAATAAACTAAATAAAAATTGATTTACATAAGAGACATTACAAAAGTGATTCGGTCGATATCGGAACTAAATTAAATTAAATTTTTCCTTCATTCATTATTAAACATCAGCTATACTTGGTAACGTATTGAACTAAACCCTCTTTGGATTATACGAAACGGCACTTCCTGAAGCAGTCCTTATCATTGGCTAAAGCTGATAATCCGCTCTTTAACTCCGTGTGAGCATCACCCGGTTCTATTGGCGCGGGTACATGTGCAAATGAACCCACAAACGTATGTTTGTCTTCATACTTTGTCGCTTGAAACTCATACATTATTGATGCCCGAATGTTCTACTAAAGCTCCACAGTCTATGAGTTTGATTGTTTCAGATCTTGAACTTTCTAGAATTGTGATCGAAGTTACATACGAATGCTACGTATTGATCAATTATCTTTTTTCTTTCTGCCCGTGGTCACAAGCGTAGTCTACAGTTTATTGTGGAAAAATATCTTTTGTCCTTTTCTTTCAAACTATTTACATACTAAATTTCATGAGATCGGTTTAGCCGTGAAAACGTAACAAACAAACAGAGATAGGCAGATACAGGCCGAGTTTATAAATATTTTTTTTCTTTTTCTTTCAAACTTATAAATATGTGTATTGATAAATGAATTGATAGTACGGATAGACGCAGAATTGCGCTTTTACTATAGACTATTTGTTGCCAGCGATTTCACAGGCATTTTAAAAGGACTAAGGACTTAAAATTTAAAAGGATAAAATTAAAGAATTTAATTAGACTAAGGATTAAACTTTATGCTCTAATCAACTCATACAACTCATCTGTAGTACCTACCAGTTGTACATTAGTTCTCAACTGCACAAATAAAGTTTTAATTTAAAAAGTCTCTAAATTGCGTCTTTTCTTTGTAAAATTCCTCACTAACTAAATCCATCCCAATATCCTTGAGTAATAGCATCAAAGGCTTGTTAGTGTAAATACTATCAAAGTTCATCACAAGAGCTCACCGTTGAACTATCACAAAATTCAACAGCTAAATAGAGAAATGAAGCCAGTTTCACCTGTGACCTGGAGAGTCGCTAATTGCAAATACTGCGCCCCGAGGGCAGTGAAGGTGAAAGCGCATTTCTATAGTATTTCTATTTATTATGTTAGCCACGAGAAATTGAGAATTCTTGCAGGTTTAATTTTTTTAGAGTAGCATTTAAGTATGCTATAATTAGGAAAAAAATCGAGTAAAGATTAGATATTTGTTTTTGTATGCTACAAACATTTTCTAAATTTTATTTCTAGTTTCGGCATTATTACTAAGAAAGGAAAGAGTTTTTGTAAGTGAAGCAACGATTTTTTTAGATTTAAGATTTATTCCTGATGGATGTAAGCGACTGTGTTGCCGAAGATTGAGCACGTAAGTAAATCTATCCTATTGACTCTGGCTTCGAAGATACTCAAGGAACAAGAAGAAGCACTTTTCTACTTTGTGATTTCAGGTAGAATATCTGCAGAAATCTCTAAGCTTAGACAAATAATAGAGGAGTCTAATTATACCGATGAAAGATGAGAATATCCTTAGAAATGAAACATACTGTGCAGCTTTCAAGCCGTTTGAGCTACTCTTTTATTTAACCTGAACAATGCAGTTAATAAATCTTTACAATATCAGATATCAAGATTGAAAAATTTATATTTATTGATATGGCTATGGCTTATTGTAGTAGACCAAAGAGACAATACAAAGGCAATCAATTTGTGCATTTCTTTTACAATTTCACCGGTGCGTCGTCAGGGTGTATGGCTACGTCAAAACACGGTGATATATAAACGAGTCTCATGGCTTGCTGCCAGACCTGTCTGTTACGAGACATAGGGCTACGAAGACTAGAAAATATAGAACCTACCTGTAATTAAAAATTTGGACTCTGAGACCACCTAGCTTAGTCATGACGTGAGCTAGACTTATTTTATGGCAATCTTAAAAATACGTATTATTTTTTTATGTTAATGTATGATGTGACGAGCTGGTCGTTCACGTGATGTTAAGCGACACGGCCACCCATAACAAAACAGTGTCACTCGGAACTCTAAAATATAAAGTTTCGCACAACAATACACTGCGCACATCATGGTGAGACATCAGGACAGTCTGGTAATATTACTCGACTATGAGATCAGGTCATAAAATCTCAATTACCCAGTAATTTCACTAGCTCCAACGCTCTTAAAACTGGAACACAGTAGTACTTGCGCATTCTGCCGCCAAGCTACTACTTGTGAATAAATGGCACAGCGGTGGTACCTATCTAGACGAACTTTGCAGTCCGTTAAAGTCCAAGCACCTAGTAAATTGTGGTATATTTGAGATTAATATTAGTGACAAAGATAACTAACTACCTTTTTTAAGTCACAGATTCGTCTGTGACACAGGATTATGTTAACATGTTCATCGATTAACCATAACTTTTCCACAGAAATAAATAACCTAAGGATAAAATTTTATTATTCAAGATCACAAGAGAATTTAAATGGCGAAAGAAAATAAGCCATGATCTCGCAACTCCAGCAAATTGTTCACCATTTTCCTCATCCGTATATCCGTCTCCTATAGATCCGAGCATAAATCCGCTTGGGAAACGCGAGTACTCCGCCCAATCGATGTGTATAGTTTTGGCGCAGATTCTAGCCTTGTAACTCATATCGGAATGGTGCTTTTGCCATGGCATGTTCGGCACAAACATATTGGTGATAATTTCTAATAAACAAGCTCTGGACTAACCTCCGTACAATAGGGAGCGTGATGAAGTTCGCTAAATATGGCTTTAGGTCTTGTTGGACATTCACTTTAATCATCTACGTATTACAGTCGATTTTGCTATGTGTTGCTGCGTCAGAGTTTTCGTCCTCTCATATTTCTTGATCCTTTTTTGTGTTGAAAATTTCATCAAATTTGTTTTGAGGTGTACGGGTATATCACTAATATATGGACGCAAGGGTACCAGCTAGTAACCGTTAGTTCTGGTATAAACCAGTATAAACTCGTTACTCAGACGTCTTTCTGTAGTTTGCAATTCAGTACAATATACCCACGTATCTTTCAGCTGATGATAATTATATGATGATATAAAAATACTTAAACCAAAAAATATACAGTTTAAAATGAAAGCTGTAAAATACCAATTGAACCTGTCGCGTACTCGCTCGACTGTAATATCACGTTTAATATCTGATTCTAGGGCCGGAAGTGTCCCGGGTCGTTTCTGTTTACGTCCTGCTTTCCGGTTGCAGCCGTTCCCGGTCATCCGGTTACCATTACCTTGCACTGGGTTGGCGGACTGGCGGTAGATGACTGTTTTTACCGTCAAAATAGGAGTTCCGGAGGAATAGATATTGTTTTAAATCTGAATATGTATAAGCGTATGGTGAATGTAATATGTTAGGGTAACTCCCAAACGAATCCTATCTAATCTTTATGGCAACTGATCCCTCAAAACTCAAACCCAAGTCTTACCCCGCTGCTGGCAAGACCGTAGATGGTCTAAGGTATGAAGGTTTTCATAGTATTATAGTGTTATTGAGTTATTACATTTATGAAAATATTATAAAAAACTTAGGATTTAAGCACATGGCGTATTTTTTACGCGCCGACGATGCAAATGACGCTTGTAAAAGCGCAAGAACGGCGGCGCCGCGAGAGTTTGTAAAACGTGCGTCGCCAGCGCGTTAAAAATACGCCGTATGCAGTGTGCATAGGCCCTTACCTTGACATATGTAAATAAATGAGTGAATAATAATAATTGTATGTAAGCCAAACTGATTTTCCTTTCTCTGACGTTTCTTCATTGACCATTCATCTTCAAATTTCTCAGAGTGAAGAAAAAATATTGAAATAAGTGTTTTCTCAGTCTTTCAAATGACTGATGCAATTAAGATCGTAAAACTAAAACTACCTGACGTTTTGATTTAAAGGTTTCCGATAGCAAACACTATTTCCACAAAATAAACTCAAAAATGTGATATCATCTCTGAGAGTATGGAGGTAATCGTTTGCGAGCTATCTATAAACGAACCGATTTAAGTTTGTCCCCACAGTGACTTGCGGGGTGGGTAACTTTAAATTGCTACCAAGGAATTTTACTTTGAAGGACTCGGTGTCACAGTGTGTATCTTCACAATGTTTATGTTGGGTAAATATTTGAGTGTTTGTTTTACTTGTACCAAGACTTGTGACAAGATATCTACGGAATATTTTTTGAATAAAAGTCATATATTTTTGTTAGATTTCAGCAGTTGATGCTCGCACTCGTGAGTGGTATTGGAATCTGGGTGCATCGGTTTGCAAGTCACATTGGGCTATCTACTGATCTACAAGCTTGAAAGTAATCGTTACAGTCATGTTATTGTTGCTGGAGTATTGGCAATTTTCAGAAAACTATTCGAACTGGTGATGGTATTATATAATACCTACTTATATAATAAAAATAATACTTATTTTCACGTTTCAAGGAAATCCTTTACAATGATATAATAACTAATACTAAACACTACCCACTACTACAAAAAAATTGGACTATATACTGGCCACGATGACCTATAGACAGTCCAAATGGTCCAGCTCAATACCCACACTACTTTTCTCGTTGATTTTATTTCCAATAAATGTTTTTATAGGCACGAGACCAGGCGGGTTGCAGTATGCCAGATATTGAAAAGAATTTTTTTTAATGAGTTTCGTTCCCGTGGCTTATATAGGCTAGTTAACACAGTTGAATTCTTGGAAATCTACATAATTCCAAACGTACAGCTAAAACGACCCAAATATAGTAATCTCGGTGGTGAGTCACATTTGAGCCGTTTGGTGTTGAGACCTTAGGTCCGTCGGCACCGGGAGCTCATCGCGTTTTCCAAAGATTATCAGAGCGCCTGGTCGATGCGATGCGTAATCAAAATACTTTTCGCACAATGAATCAAAAGCATTGCAATTCGATCGGGCAATGCTACCTGCATATTAGGTACGCTACTTACTTGTAGTGGGCGGGACCATTTGGACTGTCCACGGGTCATCGCGGTTAGTACCTATACAGTCCAAATGTTTTATGTAGTAGGTAGTATAGCTAGTAGCATTCAGTAGTAGTTGTTATTATTGTAGTAGTTAGTTTAAAGAAGTAAAGCACTTTGCTCGTGTAGATGATGCGATGAGGATGCGGTTACGAAAAAGCGGAAAGTAAAGGGCAATGAAAGAAAAAAATAAATTAATATTACGAGGCAACCGTACTTCAGTCCAAGATATTGCGAACTGTTGTTGACTTAAAGGTAACGTACGGAGACCAAGCTTTATTTAAAAGAATATACACAGTGGAATTGAATTCGCTCTTTTCCTTAAATGTATGTACTTAGACCATGCTATAGAATATTCGTACAAGGACCAATTATAAAAAAAAAGATTCTAGTATTTAGTGCCTCCTAAAATAGCTACATGACAGCCGAAATGTCTATTTAACGCTACACACAACGCGGGCACTGGCTGAGTGCTTTGTAAATGTTTCGTACGCAATAAAACACCTGCTTTGTTCAATTTCGCTTTTCTTTGGAATGTAATTTGCAGTCATTTGATAATACCTAGATTTACGTTTTATTTCATAAGTACTTTTTTATTTAGTTATATGGGAGCGTTCAATAGCATGGACTGAATACATACATTAAATAAAAAGAACGAATTAAATTCCACCTTGTATAATAAGGTCGCACTCTTCTCGAAGGTTTATAGTGAACAGCCCGCTTAAATAAAGTTAGTAGAAGTTAAATGTGAGAAAGAACCTAATAAACCAACTCCGTCTAAAAATTACAAACACACATTCCTCCAAGTTCCATTCGAAAACATAAATCATAACGAACCTATTTACGTAGCAGATTGCTCGAGATCACATTTCCTTGGAGTGGATGAAGAAATTCAATCTCGGTCGTACAATGTACGCGGCGGTGGCTGAAGGCTGCACAATGGCGTTGCGCACACATTCTTCTTGAGACGTATTCCGCAGTTTTTATTCCTTGAAGTTTGGTTTACAGTGTAGTACGAGGTACGAGCTTGAAGTGTGAATTGTGGTGAATTCAATTTTATGAGAACTTGAATAAATCGAGTAAGATCGTGAAAATTGTAAAATGTTTAAATTGATTATATGTTTCATTAAATGCAAATTGACTTGTTGACGCAATTTCTTTTTTAATAAAAGGTCTCTAATTGTGTTTGTAGAAAGAAAATACACGTTTGTGATATTTAGATGCATAATTACAATAATTTATTTAATTAAAATGTAAAACCACGACGCTATCTGCGACTAAACATAAATTTATTATTTAAATTTGTATAAATTATGTTATATATATATACATATATATATATATATATATATATATATACATGTACAAATATAGTACTTATACACATTATTATTACTACAATAACAATAATCCTTGGTATGGCTCATAACCCAGAGGTGGCGGGTTTGATTCCCGCGACAGGATAAGTAAGTGCACAAAAAAAAAGCGCAAATACTTGTTCTGTGTCTGAGTGTTGTGGGTTCACAACACTCAGACCGGACTGGGTACCCAGAGGTCCTCGTAGTTCCTGGGTCCCTAGACACAGAGAATCCTAGTTAGGGTCCAGGATCTATTTATGTGATCGTTGGGCGCTATTATTATTATTAATTAAAAACTGTCCACATTTCTAACAACTTCATTGAATTTAACGTATTTCAATAATTTAATTGACAACAATGCAAATGCAAGGATAATGCAATAAAGAAATTAATGCAATAAAACGATTTAATGCAAGAATAAAAACTTTACAGGGCTCCATTCAAAATTGATTAAACAAAATATCTTACGTGAACCCGTACGATGTACATGCAAGAAGCATAAAGCAGCGTTATTGCATAGAATCCCTTACTACGGGTTAGATGGCTTAGGAGCTCGAATACCAAAAGAAACGACGACGTGACTCGGCGAGCCAGTCCCAATCAATCAGAATGTTAAGCACGACTTTGACTTTTGACTGGTAATAATTAAAGAGTTTCAGCTGGTTCTGTTTAAACTCTGTTGAATGACATGAATAAATTGAATTCAAATAATATCTATGACAAATACAAAAAAAAAGGGTGTGCTTGTGACCACACGACTGAAGTAATTTTTTAGTTTAGCTACATCTATCGTCCGGTCTAACCTTTTTTGTTTGGTTTTTTTAATGTTAATATCGCGTTATTGTGATATGGTATGGTAATTATTGGTAAGACAACTGGCGTTACAATAAAATAATGTCACGAAAACTCGCGGTAAGGTGCTGTTTGTTTTAATGCGACGCCGGCGCTATGTTATCGTTCTACAGAGGTATAATTGAATTCTGTCCGCTCGTCTCGCCAGATGTCATCGTCTCTACAACACGCGCTGGTGCACCTTGCTATGAAATATTTGATAGGCGCACGATATGAAAAATGTCCATGTGAAATTGCTGTTTTGAATTGGAAAAATTGGGACATTGGAAAGATATGTAACCTTATTTTCGTAAAATATGTGGAAAAATCGATCACATTTTTCAATGTTATTGAGAAAAACCACAGATTAAGGGAAAAAATTGTTCATAAACAGTAAAAAAAATGTCATAATGGAGTTTTATGTTTCATACTTTTTCCTTTTTGTCTAATTACCTACCTCATATTAAGTTTTATACATTATTATATTTTATATGTGTAGAAATAAAAAAGGTGAAGTCAAAACATTGTAGAATACTCTTTGCTGTCGACACCGTAAAATTTTGTAAAACATACCAGCTAAGTAAATCGAGAAATACTTATCCCAGATTTTATCGTTCCCGACTCACGTCGATATTGTACGCGCAGAATATTATGATTTGGTTTAGAGCGGTGCACGCCAAAGAAACCGCTCATGCATGAACGAAATATCCTTGTACTGTGAAGTGCTTTTGCTAAACCTACCTACTATCCAAATTTACCTCTCAAGATATTCACCGTGTATTTGAGCGAAACGTTTTACAAGCCGTAAGAAATAACTTTAAGACAAAAGATAAAGAAGAATATTATAAAAATTTGAGGACCATTATACAAGAATCAACATTAATTGATGCATGATGCAATGTTTTGGATGATCCAGTTCATAATTCAAAAATCCTTTTCTTCAAAGGTCAAATCTCTCTAGACTGATTGGTCTGTGAATTATCTCTCGAAAATGCGAAACCATTTAACACGAAATAAAAAATACGTGTCTGTTTTTTTTCAACTATCTTTTAACAAAATCACTATAAACTATATATTTTTTCAACTATCTTTTAACAAAATCACTAAAAACTAGTGATGAAAAATTTGGAATTTCTATTATTGCATAAAAGTTTATGCTTGCAAGTTCTATTGCTTGCAGAAGTAGGTACTATAAAGAATGGAGCAGGGACAAGATTTTTGGTTGTATTGTTATATAACATTAATACTTATATCACCAAAAAATAACAATAAAAAACTGTAAAACAATAAACACTTGATATTTTAAATAAGGTCCAAAATGCAACGCTCCGTTATTTATGCGATGGTGAGTACATCACAACTATCACAAGCGTGCATGAACGGTGAACTCCACTCAGCGCGTGCGCAGCTTGGTTTTTGTCATAGATGAAGGATCATTAGACTATTCAGGATTTAAGTATTTCGCGTGTCCGTGGCATGACTTTGATAAAGCGTTTGGAACACAAATTTGATTATATATTTTAAGCAGGAATCCAGTAGCACATTAACTCTGTTATTTTTCATCGAAAACTTTGCGGAATTATAATTATAATAAAAAATAGTAATAATAACGCTCAAAGATCACATACATAGATCCTGGACCCTAACTAGGATTCCCTGTGTCTAGGGACTCAGGAACTACAAGGACCATGGCCCCACAACACTTGCGCTTTTATTCTGTGCAAAAATACTTGTAGCCGCCGGAATCGAACCTGCCGCCTCCGGGCTATGAGCCGTACTGCTCAATCACACTATAGAGGCTGTCAAATTATCAGTATTTCATTCTTTTCTTTATTTCTACCTTTGTTATTTTAGATCTCAGGAGAGTCAATAAATGTGAGAGTACCCACAAACTTGTATAAAACTATTGCCTATGGCGTGACTTCTGGACATAATAACAGAAACGCTTTATTAAACCAGTGAAAATTAATCATTAATAATTTCTGATAACATTTCAAGTCACTCAAGTATTTTATAATTTACAGTCAAAGAATATAGTCTTACGTGGTTATTAATTATTCCTTTTATTTTTAATTTTATTACAGCTCATTTGTAGGCTCATCTGTAGACCCATCTATAAGCTCATCTATCTACTCTTTGCAACTGCTCTGATTTATCTACCTCGTTTAGTGTTTGCTCTCCCATCGTATAAATATATCACCGTTTCCACTTTTGATCTACCGCGTTAAAATATGTCTCCGTCTATTTGTTTATTAATATTCCTCGAATAATTTGTGGCATTTTTTACTAACAGCATTATTAATAACTTTTACGATCTTCATTTTTTATGTCCGTCTCTTTACATTTTTATTTGTGACTTTGACTTATATTTAGAATACGTTTACTTAATACTAATACTCTGTATTAAAGTTTAACAGCTTTTAAGTTCGAACTTATCTGTGATATACTCTAATATAATGCACGAACATCATAGAGATAAGTTCGAACTTAGGAGCTGTCAAACTTTAGTACAAACGGGCATTTTAATCTTTTCCTTTGACATACTTACACGCGTGTTTAAATTATTTAAAATAAATGCGGTTATAAATTATTATTCAAATTATAGGTTTTGTAAATAATTCAGACCTAATAATAAATTGGACTGGATTCCATATATTCCGGGAAAACCGTGGATTAGTGGTAGATAGCTATATCATAATGAATCTTTTCAAATCTACATAAAATCTACATAGGGCCCGTTACAGTCGGACTAAGCTAAAGTTATTTTCAAAATTTTCATTTAACAACGTCATTCACCCGCAATGAAAGTGATTACTTTTTTTTTTTTATGCTACTGAATGATGTGACGAGCTAGTCGTTCACCTGATGTTAAGCGCCACGGCCGCCCATTACAGAACAGTGTCATTCGGAACCCCAAAACAGAGTTACGAGTGACACTGCACTGCGCACATCATCCTGAGACATCAGCACAGCCTGGTAATAAGATTACTAGACTGTGAGATCAGATTATAAAGTCTCAATTGCCCAGTAATTTCACTAGCTACAGTGCCCTTCAAACCGGAACACAGTAGTGCTTGCACACTACTGCTTGGCGGCAGAATAACTGGCAAAGCGGTGGTACCTACCTAGACGAACTTTGCAACAAAGTACTACCACCTAGTAAAAAATTAAAAATTACTGTTAGCGTTTTAAACAGTTTTGATTTACAGTTTAAATACCTACCTAAAAATGATGTAAGCTCCACTGAATTATCCCTCTTTTAGCCCAGCGCAAGCGATGGGCCAAAATTATTGCTTTATGACATTTTTACCATTCCAGTCACACTTCGATGTTGAGGGCGAATGCTTCAAATTTTTCGTTTACAAATTTTCAAATAGAAATAGAATAGACAACTTAATAGACGACTTCGTCACTTACCATCAGGTGAGTTGTTGTCAAAACCATGCCCATTTTGCCATAAAAAAGTAGACGTAATCGTTTTGTGCGAAGGCTACTGAAACATACCCAATATAGCGTGTTTTTAGTGTCCAAAATGTAGAGTGTTTCTTATTCAGGTGTAGCGTGATTCTACACTTAATTTGTTCAAACCTTATACACTCAGTATCGATCTCATGATAACATTTCATTATCCCTCCTTAACCCTACTAATATAAAACAAAACGAGTGTGCTTTAGACCACACGACTGAAGTAAAACTATTTTAGCTCCATCTATCGGCCGGCATAACTTTGTTTTTGCTTTACTGTTAATGTCATCATCTTGACAATTGTAAATTTTCATTTTACCGGACGTACCAACATAATAATACAAATTTTTAACTTTGTTATGTTGACAATGGCGATCTACGTGAACCAATTTCAACTTCCGTTCGACTTCGCCTTCACCAGCTTACTCCCCAAGTCAAGCGTATGTAAAGAAGTTTTACTTCAAAAGTTAAACCTGTTTATTTCTTTGCGTGAGAGAACTACATTTCATGGGATACCAGTAGGTGTCCTAAGTTAATCTCGTTAGTACAAAGCTAAACTTCGTCCACGGTGATTCTGGTATGTGTGAAATTTCTTCTAAATTGGTTTATTTTAGTGGGAACGCCAGACAAACAAACATTTATACAAACGAAAAGACCACGTTTCACTTTTACATATTAAAGGAAAGTAGGCATAAAGGTAGAGATTCTAATTCTGTAAATAATACAACTAAAACTGTACTATAATGTGACGATATTTTAACCCAGTTATAATTTAAACTGGTATTACAGTATGTCAACGGGTTCGCCTTAATCCCGTTTATGGATCCATCGTTGAGAGTTTGATGAATAGAGAATGGTCGAATAAATCAGCGTGTACAAATGCAGTTTATAAGACATCGACGGTTATTGTTGTAAAAGAACAAAAATTGAAGAGGTGAAAAAATTTAATTTAATTTTTTAAATAAAATATTGCAGAAAAAATCAGTAGATTAAATAGTGCGTTGTCAGTAGTCAGAGAAGGTAGAACAAAGCAAGCATGTAGTAGTAGAACTTGTAGCACAGTGCTGAGTCTATCATCATCATCATCATCATCAGCCTACAATAGTCCACTGCTGGACATAGGCCTCTTCCAAAGCACGCCACTGAGTCCGTTCTATGCTGAGTCAATGTTGCCAACTAATTTTAATTATCTAAAGGATAGTTATCATTTGAATAAGCAATCAATAATATTTGTCTTTATTCTTAAGACTAGAAGGTAGACGATATGTCAGTTTGTGTTACATACTTTATTAGTGTGTAACAAAAACTGGCCCGATAGCTCAGTTGGTAGTGCCCTGCCTTCTAAACTGCGGGTTGTGGGTTCGATTCCCACCCAGGACAAACATTTGTGTGATGAATATAGGTGTTTGTTCTGTGTCTGGGTGTTATATTGTATTCTATGTATGTATTTACAGTATCTAAGTATTGTATCAGTTATCTGGTTCCCATAACACAAGCTTTGCTTAGTTTGGGGCTAGATGGCGTTGTGTGAGATGTCCACAGATAAAAAAAAACTATTAGTATTATATATTTTATGGTTTTATCTAATACGAAACAATACGTATTGGTATCGTTTATTTTGAGATTGAGTTCAAAAAAACCGAACGTATCGAACAAAAAAGAACACTTTTCTATTTGTATTAAACAAAAATCACATATTATCAAAACATAATTTTGACTTACCTCGAAGTAAACTTCAAGTTATATTCGCCGTGTTCATGAAGGGGCTCAATTATTCATGTTTTGATATTTTTTTTTGTGCGAATACTCCCGTTTTATCGTTACAATTGTGTCAATTCTGTGACGCATTCTCTAAAACTAAAGTAAACTTAAAGTATGGCGGTACTCTTCTGATAAAAGGGAAATGAAAAAGATGGAAATATGTTAACTTCGTTTAGCTGTAGAGTATGCGATACAGAATTGACACTAATATGAGTTTAAGTTGCAAAAGTTTAAAAGTATTAGTATAAAATATAAGTCCAATACAAAGCACAAATAGGTGGTCAATAATGCTGGTAGCACATCTGCTCAGACTTTTTACTTATAACCGTTACCTTAAATAATGTATGTGATACTGTTCATTGATCCTTTAAAATAAACAAAAAAAAAATTCAAATACCACGGCCATTCTATAAGGGTTATAATTCTTTGATACGGCCGATTGTAATTTTAACTTGCGCCTATTATTTTATATCTTGTACCATTATCGCAGCTTAAAGCTGAATTTATCACATTGTTTATGATTCCCACATGTAATGCACGTGGTGTGTTGAAATCTGGTTAAAGTCTTTATTTTAAGAAAGTAAGTATATGCAAAATATTTTGGATCAGTTTGACAAAAATTGTCACACTGATAAAATAATAGAGAACAAAAATTTGTCGTTGTAATAATAACAGTTCAAAGTATTGTCACAAAAAAATTGTTATATTTTATTTTTGTTTATATTACCGGCGGTTTGTAGTTTACACCTTAAAATCCATTCCGTAAAAGTCTAAAGTATTTTTAGAGATGTTCTCAAAATAATATCATGTTAAAAGTAAATAATATTTTTTATACTAATTAAGTGAATGTCCAGTTGATAATAGAACTAGAACAGTTTTATATCCTGCTAGCGAGAAGTTAGAGACAAATAGTTTTATGGCATACTTACTTTTTATAGAGGTATTATGAATAAGAGGTTAAGTAATACAGAGCTCTAATTAAGAGCTATTTCTATTAAAAGCTAGTTTTAGTAACAAATTAAAAAACAAATAAATAACTCAACCAAGCTAAAAAATAAGTAAACTTAAACTTAACTCAACCTAGAACATCATTCATAACATACACACACTTACACACACACACACACACATACACTCTCTCTCTCTCTCTCTCTCTCTCTCTCTCTCTCTCTCTCTCACACACACCCACACACACTCACTACACAGATACACACACATTCCCTTACACACCTTAAATCTTTTCACAATGTTATTATCACACATAATAATAACACACGCGGCATATGATCACATTTTTCTAACATCACTATGATTTTTGTTCAAAACTTAATACAATTTTAATTATACATCGCTTTCATTAAACTTTCCGTGCAAAATTAGTGATAAATGGTTCTAATCATGCAGCTTTCAATAGACCTAATTACGTACCCGTCGCGATAGATTGAGAAAAGGATGACGGTAATACAATATTAATAACGGCGAATGAGGAAGGAATTCTGTCTCTTGCGAGACAAATGCCCTATTAATGAGTGCGTCATTTCGACTTGTTACCAGAGTAATAAAAATACAGAGAATTCTACTTTGTTCCTTATGCAGTTTGTCATTTAGAAAATCTAAGATTATGAAGAAAAGCTACATACCAGCTTGAAGCTTCTGAATTTTCAAAGACGTGATTTATTTATTTTTTATAATATGAAAATAAAAAAACTTGAAATATATAAGTTCTTATTCTTACAACGTATTACTTTCATTATCATAATTATTAACTTACATTAATTTACTGCTGGACAGACTCTTTCAAGGCAGGGCACTAAGCCTGGTCTTCGGTTCCTCTCTTCCAGTTGCTGCCAGCCGTCAACGCACGGTCTTCACTCCAGAATACTATTACTTATTTTTATCGTTTTACTCAAATAGTCTCTGCTCCTAACTAATCTACACTTCCCGACGTCCGGCAGAGGGCAACGCGCGTGTGACGTTTAATTTTGTTTGGTAATGATTGATGTTACCTTGCTCGCTCATACCTCTCTGCTTTTGTGCTTTTATTATTGTAATGTTAACTAGATTTGCACGTTCCTTTGCATGGAATTTGCTATTGCTGTCATCATTAGATTTCTGTAGTCTATAGAAAATTTTACATAGAATAAATTATGTAATATGTGCAGTTAGGTGATTTATTTGATAAACTATGTACGGGTTGATACTTTGACAGAGTTTTTGCAGACTTTGATAATAATTTACATATCAAACATTATACTTTAGAGTACCTGTATCAAAAAGAATAAATAAGTGATACAAAACTAAAACAAAAAATGTTTTTTAAATCTTCAGAAGAACTATGGCATCATCTTTGAAATAACAATAACGCCACGTCAATACTGTACCCGCTAATATAGTTTGTAGTACAGAGTAAGTATTGGAGTGTATACAAACATGCCCGTATGATCTGTAATGCTGTCAATAATATGTAGTTGTGTTATAATGTCGTTTAACAGCAGTGACACGCCCGCATTTGAATTATTGAGTGTGCAGTGCAACCCAAGTTTATAGTTTTGACAGAAATAGTTATTATAATGATCGATGATTATGCATGATTAAATAGTATTCGCCAGGTCTTTTTCAGATTCTTAGTTAGTTAAGGGTAATAGAGTGGACCGACGGTCTGGCCAAAAATACGGGAAGACGTACGGTGCAAGACGCAAATAGCTGTTCTAAGTGGCAATTTACATGAGGATGCCTAATTTAACTAGTGGACGATGATGATGAAATATGATTGATCAATTTAGAAGAGTAAAATTTGGAGTTTTGGCGGGAAAACAAATAAGATCGTGTCACCGCATTGTATTGTATTATTTTCCAAAACTTGTGTTATTTTCAGTGTTAGTGCATAAAATTGGTGGCATTTTATTCGTTAAGTATTGGATTACAGTCATTAGTATGGGAAAGTGGTATAATGATGGTGAAACGTTTCTTTTCGTGTTGTTTCCAAAACTCCATAGAAGCTTCTGGTAAAGTTGCCACCACTTTACTAGGAGCATGACTTGACTAGACTAGACTATGATTTGACTTGATGACTTGGACTGTGACTTGACTTGATACATAAAACATACGTATGTATAATATAAATTAACTTGAAAAATTTATTACTTGACACTGTCTAAATACACAGAAGTGTGGAGCCAAAACCAAAACAAAAAAAGAGTAAAAATGATAAGACGTCTGATACGAAATGACAGCTTCATAAAATCATAATAGAAAGAAACGTTAAAGGCAAGCAAGGAAGGGAAAGGCCAAGGATCGATTGCACAAGCCACGACAAAAATGGCTCCCACGTCGTATCAATAGGTAAAAGAAAACCGCTTTAGACCAAAAGAAGAGAAATTTCGAAAGGCTACGTCGACAATAGGTATAAGTCTAAAAAATATTTAGAGTAAGTTGTTGCAAATTTTAACCTTAACTCTAGTAGACCAATGGTCTTCCCAATCCACTTCTTTTAATAATAGCTCGTGCCATCACACACCGAATGACTTTGAACTTAGTTGTCACACTCACATTGTTTTGATAGTTGGGCCCTGTGTAGTTTATTATAGTACCTGTGATTTGCCCCAAACACAATATGTTGATTAGTGGGAATTACCTTAGATCTGAAAATTTTCGTGTTAGTTGTGATTTCACATGGCAGAACTTTAAAGCATTTTAAATATTTATGCGATTTTGCCTTGTGTATTTACGTAAATAATTATTAGATGGATAGATGAGTTCACCTAACCTGCAGTTTCACGTGGAGTTTATCACAAATGATATACTCTCGCCAGCTGCTTTTACGTCATTACCTATGCTCTTTTTTGGATAATAATTTATGTTACTCGTCTTTTTAGATAAAGAAAGATCATTCTACAGAGCATAATTGATTATAAACCGGTAAATATAATCTAGTTAGCAACACACCATTAAACAAATGAAATTGGTCAAATAGATGACCCTTTATGACCACGGCTGACCTTAGTTTGACCAAACCGTACGCTAATGACCTGTTCATTAAACCTAAGCCGTGAATTACACTAGTACCATAATATAGAATGTGTCGGAGTAACCAAGTTTTAGTCAGATGTTTTGAAATAAATTACCTACGCATTTGACGTTTTAACTACGTCGCCGCTTGTTATATTACTTAAATATTAATAGATATTAAACGTCGAAAATATAGAACATCGCTATTAGTGAGTATATTTTAATTAAAAAAATGGGCTGATGATTTAATTTCCTATATAAAGACAGAATTTTGGCCGTAATTCACCAAGCACATTGATTGTATATGATGACACAGTATCAGTAATTTGCATATTTACTGGTTAATTTACATCGTTTTCACCCCTGAAATGATCCGCACATACCTTAAAAAATTGACTTCGAGTGGGATTTAAAACACAGAATCCGTCAGTTTCAAGTCACATAAGCTAATTTTACTTTTTTTTACATTGACTCTTTTCAATGCTTTTCTATTTTTTTCTGGCTCTCTTCCTATTTCACTATCTCTGGCTTAATATATTGGCAGCGTCATGTCAGTTTATAAACGTTATTGTGTAATCCATTAGCTTGACTACTGCTAAATTAACTTTGGACGAACATACATAACTGCCATTAAGCTGTCGATGGTCCATCGGTCAAACGTGGGAATGTAAATACCAAACTTTAGTTTGAATATAACAGTTACTCTGTCACACTAACATTTTTCGATAATATCTCAAGCACTCAGGTCTTGTGTTGGGTTAGTAAACTTTGATAAAGTTTTATAAAAGAGTATTACGACATGCAATTCTAAAGCAATAAGGTTCGTGTTATTTTAAGCCAGCTGAAGAAGGAAATGGCGACGAATGACAATAAAGTTTGAATTATGTAAAATGTTAAATCAACTGCAAAACAAAGAACTGTGGTAGAGTTAATGTCTAGAGTTAAATTAATCTCGGTCATAACATATTTTTCTTATTAAATTAATAGTTTTTATGATGATGGCTGTCAACTCCACACTCGCCTCGCAACGACCGTCCGGTCACTTTCGTAATTAAAAAATGGCAGTTTCTAAAGTTAACGTAAATTTGTGGTTCGCAGAAGGCATCCCAGTCAAGTCTTTCTGTGTAGTTTCACTGGAAGAAACAAATCTGTCATCGGCTGTGCCATATTGCAATTTATACATCAGCGGCTAATTTTACTTGAAAGCGTCTTCCACGACATTATATCTGGATATAAGTTATCGTTTATTCTTCTCATTTTTTAATGAGAGCTAATTCTCGATTGCACTTTTCCCAATGTCAGTGCTCAACACAAAAAAGAGATGCGAAGTATTCCGAGCATTAAATGAAAATCTGTAGCAGTAAATTTGTCGTCATTTAAAGAGATTAAAAGAGAATGTAGCGTGAGATTGAATGGTGAATTCGTTTGAGCCTACCCCCGTAATAGAATAGAATAGAATAGAATAGAATAGAATAGATATTTATTCATGACAAAAAGGCTTAAAAATTAAGTGTAACAAAAAAATAAAAATAAAATAATAATAAAAACATTTGCCCGTTGCCACGAATCGGTCCCAACTCAGCATATTGCTATATATATAACAATAGCACCAGTAAGGAATTTTAACAACGATTTGCATAACACTTAATGAAAAATAGTGCATCGAAGAGCTTTTTTTTATCTCTGCAATAACGAACAGTGTCAACCAATCATAGGTTTCAATGTGTAAACCACACTTTGGAATATCTACAATGATGTTGCAGTTTTTAGTAAGTACAATAGATTTATCGTGTCAAACCATGTCTACATTAATAATAAGCCAGCGTAAAAATACGATTCGGTCCTCACAATACACTAATAATACGCGTAAAATAAAGGCATAGACGTAATGGCTAAAATCTTGTGAATACAAATTGGAAAGACCTTTTCTCAGCAGTAAAATAATAATTACAGATTGAGAAAAAAAGAAATTCTGATATCTTATATTGTAATCACACTAATCATACTAATATTATAAAGGCAAAAGTTTGTATGTGTGTATGTGTGTTTGTGTGTATGTTTGTTACTACTTCACGCACAAAAGACTGAATGGATTTGGTTCATCCAAATCCATTCGGTACCAAAATAGTTTACTCACTGGTTTAACATATAGGCTACAATTTATCCAGGATAAGTGAAATTTTCCCGTGGGATGAGCAAATAGTTAAAATACTTTTTATCCGTGGATGAAACCGCGGGGCGCAACTAGTTACTAATAATGAGGATGCTTGTACATTTTCAAGAATTTTGCATGGTTATTGCTAAAAAGTTGATTTAATATAGCTTACTGATATGTTCTGTACTGTAAATACCTCTACCTCGGATATTTATTGCGACTTTGACGCTTTTCACTCTGTGTGAGGTATTTTTGTAACTTTCGAGAATATAATCCACAAGTTGCCGCTTAAGTCAGCTCAGGTGAAATGGGATCACTTACTTTGCACCTAGTATAAAGTTTAGTACGACGAAATGAAAAATTCAGAGGTGTGAATGTTTTTAAATCATGCATTTACAAAGTATTTTGAGTTGAAATGAAAGTAGCACGTTTCGAAAATGACTTTGTAACATCAATGAGCAGGTGTATAGTGTGATGCCCTCAATTGAAATGTATATAAATTCGATTAGGTATTGAGGAAATAGGTTTCCTCAATACCTACTTACGACTTTGGAATTGGGGTCATTTGGCTTGAACATATTTCAAACAATACGATGTAGAAGCAAATTTCACAAGCTTGTATTCGCAGGACACTTTTACACATACACAAGCGAACCATAAACTAGATATTCTCTAATTTACGGTTCGGTTTTGCATTGATCCGATTGTGTATTGATTCGTATAGTGTATTATACTTTTTTACTCTGTAATGTGTTTTCTGAAATAAATATATTTGAATTTGAATTTATTTTGTCTACCGATTTATCAAAGTTATTCTACATTGATTAATTAATCTGCCTACTCAATAACTATGATATGTGTGGCCAGTACTTTTTGTGTCGGTCCATTGATTCATGTGATAACAAACACCAGCCAAGTGGGTCTGAGACTGTCAACATTGTCCAAATACCTAAAGTGAATTTTATTAGACAGACAATAAATAGCAAAAACAACACGAATTTTAACCTTTCAATTTATTAAAGTGACTCGTAAATGAAACTTACATCTGCTATACAATACAAAATTGAGTTCAACAAATTGTAAGCAAACATTTCCAACAAAATAAAACAGACAGAAGGCAATAAAACCTTGGAAATAAAATAAAGCCAGATGCATTCTACAAAGGTAACGTCACATTTGATGCACGAGCGCGTGATGCCAACAATGCTTGTGGCAGCATTGTCGACGCCCACTCATAAGTAACACTACCAGTAATATTTTAATACCAAGCTAGTGAAGTGTATCACGTTCTGCAAATATACGGTAAAGTATAAGCACATTGTATTGTAGTTGGACGAAAAAAAGCTAAGAATGTGCTAATGATGATCACGCGTGCCACATGCCCTTTTGAGATGTCACACATTGCTTGCTGAAGCACAAAAACTTAGAAGCACACGTACTGTAGCTTTGTTACTAGCCATTTATAGTAGGCATTTGATTCTGGAGTTAGAAGAATGGATAGCCGTGCAGTCTAGAGACTGTACGGATTCATCCACTTTCTAATACTAGAGTATTAAAATTTGAATTCATCCACTTTCTAATACTAGAGTATTAGAAAGTGGATGAAACAAAATTTTAAGATGACAATTCAAGAAAGGGACTTTGTAAGAGTGGACAAATCAAAAAGTGGACAACGCTTGGACTTTCAGCTGCTGTCAGGCCACTACCATTCCGGTGACAATATTAGCTAACACCCTTTTAAAACGCGCGTATCGAGGTCAAAATGACAAACAATTTTTCAATTCAGAGGAAGTTTATCCACAATGTATTGCAATCGAATGGACCGGACTTGACTGTATTTACTTTATGAATCTCAGATTTACGATTTTTGTTGGCTACCGCTACCGAAACAGTAAATAATTTTACGTTTGCATTATATTCTCAATCGTAAAAAGGTTTTACGGTAATACGATGCACGGGTATATTTGAACAACAAACTTAAAAATTTTGGCAAACACATCCATTACAAAAAAAAAAATACACCAATACAGTGTTTTAGTAGAGGTTTCTCACATTTATCCACTTAGCGCTGAAAGAGTAGAGTGAAGTGTGTAATATTTCATTCTAATCTGTTCAATTGTTTTTGACGTGAAAGCCAAACGAACAAATTTAAAGGTTACTTCTATTATTATGGATAACGATCAAGTCTTTTTATGTTGAGGTCTCCTATGGACATCTATATCTATATCACTAATGCATATACCCTGTGATGTATAAATACTCGCTAAGTATAATGCAAATTTTTATGTTCGTAAATTACGTGTATTTTCTTATTTTACCTGGTTAGATAGAGGATCGCTAGTAAGAAGTTTATAAGTAACTCTAGAATAAACGGAAAGTTATTACCTAAGAGGTAGTGAATCCTGTAATAGGCAATCATGCTCGTTATTGGATCGCATTGTTATTTTCCATTACTTCAAATGACGGACGGTTAAAGCTGCGCTGTTTGATAAAATGGTACATATTTTTCTACATCCATTCTTTAATATTATTGTAAGTAATGTTTAAATGTCCCTTTGTTTTTTGTTAATTACGATTATTAGTAATGTAGGGTATAAAAATTGAGCTCCGTTTAAAATTACCGTCGATATTATTAGGCAGTAGTCCATAAGGGAAATAATATTCCTTGCAAAAATTCTGGTAGTATACAGAGTGCCAGTACCGTGGGTAATGAACACAAATTTAAACAGTGGTAAAAGTGAAGTACTCGTAGTTACACATATAAAACATTACATTTATGTCTGACTCACTTCGATACATAATAACCAAGTCATTTTTCTTTTAATAAAACATAACTTTTTGTTTTATTATTTTATTTATTTTTATCATCAAAGATTCAATATGTAATATAATTTCATTCAAAATACTGTTTCAGTTAATCTTGGTATTTTATGTTAAGGAAATACATGACCAGCCTTTTCTTTCACCTGATGTTAAATGACACGGCCGCCCGTATGATATCAGTTGCAGTGTCACTCGGAAGTCTATATTTTATAGTTTCGAGAGTATGACACTGCACTACGCACGTCATCCTGAGACATTAATACAGTCTACTAATAAGATTACTAAGATAAAATATAATTTGCCTAGTGATTTCACTAGCTATAGAGCCCTTGAAACCAGAACACAGTATGCATGGCGGCAGAGTAAGTAACAAAACGGTGGTACTAGACGAACTTCTAATGGTCCTATCACCTAGTAAACTAGTCCAGATGTTTCAAATACTAGAACAGTAGTGTACCTATCTTTTACTCCATATCGGATGGTATATTATCATCTACAGCCCTATCAAAATATTTTATAGAATGCAACCAGTTTATGGACTTTCAAACTTGTAAAAACCAAACTATTGAAATCGATGTAGATTTATTTGCAATTGGGATTTACGTGGAAGTACGTAGTAAATACTTACGTAATAAATGAAGAGCAAGGAAATTTTCTGAAAAGAGCGCACGTTTATGTTGGTGTCTCGCTTGCACTACACTTTAGGTATAATGGTGGGAGTGATATAACAGCATTCGTTTTCTTTTCGTTCGAACCGCGTTCCAATGGCGCACATTAATATTACTATTATTTCTTCAGTTCATTTTCTATAGAAACTTGGAAAAAGTCCTTGAGATTTATTGAAATGAAATTGTAAGGATAGTATTTTCCTTTGCGTGAGCTGTCGTAAATATTCAGATTTGGTTCGATGAAATGCTAAAGTGATCGCAAAGTGAACTCTATTTGAAACGAGATTTATTATGCTATAAATCACTGGTTATTGGCGACTATTAAATCTGAGTCCATATTCTGAATAATAATGTCAGGTAACTATGAAAAAGCGGATATATAATATCGATGAGAGCATGCAAATGTATATATCTTTTCGTTCAAAGTACCGCAAAACCTAAAAAAGTGTTATAAGTTATCAATTAGTGTATTTTGCCAATTATGATTTATGGAACTGAGCCTTGGTCTCTTACTGTTAGCCTCATTAGTAAGCTCAAAATTGCGCAACGAGCTATGGAGAGAGTGCTTGGTGTTTCCCAGCGAGATAAGATCCGAAATGAGAAGATCCGCCAAGAACTAAGGTGAACCGATATAGTTCTTAAAATTAGTAAGTTAAAATGACGCTGGGCAAACCACATAGAAATGATAGCCTATAGGGAAGAAAGGTTCTCGAGTTTCAAACGTGTAAAAACCAAACTATATACGTTTGAGTTGTATGTATGTTCATGTTAATAATAAGCTAAATTTATAAATAATTTATAAAAGACGTAGTGTAGGACGACCTGTGGCAAGGTGGAGCGATGACATACGCAAGGTAGCTGGCAGTACCTGGAAAAATAGAGCCGAAGACCGGGCTCAGTGGCGTGCCTTGGGAGAGGCTTATGTCCAGCAGTGGACTAATATAAGCTGATGATGATGATGACGATAAATAATTTAACAAAAAGCGCGGAGTCTGTGGAAATGCATGATAGAGAAAAAAAAAGGTTCTTGAGTGGCGACCATGACTCGGAAGACGTAGCGTAGGTCCCCCACTAGGTGGACCGATGACCGTTGCAGACCGATGCAGGAAGTAAGTAGCTGCTCAAACTGACGCTCCGTGCGGGAGGCTTATGTCCACCAGTAGATGTCTTCAGGCTGTTACTGATGATGATGATAAATCATTTTAAACATAAATTCATTCATTTTGAACAAAAAATGAGATGATGGCTCTATTGGAAAATTGAGAAGTTTTCTCTGCACCGTGTTTGTCTTACATGATGAAAATTTAGGTACTCAGGGGATATTCAATGTGTTAAATATTGTATCAAGAAACGTGAGAAACCGCAGGTTATACTTAACTATAAATTTAATTAAGTATGTTTTAAATAAGATAGCGTGTGTCTTAAATTCTTATAACTTGAACATTTAATAAAATGATGACCCAGAAAGATACTTTATATAATTTCATAAAGGTCGTAAATACAGATTATTCCGATCCTGTTAAGAAAAATGCTTGTAGTAAAATCCAGAAATCTATCATAATTTTTCAGTCTAGGGAACAGATAAAAATCTGAAATGTCAAACCTGTTTTCTTCAGTCCTTGACGTAGAGAAATATTGTCAATACGTCTGATTCCTTGAGTTTTGCATTATATCTATGTGTCCAAAGTACACGTTTAACTTATAAAGAAATATATCACTTTGTCACATTTATGAGACCATAACATTTATAACCTCATCTCATTTTTATTAACAGAAGTAGGCTTATCAATGATTATTATCTACGCATACTACTAAAATACGATACAAAACACCAAAAGATAATGCAAACTACTGGGTTCAAAAATAAAAAGTCACTGCCTAAACATGAATTATGCGCTATTTTGTACATCTCAATTTACAATCACTTTTACTAATACGTCACAGAAATCGAACCCAGAGAAAGAAAGATAATATTGCTAAATAGGTTTCTTAATTTTTGTACTCTGGATACTAAATGTGATACCAAAATAAGTACTCAATAAAATAAACAACACTTTTTGTATAATAAATAAATATAACAGTTATTTATTTATTTCTCTTATTTTACAGATGTTTAGTTATCATAAATGCCTATTACACTAAATAAATTGTGGGACCCACCTTACCGTCTTTTTTCCTTTTTCCATTGTTAAAGAATTAAATAAACATTTTAGTATTTATTTTTTAATAACAAATTTAGGCACATTTAACTTGTTCTTAATATATAAAACAACTTTTTACGTTAAATAATGTCCTTTAACATCCGTCTTATTTCAAGTAAACGGTCATAAAATATTTTATGGCGTCACACGATGGACCTTGGTAAAGTTTATGTTCAGAAAATTTATCGACGCAGCCGCTGAATTTATCGTTGAAACTAAAGGTTTTATTGCAAAATTTACATGTTTTCAAAAACAACATTATATTGTACATATACCCTACATGTTATATCTATCTCAAAATCTGGGCATACAAAGAGAGCATTGAATGAATTAAGATCGAGAAACGTAATGTGTTTTCCACAGACAACCAGCTATCAAACATGGAAGTCAAATCAGTATAATGTTAAATCAAAAACAAATATTTGAATAATTGGTGTTCTTAATATACATAATAATTGGTGCTATTTAATCACGGTACTCACTGAAATCCGTAATTTCTACGATAATATAGCGTATTATTTGATGTAGCGCATCGGATGGGGCACATTCCTGAAACGGAAGCGGTGTAAATATGGGTTTTGGATTTAGAAAGTATCTTATTTTGACTCAATCCTTTCGTAGTCATCATAATTATTATTACTTGGTCTAACAATTTATGTTCAATAAAATCAGTGCACGACAAAATGGCAATAGTCTTCCTAAGTGCATGAAGCATTCTGCACACGTGCGACTTGCACCTAGTTGTTTAACGCTGTGAGTCGTTAATTCAATGAACACGGATACTTGCGGTAAACTTTTGAGGCGTTCTGGACATAGAATAATTAAATTGATAGCGGATTGTCAGTTACATACTGTTCATAACGAATGACAATGTCGTGACTGCCAACGCAGTTTTAATGCAATGAAAGTTCCAATATGATGAACGCTACATCACGTAAACTTATTTATCTCCTCTTATTACAACCATCTGAGATGTTTCACTATTGACATAACAGAAATACTTTCTTCGAACTCATTCCTAGCTCTTATGAAAACTGTAGAGCAGTACTAAAGTCGGTTAAAAGCTTCATGCAAAATCAACGTTCCAAGAACCAGGTAAGTCAAATACCAACTTTACAATTCTGCAATTCACTAAAGGTAGCTAACTGCATAGTCAGTACCTCTTCTTCAACATTCCTATATCTAATGTCGATTGACGGAGATTTTCCTATTTGTAATTTTCAAGTTAATATTTTTCTCGTGAATTGTAAGTACTGGTCACGCCTGGTGTCAAAGTTTTTATAATAATAATAATGTCTAATGATCACATATATAGATGCTGTACTTTAACTAGGATTCCCTGTATCTAGGGACCCAGAAACTACGAGGACCATGGTCCCACAACACGCAGACTCAGAACAAGTATTTGCGCTTTTTTCTGTGCGCAAATACTCGTCCCTTCGCGGGAAGCTAGCTCACCTCCTCCGGGTTGTGAACGACGACGACGATCTGTTGAACCACCAAAACACAGAGGCTAAATGAATGTATAAAACGAATGATTGGAGGATTGGCTCATCGCAGCATTGTAGCGCTTTATTTTGAATACAACTTTTTGTAGCGTGACCCATCAAAGTTATAATCCCACCGAACGATTGCTATAAGCGCTACCTACATCAGTTAATTATGTACTTATACAGCTACAATTTAACAAAATAATTATTGGTGCTGCGGAACTTATTATGTTCTCGTATTACTTTTCTTTAACTTTAGTATTGGTTAGCAACAATTCTGTAGTCGACGCTAATACGTGTTGTACCTTCCATGAATTCTTCTCACTTACAATCAGGTGAGATAGTGGTCAAACGCAAACCTATCAAACAATTTAAAAAAATCCTCGTAATTTTTTTATTAGCGTTATAAGAAAAATTACTTAAATACGATTTAAGGTTTGTGGTAAGCCTAAAAATCAGATTTTAATTAGATGTAATGCAGATTTACTAAAACTTTGTAAAATTTAATATATATCGTTAATCATATATAGATTGACATTGTGTAACCGTCCCTGTATGTGTGTATGTGTGTGTGTGTGGTTTTGATATAATGTGTGAAACTGAGGCTGTGTTGACGTAGGAGCTCAGGTTAAACCAAACATAGAATCCAGTTGGCTTTAACGAACATGCAACGAATTAAGGAATTGCTTCTACTGACTCAGTGCACTGGATTTGGGTTATTTTAGTTACATAGTGTTTGTTCTACTAGTTAGCGCTAAAGTGCTAGTTTTGTTAACACTTCAAGTGAATTTTTCGCTCGGAATAATTTTGTAATTTCTACTTATACGCTTAATAACTGCAGTGTGCAGTTGCACTAATGTTTTACTGTTAAATTCGCGCTTGTTCTGTGTTTTACGTTTGTGTTGTTTTTTTTAGTATTCAGTTTGAAAAACTACTACAAAGCCATAAATAAATAAATAAATACAAATATATATGTGGGCATTTCACAGAACGCCATCTAGTACCAAACTAAGCAAAGCTTACAAGCTATGGGAATCAGATGACTGAAACAATACTTACATAGTTTTTGTTTGTAAAAACATACATAGCATACAATATATAATATCCAAACACAGAACAAACATCGACAGATAGATAGATGATAGATATATGAATTCTTTGTTGTACACAATAGATAATAAAAAAAAAGTGTAACAATGAGCGACCTTATCGCTAAAAGCGACCTCTTCCAGACAACCTTTGGATGCAAATAATTTAACAAACTGGTAAAGGATGGGGTGAACACAACCATTTAACTTGTAACTCGCCCCCCCTGAGTAAAATACTCTTCTCCAAGCCGATAATACGAGTTCCCCTTCATATGGCCAAATGATCGTCTAGGAACCCTTACATCGCCATCCGTATAACCAATAGTTCTTTTTAGAGGTACGTTAGAGTTTAATAGATCTTAATAAATTGTGATTTCTTTATTATTTTTTTATTATTTATTCGTTATCGCCTACTCATACATAGATACTTACCTTAATCTGGAATAAACATAATAATAAACAATTATACTACATAACTAAGTATATACTGCATACACCATTCAAACCTCCTCTCTGTAATACACAGTTTTGTAATATAAATTAATTCAAACTTGAAATTGTAGAATGTAAACTGCCCTGTTGTTCATGCTAGGGGTTAAATGATCGAAGATCAGAGTCATAATTTTAAGGACATTTAGAACACTAGTAAGACAGAATATTTATAAAGGTGGTTAAGGGGGCCCCCCCCGAAGGGGAGGGAGGGACGCCCCCTCCATGTATAAAATACATGCCCGCGTCCGTCAAGTGCGATTCGTCCTTCATGCTTTATAACGCTCCACCCCATCAAAACCACCCCTAAAAATATATTTTTTTATTTTTTTTTATATATTTTTTTATAATCATATAATAAAGATCTAATCAAAGATCCAAATTAAATCAATATTAGTAAATAATACAATATATACTTCTTGTAACGGAAATAGATACCTTTATAATATCATTCATGTAAATAAGGTCTCACGACCTGGCTTATAGCACTCCATCAAGGAATAACAATTAGATAAATGTGGACATTGCTCGACCACATGATAGCAAACCCAGCACAAACATAAAATGATTGTCGGGTAATTGTCGGAGAAGAAAGAATTGTAAGCAATATTGGTCGACCTCACTCCAAGTATATCCGATCCAGAGGCATGGCCCAAGGTTGATTAGATCAACAGCTAGGCTAGTGTATAAACTCCGTTACCTCCCCCTGAGTACGTATACAGCAGGGATCCATAGCTCGGAGATGAATAACTAGACCTCCCTCTTTAGAGACAACTCGGGATCAAGAGCCAGTTCCAAGTATTACAGACGATTCTAAAAGATTGTTGGGTAATTGTCGGAGAAAAATGAAGAATTGTAAGCAATATTGGTCGACCTCACTCCAAGTATATCCGATCCAGAGGCATGGCCCAAGGTTGATTAGATCAACAGCTAGGCTAGTTATAAACTCCGTTACCTCCCCCTGAGTACGTATACAACAGGGATCCATAGCTCGGAGATGAATAACCAGACCTCCCTCTTTAGAGACAACTCGGGATCAAGAGCCAGTTCCAAGTATTACAGACGATTCTCTGCACATGTGCAGTCGTAGATCGATATAGAGAATGCAGTAGATATGTTCATATGCATGAACTAAGTTTGCTACAACATGGTAGATTTGTTGTCAAAATTAAAAAATGCAAGGTATTGAAACACATAGATTTGTGCTAAAGCCAGGCATCATTAAATTTTCTCTTTTTTTAAATAATCAATATGAATAATGAACAATGCCATTATGAATAAGTAAGTATAATATGGACTTAATTCGGATCCGATTAAGCCTAGAAAAACACATATATAGTTTTCAATCAAGATAAACAACAGGTTTACATCCGTCATTGATAGTTATTATCAATACGGGAATTGAACCCGTGACAACTCCATAGCGTCTTGAAAAGATCAAACATCCATTTCACAATATAGTCATAAATTTATGACAGGTAATATTAGCAATTACCGTAGTTGCCAATCTATAATTTATCTGAAGGAATCGAACCGTCAAACCACAGTATGCATAATCTATAATAGATAATCTGCAGGATTCGAACCCGCGACTACACTGATTAACAACACAACCACGGAAGATAGCTTCTCTATCTCCGAAAGTTGAGAAAACGTAATCTAGTGTTACGAGAGAGTCGAACTCCCAACTTCACAACATAAATTTATGTTTGAAAAGTATTATCATAGATCATCAAGCATTAATGTAATTAAAGGAATCGAACCCTCATTTCATAATATCGAATACTATTGTTTATTAACTGTAGTAAATAACAGCATTCCGTAATCCCGCTTGGGAGAACTGTCTGTCGTTTAACTTTTCACAGGATTCGAACCCGCAAACACCACTATGATTAACAACACAACCACGGAAGAAAGGTAGCCTTCTTTATTCCCGAAAGTTGAGTAAAATAATAATCAAGTGTTGCGAGAGAATCGAACTCCCTATAAACAGTATAAACAACATAAAATTATATTTGGTAAAAGAATTGCCATACAATGTCAAGCAATTATTTATTTGAAGGAATTGAACCTTCATTCCACAGTATTCTTATCCTGTAATAGTCAAACGGAATTTAGTGATCTCTCTCGAAGGTTGAGAGTCACACCCGTTATGTATACTTCTCACAGGACTCGAACCCGCGAGTTCCACCCGGTTCAACGACACAACCACAGATGATAGGTAACACAATTTCTGGTTAACCTATAAGCCACCAACTCCACTTCAATCATTTAATTAAACAACATTATATATGTATATACATATATCTACGACTTCTAAGACCTAGGTAAATAATAAAAGTGAAATTGTTACAACAGTTTATTTAAAAAATATCTCCGATTTTACTGGTTTTACCGAGACAACCTAATTCTAAGGTTTTGAATGATATTTATTTTAGACCATGCCAAAACACTAGAATCTTATATGAACCTTCTTACCTCCAAACGTACCTTTTTACACATAACCTCACTTCAGGATTTTTGAACAAGAAAGTAATCTATCTTTCAAGTCAACTGAAGTTACCACCGTGGATTATATGAGTATTAACACGTCTTGTACTACATAAAATAGCAATCGCACAGCATTAAAATTACGTACAAAATATAAAAGAGCAAATATTAGTTAATACATATTGTAGCCTATAGTTACTTTATCCTTGTTTTATAGTTAGATTCCCTTGACGACCCTACAATAGCAACCGATCGGCCGCTATTTTGTATCATTATATTTAGCCGAGAATTTCAGTGTATGAAACAATTATTCCAATTTTACAACTACCTGATAGGTAGAGAGTATTTGGATAACATGAAATGTTTATGAAGATAATCTAAGATTTCCCTATGTTATTGAATTTTATTACCATTTGAAATATTTCTATGATAATTTTGATGTAACTTAGCTTTACCACGAACTCGCCTAAATGGTATTCGTTTATTCTTAATTAGAATTCTATCGACAACATCTTATAAAAATCCGCTCATTAATGGTTTAATGGATTCATTCCATACACCTAGCAATCAACAGAACTCATACTCGATCTAGACTTTCAATCCTTCACACTCGTCCCTTAATCTAGTTCCTCCTGACACTTTTCATAATAGCAATTCAGCCGCCATTATACATGAGCATCTCACACAAGATTTTTAGAGTTGCCGTTTTCTTTTCTGATCCAAATATCTCAACACTTACCGAATAATTTCCAGACACATTTGTACACAATTTATCAGGAAAATCACCGTAATCTAGCAATGTAATCACAATTAGGAACCCTACCTAGGTATAATCTAAATCACGGGAAAACCGCGAAATAAAATATTGTCTCACAGTTAGTAAGCCGTAAAACAAAACACTGCTAGCACACTCAAAAGTAAAAGAATATCATTATACGTGTAATTCGCCTAAACCCTCATACATTTCGAACAACAAGTAACGAATTAACCTCTAACTACTCACGTACCGCCGCGCCGTGCTGATTTTCATTACCACACAAGCACTCACTCCAAAAAAGCCCTCGATTTTTCCTTTTTTCCACGTATTTTCACGTTTCGTCCCGTCCCCCGACTGACGCGCCCCTCTTCTCCTTTCACTTGTTTTTTTTCTCTCCCTTTTTTTTTTGTCAAAATAAAAACTCCTTGATTATTCCCGCGCTTAGCTTATTACGTAGTTGACTTTAGTTTTATTACAGCGCCATGTATGTCTTACCTATTAAACCTTTTTAACCTTTATTCGATCTTATTGAATTTTACGGAATGATGCAAGTGCTGTTAGACACCAACGCTAGATGGCGTTAAACTGAAAACTAGTACGTAATCCAAAACTCATCTCAACGAGTGATTTAGTTACAATCGCCCCCTAAATTTTACGAGTTTACTAACGAGTTAAAATTTACTACTAAAATAATACAGCCAATTTTTTTAAATTTAATTAACATCATTTTTGATGTTTACGGGTCTGGCCTTTCTTCTCCCCAACAATCACACTCATTTTAAAGCACATAGAAAATGAAATGGATTCAAGTCAGTAAAAAATATTTGTAAATTTAATATTTAGGATAATGTAATGATCAGTTGTATCTACTTATAATAAGCCTTCTAGATAGTGTATTGAAATATGTAAAATTTTATATTTATATTTTAATAAATGTGATTGCGCCGTAACCTAACCCAACATTTTTTTTTTTAATTATATTTATTAATGGAAGCTAACTCTAACTATTTAAAATCTAATTAATCTAATACAAATATAAAATTACTCGAGTACAAATTTTACCAAATAATAATAATAATTATAAAATTACCAATCAGCTATTTATTGTCAAGTCTGGGGGTAGGTACTGAACGTGTATTAATATGGCCTAATTTTTTTTTCAATGTGTTACAACTTAAGGGGTTTTTATGCATTACAACTTGCTTGATGTGCCTGTAATTAGTTATCTTACGTGGACCTTCCTTCAATACATTATCTTATATAGACCTTCTTTCAATACATTGAGTATTGATTGTTATAATGAACATAAACATGCTACTCACGTGACCCAACAGACATCTTTCATTCTTAATTTACAACCTTTTATTTTTATTTTAACCAAAAAATTGTGTTATTTGTAAAACTTAACAATAGTAAAATGCAAAATAATTAATTACAACTTCTAGAGACGATAATTCTATAAAATAACCAAGAGTACTTTTTCCAGTATGACCATGCATGAACTAACAAGCTTTACGAGTTAACGAGTCGAGTCTACAACTACATTAATTTCACTATTTCTATACTTTTACTCTTTATAACACTTCCTAGGTATAGATTTTGGTTTCGGCATCTTTGTTTAATTTAACTGTTTTTATTTACTTAAATTGTATCGCCTGAAAATATAAATGTTTATTTAAATACTATGTAAAAGTTATTTGTTATTATTTAAAGCTATTATGATATTGAATATCAATTTATTAAGACACAGCTTTGTTACTCTCACGTTTGAAGACCTCCATCCATTACACGAACAACAAATTGTAGGCTAAAAAGCCTACATATCACAGAGCCGCAAAAATCCAGTTTATAATCCTGGTCACGGCACCAAATTGTAACTCGCCCCCCCTGAGTAAAATACTCTTCTCCAAGCCGATAATACGAGTTCCCCTTCATATGGCCAAATGATCGTCTAGGAACCCTTACATCGCCATCCGTATAACCAATAGTTCTTTTTAGAGGTACGTTAGAGTTTAATAGATCTTAATAAATTGTGATTTCTTTATTATTTTTTTATTATTTATTCGTTATCGCCTACTCATACATAGATACTTACCTTAATCTGGAATAAACATAATAATAAACAATTATACTACATAACTAAGTATATACTGCATACACCATTCAAACCTCCTCTCTGTAATACACAGTTTTGTAATATAAATTAATTCAAACTTGAAATTGTAGAATGTAAACTGCCCTGTTGTTCATGCTAGGGGTTAAATGATCGAAGATCAGAGTCATAATTTTAAGGACATTTAGAACACTAGTAAGACAGAATATTTATAAAGGTGGTTAAGGGGGCCCCCCCCGAAGGGGAGGGAGGGACGCCCCCTCCATGTATAAAATACATGCCCGCGTCCGTCAAGTGCGATTCGTCCTTCATGCTTTATAACGCTCCACCCCATCAAAACCACCCCTAAAAATATATTTTTTTATTTTTTTTTATATATTTTTTTATAATCATATAATAAAGATCTAATCAAAGATCCAAATTAAATCAATATTAGTAAATAATACAATATATACTTCTTGTAACGGAAATAGATACCTTTATAATATCATTCATGTAAATAAGGTCTCACGACCTGGCTTATAGCACTCCATCAAGGAATAACAATTAGATAAATGTGGACATTGCTCGACCACATGATAGCAAACCCAGCACAAACATAAAATGATTGTCGGGTAATTGTCGGAGAAGAAAGAATTGTAAGCAATATTGGTCGACCTCACTCCAAGTATATCCGATCCAGAGGCATGGCCCAAGGTTGATTAGATCAACAGCTAGGCTAGTGTATAAACTCCGTTACCTCCCCCTGAGTACGTATACAGCAGGGATCCATAGCTCGGAGATGAATAACTAGACCTCCCTCTTTAGAGACAACTCGGGATCAAGAGCCAGTTCCAAGTATTACAGACGATTCTAAAAGATTGTTGGGTAATTGTCGGAGAAAAATGAAGAATTGTAAGCAATATTGGTCGACCTCACTCCAAGTATATCCGATCCAGAGGCATGGCCCAAGGTTGATTAGATCAACAGCTAGGCTAGTTATAAACTCCGTTACCTCCCCCTGAGTACGTATACAACAGGGATCCATAGCTCGGAGATGAATAACCAGACCTCCCTCTTTAGAGACAACTCGGGATCAAGAGCCAGTTCCAAGTATTACAGACGATTCTCTGCACATGTGCAGTCGTAGATCGATATAGAGAATGCAGTAGATATGTTCATATGCATGAACTAAGTTTGCTACAACATGGTAGATTTGTTGTCAAAATTAAAAAATGCAAGGTATTGAAACACATAGATTTGTGCTAAAGCCAGGCATCATTAAATTTTCTCTTTTTTTAAATAATCAATATGAATAATGAACAATGCCATTATGAATAAGTAAGTATAATATGGACTTAATTCGGATCCGATTAAGCCTAGAAAAACACATATATAGTTTTCAATCAAGATAAACAACAGGTTTACATCCGTCATTGATAGTTATTATCAATACGGGAATTGAACCCGTGACAACTCCATAGCGTCTTGAAAAGATCAAACATCCATTTCACAATATAGTCATAAATTTATGACAGGTAATATTAGCAATTACCGTAGTTGCCAATCTATAATTTATCTGAAGGAATCGAACCGTCAAACCACAGTATGCATAATCTATAATAGATAATCTGCAGGATTCGAACCCGCGACTACACTGATTAACAACACAACCACGGAAGATAGCTTCTCTATCTCCGAAAGTTGAGAAAACGTAATCTAGTGTTACGAGAGAGTCGAACTCCCAACTTCACAACATAAATTTATGTTTGAAAAGTATTATCATAGATCATCAAGCATTAATGTAATTAAAGGAATCGAACCCTCATTTCATAATATCGAATACTATTGTTTATTAACTGTAGTAAATAACAGCATTCCGTAATCCCGCTTGGGAGAACTGTCTGTCGTTTAACTTTTCACAGGATTCGAACCCGCAAACACCACTATGATTAACAACACAACCACGGAAGAAAGGTAGCCTTCTTTATTCCCGAAAGTTGAGTAAAATAATAATCAAGTGTTGCGAGAGAATCGAACTCCCTATAAACAGTATAAACAACATAAAATTATATTTGGTAAAAGAATTGCCATACAATGTCAAGCAATTATTTATTTGAAGGAATTGAACCTTCATTCCACAGTATTCTTATCCTGTAATAGTCAAACGGAATTTAGTGATCTCTCTCGAAGGTTGAGAGTCACACCCGTTATGTATACTTCTCACAGGACTCGAACCCGCGAGTTCCACCCGGTTCAACGACACAACCACAGATGATAGGTAACACAATTTCTGGTTAACCTATAAGCCACCAACTCCACTTCAATCATTTAATTAAACAACATTATATATGTATATACATATATCTACGACTTCTAAGACCTAGGTAAATAATAAAAGTGAAATTGTTACAACAGTTTATTTAAAAAATATCTCCGATTTTACTGGTTTTACCGAGACAACCTAATTCTAAGGTTTTGAATGATATTTATTTTAGACCATGCCAAAACACTAGAATCTTATATGAACCTTCTTACCTCCAAACGTACCTTTTTACACATAACCTCACTTCAGGATTTTTGAACAAGAAAGTAATCTATCTTTCAAGTCAACTGAAGTTACCACCGTGGATTATATGAGTATTAACACGTCTTGTACTACATAAAATAGCAATCGCACAGCATTAAAATTACGTACAAAATATAAAAGAGCAAATATTAGTTAATACATATTGTAGCCTATAGTTACTTTATCCTTGTTTTATAGTTAGATTCCCTTGACGACCCTACAATAGCAACCGATCGGCCGCTATTTTGTATCATTATATTTAGCCGAGAATTTCAGTGTATGAAACAATTATTCCAATTTTACAACTACCTGATAGGTAGAGAGTATTTGGATAACATGAAATGTTTATGAAGATAATCTAAGATTTCCCTATGTTATTGAATTTTATTACCATTTGAAATATTTCTATGATAATTTTGATGTAACTTAGCTTTACCACGAACTCGCCTAAATGGTATTCGTTTATTCTTAATTAGAATTCTATCGACAACATCTTATAAAAATCCGCTCATTAATGGTTTAATGGATTCATTCCATACACCTAGCAATCAACAGAACTCATACTCGATCTAGACTTTCAATCCTTCACACTCGTCCCTTAATCTAGTTCCTCCTGACACTTTTCATAATAGCAATTCAGCCGCCATTATACATGAGCATCTCACACAAGATTTTTAGAGTTGCCGTTTTCTTTTCTGATCCAAATATCTCAACACTTACCGAATAATTTCCAGACACATTTGTACACAATTTATCAGGAAAATCACCGTAATCTAGCAATGTAATCACAATTAGGAACCCTACCTAGGTATAATCTAAATCACGGGAAAACCGCGAAATAAAATATTGTCTCACAGTTAGTAAGCCGTAAAACAAAACACTGCTAGCACACTCAAAAGTAAAAGAATATCATTATACGTGTAATTCGCCTAAACCCTCATACATTTCGAACAACAAGTAACGAATTAACCTCTAACTACTCACGTACCGCCGCGCCGTGCTGATTTTCATTACCACACAAGCACTCACTCCAAAAAAGCCCTCGATTTTTCCTTTTTTCCACGTATTTTCACGTTTCGTCCCGTCCCCCGACTGACGCGCCCCTCTTCTCCTTTCACTTGTTTTTTTTCTCTCCCTTTTTTTTTTGTCAAAATAAAAACTCCTTGATTATTCCCGCGCTTAGCTTATTACGTAGTTGACTTTTGTTTTATTACAGCGCCATGTATGTCTTACCTATTAAACCTTTTTAACCTTTATTCGATCTTATTGAATTTTACGGAATGATGCAAGTGCTGTTAGACACCAACGCTAGATGGCGTTAAACTGAAAACTAGTACGTAATCCAAAACTCATCTCAACGAGTGATTTAGTTACAATCTGAGGATTTAATAATTATAAATAAAAAGCATAACTTTATTAAACATAAATTAGAATAACACTTTCAACAATAAAATCAATACACAAATGTTTTTTCTGGGTGGGAATTGAACCTACAACCTACAGTTTAAAAGGCAGGATTACTACCCACTGAGCTATCGGGTCGGCCATTTACTTGCACTTATGGTTATAATACATGTACAAGTTTATCATGGTTTTGAAGCGCGCCTATTTCAAATCAAACAACACTTAACAACCGTATTTGTTAGTCAAACTTTGTAAAATTACCAACAACACACGCATTATACAAAATCAATACAACAGACAAACCGGTCACAACCACTACAACATTCACATCGTGGAGTACGGGAGATCCAATACATCTACAATGCTAGTTACACTAGGAATTAATGATTTATTTATTTAAAAAAAGAGTGTGCTTTAGACCACACGACTGAAGTAAATTTTAGTTTAGATCCATCTATCGGCCGGTGTAACTTTGTTATTTCTTTGTTTTATGTTAATGTCGCCATCTTAACAATTGCAAATTGACATTTTACCGGACATACCAACATAATATTAATTTTTTTGTTGACAATGTTGACAATGAAGATAACAACTACGTAAATCAACTTCAACTTCCGTTTGCTTCGCATTCACCAGTTTAATCTCCAAGTCTGTACATAGGGAAGTTTTACTTCAAAAAAACCATCGACACCAAAATTTGACAGCTTCTATGTTCAAAATTAAAACGTAATTATCAATAAAATTATGCAGTACGTACGTCCCAGAGACATAAGTGTGAACTTAAGAGTTATCAGAGTTTAGTTCAGATGAGCATTTGCTTAAAACACTTAATACTTAATAGTACAGATAAATACATACATAATTTTGATTATTATGAAGTAAAACAATGTATTAGGTGATTTAGGTGTCAAAGTCAAAAGATTTATAGCAAATAGGCTAATTTTAGCACTTTTAAAAGTCAAAATTATATTAGCTAAAAATTATTAAAATTAAGTACCTGAGTAGAGTTAGAGAGTCTAAATTAATTCCGTGAAGTCACGCCTGGTTCTATCAATTATAATAAATTATTATTATTCTTATTCACTTTATTATGAAAGCAAACCGTTAACTATTTGGTTGTATGTTTGTGCTTTCAACTCGAAACGACTGAACCGGTTTTGAAGTCATTTTTTACACAGATCGTGTACACTACTGAGATCAACATATGCTATTTACAACAAAATTAAAAGCAAGGAAAAAACTGTGATATTGCGGGTAAAACCATAGAAAAACTGTTCGATTGCGGATAAAACAGCGGGGGACTCTAACGCTCTTCTCACAGAACTACGCTGAACTAAAAAAAAATTCGCTGAATAAATAGGCAGCTATTGCTTAGCGTAGCTCAATCGTCGATCAGTGCTCAAAAGCCAAGATATCATTTAGAAATTGATCATTTTATGAATGAAGATTCTATTTGAGATTTCTGCCGATTGAGAATAATTCTAAATTGTATGTGTAAATTCCAATGTACCAGAGACTCTACCAGTAGTACCGCCCTAAGCAACTAATGCTCTTGTTTGCATTCCCACTGCCAACGTGTTTAATAAACCTTTGTTCAACAGATGACATGGCCGTGGTGGAATAAATAAGCCGACTAGTTTGAAAACTGTTGCTTTGTTTGTGAAATTTTATATGATGAGTAAAACAGTAACTGCTTTGTATAATTCTCTTTGTGAGGCTTTAATGAAAATTCTATTGACTACCAGCTTAAATTACTTAGCTTTTGTTTTGAGTCCTTTTTATTACTTTAGGTATGAAATTAACAAAGTACTTTCTAAATTTAAATGATAAAGCCGTTACACTGAGAATGTATTTGGAACGGTATTTATAGATTTCTACAGCCAGCATCATCATAAGCCGGAAGTAGCCTTGTCATAGTCTTTTGTCATAGAATGCCGCTTAATGCGGCTTGCGGCTACTTGGCTCATGCATTCGATAGTTCCCCGCAGTTTAGAATAGATGACTGTCGGTCTACCTAATGAAGGATGGCCAAAACCACGTTCCGATATGTGGTTAACACTCGACATTTTTTCCATGCCATTGGTTGTCGGTTCTGCAAGCGATGTGGCATGCCCTTTGCCATTTCAACTTGCTAATTTGTGTAAGATATGTATATTATAGATATATATATATATATATTATTTCTCCTGCTGATCTCTTCACTCCAATTTTTATCATGCCAAAAACTCTGCGCATTTTTAATGCTAGTTGCGCGACTTTCAGCCTTCTATATGAGGTCTACAGTAAAATACCAAATTTCAGCAGCATAAGTTTGAATCAGGTTCTGCAGTATATGTATTGAATCAAAAGATGGATCGAAACTCTGGAATCTGGACACTGCACTGTTATAAATAAATTTGTTCCTTTTTTCTGACTAAGAAACAATCCTTAAAACCGGGTATAAATAATAGACAGGAAGCGTGGTTTCAGTCAATCCAGAGTTAGTCTTCAGTCGAGCTGATCAAACGATACAGTTTTTTTTTCTTTTTAATCTGCACTTCCACAGACACCGTGCTTTTTGTTAGATTATTTTTTATATTTATGAATTAAGCCTATTATTAACATGAACATATATAATAGGTCTTTACCTATGAAATTGCCGTATTGCAGTACAGACTTTTTCAAAGAAAAAAAAGTTTTGATTGGCTATGAATTCTAAATTCAAATTAATTTTGTTTTAAAAATATGACATTCTATTTACAATATAAGTCTTTTGTTTATTGATTAGCGTTGTATTTTCATTACATTTCTACATTTTTCCTCATAATGGATACTTTGAAATTTCGTGTAATTATGGAATATGAGTTCCGTCGTGGCACCAACGCGGCACAAACGACACGTAACATCAACGACGTTTACGGAGAGAACTGTACAAACGAACGTACAACCCGTTATTGGTTTGCTCGGTTCCGTTCTGGGAATTTTGACTTGAAAAATGAACCTCGTGGTCGTCCGGAAACTTTGGTCAACAATGATGAATTAAAGGCGATTGTGGAAGCTGATGAATCTCAATCTACAGCTGAGCTGGCAGCAGCTTTTGATGTTAGCATCAAAACAATATTGGTCCATTTGCGACAGGTTGGCAAGATAAAAAAGCTTGATAGATGGGTGCCCCACGAACTTAACGATCGCCAGCGCAACGTACGCGTCGAGACTTGCCTTGCGCTGCTTAACAGGCACAGAAATGAAGGAATTTTGAACCGCATTGTTACGTGCGACGAAAAATGGATTCTTTTTGACAATCGAAAGTGCTCAGCAAGTTGGTTAGATCCTGGTTCGGTACCAAAGCAATGTGCAAAACGAAAAATGACCTCTAGAAAGGTGATGGTCACAGTTTGGTGGTCTAGTGCTGGTGTGATTCATCATAGCTTTTTACAAAACGGCGAGAGCATTACTGCAGATGTGTACATTGAAGAACTGACCACAATGATGGCGAACCTCGCACGTCTGCAACCAGCTTTGGTCAATCGGTCGTCTCCACTGCTACTTCACGACAACGCGCGACCCCATACTGTACAACAGACTGTCTCTAAGCTGCATGAGTTGGGTTTGGAAGCTCTCCCTCATCCGCCATACTCACCAGATCTTGCGCCTACCGACTATTACTTTTTCCAAAATTTGGACAACTTTTTAGCGGGAAAAAAATTCAATTCCCGAGAGGCAGTACAAAACGCCTTTGAAGAGTTTGTTTTCTCCCGTCCTGCTGATTTTTTCAAGAAGGGCATCCATAAACTGCCACAGCGTTGGCAAAGATGCATTGATTGCAGGGGTGATTACTTTGAATAAAAGAAATAAATAAGTTCGAAAAAAAAATACTTTAACTTTTTTAAAACAAAACGGCAATTTCATAGGTAAAGACCTAATATAATACAGGAAAGACAATACAGCCAATAACAAAAACATACATAAACATAAGTACTTATTTCTAATTGTGCGTACACCACAACCCGTACGTACGTACGGGTACGTGTACGTACAGCACCCGTTCACGAGCTTGACGCATGTTCCAGCCATCGCCCTCCTCGACAATATTTGAGGGAAGAGGATGAAAGATACCGTTTTATATAGTGGTACTTATTCTCGTATAATAAACTCAGTTAATTTTTGCAGCAGTAAAAAAGTGTTTTTTAAGGACCTACGGAGAGCCGTTCTAACAGAACGTTGAAATCACCATACGTCTTTGTCCAATAAGGCATTTATATCACACTAGAAAAACACAAAACAGTAAATATATTCCGAGTTACTAATGCCAATGTACATTATACAATATCTGAAGCAATCTACAGGTGTAGTGACCTAATAAATACACAGGACACCACAGTACAAGGTAATCAATCAAGCGCCGTCTAAACTACGGAATACGATTATGAACTTGGCCGGTGTCACCGCTGCGGGCCGTCGTGTTGCGAGACGTGATTAATTAGACTGCGGCTCGAATTATGACATTGTTGTTGTAACGGTTCATTAAATAATAACATTTGTTCGAATTAAACGACAATATTTTTACGCGAATATATTTATTTTGTTTTATTCGTATTTAGAACGAGTTGCAACGTGCAAATTCATTGAATATGTTGTTATAAACCACGCTGACTTTTCACCAGTTAATAATAATGATGATCATGAACAATAACATTTTTTTGTAAATAAAGATCATACCTACGACATACCTTTGTACATCATACCTCATATTACAGTTTAAGTTTAAACCTTAAATATAAACTGTGTTATAAGTATGTAGACAGAGCGGGTTGTGCGTAGGTTGCAACCTATATAGTTATAGGCCTTGAGCATGTCCACACCGCGCCGTGTCTGGAACAAGAATGATTCGTAGTATACCGAGCGGTCCCTTTTTATAGCCAGATGGTTGGGGGAGCAATGATAGTTGCCGATGTTGCCACTGTAATAAATTTAATTGCCACCATAGGGTAAATTACGGTACTGCCCGCTGTGCATAGAGTTTATAACTGGACGTAGCCGCCGTCACGGCCATACTGACGTGCGTACGTCCTCGTACGCTTAGCTTCACTTTGTACCTGGTGAGGGACATAAGTATCAGTGTTATTGCTCGTTCATCCTGACAGTTAAATTGAGTTAAACTTGGAGCCAAAGTCAAAAGATCAGGTTTCAATTTGATTAGTCAAAAGCATTTTAACCTGCCAGTCATCGTCAGGGTTAACCCTTCAGGACCATTAGTATACCTTCATTTATAAAAAAATGGACCGAATAGTGCTAACTGGATAGATATCCCTTTAGGAACCAAAAATCATCATTCCTAAATTTTTTTTAATGGAACAATTAGTGCTAGACCGGATAGACATCCCTTTAGCAACTTACATTTTTTTTATGGACCATTAGTGCTAGACCGGATAGGTTATCCCTTTAGCATTCGGACACATTTTTCTTGTCATCAGAATACTGGCAGCATTACCTCTCTGAATTAGAAGACTTAGTTTCTGAGCGAAGTATGTGCCAGCTCTGGGATTCCCTAAATATAAATATAAAGATAGCATAGTTTTAATTTTTTGATGATTATTACTGTAATTAAACTTAAACAAAAAAAAACTGTTGGTTCTTTTTTGTACATCTTAAATAATACCCAGTGACATCATGGAATTTATTTAAAGCGAAAAGATGGCAAGAAACTACAATTGTACTTACTTAATTGCTAGGCTACTCCGGAAACTTAGAAAATATGTCTATTAGTCTATTTTTTTTAATTAACAAGCTAAGGCTGTTAGTCTTTACCGACCTTTACAGCGTCACCTTCGCTTAAGGCGCCCAGGCGTCAAAAGTGGGAGGCAACTAGCTCAAGGGCATCCCTGGGGTGCGAGCCTCGGCGCGGAAGTACCGCCAGAAGGGCTAGACTGCTCCTCCTAACGCAGTCGATACTACGGCTGCTATAGGACCATCCGGGTCGCTCAAGTCTCGCTCCGTGTCTCGGGCAGCGATGTGTGTCGGGTGGCGAGTCTGTCGTGTCTGTATAGTAGTTTGAAGCTTGGACTACTGGAGGGTTGGAGTGATGGGGTGCCGCATCAACATAGCGGCGGGATGCCTCCTTCATAAATTTCTAATAGTCTATCTTAATACGTCTAATATTGCAAGCAAACTTGGTTCTAGCAACTCTAACTAGATATTGGCCCGACCAATGTACAGGGCGTCGGATTATATCCCGTGTGGGAATATAGGGAATTAGTCAGTGGAAGTACAGTTACTAGAAATAACATGCTTTTGACATTTTTATTGTATTTTTATTTTATTTTATTCATTTTGGAAATTATTATTGAAACCATTATATGGTTAAACTTTTTAGATCAATTAAAAGTCGAAATTTCTCCGACCAAATTTTGGACATACTGGGACAGCCTTCTTCTCCCAGTATGTCCCAGTATGTACTCCCACGTACGTCCCAGTATGTACTGGGACATACTGGGAGAAGAAGGCTGGCTCCCGCCAGTAACTAACGCACGCGGCGGGCCTCGCGAGCGTATTATTATTATTATTAATATATATATAAATATGTATTATTATTTTCCAAAATAAACTAATACTGTTTCCATCAGCGGGTCAAAATCAATCCTATTTTGAGGTTTCTAGAATTTTTATCCCTACTTCATTTCTTTTTATGTATTTAACTATTTACCCTGGTTTTACAGAGTTTACTAATGTTTTGTTTTTTTATCAAAGTAGAAGCTTTTTAACGGTACGTGGTACAATGGACTTACCTATAATCTCTTTATTTTCTTTTAGGTATCTAAACTTTAAAATTTTAATTAAGTACGTAGGTTGGTATGATTTTACCTTTATTCTTCATATGTTATAAGTACCACAGAGTATATGTTATTCTGGTCGCATCCATAAATTTTATCAAAAACCACATGCAAGTTTGTATGGCGTGGCTTGCGCTGAGTCAGCGGTATATCGCCACGTATCGTGCACACCAGAAACAATAATTTAGCGGCTTAAAAGTATACTCTATTACTTTCGAGTAGAGTAAAAAATATATTCCTAAAAACGAACTAGTTTTTAGGAATATATTTTTGCTTAGGATTTTATAAGAGACTGTTAAGGTGTAATTAGGTAGATTAATATCCTTTTTACAAAAGGGAATATGAGTCGTCTTCAATCACCTTTATTTCACACAAAAAAAAAACTCGAATGTTTATTGCCATATCTCAGATATATTGACTTTAAATGAAAATACCGAACCGATGGGGATAAAAAAAATATGGGACCATTCTAAAGTATTGTAAAGATAAAACGTGTCTATCGCGTAAAGAAATGATCAAAACATTATTTTGACTAACCTCGACGTTTCGACCAAGTTACATTGGCCGCGGTTACGAGGGGACTGGAGTGTCAGCATCGTGCAGAACGGGCGTCGTCTCCAACTACCCGCATTTGGTCTTGTAAATTTTCACTATCAATATCCCGGCATACAATACTAACAGTATCGGCAGTTTGACTGGCCCGATAGCTCAGTTGGTAGTATCCCTGCCTTTTGAACTGCAGGTCGTGGGTTCGATTCCCACCCAGGACAAACATTTGTGTGATGAACATCGATGTTTGTTCTGTGTCTGGGTGTTTATACTGTTAAAAAAAAATTACATACGTTCCTTTTTTGTAGTCGGTTGAAAAGTGCCACTTTTGAAGGCGGCGCTTTTCAAGCGACGAACGAATGGACGTACGAAGTACCACAATGATTTGACTCCCGCCCGGCCTGGCGCCATTGATTTTTAAGCTATGACAAGCTATGCACCCATAACTTGTCATAGCTTGAAAATCAATTTGCACGCCCTTGCAATGGTAAAAGAATTAAAACCTTACCATAAATTTCAAGAATGTCAAAATTGGAGAATATAATATATTGTAATAAATACTATAAATATAAATAACGCAAAAATACAATCGTAGATTAAATTAATCGCAAAATAATAGATATCTATCAAGATAAAAAGAGATCATGAAGAGAAATGAAATCTATAGAGAACTGGAAAGCTTAAAGTTAATGCAGACATTGTACAATTGGAATCCACGTTTCGTTTCCAACTTAGTTTTAAGCTAATGGAATTATAAATCTACTGCAGTTTAATCAAGGATAACTTTGTAACTTTGCGGCGTTAAGCGATATTAACTAGTGTCGTGTTCTTTGTTGAATATTGAATAGTGAATTGAGAATTTCATGCAGACATTGTTAGGAGTACTTGCAGTTAGCAATTTTATGCGTCTTTTTTTACTAACTTTTACAGCGTCACCAGGCGGGGATTTTTGTGCAGTCTATGACTATGGTAAAAATGACAGCAAAATCTACCGTGTTTTGGATGCCTCACGGAACTTTTTTCTGTGAATATTTTATAGTTACATTATGTAAATATAATTTAATTTATACATCTACTTAAATCTAAATGCGTCATTGTTAAGAAAGCTAATCCTTTTAGTATCGGATTAATTTGGTTATTATTAAATTTAGTTATTTAAAAAAAACATTTAGGTTACATTTTGCTTTTAATGTAATGCAATGTAAACTATTACTTTTCGTAGATATTAATGTAGAATAGAATAATCTATAAATATATGTATATTATATATACAAAAATCTATATTTATATATACAAAAGACAATCGTATTAGTTAGACTATTTATACTTATCTAGAACAGCTGAACCGATTTGGATAAAAATTGGTGGGGCGGTAGCTTAGAACCAAAAGACGGATATAGGACATTTTTAACCCATTTTTTCGGAATATAGATAACTTATATTGTGGATTAACACATAGGCTACTTTCTATCCGTGAGTGAAACCGTGGGGCGCTGTTAGTTTATTATAAATCATAGCCAAAGTAGCCCAAGTTAGTCTCGATGTTATAATCAATTCACGTGCAATTTTTTATCCAAATCAGTTCACCAGCAATTGTGACGCGAAAGTTACTCGAACAAACAGACGTGGTTATTTAAATAATAATAATAAAACATGAGCATGATAAAATAAAAAAACAAAATTATGTAGCCTCATCAATAATATTTCATGTTAAAATGAAACAATCGGTAAATATTAAAGAGCAAAATGATTCTTTTAATCCTGACCCCACGAATGCTCGGATTTATTGCCTCGGGCCTGAATCAATACGATGCATTCAGCATCTTTAATTACCACGAAATGGGCTTACATTCAATAAATTTTATCTTTCTTTTATTTTCGTTGCTATCGGTTATTTTGATTTTATGAGGAGAGAAAAATCAATTATACGAATAGATTTTTTAGGTTGAAAATCTCTTAAAGTCTAATTAGTCTTATTAAGTTTAGTATATCTCAAGTTTATAAATTTAACTTTTCTTTTCTTGCACTACAATTTTTCTTATTATATGCTTCTAAAATATTACTTATAATAGGTCTTTACCTATGAAATTGCCGTATTGCAGTACAGACTTTTTCAAACAAAAAAAGTCTTGATTGGCTATGAATTCTAAATTCAAATTAATTTTGTTTTAAAAATATGACATTCTGTTTACAATATAAGTCTTTTGTTTATTGATTAGCGTTGTATTTTCATTACATTTCAACATTTTTCCTCATAATGGATACTTTGAAATTTCGTGTAATTATGGAATATGAGTTCCGTCGTGGCACCAACGCGGCACAAACGACACGTAACATCAACGACGTTTACGGAGAGAACTGTACAAACGAACGTACAACCCGTTATTGGTTTGCTAGGTTCCGTTCTGGGAATTTTGACTTGAAAAATGAACCTCGTGGTCGTCCGGAAACTTTGGTCAACAATGATGAATTAAAGGCGATTGTGGAAGCTGATGAATCTCAATCTACAGCTGAGCTGGTAGCAGCTTTTGATGTTAGCATCAAAACAATATTGGTCCATTTGCGACAGATTGGCAAGATAAAAATGCTTGATAGATGGGTGCCCCACGAACTTAACGATCGCCAGCGCAACGTACGCGTCGAGACTTGCCTTGCGCTGCTTAACAGGCACAGAAATGAAGGAATTTTGAACCGAATTGTTACGTGCGACGAAAAATGGATTCTTTTTGCCAATCGAAAGCGCTCAGCAAGTTGGTTAGATCCTGGTTCGGTACCAAAGCAGTGTGCATAACGAAAAATGACCCCTAGAAAGGTGATGGTCACAGTTTGGTGGTCTAGTGCTGGTGTGATTCATCATAGCTTTTTACAAAACGGCGAGAGCATTACTGCAGATGTGAACATTGAAGAACTGACCACAATGATGGCGAAACTCGCACGTCTGCAACCAGCTTTGGTCAATCGGTCGTCTCCACTGCTACTTCACGACAACGCGCGACCCCATACTGCACAACAGACCGTCTCTAAGCTGCATGAGTTGGGTTTGGAAGCTCTCCCTCAACCGCCATACTCACCAGATTTTGCGCCTACCGACTATTACTTTTTCCAAAATTTGGACAAATTTTTAGCGGGAAAAAAATTCAATTCCCGAGAGGCAGTACAAAACGCCTTTGAAGAGTTTGTTGTCTCCCGTCCTGCTGATTTTTTCAAGAAGGGCATCCATAAACTGCCACAGCGTTGGCAAAGATGCATTGATTGCAGGGGTGATTACTTTGAATAAAAGAAATAAATAAGTTTAAAAAAAAAACTTTAACTTTTTTCAAACAAAACGGCAATTTCATAGGTAAATATCAAACAGATTAAACGGATAAGCGATTGTAATAATTAAAGGATTATATTCAACAATTGATGACTGACTGAGACAAATCTTATAAACCTAACACCGATTTAAAATTTTCTAGTCAGATATCTCTATAAATATATATAACTCAAAGGTGACTGACATAGTGATCTATCAACGCACAGCCCAAACCACTAGATGGATCGGGCTGAAATTTGGCATGCAGGTAGATGTTATGACGTAGGCATCCGCTAAGAAAAGATTTTTCGAAATTCCACCCTTAAGAGGATGAAATGGGTGGTTGAATTATTTTCCCATAGGCCACGCCGCGGGCGAAGCTGCGGGCTGAAGCTCGTCTATATATATAAAAGGAAGTCGTGTTAGTTACACTATTTATAATTCAAGAACGACTGAAGAGGTTTGGCTGAAAATTGGTGGGGAGGTGGCTTAGGAGACGGACATAGGATACTTTTTATCCCGTTTGACCGCGTTTTGCTAATTCACCCGTGTGAAGCCGGGGCGGGTCAACTAGTAATAAATATAGTAAAATGTTCTGATGGTACTTGTGTATCAATTTTGATATTTTTATAGTAAAAAGATTACGAAACGCGTATCTGTAGGTAATCTTTATAATTAACCAACCTAGAATTATTAGTTCGAAAACTCTCGTGGATATGACATGTTTTGTAAGGCAAAAATAACGACTAAACGCACGTCAATTAAACGGACTAACCTCGACTTTTTAATTGACGTGAGTTTAGTCGTTATTTTTATCTCACAAAATTTACGTAAAAGTAGAAAATAATGACTAAACTTACTTGAGTTAAAAAGTCAAAATTACTCCGTTTAATTGACGTGAATTTTGTCGTAATTTTTATCTTACAAAATAGAACTATTAGTAAAACCCTAAAGGTTAAACAACGTTAAGACATGATGATTTCACAAAAACTCGACCATTCGTCGTAAAACAAACGGAACAGTCCGTCATTAGTCGTCGCCCTCGACCTGTGCCCTCCTGTCCTAGGGGACAACGTGATAACGTCCCGAAGAAAATGCGCTACGCGTGGAGCTAGAATACTAGCGAGCTTTCATAGACGGAAGCCAAGGTCAACCCAAAAATGCTAAATATATGGAAAACTAAATGTGCACTGCTGCGTATAGCATGAACAATGATCTATATATCTTACAAGAACTGCAGAATTTTCTAGAATAAAAAGTATACCATGAATACTGTGAATAAAACAAAAGCAACACCCAATTATAACAAAATTCATTGAGCCGTTTCACCGCTGTGTGGTTACAAACCTTAGTAATACAATTTACATAAATACAAACATAATGCATTTAGTTTTGATAGAGTAGACATGAGCGTGTAATTGTAAAGAAAATATTTTGATATTTAATGAAAGTAGGTATGTACCTACTTTAAAAACAACCTATAATTTAAACACTATTTTTAACCAACTTCAAAAAACGAAGAAGTTCTCTCTTTTTTAAGGTTAGTTATCTCAGATCTCCGTTATTTTTTAAACTGATTTGGATTTTTTTATTTAAATGGTCCCATAGACATTTAAAACTTTTTTTTTTTGTTTGGTTTTGAAATCAAAATAACTACTATCTCTACAAAAACTGTTAAAAAACCTTAATCATTATTTTCTCCGAATAGCAATATCGTTGATTCCATGCCCCAAAATTTAGACATCGATTAACCATTCGGTCTGATACGTATGGGATAGTGCAATCGGACGTTTTATTATTGAGTCATGAGCTCAGATAATACGGTTTTGGTGACAAATGTCACCAAATAATTTTATTTATTTTATGTGTATTTTATGAGTGTTTAGGGCGAACCAAATAAGGCTTATTTTTGAAAAGTATTAGCGCTGTAAGCATACTAAAACTGGTAAGTTATTGACTTTATGAAATTGTTAAATTAAGAAAACAATACTTAAATATTATTTTGGAAATTTTCTTATTGAGATTTGAGCTATTTATTCCGAATATAGAACATAAAACTGTTACACTTAAAAAATGCATAATATTTATAAATACATAATGTAGTTAAGCGTTAATTGTAAACGCCAAGTTAATAAAAGCGTTTATTAGAAAAACAATATACTAAACCCTGTTAATTAAAAAGCAAACGATTAATCTACAGTAAAGTCAGCAATCAAGAAGACTATCAAACTGGAAAATAAAAAAACGAGTATAAAGTTTAAGAATCTAGGACGGTTAAAACCAGTAAAGTTCCTCCGGGGTCTAGTCAAGAGTCTGCGCATTATGGCCTATAAAATAAAATCGAATTATAAAATTTAGCGAAAATTGTGCGCTTAGTGAACAGGCCCTTAGGGTTTTACTACTGATATTTCGTGACACATCGATTATCTTAACGACGAACAACCAAAAAGACTCTCAACTGTTGGACTTAAAACGGCGTCACTGCACGCTTTTCGTTAACGATTACTTTTTTTTAGGGGGGCCTTTGAAGGCTTTGATTAAAGTTGAAAATTGCAAATCATTATTTTGATGTCAAACTGAGTCTACTTGAAAATATTATAAATTCGCAGGTTATGTGGATTACATTAAATAGGCATCACACTAACATTATAAAATTTATAAATGCGAAATTTGTGTGCGTTAGTGTGTGCGCGTGTGTGCGCGTGTGCGTGCGTGTGTGTGTGTGTGTGTGTGTGTTCCCTTAACCCTTAACGCCGTAACAGCTGAACGGATTTAAATGAAATATGGAACGGAGACTGTTTAAACGCTGAATTATCACATTATTAACTTATTATCCGCAGGTAAAACTGCAGGTCAAATAACAGTATGAAATAAAAAAATGAACTGTTGATTTAAAAGACCAGTCTGACTATTTTTTTATTTTTTTTTTAAGATTAGGTGTGTTTATGTTATGTAGGGTGTGTATTCGTTGAAAAACGCTTTTTGGTTATATTTTTCTTCTAATAAATAAAATCTTAAGATCTTTTTGAAGTAGAACTTCTTTACGCACGCTTGGCTTGGGGAGTAAGCTGGTGAATGCGAGGCGAACGGAAGTTGAAGTTCGTTCAAGTAGATCAATCAATCTATTGTCAATATAACAAAGTTAAAAACTTGTATTATTTTGTTGGTATGTCCGGTAAATGTCAATTTACAATTGTCAAGGTGGCGAAATTAACATTAAACAAAGCAAAAATAAAGTTATACCGGCCGATAGATGGAGCTAAACTAAAAAAGTTTTACTTCGGTCGTGTGGTCTAAATTAAAAGCACACTCATTTTTTTGTATTTTCTACTAACAGTATGTTTGAAATTTTCAAATGCAGTGTGTACGAAATAACAGTATCCTGTCAAACAGATAGCAATCTATATATATATAGTTTGTTGATAATGTTATATACTGTTTGTTGATAATGTGCTTGAAATATCAACGGTCGGCTCTGCCGTTCAAACTGCCTTCGATAAACAACGTTACAACTAGCATTATGTTACGGACTAGAGATGTTAATAATCCGGACACTTCTCTCTTACGTACATAAAAATTACTCTCGATTGTCATTTGTTTGGGACTCCAGTGGTCTCGCCCGCAGTTTGATTGAGCGTGGATTTACTGTATGTGCAGTGCAGTGTAAAGTAAAAATAAATATTTTGAAGTTCCAAGAGATATTGCAACTGTTGAACGAGTGTGATGCTATTGCACGCGTGTGTTATGTACTTTTAAATGCGTTCAGCATTTTTTTTAAGCTGTTTATTTTTTGTATTAAGCCACCGTAGCCATCGCTCATCATCTGGCAAACGTAAATCAGCTAAAAAAGCTTTTATTCATTTCATTTCATTTTTGTGGCTGTCGGTAGAGTGAAAAATCTGAGTGCAAAAATTCATTTAAATGATAGCTCACCGAAAATGCCGATAAAAAAACCGTTTAGCTGTTTTGACGTGAAAGTCACATAAACAGCAACGGTACTGTTATATTGTTACACTAACACAAAATGACAGAAGAAATTGTTTCTTTGTGGATAGTTCAGTAAGTCAATGAAATCGGAAAACATTCTGGATTATTACCCGGCTTTTTCATTTTGACCAGATACAGAATTTATCGACCGGCTAAACACATTTCTGTCCCATCTCTATTCTGAGAACTACTGGTAGCTTGCAACTGGTAGTTAGGAAATACCAGTGATTGTTTAAGCTTCGTTTACATTATAGGAATTGACGGTAGCCACTTGATTTATATGTAGTGTCGCGGTTTGAATCTGAACGACATTGCCAGGTGATACCAATTAGATATTGGTCTGTAGTTATCTGATTTTCGTAATACTAATGTATAACTAGGTTTCAATCTGAAGAAAATAGGAATCAGTAATAAAACATTTAATGTTGTGCATTTAAATGTATTTGATCAAAGAAATGTAAAATATATATATAATACTAAAATATTTTTCTGAAGGTGTCATAAAATGATATAACAAATTACAGGGAGTTTAAAATTAGTTATTTTTTATTTTCAGCCTGTCTACATCAAAATTTGTGTTATCGTTTGTTGATCAAAATATTTTTTTTTATATATTCTCTAAAATCACGTTATTTTAAATTATACTTTATGGCAATAAGTTCTATGATAGTATGCCAAATGTACTTAATTAAAAAGCATATTCAGTAATGAAAAATAGTGACACTACAGTAATACAATTTTATTTGGATTCTTTGGATGTAGAATCTTAAGAAGCCTAAATAAAACTGCCCTTAGATATTCTTTTACAAAAAAGCTCTAAAGAAAAACGTATTTCAAATGCTCAGCAAGCGAAGGGCTAGACATCATTAGCTTAATTGAATTGGCGATGCTTTTCAACGGATAAGGTTTATCAGCATCACTGTCACGGCAAGATCAATCGTTTTGCTAGTTACTGGAACCGGCTTCATGTTAGGTCTGATGATACTCTTGAAAAAGTCTTGCTTATTTCTTAGAATGTTTATTTTTTATAAAGATCAGCAAAAAATATTTAATAACTATTCAAATAATTTGTGTGTGGTATAGTAGTTGAGCAGGTCGGCTCAACCACCGGGGTCATAGCTCGGAGGCGAGTTCGATTTCCGTGACAAGACAAGTATTTGTGCATAAAAATAACGAATATGTGTTCTAAATCTGAGTCCTTCGGAACCATGGTACTCGTAGTTTCTGGGTCTTTCACTGGATTTTGGGGATTTATTTATTGATAAATAGCCATATTTCACACCCATAAATATGTATAATCTCATTTGGCATAATTGATTAATTATTTAATAAAATATCATACCAAAGCATTTTTTATGTTGACTTATATAGCTCGTCGATGATTTATGATCTAGGATGGCACTGCGATGAATATTATAATACAATCTTTATCGACCTATGGAAAAACTAGGGTATGGAATAAACTTATTATGACTGGGAATCTGGACATAAGGCTCAAACTCATTTCCTGTTCAATCAAAATGTACATAGAGTGACAACTCTAAGCAGGTAATAACGTTTTCAATATCAAGTGGTCTGTCAGCTAGATATCTCAAACGAAAGAAGGGTATCTTGAAAGGAGAGACCTTCGTCAAGTACGGTTTCACTTGACATTGCATGGAATCTTTTCAATTTGATTCAGGATCATCAGACCGACATTGAGGTCTCCAGGGTTCTCTCATTTGCATGAAACTTATTAAAAAGGTGACTTCATGAGTTCACTGTCGACAGTGTTGACCTCGATATGAAAATGGCATAAATTATGCTTTTAAGTCGATAAGTAACTGTGGTTTCTTTCGCGTAATTATGAAATTTTGTAATGAAATACAAAATTTATTTCACTTCTGTATTAGTTACTCAAAAGCCAAGCCCAATAGTTAATATGTTTAGTCACGTCCTACTCTATGTAGAGAAGACGAAATGGGAAGCGCGTCTTCAGACCGATCTTAACTACGGCGTATTTTATGTAAATGTACGATGATCTAGTGCCGTAAGAACAATATATTTTTAGTGAAATATGTAGGTACCTTAGCAATCATAAAAAGATTTTAAGCTGTCATGGTCACTAACAATTCCAAAATATTGTAAATATATGAATATTATTATTGTTAATACTTAATTACTTAGCTTAATTTACATGTTACTGTTTGGCTTAACAAAAAATTGCAACACTATTGTCAGAGGAAATAATATATTTAGGTTACTTTAAGTATATACTTAAGTACCAAATATATTAAAGCAAGTAATAAATAAATCAACATTTTTATACTTATCTACTACTTTGTTCAGTTTAATCGCATGTGCTATTTACAATTTTACATATGTACAACGTGTTAGGCAGAAAAGGCCGTAAGGTTTGGGCATCAATGTTATAAAACCAGGATTGAAATAATTTATATTTTTGTATAGACTTTCATGGTTACATGAAAGTCTATACGTCCGATGTATATAAATATTTAATAAACTAATAAATAAAAAAACTATTGTACATTAACAGGATAAAAATAAACAAATTACATGGTAAATATATGTTTTCAAATGTCGTTCGCCTGATGTTAAGCGTAACGGCTGCAAATAACAGTCGGTCATAATATCCCATTAATAAACAATATTTAAGAAATACAGCAATAGAGTAAGAAATAAAATAAAAATAATAAAGGGATAAAACCTCTAAGTTAAAAAAAAAATTGCTTTAGACCACACGTCTAAAGCAATTTTTTTTAATGAAGTAAAACTTCTGTATGAAACGTCACTCTCTCTCCTTCAGTCGTTACTAACTTATATCTCCCTCTCAACTTCTGTTTGCCTCGCCCGATCAATTTCCACAACGCTCTCGTCACACATTCACCAGCTTACTCCCCACGTCAAGCGCGCGTAGTTTCACTACAAAACTGTTACATTATCATTTACTTAACTATAAATCTATAGAACATTGTAACCCCATTTAATATTCTACAAAGATGCAGAACTTGAAGGAATCACCTGAAACCACTCTTCATACTTTTACGCCCCACATTACCTCGCGTTATAAGTTCAAATGTTGCAAACCATAAACTTCTCATCAGTGGGTTTCCGCCATAAATTTAAAAGCCCTCATTCTGGGTGAACCTCCATTATCATAAAATTACATGATATCACTTTCTTTTGATGTGTCGGTAGTGGCGATGTCGTGTATTGTAATTTGACCGGATTTATGCCGGATATGTAATTTTTGTACGTCAAAGGTAGTACAAGATTTTTTATTTTTAGGGTTAGATAACACATAAATCGATTGACTTGGCGTAAACTCGCGGAAGTTTATGAAACAAGAATATATCTAGTGTGACTCCGCTAAACACACATACACCAATCGCACATAGCACAGTTACACTAAAATAGATATTTTTGTTCCATTTTGTAGTTAGAGGTTTATTAAAATCTTTTCAATGCGTATAGGATTACAATTTGATTACTTCTATGTCAAATGAATAGTTGGTTAATTATTCGAACAGTAGAACGACGACGCACTGCTTTTTTGAATTGAATTTACATCAGAGATATTTTTTGAATACGTGTTACACAATACAGTTTTATATAAATTCAAATCTTTTATTTGATTTGAAGTGACCGGTAAAAATAAGATAATTTATGGTGGTTAGCTTTAAATTAGTTCTGTAAATATTACTCAATATCATGGATTCGTAGCTCATTAAGACTAAACATTACCTAGACTATTGGTAAGCCTTCTAGGAGAGACAGTTATCCGGCAAAAACTTTTGACCGGATGTTCGCTGATACAACTCTAAACACACGCATTAAAAATAAAAAGTTTTCTCGCACACGTGCTAAGTACTTTCGGTCTACCTCACGGGGTGAGGGTAATTAGTTTTCATGATATACATTTAATTGCAGTTAAAATTAATGTGAAATGGTAATGATACGCGAATTATTCCAATGTTTGTGTCATGCTGGCAATTTAAATGGAACTGCGACATTGTAAGTCCAACTGTAATTGATGAACTGTATTTTGTAAAATGGCATATTACCGTAAAATATGTGATTGTACAATAAATTCAGAAATACGTAGGTACATCGATATCTAGATCTTTACTGACGTCCGTATTTCCCGAAAACTATAACCCTTGAATCTTAAAATCGAGAATGAACAGGTATCTAGACAAGCGTGTTACATCCTAGACCACATTGTCACTTACCATCAGGTGAGATAGTGGTCAAACGCAATATTATAAAATAAACTACAAACTCATGTTTAAAGATAAAAGTTCTATTAAATAAAAACAAGGAAAATGTAATCTAAGAATCCGATAACTTCTCGTAAAATGTTATGTTAAGTTTTCTCAACAAATAAGTGCTCACAGCTACAAAAGATTCGCTACGCAAATTCACTACCGACGCGTTATAAGTAACATAACAGACCGGCCTAGTAGTCGGCGCCGGCAAGTTCCTTGTAGGTGGCTAAAGTGCGAAGTGCGAGCGCAGGCCAGCACCCCTATCGCGTAACTGCACCCCTACCACGTAACTGTTCTGGGAATCGGCTTCGCCTGCCATCCTGCACGCGCCAATTAACAAGTCCACGAGTGCGAGCAGGACAGAACACGATTATCATCTCCACCAGACTTACGCGGTAAGGCCCCTGCTGGGTGATCACGTAACTCTATTGCAACCGACAGAAACACAAAGTATGGATTTGACCGTTTCATTACGCAGTATGTGCATAGTTAGATATTAATAAAATCTAGGTGGTATGTATAAGAGGACAATATTCTGAGTAAAACACGTATTTCCTATAAGCATTGTACGTAAAGAAATATCTTTAAGTTTCTATTTATCGTATTACCCAAACATGAAAATATTATTTTATTAATGACCTAATTTCATATGTAGTGCAATAAACCAATAAATAGTGGGTCACGTGCAGCCACTTTTCGAGCTTTGACCATTCGTTACCGATAATATTTTATCGGTGTTATAGTAGAAGAGCGTACCGACGGTCTTATGAAGCTATTTTAGTGTTTAGTTATGTTGTGAGTGATTAAAAAAATGACTTTTACGAGTATTTGAAATTATTACTACTGTATTATTAAATCTGGGTAGATTCAGCGTAATAAAAAATATTAATCAACGAAAAGTCTTATTTTTTTGTAACAGTCAAGATAAAATATGTAATCAGTTTTATAATATAAAAGTTTAGCAAAATATTGAGGAGATGAAAATGAAAAATACATTTATAAATATAATTATAACATGAGTAAAGGCATATAAGTAGCTAAGATTTACATTAATTAAGATAACCTGGATCTCACACTAAGCTCAGGGACCGTACTATGCGGTCTAGGCCTCTTACACCGAAAATAATATATGCTACCCTTAGGTACTAGCTTACTAGGTTATAAAAAAATATTTATATTAAATTAATTACCTGTATTAATTTAAAATGTCATAAATAATATAATTAATATTCAGTTTTAAATTAATATTCGCATGCTAAATTACTAAATTAATTATTACTGACTAATATTAATACTGATAATGGCTAACTTATATTATCTATATTAATGATTACTGGTTTACAAACATCGGACATCCTTTAGCTTTAGCTTAATATTTATTATTCATTATTAGTATTCATTTAGTTTATATTATCATTTTTTGAGAACATTTTTTAAATTATAAGTATATACTATTTTAGTGAATTACATTTACAGTTTTTGTAAACGCCCTTAATTCGAAGTAACGTCATCTCTTAAGCTATAATCGTCACCAGTTTACAAATCTCTGAAAAGAGTATAATATCGTCGGGTCACACGCCACCCTCGGCTTATCGGATTGTTTATACAAAACTCGAAAAACCCCACAATGTGACTGTTTACATCGTAAATAATAATTCAGCCCGAAAGCATCGGATAAAGTATAAAGTACGCTTGCGTTTCGTTCGCAAATTTAACCGAAAAAATGTATGCAAATAAAGGTTAACTTAAAAATGGAAATTGGTATCCGACGCGATCTTGTTTAAATATTGTATGGATATAAATAAGTTCCATGCTTAAATATTTAAGGGGAATTCGTTAAGTGACAGCTCTGTTGGCGTAGTGACAGAATAATTGTGTGAAACTCGTACGGTATTGAGTTTAGTTCTCACGCAAGAATAATAAAGGGTTTACCACTTTCCTGATCAACAGCTTTATAAGCTAGTTTACTTTGGTTTTAATTTTATAAAAATGTCACCGTACCTTGAAAATTACATTGACAAATATTTTTTTTTTAAATCGAGTATCGAACCCACAACCTCTCAGAAGGCAGAATAGGTACTAAAAAGTTATCGAGCCAGTTGGTCATAATTCTCGTAATTCCCATAATAAAATTAACTGTAATTAACTGGCACGTCTTCTAGCTTTTTCGGACGCACAATTGACAATTTGGCGACTGTATTAGACCTCAGGTGTAGCCGTGGGTTTATCTGGTGGGTTTGGCCTCATCACTGCATCGGGCAAGGCCTTGTCCATGTCGTCCGAGTTGGTCCACACCAACTCGGACGACATGGGCTCTCATGTGCGAAGAGTGACAGGACGGGAAGACGTCCAGCACTGGTTTATCCTTGTACTTACAATCCTGTTGAAAACAACAGTCACATCTGAACCACTGGTCGTTTCATTCGTATAGAATTTATTTTACTTTGAGAAAGTACTAAATTGCACATAATTTCTACTCCAGACTGTCAATGAAGTCGGCACGTCCTTCCCCTCCGGTCTTCAATATCAACACGTCGATATATCAGGCTCGCACTGCCATTTGTCAGACGGACCTATTTATAAAGATGAAGGGTACTACTACTGGGATAATGTGACAATGATTCCGTCACGATTCGAAATTAGAAAAAAATCTATTTACGCCGCTTAAATTCAAATGGTCTCATAATTATATTGAGAAAGGTTGACTAGTAAAAACTGAGTAGACACTACTTTATCTGAGACCAGACCAACAACTATATACAAAAACTCACGAGATTATTGATTCCAAACTTTTTTTCCAAGATAATATCTTAACCATGCTCCTTGGTTGCTTGCTTTTTTTACTCTATTTACCTCGCTATAAATGCATACCACCACTTTTATGTGTTAACTAGTTGCGCCCCACGGTTCCACCCGCGGATAAAAAGTATATTAATTATTTGCTCATCCCACGGGAACGTTTCACTTTTTGGGATAAAATCTAGCCTGTGTGTTAATTCAATGTATAAGCTATTTTGGTACCGTATTTCATCTAAATTCCATTCTGCTGTTTGAGCGTGAAGGAGTAACAAACATACACATACAAACTTTCGCCTTTCTAATATTAGTGTGATAATGTTCAAAATTGCACTGCGGCGTAGGGGTTTATAAGGTTCTGATTATGAATAATATATTTGAATGGAAAATTCTGCTATTAAAAAACCAAAGTAGCCCACCCATATCCTCAGTCACCAGTCAGCTTGGCTTCCAATATTTCATGGCAAACCAAATTTAAAAACTGTTGTCGACGAATGATTTAATCATTGTCAATAGTTTTTAATACTAAATTGTACTTATTAAGCCTTCTGTGATTTAAATTAAGAGATATGTACGACTATTTAAGTAATACAAATTATGTCCAAGCATTTATAGATAGATAGATACATTTTTTTTTGAGGGGGGAAATGTCCTCTCATTTCCCACGGGGGTGGTGGCAGGGTGTATGTGGGACTCGAACCCACTAAAAGCCCCCCGTGAGCCCTCGTCCGCCGTACCGGGGCGAGAAGGGGTCGCGACTGCAGTCCAGCCAACTCGCCCCCGAGATAGATAGATACAGAGTTAACCATTTTCAAGTAAAATATCTGACATAGAAAAATGTTCGGAAATATTGTAGTGACTGGCCCAAAGATGAACCGACGACCTATGAGGTGATCACGTAACTTTGATTGTACTTGTAACTTCATCTTTATTTAAACTAGACCATAGTAACAATGCACATAGATGGCGTATTGAAACTGTCAAATTCACACAATTTTTTTTTTTCGGTTGAAATTAAGTAACATAATCGCTTAGTTGTTCAAAACCGCAAAGAGCTGTTACAAGATACAAGAGGCGCTTGCCTCTCAAAGTTGCGTTCTATGAGGAGACATATTGCCTATTTTCACTGGACTCCTTCTGGATGATGATAATAGTGAACTAATTGTTTTGCTTTTTGAAACTAATCCTTAAGAAACTCATCTTTAAGTATAGTTTACAATTCAATATCTACTGCCAGGTTTAGCTGTTTGATTCTATGAACATTTGTGGAGTGAATCAAGGAATTTTGATTGCAATGCAACAGAAGAAATTTTATTCCTAATTTGAAAATTTCCATAGTAACTATGCACATAAGCTACGAAAACAGAAACTGTCAAACCCATACACTGTTTCAAAATATTGCGATCAAATTTTTCAAATATGATCGCAATATCTCGGAATATATCTCGCAATATATCACGGAATATTTTTGATCAAAATATTCCGTGATCAACTAGCTGGTCATGTAACTCAAAATAAAAGATAACACAATAGTTCGATAGCCGTATTGGTATGTTTATAAAATAGTCAATTATTTGAAGCCCATTTTGCCAACTGGCCTATAATATTTTCTTTAGACTTTTTTTATGTTTTGGCTCCACACTTGTGTATATAGCCAGTGTCAAGTAATTGATAATTTATCAAGTTAATGATATTTTACGCGAACATGTGTCAAGTCACAGTCGAAGTCATCAAGTCAAGTCATAGTCCAGTCAAAGTCATACTCCTAGTAATGTGGTGGCAACTTTTCTTGAAGCTTCTATGGAGTTTTGGAAACAACACGAAAAGAAACGTTTCACCATCATTATACTATTTTCCCACACTCACGTCTGTAATCCAGGACTTAACGAATACAATGCCACCAATTTTATAAGTTTTGGAAAATAATACAATGCGGTGACGCAATCTTTTTCCCGCCAAAACTCCCTCTTTAGACTTTTTATGTAATATGCAGAACCCACCTGTTAGATATTTTTGGCAATGACATCAAAAATTAGTGTGCTTAGCTCTACATGAACATTTTCTGTAAGTAGAATAATGTACTGGACTTAAAGCGATCTCTATCTAAACCACCGTTAGATAAAAGATCGGTATTGCATTCTGTATAAGGGACCACTAATAGTGCTATTAACGCTATGGACTGAATTAATTGGACAGATATCTAAATAACTGTACCTGTAACTTTTATAAAGTGTTTATAGATAAATGCATTTAACCACTGTCTCACTTGATCGAGAGTGACGACGCATTGTACGATGCTTAGAAGATACCTGCAGGGTGCAACTGTGATTGCAATGCCACAGGAGGTTTCATTCCTAATTTGAAAATTTCAATAGTACGTTCAATAGTACCATAAGCTACGTACTGAAACTGTCAATTCTATAAAAAAAAAATCTATTGTTGCAAACAAGTTCGCCGAGTTTTTTGGCGGGAAAGTGAAAAAGATTGCGTTACCGCATTGTGTTATTTTCCAAAACTTGTGTTATTTTCAGTGTTAGTGCATAAAATTGGTGGCATTTTATTCGTTAAGTGCTGGATTACAGGCGTGAGTGTGGGAAAATGGTATAATGATGGTGAAACGTTTCTTTTCGTGTTGTTTCCAAAACTTCATAGAAGCTTCAAGTAAAGTTGCCACCACTTTACTAGGAGTATGACTTTGCCTAGACTATGACTTGACTTGATGACTTTGACTGTGACTTTACGCATATTTGCGTGAAATATCATTAACTTGATAAATTATCAATTATTTGACACTGGCTAAATACACAAACGAGTGGAGCCAAAACTAAAAAAAAACAAGTTCGCCTTGCTGTTCACTCTTAACTTCAAGACTTATGTTAATCTACCAATTCAGATATCTTTTCATCGCAAAGTCAAAATAGGTTTACCAATTATATTATTATTAGGTAACGCCTGCATTTGTGCACAAGAAAAAAGGCATAACTCCTTGTTCTGTGTCTGCGTGTTGTGGGACCATTGTCCTCGTAGTTCCTGCGTCCCTAGACACAGGGAATCCTAATTAGAGTCCACGATCCATGTATGTGATCGTTGGGCGTTTATTATTATTATTTATCAAAATACATTCTATGCCTGCGACTGCCGCCAACCACGAGGTGTAATATATAATTACACTTCACACTAATATTATAAAGGCGAAAGTTTGTATGTGTGTTTGTGTGTATGTGTGTATATTTGTTACTCCTTCACGCTCAAACGGCTGAATGGATTTGGATGAAATTCGGTACCAAGATAGTTTATACGCTGGATTAACATATAGGCTACATTTTATCCCGGAAAAGTGAAATGTTCCCGTGGGAGAAGCAAATAATTAAAATACTTTTGCGAGTCGCAACTAGTGTTTAAATAACTTTAACTTATTATATTAGGTTTGAAAAGATTCGTCAAAAAAAAGTACTTCCATCAATATTTTTTCTTTTTCTTCATCATAGGTCTTTAGCTATCTACTATCATTTCAGCTAACAGCGTAAATTGATATACTACGGTCACTTTAGAAACGGGCTAGCTGCCCTCTGGCTATTGCAAATTAAGGGCACTTAGTCCAATTCCTTCACATCCAAAACGACACATATCCAACAAATCACTAAGCACGTACGACCTTTCTTAAATTTGGATAAAGATCACAACATCTCGATTCCAAAACGACGTTACTCCTGGATAAATGAATGAAGATGCGTCATATTAGAACTGTCCAACCTATTATTTTATATAAACACTGCTATAAATGTAGTAATATGACCTATTAAGTTCTGTTACAGATATAACCAAAAGATAAGCGGTAATGGAGAAGATGGGTGTTAGTGATAATTACTTTGAGGGCCTTTGAATCGTACCAGTGTCATTAGTCGTTAGTCCGTTTTTGGGTCGGATAAATTATTTATTGCCGTGTGAATAACTCTTGTTTTGTTAGTTTTGTCTGTTCTATTTGTTTGGGGCAAATAAAGGGTTCGATTGCGTGTTGATGTAGAGTTATTTAACAGTAGTGGTGCGATTGCAAATGTTTGGTTATTTATAAGTAACGAGCTTCTGCCGCGCGGCGTGGTCTATGGGAAAATAATTCAACCACCCATTTTACCCTCTTAAGGGTAGAATTTCGAAAAATCCTTTCTTAACAGATGCCTACGTTATAACATCTACCTGTATGCCAAATTTCAGCCCGATCCGTTCAGTGGTTTAGGCTGTGCGTTGATAGATCACTATGTCAGTCAGTCAGTCACCTTTGAGTTATATAATTATATTTAGATTTCAAATAGAATAAGTTTTGGGCGATAAGTTGTAGTGTGTAAATTTGGATTTGCACCGCTACATCCCTTTATTACCTGTGGCATGCGTCCGAATTACTTGTATGGACAACCATACAGTATAAGCTCACGCCTTCCACCATGTAGACGCCTCAATTATATTTTACTTCAACCTATGTTCATTATTGTTTATTTATTTATTTAATTAGTACGGTTACACCAATTACACTAATGACTACATAAACACAATTACAATTTGATTAATATAAATTAATATTAAATGAAAAAAAAAAATGTTTCTGTTGAACAAAAATTTCACTTAGAAAAAAAACAACAAAATTAAATGAAAATGAAAGAAATGAAACATAGATAATAAAACAGTCAACTCAAAACCGTCAGAAATAAATTAGATTGTAAAAAAAAGATCAATTTGTTATATTGTTTATTCTAATTAAATCATCTATTTAAATCATATTTCGCCGGAAACATAGACGCTGGCAGAGCATTTCATTCCTTAGCCGTTCTAATTATGAACGTAGAATCAAATCGCTTGGTTCGAATGAATGGTATTTCGACTATCAATGGATGGCGGTTAGCCGAGCGTCTGGTAGTCAAGTACTACTGACTACCTCTTTCATTCATCACCCCATTTCCATTGTCGTCATCATCGTCCCATTGCTCTGTTGTATAAGAAAATAGATGCGTTATTAGGTAACTATTTAATCTAATTTGGTTAGAGTAAAACTAAAGTCTATATTAGGTACACAAATAAATTCGTTTTATTTAGGAAGCTAGGGAGTCCTTGCGGTAAATACAACAAAATTTGGAAATAAATAAAACTGATTCTTGTGTCCGATACTGTATATGGGTAGTTTTTTTAAGAAGTGATTACCAAGTCTAAAACCACTAAAATTAGAGAGAAATCGAGAAAAGAGCAATGCCCTAAATTTATAAGAAAACAATAACCCAATTTATTTAATCTTTTAATTTTGAAGGAAATTGACCCAAATGATTCTTCAAACAAAGACATCCAGTTTTATAAACCAAAAGATTCGGTTACTGATAAGGATCAATCTTTGAAAAGAAAGAAAATTGAAAGTTTTTCCACTCACACTTGCATTTGCTTTATTCTAAAAACTATGTTTGTCATAACCCCTAAATCTAATTATACTTAAACATCTTAAATTCCAATCATCGCTTAGTTTGCTACATTAAGTCATTACAACATCAAAGACAGCAAACGAATGCCGGAACCGGTAATTCTCCATTAGACCCTGGACATTAATCAGCCTCTAAGAAGGCCCAGAATTGGCGAAAACGTAACCAATACTGCAATCAATTAAGTAGATCGGCTGTCGATTGACTTTTGGTGCAGGTTGGGGTGAGAAAAGCGTAAACGCAGGCTCTTTGTTTCTGTCGCAATTATTCGCAGACGGTAAATAAATTGGTGGAAATAAAGCACGCTATTACGTTGCGTTTTGCGCAATTAATGTTTTTGCGTTACTATAGTATTATTGTAGCGCCAACACATCTGTTTCCATCGGTATTTGGTTTACTAGGTGGTAGGACTTTTCTGTAAAGTTCGTCTACGTAAGTACCACCGCTTTGCCAGTTATTCTACCGCTATTGAGTATTGGGTAAGCACCACTGTGTACCGGTTTGAAGGGCACTGCAGCTAGTGAAATTACTTGACAATATGACCTAATCTCACAGTCTAGTAATCTTAGTAATCATATTAATAGACTGTACTCATGTTTTAGGATGACGTGCTCAGTGCAGTGTCACGTGAAACTCTATAGAGTTCCGAGTGGTACTGCAACTAATATGAGCAGCCCTGTTGCTTAACATCAGGAGGAGGACCAGCTCATTATGTCGATCCTTAACAAAAAAAAAACAATAAATCTTAGTCTTCCTACTCCGTATAAATAAACACAATTACAAAACCCTTTATAAAAAATTTAAAGATAAAATGAAAATCGCAATCCTAGTACCCTATTTTAATCACAATCCTAGAGAAAATTACTTGTTTCACAGTTACAACTTACAAATAAGACTGTAATAATATCATCTTGGGTAAATACAATGTGTATAAATGCGTACTAAAAAAACATTATAAATCACGATTACTTACTCCAGCACTTATATTTTCCATTTAATAATTCAGATAAAACATACATTTTTCTTCCACAGTAATAATTTGTAATGGAATTGAGTCACATATAGAGTGTCATCGCAGAACCCCTTCCATTCTCGCCTAAAACACATTCCTTCGCCACAGAATCACAATAGAGTAATACACTCAAGACAGTAGCCTCCGCAATTACTCCCGGAAACACTAACATTTGTCCCAGACAACCGTCAGAGGGGAGGGGGCAGTAAACCATAACATTCATAGAAGGGAAAGTGTCTCAAAGTACACAGGGCTACATACAATCGCTGCCAATAAAATGGCGTGGACGACACCCCACGCAATAAGCGGAGGCGAAATAGCGCGGAAACATCGAGGGAAACAGTATTAATACTTATGGTTAATTGTGCCAGGGTACCGGGCGCCTAAAATGGTGGTGCACCTAGTTTTTATTACAGAGCTGAGATTTAGATCTTTAAATTATAACATTCACTAGGTGGTAGGACTTTGTTGTAAAGTTCGACTAGGTAGGTACCACGGCTTTGCCAGTTATTCTGCCACTAAGCAGTAGTGTGCAAGCACTACTGTGTTCCGGTTTGAAGGGCACTGTAGATAGTGAAATTACTGGTCAATTGAGACTTTATGATCTGATCTCACAGTTGAGTAATCTTATTACCAGACTGTGTTGATATCTCAGGATGATGTGCGCAGTGCAGTGTCGCTCGAAACTATGTTATGGGGTTCCAAGTGTTCACTGTTCTGTTATGGGCGGCAGTGGCGCTTAACATCAGGTAAACGACTAGCTCGTCACATCATTCAATAACATAAAAAAAATATAACAAACTAGAGAACACTTTGAACAGATTGACCTGTATTCCCGCAGGAACTCTTAATTTTCCGGGATAAAAGTACCCTGTATCTTGCTAATTTATGTAATCTAACAATTTATCTAAGCCATTCCGGCTGTTATGACATCGAAGCCACCCAACACGAATAACCAAAAAAATAAACAAAGATACAAATGAACACACATTGTTTCAATTTAATATGATGAAAGAAATAATTTTTAATAATTTTTATATTATTGACACTTCATTCACTATGTCATCTAGAAATCACTGCAATCATAAAAAAGATCGGAAAGATAAAGTCCATAGAAATATGCATTATTTGCAGAGTTAATAAATAGTAGGAACATAAAACGATCTTACTAAGCTACTAAATCTTTTTGGGTATACAATTAAAATGAAAAATATATCTACGTATACTTTGAACAATAGCACGACTGGCCCGATAGCTCAGTTGGTAGTAGCCCTGCCTTCTAAACTGTGGGTTGTGGGTTCGATTCCCACTCAGGACAAACATTTGTGTGATGAACATAGGTGTTTGTTCTGTGTCTGGGTGTCATATTGTATTCTATGTATGTATTTACAAACAAAAAAGTATCGTAAGTATTGTATCAATTATCTGGTTCCCATAGCACAAGCTTTGCTTAGTTTGGGGCTAGATGGCGATTTGTGAGATGTCCACATATATTATATTATTATTATTAATAGCAGTGGTTAAATTTCAGGCGTAGTTTTAGAGCTCCCCAACAGTAACTGAAGGGTGACACCACTGTCTACCCTCAGCGACGTGGTCGGACTTCAGAATGACTCTCCGAGGTGAGATGCAAGCAGTTCATTAGAGAAGAATGCGTGACTGGTCTTATCAAACGTAATACTAGCGACAATGAACGTGATTCATTATTTTACATCAATTGCTTTAAAAATGGACTAATACAGTATGATGATGATGACGATGATAATGATATTACATAATGCCTATACAAGGTGGAATTTCATTCGTTCTTTTCCTTTAATGTATGTATTTAGTCCATGCTATAGAATGCTCCCATATAACTAAATAAAAGTAGTACTTATGAAATAAAACTTAAATCTAGGTATTATCAAAAAAAATTCTAAAGAAAAGCCTTGTGACATTGAACAAAGCAAAGGTGTTTTATTGCCTACGAAACATTTACAAAACACTTAGCTGGTGCTTGCGCATTTCGGCTGTCATGCAGTTATTTTAGGAGGCACTAATTAATAAAACAATTTTTTTTTTAATTGGACCTTGTACGAATATTCTAGAGCATGGTCTGAGTACATACAATAAAGGAAAAGAGTGAATTAAATGCCACCGTGTATATTGCAAAAACTAAATATATAATACACAATAACCAACTCTAAATATATTTTCTGGCAAATAAAAAAGTTTAACTTTGAATGAAAATGAAATCATCTACTCAATTATGATAAAGAATAGAATCACATCACAGAAAAACGACCTGAAGATTCAACAATACGTTTCAATTTCTCAGTAAAGAAGTACAACACTATCAAGGGAGTGTCTCTTGACAATGTGTTAAATTAGTTGACTACGTGAGTTTCATCTATATTGCTTAAACAGGAGACAATATTATACCAAACAGTAGTGAAACTACGTTAATCCACACCTTAACCACCAAAGACGGAATTACTCTCGAAAGTAATTCTGTCTTTACATCTGTCTCTGTCTATTTGTGATATTTTCACTACACTAACTAAACTAAACTTGTCAACCAATATTAATAATAGCGCTAATAGCAAAGCTAATTGGCTGTTTTTATCCAATCATAAAGTGAAGCAACGTCGCTGAAGTCAGTACTTAGATGGGTGACCGCTACGAAAAGTGGTATTTACAACTAAGTGCTACGGTATACAAAGGGTGGAAGACACTTTTAAGTTATCGGTACCGGCTGTGATGTCGTAAGATAAAGTCTTTAAGCCAAGTCAAGCCTTGAGTGGCTTCAAAATTCTGACACCATATGGCTGACTACTTACCTACCCGAGAAGAAGAAAACGAATAGAGTTTGAACGTACGTACGTACGTACAAAGACGTAAGACTATTTTAGATTTATGGTTTTAATCCTAGGGAAGAACATAAGATGGTTTTGATTGCAAAAAATTTTGGCAAAGGCGTGCTATCAGTTACCATGCATATAATATATACAGTAATAACTATTGACGCTGAAAAGATTATTTTAAAACGTCTTTATGCGTTCGTTGATATTATAATATATTTATGTTACTGCAATTATATTGTAACTAAGGCACAGTACGTGAGATGCAGTCTGTAACAAGAAGATATCCAAAGCAAAAATAAACAAAATTATTCCACATATTTTCCTCTAAATGGTGAACGCGTGAGTTGCATGCGTCCCGCAATAATCTTTCGTTGTCACCGACAAGCATGTTTTAAAACTGTTTTTAAATGGAACATACTATACTCTATATCCTACTATTCTACTAATATTATAAATGCGAAAGTTTGTGAGTATAGATGTGTGGATAAATATTTGTTACTCTTTCACGCAAAAATTACTGAACGGACTTTGAATGTAATTTGGAATACAGATAGTTTATACTTTTAATCCTGATAGTATATTCCCGTGGGACAATTTTGAACACCACGAGGACGACGCCGCGGGGATTTTACGCAAAAAATGATGAACGGATTTCGATGAAATTTGGAACACAGATAGTTTATATATAACCTGGATTTACACATAGGAAACTTTTTGTCCACGGGTGAAACCGCGGGGCGCAGCTAGTTAACTATAAATAGAGATACATTATAACCGAGTGTTGCAAGAATTAGTACGAATTTGTTCGTACAAACATTTATATTTTCATTATTGTCGAATTATTGAAATTCTTATTTATAAGGTGACCATCATAGCAGATTTTAAACACGTACATTTCGCCATATTGATTTGTAAATACCATCGCTGATTGGATAAATTGAAAAAACGCACCTAATTATATTGCGTCCCCCAAAACGTCATTCCTACTTACCCACCACCATAATAGACATAAAATAGACCTTTCTGTCTCGTGAACAATATCCATTAAGGAAATTTTATCATTCGGGACAATAAATTACTAGACCCCTCTTATAAAAAAGCCCTTGCAACAAGCGCTACCGGAAAGCTGTATTTAAACAAACTACATTACTTTATAATGACCAATTTAGTCCACAATATCCCAAGTTATGCATGATAATTTGATCAGGTGATAGTTATAGGGAGTGAGTCCCTCGCAGGTTATTATAGACGAACTAATGGCGGCTTAAGCAACACAAGCCCTGATATTGCACCATAAAAAGATCCATTGAAACGGAACCCCATACGTACTGCTATACAGCACCCCCTCAATTTAAATTTTCTATTGTTGTTCTCAATTTGATCGCTTGTGAAACAATGAGTAGTGCTCGAGATTTTAGTTCGTAAAACGTGATTAGGTCTGAATGTTGTATGTAAAAGCATATAATATAAATTTAAGATCACATACTACACTTTAGGTACCTATGTATCTACATAAATAGGTATTACACTACTACACATAAATACTATAAATTTTACTTAAACTTATATACTTTAAGTAACATTAAGTAACAGTTAGTTTAACACCAAAATATATATATGTAAAGAAATTTTCGAAATGCAATATTCGAAACGTATTCGAGCTAATACATGAATGCAAAGGCAAAACCGATCAATCTCCTTCGCCAAACGAGTCCTGGTACAATTCGGTAAAAAAAGAAAATTGCAACAGCTTCATTCACGTCTCGAGAACGATAGTGAAGAAAAAGGATACACATTTATCAGCGGCTAAATATGCTAAGTATGGTGGTAGGTATAGAAGGAATCGCGCCTTCCTCGGTTTGCAGGGACGGGCGTCTGTAATAATGGATTACGAGTCTAGACGCGAGACAAAGCCGTTTCGAGCCCTTGACGAGGGTGTGGTTGAAGTTAGAAGAGAGGCGATAACAAAACTTAAAATTCCATTTTAAAATCGATACAATCTATACACATAAAATTCAAAGTCCTTACTTACTGCCTAACTGAATATCGCACTGCCTAAGCCGTTGGTTCTAAAGACTTGAAATTTGGAGAGTGTGTTCTTTGTAAAGTATAGGTATCCTAAGAATGGGTTTTTCGAAATTCCGCCCATAAGAGGGTGACATGGGTGTTTTATCTATAAAAAAATCTTCTTCGTTTCCTAAAAGCCACGCGGGTGAAGCCACGGATAGAAGCTAGTATAAACTTACAACAACTGTTGACTTTCTGGTTAGGTAAAAATGTATTAGGAGGACGGAATTCTCAGAAGTTATATAAGAATAGGATCCCATATGTCAGGGCCAAGGAATATGTGTAAGATGAACTACCAATTTATAAACGTTTTTGAACGATTATCTGACCATTTCTGGCAGCGTTGGGTCAAAGAGTCCTGCTAATTAGTGCTTATCATCATCACCATCATCATCATCAGCCCATGTCAGTCCACTGCTGGACATGGGCTTTTCTTAAAGAACGCCACGGGATTCGGTCTTCAACCCAGTGGCGTTATAACTAGTGCTTATAGCCGATGGGAATCTACTAAGAGGATCGTGGCCCCAAGGACGTGTAAAAACAGTATTTCCCGGAAGAGATGGTATAATACGTATCGCTGATGTTACGACTTCTACTGGGGTGCTTCAGAGGCCTGTCAAGAAGCTGGTTTCCCTGTTAAAAGGGGGAGAAAAGTTTATATTTTACTATTTTAAATGTATTTTGCTTTTTTTGTTTTTGATACTTGTGTCAGTTAATATAGGACTATCATCAGAACACCAGCGATTTTCCTTATTTTCCTTAATTTAGTTAAAATAATTCTCTATGGGTTTATAACGCAAGTAGTATAAATACACGACTGTTTCGATTTCGATTCTTAAATAGCACCGAAGCTATTGAAATGACTGAGAAAATAAGATTTTGTAGACACACTAGCCATCATCCTGAGACAAAAACACAATCTAGTCATAATATTACTATGCTTTGTTAATCCTGCTTAAGAATTTAAATAACATCATCCCGCAAATATTTTGAAACGCCATATAAAGTTCTGGCGTTTTTTACTAACTGGTCTGACGTATCTGCAACAACAGTGTCATAGTTTTCCACAATATCAGTTACAGCGTTATTAGAAAGCAATTTTCCGCTAGCGCACTATCATCAAACCCCGCCCTGTTCAACACTATGCGTGCGGCCCGCGACCCACTCCAAGATTGATGGTAGGTTCACATGACATCGCTCGCCCTCACCGAAACTCCCACCCTTTTGATGACTTCACTAACGGTTATTTATGGAGAGGATTTACTCTGATACTCTGATCCCCGTTTAAAATCCTCACGCTCTCAAAATTTTAAATACATTTTTAAATAAAAACCTTTCCTGAATCCTGACCCGATTGAGGACGGCTGATCTTTGGAATTTGAAAATTGTTATTTTTTTTTGTATTTGAACGTAGATTGCGTTTGTGAAGGATTTGTGTCAGATTGGATTTTAATGGTTCCATGTTTGTTTTGTGTAGCGGTTGGTCTAAAATTGCTTTTGCGTATTAATTTGACTACTAATTCGATGAATACTCGGTTTAGTAGTTTTTTTACCTACTCAAAAATTACAATTTTATGATTAGGTATACAACTACATATTACCACAATCTTAGGTATACTTAGTTTTAACTTAACTTGCGAAAAAAATCTTTCAACAATATAAAAAATCGTAAAATGAAAGCTACATTCTTTGTTTAAATCTTTGATTGAACATAACAAGGCAACAAAACCGGTACGCAATCTTTTTCTTTTGCGGCTCGTATAAAGGACAAATTGAATACGTAAAATGTGGGCTACGTATTTAGAAATCTAAACAAAACACGAAGTTACTTTAAATAGGTACCCGCAGCACATGAAGTTGGAAAATTTTAAATTACAAAGAAAATAAGCAAAGAAGTTCCTCTGGAACAGGAAGTTACAGCGTTGTTATGAACTTTATACGGAATTTACAAAGTTGAAATATAAATAGCATTTTATCGGTAACTTTTCCAACCCCTTTTGAGCATTACACGAATTAAACCGGGCTTAAAATATATCAAAGAGGATATTTTGTCATAATTAGAGTATGGGTCTGCGTCAAAAATATGGAATCCTTCCTTTTCTAGTTAGTACTTTTTCACAATTATAACATAGGAGATGTTTCTTATGATTCTTCTACATAAAGTAGTCTGAATAATATTCAACAACAAAAAAATCGCTATAACGATCGCAATACATGACAGTTATGTATTCTATTACCGCTATTACTGTCACAATACATGAAATTTTATAAGTTTTTGTGTATTTTTTCACTATTACAACAATATACATTAAGATAGTTATAGCGAATGTCTTGCAGCTTGTCATTAAAAATTTTATGCAAAAATCGTGCTATACTATCCGTTTCAGTTGATATGAAAATTAAAAAAATGAAAATTACTACCAATGTACATTTAAATATTAGGTACCTGAGTATTATATTTATTTCGACAAGGTACAAAAACGTTAACAATATTTTGTCATAATTAAAGAATGTTCCTGTTGTTTTGCATTGCTCTCTAGGGGGAACGTTAGGGGTACGTCAGTAACCACTCTGCCATTTACACGGTTTGCGGGAAAATTCCTTTTGCATACTTCCCTTTTAATGTAGAATACCATGTGGTTACAGGCACATAAAAACTTTTAGGTAAGTTGGGTACTAACTAATTTTACGAAAAAAAAAAATGCAATATTACAGCATAGTAAATATTTTTTTGTATAACAATTTATATTTGAATGCAGCACCCACCCAATTACATTACATCTTTCTTCTAAATATATATAACTCAAAGGTGACTGACTGACTGACTGACTGACTAACTGACTGACATAGTGATCTATCAACGCACAGCCCAAACCACTGCACGGATCGGGCTGAAATTTCGCATGCAGGTAGATGTTATGACGTAGGCATCCGCCAAGAAAGGATTTTTCGAAATTCCGCCCTTAAGAGGGTGAAATCGGTGGTTGAATTATTTTTCCACAGGCCACGCCGCGGGCGAAGCTCGTGCTTCATATGCTGCTATCCACTTTTCAAATTCTTCTTCTGTTATTTAGTAACACATCAAGTTATAGCGCGAATTTATAAATTTATACTTTTTTTTCGAAATTCAGTTACTAATTGAATTAATTTATATTTTGGTTAGCAACACTTGCTTGCGCGTGATTGGACGAGAGCGTTAGTAATACGGTACAACGTAGATAGAAAAACGATCATAATATCCTGGTTTTATTTAAAATACCTATTGGTTTTTCTACTAGTGAAGAGTGTAGAACTGTTTCTATCTAGAATAGGCTTAGTTTATACTTACTTACTTACTTAAATACTAGTTTCTGCCTGTGGCTTCGCCCGCGTAAAACACCTTAAACCTTTCTTTGTGCATACCTACACTTTACAAAGTACACATCCTCCAAACTCAAGTCTCAAGGACCAGCGGTTTAGGCTGTGCGTTGATATATAAGTCAGTCAGTCAGTCAGTCAGTCTATAACAATAAATAAATGAAATAAATATACCTATGTGGATATTTCACACAACAACATCTAGCCTCAAACTAAGCAAAGCTTGTTCTATGAGAATTAGATGACTGATAGAAAACTTAGATACTTTATTGTTTGTAAATATAATACATAGAATACAATATAACAACTGACACAGAACAAACACCGAAGTTCATCACAGAAATGTTTATCCTGGGGAGTTGAACTCACAACCTACAGTTTTTTTTTTCATTAAACTTGTCCAAAATTTGACCACGCTCTCACATGATGGGAAGTGACGATGCAATCGAAGGTGTACATATTACAAGGCAGAGCTACTGCTATTAAGCCAGTCAAAAAAAGGCATTTAAATTTTTTTAGGATAACTTGTTACTTTATAGTTTCGCGGTTTTAAAAGAGGGTGTAATATGGTGGGCAGTGACAGGTGCGCGGCAAACCGATAAGTCCCGGTGACACGGCACGCGCCCTTCCGTGGCAAGCTAGTGGCTGATGACGACGTGGCAAGAAAGTGGATGTGAATTTAAAAATAAAGTGTATTTATAATGTCAATTTTAAAACTGACACGTAGCTTTTAAAATTTTGTAACGAAAACTGTATGTATATTTGTTGATGAAAAGCTTTTGCTGGTTTCCTTAAAAATAGCAGGATATATAGATAAGGCATATTGACAGCATCTGTAGTGTAGTGGTTGAGAAGGTCAGCTCATAACCCGGAGGCGGCGGGTTCGATCCCCGCGGCCGAACAAGTATTAGTGCACAGAAAAAAATATAAAAAAATCTGTGTCTGGGTATTGTGGGATCATGTTCCTCGTAGTTCCTGTGTCTCTAAACACACGGAATCCTAGTTAGGGTCCTGGATCTATGTATGTGATCGTTGGGTGTTATTATATACGATTTCAATTTAATTTTTTTAAATTGTAGTACGTAGTATAGCTAGTAGTATTTAGTAGTAGTTTTATATTATAGTAGTAGTAACTTAAAAGCATAAAGAAACTTTGACAGTTTAAAAAATGGTTCAATTGATATTTTAAAATTTTCGTTGTCTTCTTATTGGCTCTTTGGTAGTACGTTTGACTTTAGAACCTATGCACCCAGGTTAAAATCTCGCTCAGCCCATTGTGGCATCCACCAATCCACTACTAGCCCAACGTGGTGGATAATATGGTCTACACTGTGGCCCTGTGATAGAAGCCCGCTTATATCCCAACAGTGGGAATGAAATGTTTCAATAGAAAACACGATTGAAATAACAGGTTGGCAAACTAATCATTATTTCTTATGGTAATAAAACCATATTTGAATAAATTATACCTATAATATTGTTCGCTTATCCAACATTTTTTGTACGCTTTTAAGACCGTACATCCAAACAATCCAGTCCACTTCATAAAAATCAATCTAGTTACGTGTTAGCAATTTATTATCAAACTTATTATGACATGCAATTACTCTGCACTAACACTAAAATTGGATCCGCAACCACAGTCGCGTCTCGACCGCCGCCAGAGTTGGACGTGCATTACGTGGACAGCATGCTTATACGGCTCGTTTAGTCGACAGTATTGGTGTTTTACAGTGCAAAAGCCGATTTCAGATTGTACACGTAGCCAGATAAAGTACGACTATCGTTAGTGACGGTGTCCGCTTTGAGATTTCTTGGCACTTGTTTAGATTTTTCTGGCCTGTTGTATTTCACACTAATATTATAAAGGCGAAAGTTTGTTTGTCTGTATGTGTGTATGTTTGTTACTCCTTCACGCTCAAACGGCTGAATGGATTTGGATGAAATTCGGTACCAAGATAGCTTATACACTGGATTGACATATAGTCTTGATTTTATCCCGGAAAAGTAAAATTTTCCCGTGGTATAAGCAAATAATTAAAATACTTCTTACCCGCGTGTGAAACAATGGGGCGCCACTAGTTGTTTGATAAATGTATATGTCCTATAATGTTTAAAGATGTGAATATAAGAGATTATTATTCAGCTTTCACATATTTACGAGTATAATCAGACAGAAACGTTGCATACAGGTTCACAATGGATCTATCCAAAACTAGCGCTAGGACCGAAAGATCGGGGACCATATTCTCGTCCTTTCAACTTATCGCAGTAAAACTTCTATACGCACGCTTGACTTGGGGAGGAAGTTATAAGTTAGTAAACGTAGATCTCCATTGTCAGCATAAAAAAAGTTAAAAATTGCTTAGAATTTGTATTATTATATTGATGTGTCCGGTAACATGACAATTTACAATTGTCTGGCGACATTAACATCAAACAAATCTATACCAGCCGATAGATGGACCTAAAGAAGTTTTACTTCAGTCGTGCGGTCTAAAGCACACTCGTTTTTTTGTGACTGGCTCGATAGCTCATTATTATGGTAGTAGCCGTGCTTTCTGAACCGTAGGTTGTTGTGGGTTCGATTCCCACCCAGGACAAATATTTGTGAGATGAACAATTAATGTTGGTTTTATTATATTGTATTCCATGTACCTATTTATAAACAAAAAGTATCTAAGTATTCTGTTACTTAAGTGGTTCCCATAGTACAAGCTTTGCTTAGTTCGGGGCTAGATGGCACTGTGTAATGTCTACAAATACTTATTATATTTGTGATTATTTTATTGATACATTTTATATCAATTTTAATTTTAATAGCCTTATATTTTTAGTATTTTATTTTGTATTTTATATTTTAGCACAATATGGGCTTTCGTACCTGAAATAAAGAGATTTTTATTTTATTTTACTATCTTCGTGTTGATCATATTTCAAACTTTATTTGTACGATGAAACCTTTTGAAAATGGAATTAGCGGGAATTGAATCCAGGTACTGTACGATATAATGGGTGGAGTTCTCGTTACAACGGACTTCATATAAACATCTCGATCCGGCTTAAAATCACACCACACAGAGATAAACTGGTCTTCGTACTATTTCTGGCTGTAACCTCAAATGTAATAGACACTTATAGCTACTTAAAATTCGGTTCAGCTTCATATCACACTGTCTGTTTATAACCCTTTGTGAAAACAAACGTATTCGACCCATTAGCGCATGCAACTCGCAAACTATTCCAATTAATTAAATTAAATTGTGTAGAAATTAGTGATGCGCTGACTTTCGTTTACGCCGAGCTAGTTAAATCGAATTGTTTATAAATTATCTAGTATGGATTATTAAAGTATACCTAATATCGATACTGTCTTACACTCTCATAATTCAAGGTGCTAGTGGTTTTATAATGAACATTGGATAATAGTCAAGGACCCTAAAATTTATAATTTCTTTGACCAAATATTTGGTTTCATTAAACTCACTGCTATGCCGCTTCAACATTCCATTAGTTAATAGCAGAAATGTGATGATTGATTACGTTTACATATTTGATATAGGTAGGGTTATTATTATTATATAGATTAAAACAGCTGATTAGCAATTAACGGTTTTATAAATAATATGTAGTGTTTAAAATTGTTTAATGGATTTAGTGTGATTAGCCGTTTAACTTCAACTTTCAGAAATTAGTAGCATTCATTATTTTATATTGAGTCGGTTCTAAATTTGAATGACGAACTTTATTTGTAAAACGAACAATCGCGTTGAACAAATCGCTATAAATTTCTATTTCCCCGTACCTGCCTCTAGCACATCACTAGTAGAAACACGCCGTTCAAACTCGCTGTCTCGTAAACTCCAAAATAAATTTATAGGGCACAGTTTATTCGCTCAGTAAATAATGCGAGGCGATCGCGATCTTCCTTTTAATCACCGGATTAAAATTCTGGAGAAAATACTTTTACGAATTATGGGAGATAAACTTTCGTTGTTAACTGGCTGTGGCCAATGGCTGTACCCGTTTATTTAATAAATATTCTTTATTTATTTGAATTAAATTCAGTAAATTTACATCCTCATCATCAACAACAAATTTTAAACGTTCTAAAATTAGTATATCCCCTGCTTTTTTGATGTTGTTTTCTACCAACCTTTACAGCAACCCGGGCAAGTGAGGGCAGGCAATAATAGTGGGAGGTAACTAGCTCAGAGGCACCTCGCGGGTGTAAGTCTCAGCTAGGACTGTCGCCGGGATAAGAGGATCAAGAAGACTACGTCCACTAGAGAGCTCTATGGAAAGTCGCGACCGTTCTAGCCAACCTACGGGGGTATGTCGACCTCGCCAGCGAGGTCAGTATCTGATTGTGTTACGCAGGTATCCTATACCGGTGCTGAAAGTACCTGAGCCAGAGAGGCTAGACCTAGCGCAGCCGATACTACGGCTGCTATAGGATCATCTGGGCCACCCCATGACGTATCTAAGGCGGCGACGACGTGTAACTATTCCCATGTCTCAGCCTAATAATAGGACCACCCATCTCTTTTTGATCTATCCAACATAAGAGCGCATAGAAATTACCTATTATGTTGCAAAATCGTCGTCATAATCTTATTGTAACAATTATTTATTCTGTTGGTATTTAATCAGTAATTAAATACATACTACTCCCACACCATATCAAAAAATTGCTCGCTATTGCACAATTTGCATTACATCATTAGTCCCGAGATAAACCAAAAGCAATTTTCAATGCTGCAGAAAGGGATCAAAACTCAATTAGTCCAATCTAAACGCCCCTGCTCCAGTTCCAATTTAAACCTTATGATTATTTAAATAAGGAATTGCACCCTTGCAGTAGATAGAGGTCGAATTGTGACATCTGGCAGTGCAAAAGCTACTTATTAACAGCTTGGTGTCATGGGAGAAGGAGATGAAGTTGTAATCATAAATTGCGTTGTTATCTATCGCAATTTGAATGTAATTATTATCTCAGAGTAGTTTTGTATTTACATTAAGTTAGGAGTTATTTTAAGAGGATCCCTCCTTAAAATAACCATTGACCGTGATTACTGTATAATATCTTAAAATGTAATCTGCCAGTAAAAGAAGTAGAAATTAACTGTAATTCTTAAAAAACGATTGAACGCTAATAAAATATAGATAACACATTTTTTAAATTTTATCAAAAGTTTGGATACATTCAGAGTTATCATAAAATAGAGGATAGAAAGAGAGTATCCCTAGTTAAGACTAGGGATACTCTTAACTAGGGATACTCTCTTTCTATTCTCTATTTTATAAGTAATACGTAATACGTAAGTGTGAACGACAGTTATTTTCATAAATAATTATAGTGTCAGAGATAACGTCAATTAATAAAGTGAAAACTAAAACTTTATGTGAGGCTTGAGATGCAATATTCGAGCTTGTCAATTTTTGGAGAATAACCTTGTTACCACAAATACATAAACAAGGCTTAGGCAGGCGTCAAACGTGTGTTTAACGATACAAAACAGCAGTTTAAGGCTTGTTAATTTTTTTGCGGTTAAATCGTTACAGCCTTATTAATAAACGGGTATTAGTCTCGGATTTGTTACTTCAGCTTTTGTCCTTTTTTTGCTACTGGAATATTTACCTGGATCGAAAGAGACAAAAGATGGTGTAACTAGTCTAAAGCTAGTTCGTGTTTATTAATAAGGCTGTTAAAGTTTAAAAAAAATGACAAAAACTTTTGCTTATTTTTCTAAATTCTCTTTTAAAATTGGCTATCACCAACAGTCAAAAGTCATTATGTACCCAGTGGAAACCTGTGGAAAATTGAACTAGTATATACCAATGCGTTATTCATGACAACCGCGCAGGCATTGCACCAATGCAATTGTATTCCTGCATTTTGTACGATCGAATTTGGATTTCACTTGACAGTTTGAATATTGGAGTGCGATAGGTTTGGGTGGTTAGAGGTTAATTAAAGAATGACAGAATATGGGGTTGAATGGTCATTATAAATTATCCAATGTTCATAGATGTTAAGCCCACTGTTAATTCAATTTTAAGTGATTTGTGGCTTGGAAATATTTCCATAACTATGAGAATGTATCAACACAAAAAAAAATTTTTGATCGAACTACGTACAATATCTTTAAATATCATGTTCAAACTGCCCCACGCGTGCAACTATGAAATTGTTTTGTTACGGTAAATTTGAATCAGTGTGTAAAAAAACATTCTAATACATAATATATCCGATTCTCTAGTGAAATAATTGCAATTACCTACTTAAAATATGATTGCTAATTTATTTTACTTTTGATATACATAATTTAGTTGTACTTATGTTGTTACCATTATTCCATTAGTTAAAAGAATAAAGGCACTTTTCCTTTTTGTTACCTATTGACCGTGATCTTACAAGTCCAGATTATCTTTGCTTTACACAAAGATATGAAACCTATTTGTTGTTTCAAGTAAATCAGTATTTCAAAAATCTGATTAAATAGCTAAAAGTAATACATTATATACTTTCTAAGCATTCTGTTGTCTTATTTGGAACCACTTATTAGGTGATATTTATTTATTATAGTAACATGTTTGTAAACCAAATAACAACGATGAAATATTCGTTATACCTATAATACTTTTTATATTCAAATAATAGCTAAATTTTTATTAATAAATACATTCATATTAATGTACCTACTTACCTAGGTACAAACATACATAATAACAAATGACATTTAATACATTTTGATGCACGTCTATATGCCTCTTTCTCAAACTATGGGTGGATCACTGTTAGAAAATGCTTTAGCATTAAGTCCTTCATTTATACTGCTTTTAATGCAATAAAGAATAATAATAATAATAGAATTTCATATAAATAAATGAATTCAATTGAATTCTCTGTCCATTCCTTATGTAGCTGTTTCCAAAACAACTGCAATACGTAAAAAATGCTTATAAAAGCAGCAAAACCCTTTCACAATTTACCGTATACATTACTTAACTCAACAAAATGCATTACCACAACATCAAATACGCCTAAGCAGGTACGAAAACATAAAAATGTTGCTTCAAAACTGTCAACGGAGCTGGATCGACTCGCGTATATCACGAAGATTTATTCTCTCACCCGTACTCGATTTCTACGGAACGCCTTAATTTAATATTAAATTTTGCTCTTTCCCCCGTTTTCGTGTACAAGCAGATGTCTTTACGTGTTTTGTTATTCATATTTTACTTCGACGGAACACGTTGAATGTCAAAGGATTTCGGGGAAGTAAATACGCATTTTCAGGTGTTTTCAACAGATAACCTGTTATGTTTAGGATTAGTTGATGGACGAGAAGGGTTCATGGTTCATATGGGTTCATCTTTTAATGATGACATTGAGTTATATACTATACTAGTCGCCTTTGTATTGCGTATGTTTAATAACTAAAGCAAAAGATGGAGTTCACTTTTATAATGTAATCAAATTGGTGTTTTGTAATAAACTATTTGTAAGTAAATAATTTCTTTTAGAATAAGTCTGATCGATTTCATTCTCATCGCATTTTTTAAATCAGTAAAATTATAAGATGATGATAATGATGACAAGATAGACGATATAAAATCAATGTAGTTGAAGTCAAAATTTGCATTAATAAAGAAAATTCAAATTATCTTTAAAAAAAATATGAATTAATTGATATGGAACTACAGGGAAAGCACTAGCTTTTAAATAATATTTAAAAAATCATCAAAGCTGGTTCACCCAATAGAAAGTTCGGAGGTAACAAACATGAAACAAAAAAAAACAATAGGATTTAAATTCTCCTCCTTTTTAAAATCGATTCATAAGTAATTTAATAGATAAACATTTATCAAAATATCAAACTACAAGTTAATATCGAATAGCTAAAAACTAAAGCAAACAGTCGGTCCAAACGCATGTGGGACTACAATTTCCCAACGCAAAGTCCAGATTAGTTGGGTACGTGTCGTTGTATTGACAGTTACGCCTTTAGTGTAATAATTACATGTCAAGGGACGGTCCAAAGGTCTTTTTAAAGTGGTGGGTGTATCAAGGCACAGCTGATTGTTCTGGTCATTATTTTGTTCCGGTTCACTGTCAGCTGTCACACGCCTTGTCCTGTTATTCAATGCTTACAATCACAATACGTATAAACAATCAGTTTCAATAAACGTAATTAGTTTATTTAAGTTAATATATTCCCGACTGTTACTCACTGCGACTGTTTAATACTTAAACGTAATAAGATAAATTTCTTGGTCAGATATAGCCATTGGAGAATGTAAATCCTACTTAAAGACAATTGACTCAGCCATGAAATGACTTAGAAATATCCCTTATCCCTGCCTTATCAGTGATATACATGTTGTCAAAATGTATATTTAAAATCTTTATTTTATCAATAATTAGTAAGTAATTAATTATATTTTATTGTAATTTTAAATAAAATAGTTTTTTCCATTATTTTACTAATTATTTATTCACCTACAATATCTTTTCATTCAAAGTTAGCACTAAAGTTTTCGTAAGAGTGTAAATGTGTTTGGGGTGTGAAAGGAAGGTGTGAAAGGATGTGAGAGCGTGTGGCGCGATGTGTGTTGTTGATTGAAGATTTAGTTTTATGGCTTTGTGCAACTATCACTTGGCCATTTTTGAAAACGTAAAGTATCTTAAATGCTATTCTGAAATGTTAACTGTACCTATCTAAAATTTCATTGAAATCCATCCACTAGTTTTAGCGTGATGCGTGTTCAAAAGGACAGACAGACAAAAAGTTTATCATTATTTTATTTGCATTATCTTTTATCTTATGTCTACTTTTTGCAATAATTTTTTTTTTCTTCTTTATTCCTAACAAAATGTGTTGCACTTCTATACATAGATACAATAAAGAATTTATTTTTTTCAATGAGTATTCAATGTACAAATTCAGTTTTATTATATGTATGGTACATAAAGCGTTGTCAACTACCAAATCGAAGATGTAAAACAATATTAATTATATTTTTTAAATCTTCTCATTCAGATACAGATTACACATGTAGAGAAAATAACTCTTAATTAAAATATAAATCCTAAGAAAAAGTAAAAAAACACTATTAAAACAAATACCTTTCCTATGTCGCAAATTCAATTAATTTTTATATCCTATGTCAAAAGACTTGGAATGAAGCAAAGCGTAAAATTCAATATTGAAAACGGCAGTGAATTTTAATCAAAAGAGCATTAGTGTGATCGCACTGGAATGTGCGTAAATTCAGTCTGACACACAGTTGACACGCCTGCCGAACAATGTTGTTGGCCACGAGAAGGTTTCTGACAAAGCTTTCAACTAACTAATTTAATTTAATAACTTTAATGTAATTTATTTAAATTTTATATAATTCACACACAATGTATGTTGTTTATGAGTAAAACACAATACAATACAATATAAAGTTTTCTCAGCGACTTATATGAACTCTTATATGAATTATTGGAAATTTTCAGAGCTCCTGAATGAAACTGGAATTATCCAGAACTAATCAAAACTTGTTTTATTGTACTTTTATAGGCAATTTGCATAATAATTGTTATGTGCGTCACAATTTAAGGAAATTTATTGTTTTTATTATACATTATAATATTTATTATAAATTATGATATTTATCGTAAGTTACGATATTTATTACAAGTTATGACATTTATTGTATATTATGATATTTATTAATAATAATTATGTATATCGCGGTTATATTCAAATAATAGAAAGGGTATTTGAAAGTTCCGCTTTAAAAAAAAATTAACAGTGTGTTACCACGTCACGTGGCCGATCATTTTCACAAAATCTAAAGCAGGGGTAGACCCCGCGTTTAAATAACATGTAACTGTTAATAAATTTTATATTTTATTTTCAAAAATAATACCAACATGCAACTGTATCGCAACGTTTCTGTATAAATAGAGTTCGTTCAGATTTGTTTTAATTAGTTTATTTTTACAATAGTAATAAAACTTAATAGATTTTGTGTGCTGACAATATTAAATCATGCGTGTAAATTTAAAAAATTGCCAAATGATTTTTTTTTTAATTCATCAAATCTGTAATTGAAACACGATTTAAAAAAACTCATTCGAATACTGAATACTATAGCGGGATACCAAAGGGGGCTTTAATCAGAGTTACAAATTGAATTTACTCGCTCGCAGACCGATTGGGGTGGTATCGGTACAATTTGCATAGTTATTATAAACATGGGTCACTCCTGCATAAACTGCCCACTGACAGCTACCGTCTACGTCTCTCAAATGCAAATTTAGACAGAGTTATGGCAAATGGAATAGGTTGTCATTTATTTGCGCAGTATTTTCGAATTTATGATGTTGACGTGTGATGCCTAAATTTGTACAATGACAGTAATAAAAAAGGACTTTAATGCCAAGCATGAACGTTGCGTTTCTGTTTCTGTTGGTGCAATCAAGTTCCGCCTAGCTGGGGGGTGTTTATGTAAGTTTGATTGCAATGTAACAGGAGGAATTTCATTCCTAATTACTCAGAGTATAATAATACATAATTTGTATCAGTGTACAATAATAATAATGCCCAACGATCACATATATAGTGTCTGGGGACCCGGGAACTAAGAAGAACATAGTATCACAACACCCAGACTCAGAACAAGTATTTGCGCTTTTTTTCTGTTGGTCCTGCAGCGCGAATCAAATCCGCCGCCGCCGGATTATGAGCTGACCTGCTCAACCACACATAACACACAGGCTGATATCTTTATTTTTGATTTTATTAATACTCATTAAACTCAGGTCGTTCTAGTGTGGGATCCAGGGATCAACCCACATGTCCTATTGTGCTAATCTTTGATATACACGATCACGATATTTTATTGTTAGCGTAACAACATTTACTATTCAAATTAGACAGCCTCTGTGGTGCGGTGATTGAGCAGGTCAGCTCATAACCTGGAGGCGACGGGTTGGATGCCCGCGCCAGGACATATATTTGTGCCCAGAGAAAAAAAGCGCAAATACCTGTTCTGAGTCTGTGCGTTGTGGGACCATGGTCCTCGTATCAGAATCGTAGTAAGGGCCAAAGATCTATGTATGTAAAAGAAAAGAATTTATTTTTATAATTATTATGGATTTTAATATTTATTCAGTAACTATGCACATAAACTTATGTGTTAATTATTATTATTATTACTAAAAAACTACTTAAGAAACAGTATGAAGCATGACCGACTGTCTGCTTCAGCAATACTCTCAATCGAAGCAGATTTAGTTGCCAAAATCAATTACAAATCCTTACTAGAGGACTTCTGTAAAGAAGTCATTACTTTTGTAAGAAATTGAATCCCTAAGTTAAAAAAATAAACCCTTTATTATTAAACTACGTATTGAAACTGAAATCTATAAAGATTTCTATATCTTGCAATCAAGTTCCATGATCGTCTAGCAAAGGGGTTTTTTTTTCTGGCTTTTGAAGCCATTAGTTGTTAGTTACGTTGCGATGCCTACGATTTTTTAAACAAAATGATCGCACAATACCAAATTGCTAATTCTTTTACGCGCTACAAAATGGTCCGCGTATGACTATTCCACTATAAAAATCTACATCTCAATCTACATCTACGACATTGGGGGTGCTTTGCCAACGCTTCAGGTAAACACATCCAATTCGCGTAGAGCCGCGATAATGCTTTCAATCACCCCTTTATCCATTGTAATCTAAAGATCTGAAGGGGGAGAGTAGGTCTGGCGTGCTGGCTGAGGTTTATATCAAAGGCATGGTGTAATTGAGAGATGTATTCAGGCTTTATGTTTCATAATCAGATGCATCACTATAATTGATTCTGAACGGCAATTATTATTGTAATTGGATTCGATCCTATAACATTTATTAACAGAGATTGAAAATGAATTTACAGATAGACTAATCACTAAGCCAGCTTTTTGGGCGCCTTACCCGCAATACAGGGACTTAAATGCGGGTTTTTATTTATAAGTTTAGATATTTACAGTAAAACTAAATAAAAAAAGTTAAGTTTAGTTTGGATTTGATTGAGTTATAGACATTAGTTTCACTGGCCCGATGGTTCAGTTGGTAGTAATCCTGCCTTCTGAACTTTGGTTGTGGATTCGATTCCCACCCAGGACAAACATTTGTGTGATGAACATAGGTGTTTGTTCTGTTTCTGGGTGTTATATTGTATTCTATGTATGTATTCACAAACAAAAAGTATCTAAGTATTAATATCCGTTATTATTAGTATCCGTTATCTGGTTCACATAGTACAAGCTTTGCTTAGTTTGGGGCTAGATGGCGCTATGTGATATGTCCACAGATATTCATTTATAGTTTTATCTTTTAAGTAGACTTTCTTTCATGGAAAATAATTAAACTTCTTTCGATATTTTTTCAATTTTAATTATTTTTTGTATTCTAATTTTGACTACTAAAGGTGCTATAATACCTACATAGGATATGTCAAACAATTTATTGAAATAACATTGTTTCAATAAATTCTTTGATAATATATTCTATATACAGTGGAATAGTCAAACGGTTTTTGGAATATTGTAAATATATAGTATACAATTACTATAATATACAATTTAATGTTTGGTTGAAGCCACACGTGACCAAAATGCTGGCCTCTACTTCGGCCAAAGATTGAGCATTGCCCCGTGAGTTGAGTTTGCCTGTTGCGGCAGCTTAATACAATAATCCTAGTTTTATAGTACTACCTTGTTAAAATAATTCTATACCATATCACACAATTTCTCATACAAATTCATGAACGGTTCAAAGTCACGCATCCCGTTTCCCGCAAGTGGACATACATTCATAGCTATACATGGGTATGTAGATTTCTAACCACGGATAGACTGGTCGATAAGGATTAAGCCGAAAGGTCTGAACTGAATAAACAATGTGACGACCAGGATACAGTATACAATTTTCAGTAGGAAAACTAAGGGCTTTTATAAACTAAGCAAAAAATAAAATACAAGCTGGTGTTTTAAGAAAGGCGGTGATGGCCAAGTCTGAAACCACGAGACTTAGAGAACAATCGTAGAAGGGGTCATATTCTCGATTTATAAGTAAACAACTTAATTTTTTTTTCTTAATCTCTTCATTTTGGAGCTTACCTCCACGACGATTAAAAAAAATAACATTCATATTTATTGAAACCAATGGATTCTGTTGTTGATAGTAAAGAAATGTAATGTAAAATGAAAGAAAATAGCCAAATTTCACTATTTTATTATTTATCACAAGCTAAATGGGGAAATGTTTCGTAGGTAGCTAAAACATATGCCCCGCCCTCTCGGAGTGTCAAATTATTGCATGTCGCAAGACTTTTGTTAAGAATTAGAATATGGACTATTTATGTAGTACCTTTAATATGGTCTTTAACTATGAAATTGCCGTTTTGTTTGAAAAAAGTTAAAGTATTTTTTTTTCGAACTTATTTATTTCTTTTATTCAAAGTAATCACCCCTGCAATCAATGCATCTTTGCCAACGCTGTGGCAGTTTATGGATGCCCTTCTTGAAAAAATCAGCAGGACGGGAGACAACAAACTCTTCAAAGGCGTTTTGTACTGCCTCTCGGGAATTGAATTTTTTCCTGCTAAAAAGTTGTCCAAATTTTGGAAAAAGTAATAGTCGGTAGGCGCAAGATCTGGTGAGTATGGCGGATGAGGGAGAGCTTCCAAACCCAACTCATGCAGCTTAGAGACGGTCTGTTGTGCAGTATGGGGTCGCGCGTTGTCGTGAAGTAGCAGTGGAGACGACCGATTGACCAAAGCTGGTTGCAGACGTGCGAGTTTCGCCATCATTGTGGTCAGTTCTTCAATGTACACATCTGCAGTAATGCTCTCGCCGTTTTGTAAAAAGCTATGATGAATCACACCAGCACTAGACCACCAAACTGTGACCATTACCTTTCTAGGGATCATTTTTCGTTTTGCACATTGCTTTGGTACCGAACCAGGATCTAACCAACTTGCTGAGCGCTTTCGATGGTCAAAAAGAATCCATTTTTCGTCGCACGTAACAATTCGGTTCAAAATTCCTTCATTTCTGTGCCTGTTAAGCAGCGCAAGGCAAGTCTCGACGCGTACGTTGCGCTGGCGATCGTTAAGTTCGTGGGGCACCCATCTATCAAGCTTTTTTATCTTGCCAATCTGTCGCAAATGGACCAATATTGTTTTGATGCTGACATCAAAAGCTGCTGCCAGCTCAGCTGCAGATTGAGATTCATCAGCTTCCACAATCGCCTTTAATTCATCATTGTTGACCGAAGTTTCCGGACGACCACGAGGTTCATTTTTCAAGTCAAAATTCCCAGAACGGAACCGAGCAAACCAATAACGGGTTGTACGTTCGTTTGTACAGTTCTCTCCGTAAACGTCGTTGATGTTACGTGTCGTTTGTGCCGCGTTGGTGCCACGACGGAACTCATATTCCATAATTACACGAAATTTCAAAGTATCCATTATGAGGAAAAATGTTGAAATGTAATGAAAATACAACGCTAATCAATAAACAAAAGACTTATATTGTAAATAGAATGTCATATTTTTAAAACAAAATTAATTTGAATTTAGAATTCATACCCAATCGAAACTTTTTTTTGATTAAAAAAGTCTGTACTGCAATACGGCAATTTCATAGGTAAAGACCTATTATAAAATGTTATAATAATATAATAGCAAAAAAAATGCTATAATAATATACATGAACTGAGTACATACATTTCAGAAAAATATCCTAAAAAAATTGCGCGTTGTTTACACCATAATAAATGTATTTAGTCATAATTAACTCTAGGTAAAACCATAATAGACACAAACAGCTAAGATTAAAAAAAACGAAGTAAATTAAAGAAAAATAATAGCAGTATTTTTATGGTTATTTTTCGATGTTGTTTTGTTTTAAGTCATTGGTAAGTCAAATGCAGCTTTTCCATGATCCTGCTAGTCACCTGTCTAAGTTTTCCTTCTGTTAATTACCTACCTGTCGTCAAAGTTTCCCCTATGTACACATCGTGTTAATGTAAAAAGAAGCTAAGCATTACACATTTAGGCCGGGATCCTTGTTTTATGCAATAGTACGCCCACAAAGCGGTTAGCTGACATTTTGTTTCAATTTAGATCAGACCTTACCGACATCATGGTTCTGCAGAATAAGAATAAAGGTACTAATATAATGTTTTCTTTTCGTGATAAATATATGCCTGTGATTAAATACAAACATTAACGCCACTTGCATACATTATTGTATGTCTGTCTGTAATTTTTTTTTTAATCGGCTTCATAAAATGATTTTTCAATTTGCTAGTATTTAAAAAAAATGTTTTAAACTCAAAACACCGTCAATTAAAAACGATTTGGAAAATTAATTGTTTACGTATTTGAAACAACATAATTATTTATTATTAGAGACTATACAACCTTAGTATATGTAGGCTGAACGGGTTGTGCGTAGGTTGCAACCTATATAACTATAGGCCTTCAGCATTTCCACACCGCGCCGTGTCCGGAGCAAGAATGTCCCGTAGTACACCGAGCGCTCCATTTTTATAGCCAGACGGGTAGGGGCGCCATGACAGTTGCCGGTGCTGCCACTGTAATAAATTTAAATGCCACCATAGGGTAAATTACGGTACTGTCCACTGCGCATAGAGTTTATAACTGGACGTAGCCGCCGTCATATATATTTTCCGATTGATTTCAATAAAATTTCAACAAAACTCGTTCAGTAGTTGGGTTTTTAAATGAAAATAGCTCGAAAAATAAGCTGATAATGATGTCTTTTCTTCCCTATTCATCACTTAAATCAAAACTAAAGCGATTACAAAATGAGGCTAAATCCTAGGGGATAAGACCTGATCACCGATTATATCACAAAGCAATTACATTGTCGTGTAAATTGGAGATTTACGTTTGCCATAAATCAGTCAAGGATCTGGGTAAGCCCGCCGATATGTCACTAGTGCGGCCGCGTAGCGCGTTACGTCGGCCACTTCGGGAAGAATGACTCTATAGGGAATACAAAGAATAAGATTTTGCCCTTACCGTTCATAAGAACCAAAGGTTTTGTTTGCATTTTTAATATAAACGCTGCGTAGGGTAGATTGATTTTGGTAACGATTTGATATTTCAAACAATACTGTGAGTCACCTTTTGTTAGTCTCACCTTTTTTGAACGGGCTATTGCTGTTGGTCTCTACCGACCCTTAAAGCGTCACCGAGAGAGAGTCAACTAGGTCAGGGGCGGCCCTGGCGTGCGAGCTTCGTCCTGGGCCGTTGCCGAGATAAGAGGATCGAGAAGACTACGTTCACTGGAGGAGTGGACCCTATGGAAAGTCACGACCATTTTTGTGGGGTACGAAATTAGTGACACCAAAGTGTGAAATTAGTGAGTTTCCATAGGAAACCACACCCGCACTCTCGGACTGTAAAAGTCGTTAAAAAAAGAGTTCATAGACTACGAGGACTGCTTCCCATCAGATGGGCTGATTGATTGTTTTTAAACAATTGACCAAATATAAGAAAAAAATGAACAAAAATAGCATGGGTAAAAAAGAACCATATATAAAGTTCATGAAAGGAAAAGACTTGTAAAGTTTTATAAAAATATCGTACAAAAGTCAAACACCATCACACTAACAATTTATTTTCCAAAGTTGGGTCGTGAACTTATGAAATGTGTCCAAACACGGAGCTTTCAAACTCAAATGAGGCAGAGAGTGGCGTTCCTTGTTTGCGCAAAGTGCGTACACATGACAGTTGCCTCGCCGGTCGGTGAACTTCACAAATATCTTTTATACTTTAACTCAAGAATTCATTATACTTAGCAATGTTAAGGTGCCGTACAAAACGGAACCCTTATAGGATCACTTTGTCCGTCTGTCTGCCTGCTTAACTTTAAACTTAGCTAAACGCAAAACGTAATATTAACTGAAAGTATTAAATATTACATTTTGCGTAACATTGAACTGCGTAAATCCTGGGTCATCAGCACAGTTTTGTAATAAGATTACAAGACTGTGTGATATCAGGTCATAAAGTCTCATTTGCCTGGTGCTACAGTGCCTTTAAACCGGAACATTGCAGGCTTGGCAGCAGAATAACTAGCAAAGCGGTGGTATCCACATGTGAATTCTTGCAGAAAATTTTTGTTGTACCATAGTATACACAAGTAACACTAAATAAAAAAAAATGTTTGCTTGTCAGGTTTTCACGCCAAAGTGACTGGACTGATTTGGAAGAAATTTTACACACAGATTGCTTACATTATCGAAATCAATATACTTACAGATTCTCGAAGGAAAATAGGTCCATTGCGTAACAATTAAGACTACTTTACGTTAAAAGCATTACGATTTCGTGAAATCGTCGATATGTCTACAACTTTAAAAGTGAAGTCGTGTGACGATAAATAATGCATTTAATGATAATCACATCATAATGAGTGCCGCAATAATTATTTATTTTTCGAGTGTGCGGTGCATCGTTCGTGACGGAGGATGCGTGACCATATTTTAAAATTTTGCTACACACTGTCGTCTAGTTCAGCTAGTAATTACATTGAGCTTATACTGAGGAGAGCTTGGTTGATGATTAACATTGTCTTTATAAACCTGTTTACATTTTACCGAATGTTCATATAAATGATATACTTATAGAAATTTCAGCGGTAGTATACGATCGGATTGAAATAGTTTGAGATTTTTTTTTTTTTTTTTTTTTTTTTTTTTTTTTTTTTTATGTTATTGAATGATGTGACGAGCTAGTCGTTCACCTGATGTTAAGCGACACGGCCGCCCATAACAGAACAGTCACTCGGAACTCCAACATGTAAAGTTTCGCGTGACTGCTGCACTGCGCACATCATCCTGAGACATCAGCACAGTCTGGTAATAAGATTACTCGACTGTGAGATCAGATCATAAAGTCTCAATTGCCCAGTAATTTCACTAGCTACAGTGCCCTTCAAACCGGAACACAGTAGTGCTTGCACACTACTGCTTGGCGGCAGAATAACTGGCAAAGCGGTGGTACCTACCTAGACGAACTTTGCAGAAAAGTTCTACCACCTAGTAAAGTTTTTTTAAATAAACGGGTAGTTCTAAGTTTCAGTTGCTAAGGTCTTATGACCTTAATTTCTTGCTGAGTCGGGCTCGGGACGTATATCATGGCGTCAAGCAACATTATATTTTTAGTTTCTTTTTTTTTCGTGTGATTTGTCTTTTATTGTATTTTGTAAACGTGTAATGTGATGTCTTGAATAAATGTATTTTATTTGTTTCTTTCTTCTTTCTTTCTAGTTTATAGCTGAGTTTAAAATCTAATTGTAGATGTAAGTGACGCAAGATGTACCTACTTTGAATTTTCGATCATGATTTATCCACGATTTATTCATATTTAGCTGGATCAATAGATTTTCTGTCTCTTTAATTGCAATGAAGCCAACCAAAGGATTTTATTAGACCAGTGGTGGTGACTCAGTTGGTAGTAGTTCTGCCTTCTGAACTATAAGTTGTGGGTTCGATTCCCATCGAGGACAAACATTTGTCTGATGAATCGATGTTTGTTCTATATATTTGGGTGTTATATTATATTCTAAATTCTATGTATGTATTTGCAAATAAAAAGTATCTAAGTATTGTATCAGTTTTCTGGTTCTCATAGTACAAGCTTTGCTTGATTTGGGGCTAGATGGCGCTGTGTGAAATGTCCACAACTATTAAATTATTACTATTATTAAAACTGCGAATGGTTTCGTTAATTTATTTAAATAAAAAATTCACCTTATGCGTTGGTATACAATTCCACCAGTATGTCACGGCCGCCCAAAGTGTTCCACCGTGATTGCGTGACAGCTCCTCGTTTTGTAGTTCCATTTTGTCACAACACGCTTTCGTAAGTGGAAGCTGATGCTCCTCCAAATATCACTTACCTACAGCAGTATCACATTAAGAAGAAAACAAATTAAAACCACAAAAGTCATTACCCTTCTCTTTATTGATCCTCTTAAGAGACCCATAAAAACTTTACGCTCAAGGTATAATTTTGGATGCATATTTTATGCTAATGCTTTTCTTGTCCTGTCGTAAACTAGGCGCTCGAAGCGTTTCGTACAAAATTATTTGCAATTTTTTGGATAACCACTTTGTTGAATTATAGCCCGCGGAAAACAAAGAATTCCTGGATCGGAAACTTTATACGAACCTTTCTTAACGATATAAATGCTGTTTTAAAATATTCTTAAAAAAAACGGGATCCAAAATTAAAATAATAAAATATTACAGAGCAAGCAAAGAAATGTTTTTTCTCTTTCTGAATCCATAATGGATTGATCAATCCATCAGCTTCGAAGCAAAGCGAATCAGCAAAAATTACGACTCGAAATAATTTATTGGAGGCAATAACCGTGCCAGTGAAGGAGTAAAAAATCGAGAGCTCATTATTTTTGTGGCTGATTAGCCGTACCGATATCCAATCCTCGTGGAATGAAAATAATCTGAATCAGAATTTTGACTCGGTTAATGAGGTGTGGAGAAAACGCCGGAATCGTACCGCATGATCACGTACTCTTCGACCCGTTTCCCTGATTCAACAACTCCTACTTTATCACTTATAGTTTAAAGTCGGTTATTGTTTGCGAGATAAACACAAGGTTTATTTGTTTGTATTAACGGGACATTTGCATAAAAATTACGGACATCAAGAATGGCGTTTGGACATGTTTCTTAAAGGGTCAGCTGAAGCGACATCTGCCCACGCTGGTAATCAGATATTCGGATATGCGACTCTTGGGTTTTTGTCCGTACAGAATTTATGTCACTTGAAGTTAAATATTGCGACGGATTCAATTTAAAAATACCTACGAAAGAAACGTTAATAATTACGATTGAGATGGTTGGTAAAAAATGAAATATGCAAGCGAATGTGGCACATAGAATCATGCGGCTTAAATGACAATTTTACTGAGATTGGTATTTCGAGAATTCTGTTGCATAAAACAATATTTATTAATTGATATATCTTTTTCGTTTCTTTTTGTAAAATGTTAATTGTAGTAAAAATTAGGACCAAGTGTTTTTGGTTTGCCTAATCATTGGAGAAAAGTAATTTTAATAGGTAGTCACTTTATTCATTAACATAAAAAAAATTATCGGGTGTCAACGGTTTTGGAACCACACCGGCTTGGCTCGCAAGTTAAATGGCTAAAGAAAAAAAGTTTGATTTTTAGCCTCATTGCAAGTGTTCGATCCTAACATGAGATTTTCTTACCAATAAACTCTATCATATCACTTTACTACACAACTTGAAACAAGTTTAGTATTGAAACTGATTAACTGCTAAATGAAATTACCATACAGGTACACTTATCACGGTCGATGCACTCAACACTATTGAACAGAAATCAATAAAGCATGAGACAGCCCCTTGATTTTAATAAGGTCATTCACTTCTTTATTTTTATATCGTTGGGTAGTCAGTTTTATATTATATATATGTTGGATATCTACAGGAAGAACTGTCCATACATTTTTCCATAACTACTGACCCGCCCGGCTTTTCACGAGTATTAAATATATATATACATATATGTTCTATCGCATATGTTCATCAAAGATAATGTGGAATTCTAGCGATGAAAGAATTACTCAAATTGGTCCAGTAGTTTCAGAGCCTATTCAATGCAAAACAAATACAAATACAAATTTATTTATTGACACATTTGGTTACAAGGTTATAATGAATCCATAGACTCCCGAACTAGTGGAAACTGTGTTTCAGGAGTCAGTGGCTTCTCCCATTATTAATTTTATCTAAGCTATGTCACTCTAATTAGCAAACAAACAATCAAATCTTTCCTCGTTGTAATATTAGTTTAGATTATTGAATTATGCGATTATTGTGATTCATTTGAAAGTAACACTCATGTTTGCCTCTGTCTGTTGATAACATTTCATGACTAAGCTGATTTAATTAAATATGTATATCTCGTGAAATCTAGGATAATTTTAACCTCAATACAATACCCAATACTTCAGTTCACTATACAAAGCTTCTCAGTTGTATCACTAATTAATGTTTAACAAGTGTAATCATTTGTAAGATCAAATCTCAGAAATTAGAAAATAGATAAATTATTTTATGAAATTGTGATCAATTATCATCTTCCGAAAATGCTGAATTATTGTGCTTTGACTGGCCTCATTGCTCACATGTTATATAGTAGGTACCTTTCCTTCTGTAGGCTTAATCTAACTTAAATGTATTCGTCTCTCTATTTCTTTTCTTCTCTTCTTTCTTTTTTTCTATTGGTGCTCTTAACTTCACATTAATATTAATCGAGTTCTAAATTCTGCGTAAAATACTTTAAAATGACAATGGAGAATGTTTCCAATGAAATATTTGCTGTTATCATTTCAGTAATATGTGAACAGTTGAAAATTCAAAATAATGATAGGACATTTTGCACTTGAAATATTGGCGCAACAAACTAGTAAGCTTTAAAACCACTTCAAAAATTAGCATCGTAAATTCCAATCGAAACAAAATTTCAATAAATCTAAATGACAAAGCGATGCGTAGAAGCTTTCAAATCAACAAAACTTAATTAAGCTGAAACGTAAACTTAGCGCAAACTTTGTGCAGGAGATATCTCACTGTGGGTTTTTCTTAAGGGATCATAATCCAATTAGCCAACTTGGAAATTCACAACACAAAGAGGCTGTGAGACAGTAGGTCAACAACATGAACAAGCCAGATGAAGGAGTTTCATTAAGTTTTCAAGGTTTGATAAAGATATTAACTCTTCGGATAACAATTATGATTGTTATTTTAACGACTCAACCCCGCAAAGTCAAAATAATTAAGGTTTTGATTAAATTATAAAAGAAAATTTATCAATCAATACCAATAAAAGCTTGCGGTGACTATATGACTGACAAATAACGTACAGTTCAAACTGCTAAACGTATACTTGATATTTGAAGGGTTTTTTTTTATTGGAGTAGAAAAGTAAATAAGCATTTCAAGGCAACAGTTGCCCAGAAACGCTTTACAAGAATCATTTTTACTCTAAGATATACGAGAGATACGAGGACCATGGTCCCACAACACCCAGACTCAGAACAAGTATTTTTTTTACCATCGATGGGTTTACGTTTGACTACATCTCATCTGATGGTAAGTGACGATGAGGTACTACTAGACGCTCGGCTAAGCGCCATCCTTTCGTGGTCGAAATACCACCCATTCGTACCAAGCGATTTGACTCAACGTTCTTAATTAGAACGGCTAAGGAATGGAATGCCCTGCCAGCGTCTGTGTTTCCGGCGAAATATGACCAGGGCGTGTTCAAGAGAAGAGTGAATAGGTATTTACTTGGCTAGCATGTTACACCTTCGATCGCATCGTCACTTCCCATCAGGTGAGAGCGTGGTCAAATGCTAGACAAGTTTGAAGTAAAAAAAAAAAAGGTCGAAAGTAGAGCACGCTTACTCAGAAATAACCTAATTACTCTCGACTTTTTTTTTTAATCAACGTTTATTATAGAGAGTTTGGGTCTTTACAGATCATGTCACCCTCATAGGGGCTACTCTCGACTTAAAGACACCCAAGTTGTACGTGAATGGAAACAGCGACGACGAGATGGAGTTCCATTCTACTACGCACTATGATTGAGTACCTAGTACGCACAATAAAAGAATCTGCAAAGCGTTTCGTAGGAATAAAAAGTAAATCAACAACGTAGTCATGGTAACTCTGTCCTTGTCGTGAGGTCTTGTAGTGGAATGGAGACGGTGGGATAAGGCTGTGAAGCTCCTGGGCACAAATACTTGTCCTGCCGCGGAAATCGAACCCACCACCTCCAGGCTATGTGCCGACCTGCTCAACCATCACACCACAGAGGCTGCCAAAACACAGTTTTTGATGTGAAAAAAATGGATATTATTAGGTGCATACTTTTGAGTGGAATCATTAAGAAGATCGTCCTGGTACTAGAACATTGCCGTTGTTTTGGTATCTGCATGTGTGTTAGAGACAATAGAACCCGTGAGTGAATTCACCTACATTTTAGCGCTTCTAGGGAAACTTCACTACTAAGTCTAGCAAAACCTTTTCTTTTGGGGTCAATCGTTTGAATTTATTAAAATTTACGCCTATACGGTATGGCAAAAAAAAATTTGCTTTACGTGAGTAACCAAGAAGGTGTTGTGAAATCACAAAAAAAATATGAGCAGTTATTCACTGTTTAATATATAATAACATTTATAAAGAAATCATCAAAAATCAAAAAACATTTAAGGGTGGCAATGTAATATTTGCATATTTTTGTACTGTGACATATGACTGTCAAGTGTACCTAATACAACGAAAGAGAAAATTTTATCGAGGTACATAGAATCTTGAGGTAGTGGAGGAGGCGGAACTGGAGCATTTGGACTGTCTATAGGTCATCGTGGCTTAAATATTATAGTTCATATGTTTATTTTTTGTATAGGTAGTGTAGCTAGTAGTATTTAATAGTAGTTGTTATAATATTATATGGTACTATTTAACTTGAAAGAATAAAGGCACTTTTCCCGTAGAAAAATGTTATACCTGAATTTTAATATCAATTTTACTGCACCACTACCATTTTTTTTCTTGCTCATCCAGATTGACTGGTAGATAATACCTCATAGCATTAAGTCCTCCTTGTACATTAATTTGTGATAAAGTTTAAAGAAATAATAAAATAAATTCTATTCATGTCAAAAAACTAACACATTAATATCATTCCAACTGAATTATCGACGAGCTATACGACAAACAGTTTGCTAGGCACCCTCAGTCATGCACAACATCGATTCAACAAATTGTTAATCGAATCCTCCACCTTGTTCAGGGCCGGTCATCCACTGCCCCGTTGTATTCAGTGACAAAATAATAGTTTACGCAGTACCTGTCATACTGACTATTTTCACGGTAGGTTGACAAGAATCCGAAAATGGCAGTTGTCAATTTTGATGTTTTTCCATAACCTGTGTATTTTTAAATTTTAATGTGTGATAAGGGTGGGTTATTATCCGTTAAGTGTTCGGGAACGTGCATGAACATGTTGTCAAATGGTTCCAAGTTTTTAAACCATGCCTTTTCGTTTTCTCATCAAGGCTTCCTAGAGCCCTCAATATTGAATTGAATTGAATCTTAGATAATGGCTTCTGAAGCCTTTAGTAAAATATCCACCATTTTGCTGTGGCATTTTGACTGACAAAATAACACTTTAACATGGTATAACCGTACAAAAAATCCATACTTGACATTGGCAGAATTATCACTACAAAAGTGATAGAAAGTCATTAAACGAAGAGAAGAAGACAATTTTCAAATGTTGTGATTACCAGGTTATTTAAGTTTAGGTATTGAGTAGACATCAAAACAGACAGTCATACAAATTCCGAGCTTATTTAGTAATCTCTTATAATTATATTCTCTTATAATAGGAAACTCACATGCATTTATAATTTTAAGAAGGCTCTACACAAATCAAAGCTACGACGCTTTTGAAGTAAAACTTCTTTTCGCACGTTTGAGTTGGGGAGTAAGCTGGAAAATGCGAGGCGAACGCTCACAAATTACACTATCACACTAATATTATAAAGGCGAAAGTTTGTATGTGTGTATGTATGCATGTGTGTATGTTTGTTACTCCTTCACGCTCAAACGGCTGAATAGATTTGGATGAGATTCGGTACCGAGATAGCTTATACACTAAATTAACATATAGGCTACATTTTATTCCGGAAAAGTGAAATTTTCCCGTGGAATGAGTAAATAATTAAAATACTTTTTATCCGCGGGTGAAACCGCGAGGCGCAACTAGTTGTCAATATAACAAAGTTAAAGATTTGTATTAATGCGTTGGTATGTGTGGTAAAATGACAATTTACGATTGCCAAGATGGCGACATTGACATTAAACAAAGTATACCGGCAAATAAAAAGTTATACCGGCCGATAGATGGAACTTAACTAAATAAGTTATACTTCATTGGCTTCTAAAGCACACTTTTTTTTCTATTTATAAGTTACTTGAGGAGTTTTGGCGGGAAAACGAAAAAGATCACGTACCGCATTATATTAATAGGTCTTTACCTATGAAATTGCCGTATTGCAGTACAGACTTTTTGAAACAAAAAAAAGTTTTGATTGGCTATGAATTCTAAATTCAAAGTAATTTTGTTTTAAAAATATGACATTCTATTTACAATATAAGTCTTTTGTTTATTGATTAGCGTTGTATTTTCATTACATTTCAACATTTTTCCTCATAATGGATACTTTGAAATTTCGTGTAATTATGGAATATGAGTTCCGTCGTGGCACCAACGCGGCACAAACGACACGTAACATCAACGACGTTTACGGAGAGAACTGTACAAACGAACGTACAACCCGTTATTGGTTTGCTCGGTTCCGTTGTGGGAATTTTGACTTGAAAAATGAACCTCGTGGTCGTCCGGAAACTTTGGTCAACAATGATGAATTAAAGGTGATTGTGGAAGCTGATGAATCTCAATCTACAGCTGAGCTGGCAGCAGCTTTTGATGTTAGCATCAAAACAATATTGGTCCATTTGCGACAGATTGGCAAGATAAAAAAGCTTGATAGATGGGTGCCCCACGAACTTAACGATCGCCAGCGCAACGTGCGCGTCGAGACTTGCCTTGCGCTGCTTAACAGGCACAGAAATGAAGGAATTTTGAACCGAATTGTTACTTGCGACGAAAAATGGATTCTTTTTGACAATCGAAAGCGCTCAGCAAGTTGGTTAGATCCTGGTTCGGTACCAAAGCAATGTGCAAAACGAAAAATGACCCCTAGAAAGGTGATGGTCATAGTTTGGTGGTCTAGTGCTGGTGTGATTCATCATAGCTTTTTACAAAACGGCGAGAGCATTACTGCAGATGTGTACATTGAAGAACTGACCACAATGATGGCGAAACTCGCACGTCTGCAACCAGCTTTGGTCAATCGGTCGTCTCCACTGCTACTTCACGACAACGTGCGACCCCATACTGCACAACAGACCGTCTCTAAGCTGCATGAGTTGGGTTTGGAAGCTCTCCCTCATCCGCCATACTCACCAGATCTTGCGCCTACCGACTATTACTTTTTCCAAAATTTGGACAACTTTTTAGCGGGAAAAAAATTCGATTCCCGAGAGGCAGTACAAAACGCCTTTGAAGAGTTTGTTGTCTCCCGTCCTGCTGATTTTTTCAAGAAGGGCATCCATAAACTGCCACAGCGTTGGCAAAGATGCATTGATTGCAGGGGTGATTACTTTGAATAAAAAAAAAAAATAAGTTCGAAAAAAAAAATACTTTAACTTTTTTCAAACAAAACGGCAATTTCATAGGTAAAGACCAATATTTTCCAAAACTTGTGTTATTTTCAGTGTTAGTGCATAAAATTGGTGGCATTTTATTCGTTAAGTGCTGGATTACAAGCATAAGTGTGGGAAAGTGGTATAATGATGGTGAAACGTTTTTTTTTTCATGTTGTTTCCAAAACTCCATAGAAGCTTCTGGTAAAGTTGCCACCACTTTACTAGGAGTATGACTTGACTAGACTAGACTATGACTTGACTTGATGACTTTGACTGTGACCTGACACATTATTTACGTGAAATTTCATTAACTTGCTAAATTATCAATTACTTGACACTGGCTAAATACACAAAAGTGTGGAGACAAAACACAAAAAAAAAAGTTACTTGAGCGTGCGCCCAAACTTGAGCATCAGCACACATACATGATTTCACTTTTGTCTCCATTTACCAATGCATCAGTGTGCGTGAGCCGATTCTACCCGCACTAGCAGTGAGCTACCGATCTGTTCTCACTGGTCCGTCCAGTTGAATACGGTGACAGCTGCTCGATAATTGAACTGGGAACAATTAGCCATCGAGTGGTTAATATCCGTGGCGCTGTCACTACACGATTGCGTCCCTTGACGGTGGATACTCAACTTGAGTGTAAATCGATTCGTAGGATGTAAGCTGGGACGTCATCGGATTGTCGTTGAATTGGAACTGTTCGGGTACTGGATCACTTTATGCTCTGTGCTTTACAGTTTGAAGGATAGATAATTATAAATGGTGATCTGAAATATAATTCTTTACAGTGTAGTATCCTCCTTCGCTAATTCGTTAGTATCTCAGATTATCGTCCATAAAATTAAAATTGTGAAGTCCAATTTTAAGGTTAGTTCGTCTAATTTTACAATTATTATTACAAATCAAATCTTCAACTGTATTTTCAACCGATTTCAAAAAAGAAGGAGGTTCTCAATTAGACTATTATTTATTATTTTAATGTTTGTTACCTCAGAACTTTCGGTTAGGTGAACCAATTTTGATGATTATTTTTATATGAAAGCTGGTGCTTTTCTTGTGGTTCCATTTCAATTTGATCGAGATCTGATGAGTAGTTTTTGAGTTATCCTTAATAATGTGTATTTCGACTTTACCTACATTGATGACATTCTCATATGAGAAAAACGAATGCGGTGGGATTGAAGTCGTTTGGACTCGTTTTCAAAAGGAATTATGTTTGACGGCGGCAACGTCCAGTTGTAAACTCTATGCGCAGTGGGCAGTACCGTAATTTACCCTGTGGTAACATTTAAATTTATTACAGTGGCAACACCGCCAACTGTCATCGCTTTCCCACCCAGCTGGCTATATAAAAGGAGCGCTCGGTGTACTACGAATCATTCTTGCTCGGGACATGGCACGGTGCGCATGCTGAAAGCCTATAGTTATATAGGTTGCAACTTACGAACAACCCATTCTGCCTATATGTTTTTTCTTCTGGTAGCAAACATATTTAAATCTGAGTAATAGCTGATAAAAATCACTATTTACGATAAGATCGCCCATTGTTACACTATATATAAATAATTGTGTTTTTTTTGTTATTTGGATACAATAAAGAGTTCATCTATCAATCTAATAAAAGAAACCTTAAAGTTACTACTATAATTTTTTACGTTCCAAGAACTGTCGGCTCAAAGATGGCGCGCGCATAATCTTTAAAGATGGGTATCTATATTACCCAAACAACAATAGAATTTATCGATTCAATTTCCCTGGCCGTTTACTATAGTTGGAATTAGTACGAATAATGTGTAAGAAAGTAATGTCTTTAAATCTATTCCGTAAACTAAAAAACTTCCATTAGCTTTGACAAACTACAGTAAGTTTTGAAGCATTAATTCCCGGTTTTAATGCTCAGTAAAAAACGTAATACTCAACTACTTATCTCAGCTGGAGTTTAAAGTTCTGCAATTGTTCATACCTTACTTCATACTTAGGGTGCTTGCATACATGTTGTAAGAGACTCTAGTATCTAACATACTTACAACATAATGATATATACAGCGCTTATAGTTCCTTTAATCTGTTAAATTTAATATTAATAATAACGCCCAACAATTACATACATAAATCCTGGACCCTAACTAGGATTCCCTGTATCTAGGGACCCAGGAACTACGAGGACCATGGTCCACAACACCCAGACACAGAACAAGTATTTGCGCTTTCTTGTGAACAAATACTTGTCTTGTTGTCGGAATCGAACGGCCACCTCCGGGTTATGAGCCGGGACTACACGGTTCCTCGATGACAATAACAATAATTATAAAATGCACGCAGGAGTAGTTAACTCAGTTTTAATTCCACTGATGCGTTCGTAAACGAGCAAGCAACCTGCTGTTATGGAAGCATCCTTAGAATCTCTGTAGTGACCCAGTCAGAAGGCACGTACAGAACATTTGTATCCTTCAGGAATTTAACCTTTTTTGTAAGGCCCCTTATTTTATTGACGTGCCAGCTCGGCGTTTTGTTTTTTGGATGCACTTATTTATGTTACTCTTTTGTTTACAGATTTCAAAAGGATACAGGAAAAGGGAAAATCAAATCATCAACTGGAAGACGTAGACCGCTGAACATAGGCTTCTTCCATAAAAACCGTCAATTTGGACCATAAGGGTTTGCCATAATCTATGTGGTCGTCTACGTCGTACTCTTATGCGTGCTCTTTGCCATGAATAAAATTTTTCTTTCTAATCACCACTCTTGGCAGGCGGCTTGGTAACCACAGAAGATTTAACGTCCCATGGAGCATGCTGGCTATTCCCTGAATATTCCCTTAGTCGGTTCTTACAGTACGTGCGGGAAGAAATGGGATGGTAGTATTCTCTCTGCAAGCACATGGCGTTAAGAGAAAATAGTTGACTAAAGCTACAAAACCATGGGCAAGATTTTATATGGTTAAAAGTTTATACAACACGTTAATTTTGTAAATTTACTAAAAGTAGATCAATAATAATAATATGTGTGGACATTTCACACAGCGCCATCTAGCCCCAAACTAAGCAAAGCTATATGGGAACCGATAACTGATACTTTTTGTTTCTAAATACATAACATAGAATACAATGTAGCACCCAGACACATAACAAACACCTATGTTCATCACACAAATGTTTGTCCTGGGCGGGAATATAACCCACAACCTACAGTTCAGAAGGCAGAGCTACTACCAACTGAGCCATCGGGCCTGTCAATAATTAATAAATGGCCACTATAATAATTACCTTTATTCATTTTCAAATTAATATACTGATACTTAGCAATCTATTATTATAGTTTAGTATTATTATAGTTATTTTATTTGAATCCAACTATCACGTATTATGATAGAAAACCAAGTTTTGTAACTAGATATCTAATGAGAAAATATATAACAATGGAAGCAAAATAAACTTCCCGCAATGCATAGAAAACATTAATGACATCACACCTCGACGCAAGTGAAATCCAAAGCATTCACGTTTATCCCGACGTATCCTCTGGCACCGTGTACGAAACGTTAACAATGAGAATACCTCTCTTTTTCAGCGCCAAATACCGAGCAGTAGGAATTTGGGCGTCCGACTTGCCGGCTTTCTTTACGGACTAGCCGGATAGAGTGACTCATCCGGCCAGTGGGTAAATAACTTATCCATATATTTTGTAGGCTTCGTATAACGCAAATAAAATTGTATGTACCAACAAATTTCTGCTTAATTTTATGTTATTTTGGTCTTAGAGTAGTTGACGTTACGTATTGGAATGGATGTGGTATGATAGTATGATAATGGTGTCGATTCTGAGTCGCATTCTCTAAAACTAAAGTTAACTTAAAGTATGGCGGTACTCTTCTGATAAAGGGGAAATGAAAAAGACGGAAATATGCAAATTTCGTTTAGCTTTAGAGAATGCGACACAAAATCGACACCATTATTTATCTGAAACTATTAATGCAAAATGGGCATAATAACGATTGCAACCATAATATTAGATCGGTTCTAAATTGCTCAAATAATTTAATGAATGCCAAATACGCATATAGTGTCCTCGTTGAATTCCCATTATCTGTACGAATCGGAGTTTTCTACCCATATCGAATATTTAGAGACAAAATACTTTCGATAATGAGGTTTCAATAATAAAAATTATAATAAAATTCATAAACGCTTAAAAAGCTGTGTTATTGTCACTATCCAACTTCTCTAAAAGATAAGGAACTTTACTTATACATATAAGTCCATTTCCACTTTCCTGTTTTCCATTTTCAGCTATATTTTTTGTTGCAGGTTTATCAAAACGGTCCAGCACATCTCTACTAAGCTGCGGAAAAAATGCAAACAATAAAATGACTAGCAAAGGATACCACGCTACCGGAGTTGGGGTAGCACCGTCCTAGCCATAAAATTAAATGGGAGTGTTTTTACGAACGCCTGCAAAGTGCGACTTTGGTCAACGAAAGGGTTATGAAAAACGGCGGCCGAGTTCCTTTGGGACGTTAAGTAAACCGAACTTTTGTAAGGACGCGCAGCTTTTGGATCCTTTTATAGGAGAGACTGAAACTCGTCCAATGTCTAGACGTTTATTTCCATGGCTTAACTTTTGCTTAACTGGACGGTATTCAATTGGGGCTTTGAACTATAAATATAGGCGTTAATACATCTATGGTAAAATTCACTCAATTAGATCATAAAATATTTATTATATACTTTAACGAAACCATAATATAAAAACTTCACTTTAAACAAACGTGGAGCAATCTTGAAAAAGTATCAATTTACAAAAGCACTTACGGCAATAAGTATTACGGCAATTTTCTTTCGTTTACTCGCGGAAGAGGAACCAGAATTGCCGTGACTTATCGATACTTACATCGATTAGTGAGATCACGGATGGTTAGCGAAATTATAGTCCTTTGGACCACCTGCAAGAATGCGGTTAATGTACTTTTGCTGCAATGCTAATATATCCACGGCTTATGTTGTAATATTATGTCCTTCTTAATTTGACTATCAAAAAAGGAACAACTACTAATCTAGCCCACAAACTTTGCCTTTTTGAAGTAAAACTTCTTTATGCATGCTTGACTTGGGGAGAAAGCTGGTAAATAAATAAATAAATAAATAAATGCGAGGCGAACGGCAGTTGAAGTCAGTTCACGTAGATATCCACTGTCAACATAAAAAAAATTGTATTATGTTGTCCGGTACAATGACAGTTTTCAATTGTCAAGATAGCGACATTAACATTTAACAAAAAAAAAACATAGTTATACCTGCCGTTAGATCCATCTAACTAGCTTAGCTGGAGCTAAATTAATGAATTTTTACTTCAGTCGTATGGTCTAAAACACACTAGTAAAAAAATTGTACACTTAATTCTCCGTGATTATATCCACGAAGATTAACATTAACTTTTTGCAGCGGCAAAAGTGACAGCAATGTTGATGTATATTATAAATTTTATTTTACATAATGAGTCTAGACATGAGATGGTTTTGTAGGCACGAGAGGGGATAACGTAATGAGACGTTCGTTGTTCGTCGAAATTGAGTTAACAAATTTATAGGTTTCGAAATTTGAGCTTATAAATTTATAGGATTATGGTTAAGAATATTATTTTTGCACTACAAATTATCTGATTCTAGTTTAATAAATGGTGATCTAATAGTGCTATTAGATCACCATTTATCAAATTAGAATTAGATATTTTAATGAACAAGATTGAAAATCATTTGCGTTTAGTCAATTAAGCAATGTACATTAAAGGCATAGAGCTTGCTTGTTTGACTCTCTTTTATTTAATGATAATTTTTTTTTTCGCAACCAGCTCAGCAGAGTTTGTTTCCACTATAATTAAGAATTAATAATCAGTTTATTTTATTTTAATTAATCACAAAGCAGATTACAACTACTTAATTATTTATCTCAACAATAGTTCAAGAAGGGCTTTTTATGAATATTCCTATTTTAACTTATTGTTTTTAGATTTTAAACCTTATATTTTGTCTCTCACGTGATTCATAGACATATTTTTATGGTCACTCGTTAGTAATTTGTGAATAGGAAATATTGTCATTTACGTTTTTAGTCATTCCAAATAAGCAAATCGTTTATTATTTCTGGTTACCAATTTACCAATTGAAAATAGTTATGGTAATTTGCATGACTGGCCAAGTGCAAATCTGGTACAATGCATCGAAAGTACTTTCTATAATCTAATTTATATTATATTATATCTAATCTATATTATATCGCTTTCCGGTTCTTTACACTTTGTTTTTTAATGAAAAGTTCAAGTTTGCGTATAAATTATTGCACGTTGTGAATATTAACATTCCTTTTAGACCACCTGCGAGGGAGCAATCTGCAATTACAACGGGTTGCCAATGACTCGCTTCTAAATACACACGGTCGGTTTATTTGAACTTGAAGAACTCAAGTTATGCTTGGTTAAATCTTCTAGAACATATAGCACGTTGTATACAATAGTAAGCTAATTATGTCAAACAAATATGTATTGTTTCAAATATTTTAACTACACCTATATAGTCACCTTTTTTTGAACAGGCTATTTAAAAAAAAATATATTACATAAAAGGGTATCGCTGTAAGGCCACAATGTCCAATCGGTTTACAACGTAATTAATTCTATGTTGTTGTAGATTGAGGCAACTAACAATATTTGAGAACTAGCTCAAGGATACCTACATCACTGGGGTGTAAAATTGGCCTTAAGCCGTTGCCAGGAAAACAGATCGAGAAGATAGACTACGTCTCAAACAGTAGAACCTATGGAAAGGGTCGACCGTTATAGCTATCCATGTCAGGTGAGGTGGGTAGTTAAAGTAAAAAGGTACGTCGACCTGTCAAGTACATAACTGATTATGTTACACTAGTATCCTATTAGGTGGCAGAAATAGTATCTGAGACCTGAGGCGTCACGTGTCTCGGGAGGCGACAACGCTACGGAAAGACCTTGTATATTGGTTAGGTTACTTTCTTGTCCTGTGATATGATGTAACTAAGGAATTGTACCTATTTCACTGCCTTCAAATTTTATACTTATCGTCTCACTGCTCTTTTAAATTCTTATGACTTACATATTACAACTTATTCAACTTCTTTGTGCGTACAGCTAGAGAATGGAATTTACTGAGTCTCTTCGTCGGTGTTTCCATCCACCTACAACTTGTGTGTCTTTAAATTAAGATTGAATTGGTTATTTCTGGGTAAGCATGCTCCACCTTCGACCCCATCATCACTTCCCATCATGAGATGTTGTCAAACGCAAACCTCAAGAAATTTAAAAAAAAAAACTACTGTGATACATGCGCGCTAAACTTTTAGCACGTATGTATCACGTTAAGCAAGTTCAATATACTGGCTATTGCCGTTAACAAGCAATGCTAATAGTTTTACTGCTCCCAAGCTTTCAGTATTCATTTAAAATACAATTATTTTGCCTTTAAAGAAAAATAATTGCAACCGTTATTGTAATTTTATCACCAATAATATTGTTCATTATTTGCGAGGTTAAGCTAGAGATAACTTTATCATTGACGTCTGTTGTGTAGTGGTGTAGTATTTGTGCACGAAAAAAACGCAAATAGTTATTCTGTGTCTGGTTGTTGTGGGACCATGGTCGTTGTAGTTGCTGGGTCCCTAGATACAGAGAATCCTAGTTAGGGTCCGGGATCAATGTATGTGATCGCTGGGCGATATTATTATTATTATTAATATCAATTTTAAAAACATTTTAAACTTCCATGGTCACATAAACATATAAATTACATTGAAAATATCCCGTTTAAAAAAAATTTGTCATTTGTTTATGATTATTTTTATCGCATTAAATTTATTCAAAAAATTAAAAGCATTAAAGATTAAATTTACCTATAAACATAACAACTAAACTATATTTAATTATTTGAAAATATTGTAAGAAAAAAGGAGTCATAAATAAAACCCAGAATTTAGATCACCTTCTGCGGGATGCGGACCCAAAAAGCTGGCAACATTCCCTCGTTGAACAGCTAGGCTGATTCGTTGGCGGAGGTATGTGTCAGCCATTTGGTCTAAAAAAAAAATTACTAATATTGTTTAAGTTTACTAAATCTATAGGTGTGCATTTTATTTGCTGTAAAACGTAACTAAAAAAGTAACAAGTGCAAGTGTCAAAAGCAAATACAATAATCTTCAAAAGCATTTTGCAAGCAGGCGCGACATTTACACTGCAAGTAAATCCAGCTTCCGACATTTATCGCCACTTGGTCGTGTGTACTCGCCTTAATGCTCTCACGGACTGTCTGGAGAAATGTACTGCATGAGGTTTACGACATTAATCCTAATCTAGGTACATCACTAGCCGGAAAATAATTAGGCTTACGATTATTTGTGACTTAGGCAAATCTCAGTTAAATGGTATATCATTGATAGACTTAGTAGGTTATGTATTAAAAAACTAATAAAAAATAGCATAAAAATATATAGTAGATAGTTTGTTCCAACTGATGACACTTATTTGGCACAACGAATTAGCATTTCAATTCAACGGGGCAATGCTGCCAGCATGTTAGGTACGCTACCTACCGGTAGTGGGAACATTGGGACTGACGTATAGGTCATCGCGGCTAGTATATAGTCCAAAACGTTTTTTTTTAGTAGGTAGTGAAGCTGTTAGTGTTTAGTAGTTGTTGTTATATTGTAGTATTTAGTTAGATGAAATAATAAAGGCACTTTTGTAATAGTTGTATGGGAAATGGTTTGGGCAGTTCATACTCGTAAGTCACGCAAAATGAATCTCAAGTGTACAATCGTTTCTAAAGTTTGTATCTATGATTATTATAAAGGTACGTGCTGCAAAAGGAAAAGTGTAAATGAAAAATTACTGTAACCTAACGCATTCTGTTGTACATTACAACAGATACAAGGACCGTAAATAGAGATGCTCCATGGTGTATGCATTTGCTAAATTGAATATGGCTGCTGCATTAAATATTGGATGGTGTCTGTATTGGGGAATGGGTAGAAAGAGATGATTAGGTCAGACGTGGTAGTAAAATTGTTATTTTATACGGGTTATAGAATGCTTACCAAACAAATAATCTCGTTCCTTTACTAGGTGGTAGGACTTTTCTGCAAAGTTCGTCTAGGTAGGTACCGACACGCCACAGAGGCTTTTAAGAGGATACAACACGTTTTCCTAGAAGATCTGACTCAAATTCAAGTTCATTCAATAATTGCATTCCACAATGTTACATTAGATGTATTGTTAGATGACATGATTATTTATAATTATTTATTGTATCTGGGTTGTATTTTTTAACCAATAAATTTATTATGATTATGAATCCAAAAGCGTTTACCTATGTCCACTTACCTATAATATTTGTACTGCTACAGAACGGAATTCTTTGCTAGATTTTAAGTTCTCTGATAGATATAACTTTTAATTGTATAATAGTCCATAAGAATCGTATTAAGTAGAGAAGCATCGTATCTACAATTCAAGAAGATATCGCATCGTTAATTTTTTTATCATCGATTTTATATAGGTATGTACCGTTTTATAATTTATTAAAATAAATATATCACAGTTCAACATAATTATTGTGAGCTCTATAAAGTCACTTTTTTTTTAAATTGCCTTTATTTTCTAAATACTACAATGATTTAATAGCTAATAGTAAAAACTACCTACACCTACAAAAAAAATTTAGACTGTATACTGGCCGCGATGACCTATAGACAGTCAAAGTCACACTTCCGTTACTATCAATATTTACAGTTGTCTATAAACTATTTTAGCAACCGCATCGTTAAAAGCCATGCCTCGAGCCACAGACGGCAGACAATCCTGCATGCCGTTTAAAAATAAAGAGTTAATTACAGCAGTCAGGTAAACACGACGGGACACCCGCGTCGCACCGGAATAGCCACTAAAAGGTGCATGTTTTTACCTGTATGATGCTGGACGTCCTGTTACTGGTGGGATAGTTTATTGTTGAGTTAATAGTCTTTATTTTTTGGTGACTAATGTCAGTTTTCAATTGGCACTAACATGCGTTAGACTTCTGCAATGGTTGTTTTCACAATTATTTTTTATAATCACCGCGCTTGGCAGGCGGCTTCGAGATTTCAGAAGATTTCGATGTACCAAAACAAAAACTGCTGCCCTCTCTGTCGACACTCTTTAAGTCAGCGCTTACGGCTACCACGAGTATAGTTCTACTAACTACTAACGTGGCTATGGTTACGGTCACGATAACGACTGAGCAGCGAATGCTCAGAATGTCCAGCAGAGACCAGGTTACCTACCAAATCCTCAAACGGCAAGAGTAAAGTGGCGCTCTACGGGTAAGTTATATATTTAGCAGTGGAAGTCTTCGAGCTGATGATGATAAACAGATAAACGGATGCTATGATTTATTTACTGTTTAAATTAAAACTGATTTATGTACGTTAAATATTAAGTTATATTGCTTTTTAATCTGTTTTTTATCAATGTTATATAAAGGTCATAACAAAACCTACTTAGACTCTAAAGGTTCATTAAAACCATGCCAATTTTTCCACGGACCTAAATTCCCCATAACTCAATCCAGCACATAAACTTCGTTAGCCGCCGACAAACAAGCGCCAAACTCATTAAGCATCAGGAAGCTAATAGAAAATTTTACAGCGAAGGCACAGTTTACAAACAGTAGGCGAAGGCTTACTTGACAACTTTTAGAACAACTTTTAGAAAATCGTATAATTTTTAAGGATATTTTTTTTATGTTATTGAATGATGTGACGAGCTAGCCGTTCACCTGATGTTAAGCGCCACGGTCGCCCATAACTGAACAGTTTCACTCGGAACCCTAAAACCTAGAGTTACAAGCGACACTACACTGCAAACATCATCCTGAGACATCAGCACAGTCTGTTAATAAGATTACTCGACTTAAGATCATAAAGTCTCATTTGCCCAGTAATTTCACTAGCTACAGTGCCCTGCAAACCGGAACACAGTAGTGCTTGCACACTGCTGCTTGTCAGCAGAATAACTGACAAAGCGGTGGTACCTACCTAGACGAACTTTGCAGGAAAGTCCTACCACCTAGTAAAACCTATACGTATGGATTTAGCACGATTTTGGAATTTTCAACTCGCCTATTTTAAAACGTGCCATTGATGATGTGATATTGATTATCCATTGAATAGGCATTACATATATTTCATTTCATTCTTTGCCTTCTGTTATGGTTGTGCAAAATATACACCTTAAGAAGTATTTAAGTTAGAAGAATGAGCATTGGCTGTGCGGTCCCGTCGGTTTGAGAATAAGACCACGTCATCTCTTCCCGTGAGATCTGAAAGAGCCAGCTAAGGGTATATCCGGAGAGGTAACTAAGTAACTATTAGCTATTATCCCTAATTAAGTTGCTAATAATTATTCTGAAATATGAAATTAAATAAAATCATGTTAATAACTATACTATAAATACTGTTATCCTTAATGAAACCGTCTCGAAGTTTCCTACTTACCTCCTCATACTGTGGAACAGCGCTATTCCCTTGAGCTCTTGCAATTGCCAAGATTTATGCACGTAAGAATTGAAAAATGGACGAAGGTGAATGATAAAAAGCCCACAGAGCGCGCCATAAGTCATCGACGATTGTAATTATAGGCTCTATGCAAGTAAGAATAAAGATCGAATATTTTTATTCACTGGACACGACAAACATTTTAAAAGTTTAACAAATGAAATAAAACCAAAACAAATAAATGAAAGTTACTATAGTACCTTGGGTATTTTGGTATGAAAATTAAGAAGTAATTATTATGTACTATGTGCGCCCCGCGGATAAAAAGTATTTTAATTATTTCCCTATCCCACGGGAACGTTTCACTTTTCTGGGAAAAAATGTAGCCTATATGTTAATCCAGTGTATAAGCTATCTTGGCACCGAATTTCATCCAAATCCATTCAGCCGTTTGAGCGTGAAGAAGTAACAAACATACACACATACATACATACAAACTTTCGCCCTTATAATATTAGTCTGAGATGTCCGATACATATCATGGTATACATAGAATATAGGTACTGTATTTTACAATATATTTCTATAAAAGTATCTTTCACTTCATTCACTTGAATTTTGCTTAATATTTCTTGAGCTATGCTATGATGCTTCCCAAGCGGCACTTAGAGAACAAGGATCCCTCCACTTGGATCCACAGCTCGGCAATAATTAAGTTAATATGTAGGTAGATTGAAAAGGAATAAAAAACGAGTGTACTTTAGACCACAGGAATGAAGTAAAATTTTTAATTTAGATCTATCCATAGGCTAGTATAACTTTAAGTATTACTTAATGTCGTCATCTTGAAAATTGTTAATTGTCATTTTACCGGACATAGCAACATAATAATACAAATGTTTAACTTCGTTTTGTTGACAATGGAGATCTACGTGAACCATCTTCAACTTCCGTCGCCTTTCTACAGCTTACTCCCCCAAGCGTACGTCAATAAGTTTTACTTCAAAAATATCCATGGACCCACCTGGTGGATCAAAGAGGAACTAGAAGCATACTTATCCATGGATTTACCTGTGGATTAATGAGGAGATAAAGGTATCAATGAATTCACAGCTCCACTTGCACAGTATGAATTCACGCCTTGATGAATTACAATCCAAAAGGATCAATCAGAATGTTTAATATGACGAAACAATATTTGAAGGAGTGAAAATAAAAAGGGTTTAACTGATTTTTTTTCACAAAATGACTTATGGGTATCGTTGAATTGAGCGTGCAATTATCTACAATATCATTCTCAAAATACCGAAATGAGGTTGAAATCTCGAGATTTTGAGTCTAAAAACCATTTATCTGTCACAGGAATACAGTTCGCTTAGCATAAAAACATTATCATATTTATTTTATTATATTATATTTTTACAGTAATTGTATGAATTAGTACTATATTTAATATTTTAAAATAGAATTAATACATTTTCTAGCAACTGGAACTTACATAAACCTTTTCTATTACCTTATAAGCACTCTACATTAAAATGAAACCGTAGAAGTTTAAAGTCAATTTTCTGAAACTATCAATTTGTAAGTTAAACCCTTTTTATTCTCAACCCTTCATTTGATAGATAGTGAATCTCTACGCTTTGTTAAAGTGTAAGAATCTGCTTGTTATCTAATATAATAAATAAAATACTTGCCACATTAAATTTATTAACATTTTACCTATATGACTTATTCCTGGAATCTAAGATACAAATTCGGATCAAATTGAATATGAAATTGAATATGATATTCATTTGCAATCCAATATTGCAATTTAGCAGATATTGCATTCAGAGCAGATTGATGAACTATTTCCCATTTATAAATCTGTTCAACAGAGATAATACTGAAGTAGATAAAGTTAATAGAAATACTCGGTTATTTGAATTTGCATCCTTAGCTTTACAAATTGATTTATGAACAGTTTACTCTTAGCAGCATGCCATGATTCCTTACAGGCCTATTTTATTTCTTACATTTAGGTCTTTTACACACCATTGGCCAAAGTAAAGCAGGAATTGCATAAGTAAACATTTTGATCTTTTCATTAGTTAATGATTTTGTTTTTTATCAATCAATCAATCTACTTCATATATTATTCTATTGCATTTTTTAAATGTTTGTTTACACTGAACTCTATCGTTTACACAACCGGTTAAAAAAATATATTTTTTTCTTTTAAATGATATACTCTCAGATAAATCCCATGGGGACTTCATTAAAATCGGTTTTGTAGGTTAGTTTTTAAATCAATATAACATTTTATATATGATAATATCACCCAAGTATTTCTTAGCAATGAAGGCAATTCAAACAGTTTAGCTCCTTTTTATTATTACTCAGTGCACTCTGCTCGTATTATATATTAAAGATCGAGTAGAAAAATCAAATTCATAACACTAAGAAATACCTATCTACTCGAAGAAATATTTGGTCACAATTTAAACTGAAGATTGAAGATATGTCATAAAGGTTTTGGCCACGCTTTTAATTGTACTGGCCAAACTTTTCAGAAAAGTATAGTCCCTGATTTAACTCTTTATAATTGAAGGGTTGAGAATAAAAAGGGTTTAACTGTCAAATTGACAGTTTCGAGAAAATTGACTTTAAACGTCAACGGCGTCATTTTAATGTAGAGTGCTTATAAGGTAATAGAAAAGGTTTATGTAAGTTTCAGTTGCTTGAAAATGTTTTAATTCTATTTTAAAATACTAAATATAGTACTAATTCATACAATTACTTTAAAAATATAATAAAATAAACTAATTATAATAATGTTTTTTGCTAAGCGAACTGTATTCCTGTGACAGATAAACCGATTTTAGACTCAAAATCTCGAGATTTAAGCCTCATTTCGGTATTTTGAGAATGTATTATTGTAGATAATTTCACGCTGAATTCAACGATACCCATAAGTCATTTTGTGAAAAAAATCAGTTAAGCCCTTTTTGTTCTCACCCCTTCAATTGTTATACTAGCTTCATTATTGTTAAATTATTGCTTTATATAAGCTACTAAAGGCCCAGTTAATACTAATCAACGCAACCAAACTTTTACGATGTAGGTCATTACTTTTTATTATCTTTTTGATTACTCTCCTGACGCTTTATTTAGCTAATAATTTTAAACTGCTCTGTACTTTAACTTGTTAATTAATTCAAATGGTATGTTTACTATTGGTTAATGTCTTGGCAGTACGGTAATATTGACACTACTGAAATGAAATGGGACTCAAAACGTAGTAGGTATGTTTCTTCCGCGAAACTATAGCATACAAAACTAGAAAATTTTGTTGGTGAATAGATAAGAACAAATTTTGTAAATTTAACTACAGTTCATTTTTTTTGTTTTGCGTTATTCCTTTCCTCAGGGTACTTTGGAAGAGATCGCTTTGAGATCCCATTGTTACACTTTTGTTATGTTTGTTCAATATTTAATGATTTGTGATTTGTTATTTCAATAAAGAGCGATATATTCATCTCAATTATAGGGTAAAATAATCATGGAAGTGTTGAAATAAAAATAAGCAATTGATTTTGGATTTATTTATTTAGAATCCATGTTTGTAAACAGATGTTGTAAACTTACAAGTAAGGTCTGTTTAAAAAAATATAAATATGGCTACGAAAAAGGACAGTTACTGCAATTAATATATTGCTAACACAAAATAGAAAATGTGAAATTATACATCTTAATTAATCATTATCACGAATCTTAAAACAACTATAACTGCGAAACTATGAAAAATTCAAATCTACCTGAGCATTTGAAATTATTTGTTCATAAATAAATTATTTATTAACATTAAATTTTAATAAAGATTAATTTTATTGAATATACAATAATTGTCAAAAGAAATACATTCTATCTACAATATACAAGTAACAAACATTTATCTATATACATTTAATAGTCGGACTAGTACACGATTGTAGTCGAAAATGTTGTGAAGGATTTTTTATACAAATTTACAAATAAGGAACACTGCAGGCAGTCGGAGGTGTTCTCTAAGTTAAGAATAAGGGAATGCACTTGTGGTTGGCGATACAAAAAAATAATACACAACAAACACGTACACGTACGAAAATTGATATATTTGAATCAATAATAAATATTAATTAAAAATGAATTTAATTCTGAAAATATAGAACCGTTGCGACGTTTAATCTTAGTAGGTAATGCAAATAGTTTCAAAAAAAAAGTAGAATTAATAAATAAAGTAATGTATTAAAAAAGAGCACGGACCAGGTGAGAAGCAAAATTATAAAAAAAAAATTTCGGCGGAAAATAAAAACAATGACGTCATTAAAGTCACACTAAACATAAACAATGTTAAAAACCACACACAGAACTACACACAAAAATATTTATGTTACGTTGACATTATTTGTTCGCAAGAATGCTCAGAAACACAAATATATAAATTCCAATAACACAAACTCTCCAAGACTTTGTTATTTGCGCGTTGCGAAAAACTATACCGTTTAGTATAGTTGACATGGCACTTACAGTTTTACGATTTAGCCAAGTCACAAGTGCCTCAGTCGTAAAGAATGTCAAATGGTTACATCATGACTCGGGAAGATTCAATGTGAAATTCTGAATTTCACTCGCACTAAAACTAACCTGTACAGCGTAAAGCTCTCTTACAAAAATTACAAAATGTTTCAACATATAATAATTAACCTATCTATATCGTTATTTACAATTATTGCTATCAAATGTTGCGCTTTCAACGCTCCAGTTATACTAAAAACTGGCTTATTGCCTTCGCTAAAAATAATAAATACAATTTTAAATGCTTCTAAGTTTTGATATTCTGTCCAAGTTTTCAAATCTTCAATGAACATACCAGCAAAGTATCGTTGCTGTTGACTTGATAAAATGAATGCGCGGTATTTCATATAATTTTAACATTTGGAATGTTGAACAGAATACAAAAAGAAACAAAAGCAACAGAATATTTGCTGCCGTCAATGATATGCCTTTAAATTTAAAACGGAATGATAATAAAGCGATTTCAAAACTTCACCTCAATCTGAAATCGTTAACAAGCAACATAAACATTTTAATAAATACCTCATTTCAATTTTATCGCTCATTGAATAATTTCATTTTATTTATTGAACTATTAACACCAAAATTTTATTATCTTTAGAAGAAGACGAGAATTTTATAATTTACGTGTAGACTACTAACAGTGAGAATATTCAAAAACTCAGGTCAGTCTTTAACACCTACGTTTATAGAATTACTTTGAACAAAATAAAGTCAATTAGTAACTACATAGGCCTAAGATGAGTTCTTCACATCAAAGGGGTATAATGGAATTAGGTAAAGACATCAGTGAATCTCATAATAACATTGAACCTTAACGTCAACACTATTGACTAAAATTAGACCACCCTAACGTAAAGACAGCGGAACTATAATGGATGATCAGGCAGTTCAGTCTTATTTCAAATGATGTGTACCTACCTCTATAGTAACACACGCAACATACAGACAATGAATCGACAAAAGTCAAAAATGTTACTACACAAATTAGGTTTCTTGAACCTAGCTTGGGTATGTTTATGAATGTGTATGTCAAGATGTCTCGGACACAGTTAATACAGTCAATGTCTTAGCGTTCGGGCGGCTTAGTTTCAATATTTGTGGAGACTACGGGCGGTAGCGCCGTTTGCGCTCGCGCCCGCGCTGTTGCCTAAGCCAGCGCGGGCGCGGAAGCTCTCGCTCAGGGTCGGTGTGGATGGGCAGAACTTAACGATGAACTGCTTACGCCAGAATCACTGCTCTTCTCAGAAGCGCAAGGTTCTCCACCTGCAACGAACTTAACCACGTTTAATCGGTGGTCAGATTCGCAAGTATCATCCCTAGCACCTCCTGGAAGGCCTCCACCACGAGCTGTAGTTCGTTCTGGTACAGTACCCGGATAACGTTCGATTCTATCGCATTCTGCGTCATCGGGCTGTCTCCGTCGGATAGATCTCTTTGCTTGTGGAGCTGGTTCAGGTGGCCTATGTGAAGGCTCATCTGCTCTGTGAACTAATGGAGAAGTTCTGACACGGACTCCTCCAACGCCGACTCCTGCTTCGTAGCACCCGGAATCACGAGGGAACTGTCGTCGACCAAAGGGTGAATCTCCACCTTCAGAACTAGACCCGCCTCCATCGTTTTCAATTTCACCTTCACCACCTGGATCAAACAAAATAAACTAATGTTATTAATGAAACCATCATGCAAGATATAAAAATAGAAAAATAAGATAGTTTATTGCACATACATAGGAATATGTCACTAAAAACTATGTAAGTACATATAATAATTATGCGAATAAGCAATAAGAATACACAAACATAGTATAAATAACATTAATGGGGCACCTGCTTGCAGATTATTTAAGTAACTCACATTCAAGCTGATGAAGAAGTTGTACTGCTGCAAGAATACGTGTGCGATGTTCCGGTGTCATGATTCCCAAATAGTCAAGGTCTGATGGCTCAATCTCTTTAAATAATTCAATGTCTTCATATCCATTTCTAGCAAAGGCCACTGTATATTCTGGCAAATCTATCCTTCTCAACAACTCCTCTACTGTCCTAGGCCGCGTCTCCCAAAGTCTTTCACGACTTTTGCACCATTTTAAAGGCCTCGATCGCATCGGTTCTCTCTCAGAAAGGACCTCAACATTTGCAAATTTGAAATTTCCTACTTTATTGTTCAGTACTCCTCGCCAGATACCAGAAGCGTTCATGTTTATGACTTCGATGATGTCTCCTTTCTGTTAACAAAAAAGGGATGTTAGTAATTTTCTAGATATTGTTTATTAGTAGTGCAAATGACTTATTATGAGTTCTTGCCTTATATCTCAGAGCATCTTTCTCGTAAATATTGGGTATGTAATCGACGAGTGCTCGAGCCCGACACAGCATTTGCGGCACGAGCAAACTCCGCCCGGCCGGACTTAATTCTATGTTTTCTTCTGCCGAGAGAGATGAGTGATTACTACCAGCGCGAACCAAAGCTTGTGTGCCTGTACATAAACATTGATACACTTAAAATTCTTTACATGAAATATCTTCCACCAGTACATTAAAAACAGTTATACCTGAAGATACATCTTTGAATGACTGTGAATAGACAGGATTGTTATTTAAGTCAATTAGTAGGAGCAAGGTGTGCAAATAAAAAGTAGAAAACAATACAGTGTGATAAGTAACAACATGGGTAGTTATGGTACAGACAAAGGAAAGACACAGATATTTACAAAAACTTTATATTAACACCAGACGAATTACTCAATAAATCCACTCACTACTGCCTGATCCGCTGGGAAGACTTTCGAAAGAACTATTAGAACACGGGAAAGTCTGGTCTCCGCTCGTTCTTCTCTCAATTTCGGGACCTCGTTCTTGTCGTAATCTTGATATTTTTCGTTGAACATCTTGTCTCAGACCTCTCACTTTCCCTGCTAGGTTAGAAACACCTTCACATTCTTCAGCTGACTGAAATGTAAAATGATGTGCGTTAATAGGGCAAAGGACATGAAAATAAAATGCAATTTTATTTAAGCCAGTTTTATTGTAATCAAATCACTAAGCAACAATCTTAATTAGAAAGAAACATATTACCTGATGTACAGTGGCTATGTGTTGCGAATCTGTTTCGCTTTCTTGATCTTCGTAGTCAGATGAAGCAGGCGATAGCGGGTCGGCGCCTATCCGGTACCCCGACATTTGCCGGTAACCCCTCCGAGAGTCCCGCTCCGATCGGCTCGATTCCAACGAAATTCCAGATAGCCGCGATCCTATAGATTGGATGTCAGACGCGGCGTAATCCCCGCTCTCCCGATCTCTCGCTGTTCGCAGGGGGATCACGGTAGTCGGGTAGGGGCCACTTTGCGGAATTATTAATCCTCTCCGAGGGGTCCTCGCTAAGCTTATATCGCCCGCGCTTCTTAGGGATATCACGCCTTCACCTCTTTGTTCGTTCCGAAGATTTAGCGTGAAGCAAACTCTTCCGTTCTGAAAGGTCGCCGCTGGTTGCCCTCCGCCCATCAAAAAGTCTTCAGGATCGCTCTCATATGGTGGTTCATCGTACCAGTGACCCCTTCCGGATAGACATCTCGCTTCGTCGTCGTACATATACGTGTCGTCTGTAAACGAGTCCTTTATTAGACTTCAGCGTAGCGTAACCTTCGGCAATGCAAATAAAAAGGTACGTGCTAACAAAATTGCGAAAAAAGTTTACCGTAACAATGCGCTCCACAAAGTGGTGGTTTCACTGACAACACTGCGATTAAAGCTGTGTACGAACATCGTAAAGCCGTGCTTGGTTGCAAAATATTTTTCCAAAACATGCATTCAGCATTTTGACGCAAAGTAAACATTGATCGGATGAATGGAGATGATCCTAGTTGCTCGTTTACATTACACTATGCTTCGCTTTCATGTTTTTCGTATTTTATTGATATTGAATATTTGGATTTACTTTTATAAAAACCATTTTCGCCTTCATTCACAAGACGATAACGGAGGACCAATGCACAATGCACACATAAAGCATACCGAATATTCACAAAAAGTTGATCAGATGATATTAACATTTATGTTTAAACTTTCTTTAAGCATACCGCATAAAAACGACCAAGATTCAAAACATCGTGCAAGTGTCATGCTAATATATCCATTTGTATTTTCATATTAAATTCTAGGCGCTTCTTTATTTTGACTCGTGTAGTTTTTTAGATGTTGTAAAGTTAAAGAACAATATATTTAACAAAAACATAATGATAAAAATCTACATCTTTTTAAAGCCATGGGATGAGATATTTACAAAATAATTTTAAAAAATACGTACATGATGGAAATAAAACTCACAAAAGCTGCTTTCAAAGCCACAAAACAATAAGCACAATCAATTTTTAATTCAAAATACCAAGAAGCGACTAGAAAAGTAAAAAACGCAGCACAAATAGTTGATTAAAACTCTTTAGAGCTTTCATTTAAACATCGACTTGAGTAAGTAACGGCTTAATATACATTACATGTATAGTAAAACGTGAAATATATACCTCCAAAAGGTCCTCTGACACCATCTCTTCCCATATTCATAAGTCCGTGTCTTATATCCCTCAAAATCTGAAACAAAACCAATTCTGTTATAAAAACAATGCAACCGACTGAGACATAACTGGAGGAAACTCTGGCACCCCTTAAATAAGATAGCGTAATTTTAATTTTGAGAGAAAACTGAGCTTGCCGTTTTGTAGGGGAGACCGAGCAGAGATAGGAAAATTTTAATTTTAAAAAATAATAAGTGATTTTCGTCTGTCTGTTTCAGTCTCCCCATCAACCCTGCCTAACGTTTGAATCTCTTGTTGTTGCTATCTACAAAAATATATAACCCTTGTCATAAATACGATGCCTTTAACGCATAAAAACTTTATGGTTTTTTACAAGAAAATAAGGGCACGGTTTATTTGCCTATAATGTTGACGTGCGCTCATATTATACGACGCATGTATTAAAAAGATGTGTTATTTTGTCATGTGCAATGTTTTCGTTATCTGCGTCTCACAAATACAAGAAAACTTCATATCTCATCATATATTCATATATAAAGAAAATATGTTTGTAATGGGTAACCGTAATAAATATTCAGAAAGAGTAATAAAAGCACCACTTTCTTGTAAGTACAAAAGTATTGAACATTAAGTTAATTTATGCATGCTTCGTTACCAAGACGGGGTTTACACGCAGGAAGGATTTACGTGTTGTTCACTTGAAATAGGATTTTAGCGCTGCATTTCTATGAGAAATTGTGGTGAAATGGAAAATATTTACAACGTATTTGTGTAACCATATTATAACATTTTCAAAAATATATTGTTTCAATGATATATTAGACTTACTCGGTAATATACTCCCAAAAGTCAATAATAATTATTGCAGTACTGCTTGCAACTTCAAGTTCTTAAAAAATCCTAAAAAGTAATTTGATAACAACTTGAACAAGATACTTCATTGGATTCAAAAGGATGAATTTAGTTTTAAACAATAGAACATCTATTCAACCGCGCTAATCAATAACCACCCCAAATTTTTAATAAACCCCAGAATCAGTCCGTTCCGGACGGTGTCACCCAAATTCGTGCGGAAATCATTTTATCGGTGTAGTAAAATTTCAATGTTCAATATACCAAAGTACGGCATAGTTTTACGAGTAAAATGTGCTGAGAAAGGGCTTCCGAAGTTTCGTTGGGAAGCCGTACGACTGCCGCTAATAGACTTAGCTTGAGATTAGGGCACGATTAGCTCATGACTCGCCCCGCTCGGTGGAGGCTTGAGCCGGTCGGAGATTACAAGCAAATGTGACTCTCACAACAGATTAGTTTGACTGATAAGGATGAGGATTCCATACATAAGCCTTCTGCCATGTAATGGCAAACTCCAACCTGGAACGGATCATTTTATTTGTAACTCATATACCCTGTCAATAAACGCAAGAATTTGTTTGAGTTAGTTAAGGCTCTACCAAATTTGTGGATGCGTGCACACGTATTCACAGGTCAACAACCGAAGAACTCGTGGACAATTTGAAGGACTCAACGACAATCATAATTATTTTTTCCCTCAACCAAATAGATGTGGTTTATTAGTTTAACGTGTATATGTGGGTCTGTCTGTGGTATAGTATCTCTAAAATGAATGAACCGATTATATTTTTCTTATTTTGTTTGAAAGGTCACGTTATTAAAAATGTTCTCAGCTAAATTTGTGATTTTTATGCAGTATCGCCTGCTACAAAACTCAGCAATTGATATGGGAGGCTTTATCTAAATATATATAACTCAAAGGTGACTGACTGATTGACTGACTCACATAGTGATCTATCAACGCACAGCCCAAACCAATGGACGGATCGGGCTGAAATTTTGCATGCAGGTAGATGTTATGACGTAAGCATCCGCTAAGAAAGGATTTTTCGAAATTCCACCCTTAAGAGGGTAAAATGGGTTGAATTATTTTCCCATAGGCCACGCTGCGGGCGAAGCTGCGGGCAGAAGCTCGTCTTTTGATAAATTTGGACATGAGATCAATTATCACGGTAGCTTAAGTAAATCATTTTCCATAAAACCATTACCCGGCTTTAGGGACGGAATGATGCGGATTCAAATATTGTTCGAGCGATTCAAGTTTTTTCATTACAAATTAACTCTTAGCTATGATCCAAGAAAGTTCGATTCTAATTTAGTAACAAAACTACTTGCGTCACGAGCTATTTCAGATTATATAGAAAATAGAGTATAAAATGCTACGAAAAATGAAACATGCGTCATGCTTGATTTGATGTGCCAAAGGATCTCCACCAGAAAGTTTCATGATTCATAATACTTTATAGAGAAATTTCTTTGACACAAGACAGGACAAGATTAGGTACCTACTGACTAATTATAAAGAGATTTTCTTTTATAAAAACAGGAAAAGGCTGACACGGCTGCGTAAAGAGATGCTTTGATGTCTTCATTAGAGAGATATTATTTTTTTATCTATGATATGAAGATGTTTTGTTCGTTATTGAAAAATCAGACTATACTGATGTATTAGAGACTATGAATATTGGCTTCATGGGTCTTGTTAATTATTTTTGTTTCTTGTAGTTTGATATATTGTTAGTTTACACTGTAATATTACTTTTTCTTCTTTAGATGGATGAAGGTAAGTAGAGCCCGACTGATTGAAAAGGATTCATCATACAAGAATAGCCGAAAACTGTTTTTTTTTCTGTAGGTAATAAACATTTCACACAATTTTATGTTTGTTGCCATTTTTGTGTCCGCGTGTGGTTATTTTGTTTTTGTTTATCAATCGCACTCTGCGATATGTCAAGCTAAATCTTACCTCTTCTTGTTCTCTTGCTAGTTTGTCTTTCTTCTTCATCGCTTCCTGAACTTTTAACTGTAACAAAGCATACTAACGTTTAATTTGTAATTTTATGCATTTACGTCCTAAAATAGCGTAAAAGTTTTAGACTTTTCGGGCGCCTACTGATGTAAACGAAATTACAATATCTAACCAAAATAATTCAAATATATTAACTATGTTATTTCCTGATAGTACTAAACTTTCAATCTTGACATCTATTGAAAGTCTACAAACATATGTGCATGAAAAAAAGAATGACAGGAATTTTAACATTTTAATTTCTAATGTTTCCTCGAGGAATAAAACAAAAACCTGCATAATTACATGCTTAGGATGCATTTTTTTGGAATCGTTAACCTAAGTATGCAAAGTGCAAAGTGCGTGCATTTCATTCCAAGCAGTGCAACTAGTGTCCGTGCCTAGTGTTTTATTTAACATAAAATAAGTGCAAAAATGGTAGTAGGTATTCTTCACGTTTTTTAGAATTTTTTAGAAATCAGGCCGCCAGTAGCATTAAACTTTTTAGACAAATATATTCCTTATTTATTATATGTAATACATTATCAAATTCTATTTTATATGTTTTATATGCTTTTAAAGCAAATTATTAAATTATTGTACGTGTATTAATAAAAAATTGCTATATACTACGGTACTGATACAAAACATAGGGTTACTTTTTGTACATCAAATAAAAATTCAAAAAAAGTACATTCTGCAATCACTACTAAAGACCTGATTTTAGAATCATATGTGCATTCACTATTTACATAAAAATAACCGTAAATCGCTAGTAAACCACCGCATATTTTTAACCCGTGAAACATATATGAAATGTAATGTGTGATGTAATGTAAAGAAATTGAAATAATTTCATTATTACACCTCCAGCTTTTGAGCATGCCGATTTAAGTTTGAAGCCAAAAATTGAAATTCAAGTTTAAATTTTGAATAAAACCTGTTATCACCCTGTTGGCAAATTCAATTTATAATTCATCATGTGATCAAAAATAATAAAAACAAACAATAACAATATAACTTACTAAGAAATATTAAAATATTTACTTATGGGCGTGCAACAATTACTTATTAGTTTATAGTAAAAACTAACAAAAGTTTAGTGTAAACAAATATTATGCGTATCATTTAATATACACAAATGGAAAATAAAATTAAAATATTATTCATGATGAAAGTAAGTTATCTTTATGCCAAACAGAGCGTAACAGAAAATCTTTTCTGCCATACAACTTTTATGCATTACTATGAAATATTAGCCAGCAAAAGTTTAAAGTGAAAATTTAATCTCAACTAATCATGTCAGGACTTAATTCACTGGATAAAGCAGCGTTAAGCCAAAATAGAATTTGAAAGAATCCCCATTTAGTTAACGTTCTAATATTGCCATAGGAACACGCAATAGTTCTTTATTTATTGCTAGATTTGATGAGAAAGTTGCAATCAAAAAGTGTATAGCAGAAAACCGGCAGTGGCTCACCCTATGAATAGTTTCTTCGAAGGTGTTAGGGTGGGCGGCGTTCATTTGTAAGAATCTGAGGCGGTCATAGTCTCTGGGGTCAACCATAGACCTAAGGGCCGTGTCGGGCCCAGGGCCTAACCCCAACCCGCTCTGTAGCACGCTGTCCGGAGTGTCGACCTGGAGGAAAGTTTCACAATTTATCGTCGGGGGTAAAAACTTTTTATCGTTATATCAAACCTTTTTTGTTCTACGCTGTTGAACTTCAGATTCTAACGGACGGTGCGATTGAACGGATTTATTCGTATCGTTTTAAAAGAATATGCAGATCAGTTATACGAATTTGTATGGATTTGGCAGTTTCAATACGCAGTTTATGTGCATAGTTACTATTGAAATTTTCAAATTAGGAATGATTTTTTTTCCTGATGCATTGCAATCAAAATTTCTTATTCATTGACCTTGATGAATGAAGCAATAGAGTTTTGTTTTAAGATACGTGTTTATGAAATATTTTGTTAAAGTACGTGTACCCCTTACTCTATTATATAAAATTCAATAGAATTTTTAATAATGTAAATTTGTTATCAAGTTTGAATTACGTCTAACATGTACAGTTGTGAAATAACAAATTAAAGTTTTTTATAAAAATGTTGAATTACCCAAGAAGAAAACATCAAAGTCAAACCAACTTTTCTATCATTTATCAACTCATTGGAGAGTCATTTTTCTCATAAAGATACTACGCAAATATATCTACTCCCTCTCGAAATTTTCTAACTTTTCCCCGAATCACGGCTGTATGATAAATTATCGTCTATCTGGGAGGCTGGGAAACTTTTTGAGTGATCTTATTTTTAGTTTGACAGCTGAGAAAAACTTTAAAAACTGAGTCGCCACGATATCTAGTTTCGTTAATGTTTCGCTGTAAAAGCTCTTAGCAGTTATAAATAGAATTTCAATAAATATAAAGCTTTGAACAGACATGAAAAAAATCTTTGTTAAGCATTTATGTATCGAAGTCAATTGAAATACCTTAGTAAATAATTTTCCTAAAGCTAATTACAACCACATTGAGAGAGATCAAATACACACTAGTTACGGTAACTACAAACAACAAATCCGTGCGTTTGTTTATTCAGACGCGTAACATCATTAATTATTCAATATTTTCCATTTATATACACAAACAAACTAAACACAAAATCACACTAGCAGTAATTACCATACGCTCGTATCGGGTGAAAATAGAGGCAGTAGCGTACAAAACATCTCCATTTATCATATTCACTTAAGCATGGAAAAAGCTAAGGATTTCTGCATCACAATGTGGGTAGGAATAAATCAATTAATCATAGGAGGCACAAAGCTTGCCCATTAACTTCGCACTTGATAAGGGAATAATGCGAATGGCCGACAATGGACGCCTATAATGCGACAAGCCTGCGGACGGGACCCGCCAAATTTATTGGTCCTTATCAAACGCACTCATTGTCTTCTTTCGATTTAAATTTTATTGATTTCTTTTTAATTGACGCAAGCCTGGTAAAGCTCGCGCAAAATTTTATGAGCTCTCAGAAGTTAGGCCCGAGTACCAAACTGCACATGGTACAGTTGAGTGCATTGTAAAAACGGCCACACAGTAACTACTCGTATAATATGCGTACTGCGCAGCCATCTGCGCTAACTTCCGAGAGGTCATAAAGTTTTGCGCGAGCTATACCTACTCCAGTGCCGAAGTATCCCGTCACATCACAAGCCGGAAGAAATCCATTGCTAAACATAGGCCTCCCACTTTGGACGCGTTTAATGTACCGACCACAACGCACAATTTGAATTCAATGTTCTTTTTTATTGCCAATACAGCACCGATACATTTTTAGATGTTTATAGGTAAAGGCTTTCGGAAAACTGTTGGTGATAATTTCGAAGGTGCTGTTGGTGCTCTTAAAACTTATGCTATTCTTGCTATTCTGGGAATATTGATAGTACTTTAACCATCACCAATGATAACCACCAATAATATATAAAGCAGCTTTTTATGTTCATGAACAATCAATAAACATTCTTGAAGACAAACTTAATCTTTAATTTATAACGCCTAAAATCACGTCAATGATTTTCGAATTTACTCTATTAAGTGATTATTGATTTTGTGATTAAAAATTCAAAATATACTTTGTTTTAGAAGCATGATAATTATATACACTTCATAACGAGCCTCTTGATACATCTATCTAGATTTATAATGAAACATGAAATACAGTTTGTTATTTATCAGGTAGAGAATAAAGTTTATAATTGATTGATACCTATGGTGTCAATATCCAAATCGATTGCAGTTGACACCGTAATTGACGAACCGTTATGGGAGACATCCAATTATTTTGTTAAATTCGTTGCGTTCAATTATTCCTGACGCGCGTTGTTATTTGAAATGATACAATAGCAGAAATTGCGTAACAAATTAAAGGTTATTGGTGTGAATATTTGATATAACGTTATCTGTAAAATAAATACTCAAAGTTTTCTTTATTTATTTTTTATGTTAGTGAATGATGTGGAGAGCTAGTTATTTACCTGATGTTAAGCAACACGGCCGCCCATAACAGAACAGGGTCACTTGGAACTCCAAAATATAAAGTTTTGCGTGACACTACACTGCGCACATCATCCTGAGACATCAGCACAGTCTGGTAATAAAATTACTCGACTGTGCAATCAGACCATAAAGTCTCAATTGCCCGGTTTGAAAGGCACTGTTGCTAGAGATTTCTCTGCAACAGTACCCTTCAAACCAAAACACAGTAGTGCTTGCACACTACTGCTTAGCGGTAAAATAACTGGAAAAGCGGGCCATCGCTTTGCCAGATATACACGGTGGCATTTCATTCACTGTTTTCCCTAAATGTGTGTATGCAGACCATGCTGTGGAACATTTGTAAAAGGTCCAATTAAAAAAAAAAATAGATTTTGTTTTAGTATTTAGTGCCTCTTAAAATAACTGCATGACAGCAAAAATGTCTATTTAACGGTACACACAGCGCGGGCACCAGCCGAGTGCTTTGTGAATGTTTTGTAGGCAATAAAACACCTGCTTTGTCCAATGTCAAAGGGCTTTTCTTTAGAATCTAAATTTGATAATACCTAGATTCAAGTTTTATTTCATAAGTACATTTTCATTTAATTATATGGGGGCATTCTATAGCATGGACTGAATACATACATTAAAGGAAAAGAACGAATTGAATTCCACCTTGTATAGTATACATTTTTCTTCGTTTCCTACAGGCGACGCGGGCGACGCCGCGGGCAGAAGCTAGTACAATATAAGTCAAGTAAATGATTTACGTACGAATGCAAAACTATTCAACGGAACTAACATAAAACTTCATGTTGGAAACTTGCAAAGAAACTAATCTGTGTCAAAAACATTGTTATGAATATACAACCTCGGCTAACGTGATAAATGTGCCGCAAGAAATAACTTTCCTAGTTGCACCAAACTACGTAAACAACAGTACACCTAACGACAGTACATCAACTTCTATAGGTACTAACAGCTTAACCACAAAAGATTTAAACAAGCCTTAAACAAATGTTTAAGTACTGTTTTGTATTGTTAAACACGCGTTTGACATCTGTCTAAGTCTTGCTTATGTATTTGTGTTAGCACTGTAAAGGTACATGATAAAAACAAAATACAAACATACCGAAACTACTGGTAGATACTTAAAAACTTTATACTAGAAAAAATACCGTAATTTATTAAATTATAATTAAAAACTTGTGATCGCAAAATCAGTTAGTAATTATAATAATAATAATATAATTTATTGACATAAAAACATAAAACAGATTTTGTTTTTCTTTTTGCCACAGTTACAATTTTTGTTACATACTTAAACTGGTACAAATTACTTATAAATTAAAATATAATACGCAACTTGGACTTTTTTAATTGCCATGAGTTTGTGAAATACCTTCGTTTTTTTTTTTCAAATTCTTCTGAGTCTCTTATCACGTTAAAAATAGTTCCGTTGTCAATGTCATTCATGGTTAGTGGAAAGAGTAAAGAGAAACAATAGTTTGTGATGACGTAAATATGATCAATTTAGTTTATCTTGCAAATCTATATAATATGCCCCGCCATATTATATTATTATTAAATCTATATAATATAAGCTACGCCCCGTAGTTTTACTCGCATGATGATGATAAAAATAGGTAACAACCTATTTTCAGACCTACCGAGTGTGAATATAAAATTTCATCAAAATTGGTTCAGCGTTTCGGAGAAGTATTGTAAAAAACACTGTGACATTAAATTTGTACATATATACGGTGGAATTTAATTGGTTCTTTAAACCACGCTATAAAATAATGGTACAAGGAGCATTTTTTTAATCCCTCTTAAAATAATTGGATAACAACCGAAATGTCTATTTGACGCTACACGCAGCGTGGGCCCCGACTGAGCGCTTTGTAAATGTTTCTTTGGTAGTAAAACACCTGCTTTGTTCAATGTCCCAAGGAAATTCTTTAGATTTTGAACTCACAGTAATTTGATAATACCTTAATTTAAGTTTTATTTCATAAGTACTTCTAGTATTTAGTTATACAGGGGTGTCCTATAGCATGAACTGAGTTCATACATTTAAGGTAAAGAAAAGAAATAAATTCCACCGTATATACATTCCTATTATACACAGTGGAATTTAATTATTTTTTTTTATAATATATAGTAGTCTACTATATATTATTTGAATATATAGTAGTCTACTATATATTATTTCATCAACACGGTAGCTCTGTCTACTAAACTTAAAGCAACAGTTTACCTACAAAATTAAATAAGAATATCTAGTGTAATAGGCTATTTGACTACTATCAAAAATGAACAAGTAAATACTATTTTCATAAAGTAGGTTAAAAATGAATGTAATCATTGTAAAAATAAGTAAAATCGGTAAATTTAATCACGGAGTAGTACGCTTTTAAAGTTTCATCGCCTGTCCCTTTCACGCAAAACAGAGATCGTGTTGAGCTTCCTCACAGCTACTATGAAGGCATGGCTTGTGACGTCACATGCCAAAAAGTTTGTATGTAGAGCTACCACAGCTTAGTAATGAGTTACTGTGAGTACTGGTAACTGACGTCACTGCGTGTTTGAGTTGTCTCTTTCTATTTCTGTATTTTAAAATGCCTGTAACTTAGTCAGTTTTTAAGATATTCAAGTTTTGTTTTCACAGTTATCTATTTTTTGAGGTATATTATTTATGTATGTGATAAAAATATAGTAGTCAAATAGCCTATTCCGCTGAATTCAAGTACTTAGATTATCTATATTGGGGCAGTCGTAAAGGATTATTGTAGGTAAATTATTGAAAAAACCTGAAAAAACCTAAAAAACCTGAAATTACAATAACAAATTTAAAAATTATTATTATTTTTATGAAATTTATATTAATTATTATTCTTTTTTTATTGTTATAAATTTTATTATTATTATGTAATTAATATAAATTTCATAATAATATTAATAATTTTTAAATTTGTTATTGTAATCTCAGGTTTTTTAGGTTTTTTTCATTAATTTACCTACAATAATCCTTTACCACAATATAGATAATCTAAGTACTTGAATTCAGCGGAATTACACTAGATATTATTATTTCATTTTGTATCTAAGATGAACTTTCGCGAAGTCACGCCTGATTCTATCAATTAACAGTTTACCTTTATATTGATTTTAAGGCCCTTCGAGTATCTAACACATAATTCATTTTGATTCGTTTTACCGATTAAGCTCATCAACGTTCATTAAAAATATCCCAACCAATTTCAGATAGGTACTTTTTTATACTAATGCGACAAAGCTTTGATATCAGCTTCATTTCAACCGACTTGGTTGCGTTTTAATCTATTTTACACGAAAACCTCTTTCACTTCATTTGCATACTTTGTTATGACTTGTTACGAATGAATTGGGTATTCAATCTGATATAAATTTAAAGCTGTAACTTTGTCAAATTATTCCGGGCTATAAGCTTAACTCACCGTGTTTATTAATCGAGTTCAGAGAATAATTCTAAGGGAATAAAATAATACACGCTAAGCTCGGAATGCAAGCTTAGCATGTAATCTTAGTACATTTATACCACTTAACATTTACCTTAGGAATTTTCTAATTTGATACACTTTAGCGTCGCTCTAATTAGCTTGAAACCACATATAAACCATACACTCAAAAAAATATGTAATTTTTAAAATAAGAATTAAAATAACACGTTGATCATGAGGTATAATAGAATGTTTAATGTCCTAAAATCAGTGTTGCCTGTTTTTGTAATATTTGCACCAAAACAGTTTCACTGAATTTGATGTCCGACTAACGAGACTTTGAACCAAATCGGACTAGTTTTCGGACAGTAATACATTTTCGCCAGACCGGTACTTAACTATGGCAAAACTCATATTCAGTTTAGTACTCAATTTTTAAATCACAATAATTGAGTAACAATATTTTAATATATTGCAGAGTGCGGATTTTAATAGCATATTTTTAAAATTATTTCCACAATATCTTCATTTTCTTCCTTCATATCACGCTGACTTGTGTACCGCAACGCATCATATTGGCACCTTGCCTTAGCTTCTTGCGGTGCTATTATCCCAGTATTACGGCTTTTCTGGCTTTGGATATGGCAATAAAACGGCAAGTCGTGCTTCTACAATACATCCTACAGTTTCATAGATCGTAAATGCGTAATACTTTGTTTCGATAAATATGGTATTGTATGCTTTGCTGATAGTTTTAGTATAGCAATGTTCTCGTATAACACTGAAGCTACCGCTATTTTTAAATTCTTCTTATTTGTAGATTTTTCTATTTTATAGAATACACAATAGTTCAAAATGACCTCTAGTCTATCTATCTTCAAGTAAGTCTTTAAGTATTTCGGCCATATTATATCTCGGATGAAAAGTGGCAACTTTGAGAAGCTCATTGTCACAGAAAAGGTGAATCAAAAACACCACGAGGAAGTCTATTGCGCTGGTTTGGCCACGGACGCTGCTGAGAAAAGACCGCATTGGAATCAGAGACCACGCTATCAGAGACCAAGATCTCATCAAATCAAAGATATTAGAGGAAAACGAAGCACTGATAATACGCAAGAATATTTTAAATGAAAACTTACTAGTTTTTCTTTGGTATAATAGCTCTTTATTAGCGCTTTATTTACGATTTGTCAACTCTCAAAGAATATAGCTAAACTTAACAATGACTGATGTACGTTAAATAAATTTAACATAAAGAAGTGAAAATTAAGCGAAGTAATTTTCAAGGAATTCTCATTTCACTAAATGAGAGAAAGTGGTTAGACGAGAAAACCAAGATTGAGTTAGAAGATGCTATCAAATAGCTTGGTTCTAAGATGGAATAATTATTATTACAAAAGAGATAGATTAGCCATAATGCTTTGAGATTACTTTGAGTTGGTTAGCTGGAATATTGATGTAGTCAAAAGAAATAAGAAGGTTTTGATAATGAACCAAGTACTGATATCATATAATTCGTTACCCGTGGGAGAAGATTCAAATTGTGTGGACGACCGTTATAGAATCAGTAAAAATAGAATATTCTTCCATTTCTAAATATAAAACCTTATACAGTAATATTTTAACTGAATTTACAATGTGATTGTGAGTGATTTCATTTGTGGCTGTTGTAATAAAACCAGTACTTAGATCTAAGTAGCTTAAAAATATTTTTCATTAATATTCCCACTCGTAAAAGCCTATTGTCTTGCAGTTTCTCGTTAGCAAAAAACAACTGTATGTAACCGAATCTTAGTTTCAAGCGCCCGCGGGTGTCTGTCTCACTTTTTTTTCATACATTCCCTTTTGCACCCCCATCCCCTATTATGTAGATCCGGCGCGACGCCGGTCCGCCTTTGACATGCACTCGTTGCAATTAGTATGGAAGCGTATGAGAACATACGGGGCCGTATAGGTGCGCTTAACGTGGAATTTGAGAGTATTGTTTATGACGAAAATTCTTCTAGGTTAAAAGCTATGGCGAGAATATACAGTGGAGTCTAAATCTTGCTGATGATATGTGAGAGGGACATCATGGTTTTTGAATCAAATGGTATTGAATAATAGTGTAAGTAAGTACCTAAAAGTGACATCTTAAAACCAATTATTAAAAAAGTCTTGCAAGATTACAGCCATAACATAAAGCTTTTGGAGGTATATTAAGGTATATTAAGATTTTTGTTCTGGTTTTTCATGAAAATTATAATCACCAGATTCATTTCAGTGTAAAAGAAAAAAATGAATCATGAACGAGACGATACTGAAATAAACCAAGAATAAATCTTTAATACAAATTAAGCTTACACAGTCACAATCCCGAAAGTTAAAATATTTAATCAAATAAACCAAAAAACAAGGAGCGATGTTATTTTTGAGTCAGCAGTGAATGCCAAACGAATTCCTATCAAATTGATCTAACACAGCGATTTACACCTGCCTTACTAGCCTCATATTCCTCTCATACGATCAACAAGCATTCAGCAAAACATGAATTCCGCCAGCATCACACAATTAATAACCGTGTTATCAACAAGAGCAACGCGCCGCGTGCTCGCATTAGATACGCAACTCATTCCTGCCGAATTAAGTGCTACATTTTTCCACGTCCACCTATATTTATTAATCTCCCTGAGGGGTACGTCACCGCATGCCTTTTGAGAAATGACGGCTGCCAAAGTTAAGTCGGTTGAGCCAAGACGGGGTTGAGTTATGACCGTTTGTTGGGCTCGCGGATCAGGACCATTAGGGCGGCGGCGTAATCCTTATCGGCGGACTTGCACTTAGGATTAGTCTCGTCACAAGTTGCTTTTTTCGGTTATTGACCATGCTGAGTACAGCTGCGATTAAGGGATTTGTCAGGTTTACGGTAGTCGCCTGTTTTCCTTCTTTAATTTATAATGTTTCGCAGAATGACGCAGAAATGTATTTGATATAAAATCTTTGAATGTGGTCGTTATATATATAATTATTCTTACTATATGCAACTGTGCATATCTACTATTTGTATGGTGTTACGTATATTTGGGTGCGAACAGTAGATATTTGTGCTGAAGCACTTTGCAGAATTTATTAATTGTCTTCATTTCATTGCAGTTTCTTTATAATTCTATAAGGAACAGGAAGTTACAAATAAAGAGTAAAATGTAATTGTTATACAAAGTGTCCAAAACTATAAGAAAAAGAACCCCTCCTCTATTGGTTTTGTTAAAAGATAGTACAATAAATTAATATTTATATATTAAAAAAGATCATGGATCTAAAACAAATAGTTATAAAAAAGTGTTATTCACTGACCCGTCCCTTGGTTACACCCTGTCCAAAGGTAGAGGAAAGCAAGAGTGAAAATAATAGGGAAAAGGATGAATGAAAGGTCAGCAACGTCCCATTCAACCCTCTCCCTTTCCCTTCTCTGTTCCTTTCCTTCCATTCTTTCATTCCCTGACAGAATTACTATAGTTGGCTCATATGATCTCCATTATATATATTTTCAACTCCCCTTTCTTTCGTTTAATTCGCTCCAATAAAATAACTATTTATAAGTAATTGGTTGTTTCGACCAAATCCCGATTTTCATTGATAATTCTTCAAAACAAATGACTTTTGATGTTTCCCCCTCTTCACCTCCATAATTTTTTCCTATCATAAAATCCATTCTTAGCCAGCGTACCGAAAAATATTACCTATGCATGCCAAATTTTAGCTTCACAGATTATATAACCTCTGAAGGAATTCACATTTGTAGTACGGTGCGGATGTCCTTGCTAAAAATTTCTATAACGTCTGTGTTTTGTTTCATATGCACAAAATACATAAACAGCTTCAAAATCTATCCAGTGCTTTATTTTTCATGAATTAACTCAAACAGACAGAAAAAGATACAGACAGACAAAAATTAAAAAATATTTTTTTTGAATTCTTCTACATCAACCTCTTCGATACTCTCAAAAATGTTTTTCCTAAAATCTCTTCCATGTACAGACTTTTACTTAATTACAATTTTATTATAGGTACAGATTGTAGAACCACTTATTACTATCCAACTTTTAGTAATAAAACAATTTGAAGTTGTAACCAGCCACCCACGTTTTAATTACAACCCTTGGGATATATTCGTTCAATTTTAATCGTTTATAAGAAGCAGTACATATATTGTACAGACGGCGCGCTCAAACAAAAACCTACACCAATTAACACTAATTGCGTTGTTTACATAGTTTACGAATAATAATAACTACGCACTCAAAAATAATAGATAATAAGTTTTGGTTGTCTGAAAGTTCCATGCTTGGAGTTTCGGCGGGAAAACGAGAAAGATCGCATCACCGCCTTGTATTATTTTCCAAAATTTGTGTTATTTTCAGTGTTAGTGCATAAACTTGGTGGCGTTTTATACGTTAAGTGCTGTATTACAGGCATGAGTGTGGGAAAGTGGTATAATGATAGTGAAACGTTTCTTTTCGTGTTGTTTCCAAAACTCCATATAGAAGCTTCTAGTAAAGTTGCTATCACTTTACTAGAAGTATGACTAGACTATGACTTGACTTGATGACTTGGACTGTGACTTGATACATATATGCGTGAGATATCATTAGCTTAATAAATTATCAATTACTTGACACTGTATAAATATGTACAAAAAAGTGTGGAGCCAAAACACAAAAAAAAAGTAATGTTCCTTCAATCTTCAATAAGCCATTGTAGATTTCTTCCTAAATATAAGTGATAGTACGTAATTAGCCTGTTCTATAATTAAACGATGAATAAGAAGACAAAGTAAATATTGAATGTGATCAGCTTACGCGAGCAAATAATGTATAGTTGTGACGTAAGCGCCTTAGGTAATGTACTCAATAACCGCACTTAGAGAAAGGTAACGCTTAATTTCGAGTTTCTTAATATCGAGCTACTTTTTACATTGCAATAATTGATTTGATTTAGTGACGTGACGATCTAATCGTTTGTTTGGTGATAAAAGGGAGCCAAGCCATGAAAGGTCTTGTTTACGAGATGAAATATTTCTTGTTAAATGTTTATAAATAAGGTTTAATCTTCTTTCGCCATTACAATAATAATAATAATAACGCCCAATGATCACATACATAGATCCTGGACCCTAACTAGGATTCCCTGTGTATAGGCACCCAGGAACTACGAGGACCAAGGTCCCATAACAACCAGACTCAGAATAGATATTTGCGCTTTTTTCTGTGCACAAATACTTGTCCTGCCGCGGGAATGGAACCGCCACCTCCGGGCTATGATCCGACCTGCTCAACCACCACACCATAGAGGCTGTCGATATACGAGTCGATTATAAGGTTTAACAATCATTGCACCTGCCTTCGCCATTATTATCATCAACTGTCAATGAAGTTAATATATATAATATAAAAAAACTACGTTAACTTAACGGTGGTGTATTATTCAATATTTTATTTAAAAAATCAGTGAAACCCTAAAGATAAGAATATGGCCCGAATTACTCAGCGATGTTTCGGCAGCCTAGAGGGAGACAAACGAGTAGGTCGGTAACTCATCCAAGGATACACCGCGGCACCTTCCTAATATCCATAGGCGAAAATAGCCGCTTACCATCAGAAGAGCCGTTGCCTTTGTTAATAGATATTAAACAAGGTAGTAATATCTGGGTAAAATTGTATTTCAACAAGAAACTTACCCTTTGAGGAGGCATGGCTTGTCTTGGACTATGAGAGTGCTTCGGCGAACAGGATCCGTGTTTCTCTTTTCTATGTGATTTCAAACCGCGGAGCAGTCTTGAAAATGTTGTGACTTTCTTCTTTGCAGTGCCGAGACAGTTGTCTGCAAAAAGTAAGAAAGTTCTTACATGGGTCACATTTTTAGATACTACTCGGTGATTCAGCCCGGTTCCGCAATTGTTATCTCAACTATCTAGGGTCCAGCCCAAACTTGCTTATTACATATTAAACCTTATGCACGTTTACATAAATATTATTCATATATAACAAGATTTTTGAGATTATACGAAATCACAAAATCTGCATGATATCAAAGCTTTTATAAATCAAACCCACGTACTATAATCCTAAATTACTTAGCTATGTTATGATTTACCAATATCAAAATCCATTACCGTTCAGGAACTTAATTTCTAAAATTACATCAAAAGGTTTAAACACATTTCAATCCGCATTTCGGCTTTCCCTAGTGTTTACTTTCATTACATCCTGTTACCAAGTTCAATTAAAATATTAATTGGGTTCAATTGAAGTTTGAGACAATTGATAGACTTCATAAGTGTTTGGCAGTTTTGGAGAATTACTTGTGGAAGTAGTTTGTGCGGTAGTGTAATACGATTGAACTAGTCTTCGACTTACAATCCGAAGATGAAGTATATAAGATTTTGTTTTTTTGCATTTTATTTTATTGTTCATCATCATCGTTATCCAACTTTTTTTTGAGGGTGGGAAATGCCCTCGCACACCACCCCCGTGGTGGCAGGGGGTATGTGGGACTCGAACCCACTAAACCCCCCCCCCCGTGATCCGACCGCCACCGTGATGGGGCGAGATGGAGACGCACTGCATTAACCATCTCGCCCCGGCGATCGTTATCCACCTGCTGATCATATATCTTAATCCACTGAACCTGATCTTTGGCTTAACTCATCCACCAGCTGCCAGCTACTCTATGTAAAATATAATCGCTCCACCTCATCGCAGGGCGTCCTTGCCTACATTTGCCAAGCCGTGGTGAAGTCTAGACTATAAATCAAACACTTAAAATTTTAAGTACCTATAATGAAAAGCTTTTTTGTAAAATTGCGTGACTAAACGAGTTTGAAATCGCTTTAATTACTCCATCATTAGAAAAGTGGTTTTTAATGAAGTGAAAGTAATTTAGGGAATAATTTCAGTTTTCAGCTATTTTTAAGGAAAATTTTTTAGCATAAAATTATAGATGCGACGAAAACAAGAGCAACTTTTAATGATATATCATTGCCAACTTACCGGTTGGTGGAAATTCGTAGAAATACGCCGATCTTGGACTAAGACAACTGAAACAAAGGAAAAAAAGAATATCAATTTTATTATATCTATAGACTGATTTGTGGTGAAACATTTTATTTTAATCATGTAACCACTACTCAATAATGACGCTATTTACCCCTAAATGGTGAAATATGTTAAAACACTGGCCAATTTACTTAAAGGGTATATCAACATTTGAGGCCCCGATTAACTTTCAAATTTCGGGTGTGTATTGCAGGTAAGATTTTTTACTAATCACTGCTGTCTCTGTACTACGTTCAGATTTTATTGGAACTTTCGTACTTACATCTCACCCTTTCTCATTTAATTAATTATTAATCCAGCCAAAAACACCACAATCATCCGAAACATAATGAAACTGCAAACGCACAAAAAACGAACGGTATTCGGTAGATGGGAAATTAATCGACAACGACATTAACAATACTGCGCTAATGATAATGATTGTCCGAAATGAGCTTTGGTAAATCAAAAATAAAGATACGATATTGAAGGTAGTCAATCAATACCGAATCCACTTATCCATTACACATCACTGGGTGGTAGGACTTTTCTGTAAAGTACGTCTAAGTAGGTACCACCACTTTGCCAGTTATTCTGCCTCCAAGTATGCAAGGACTACTCTATTTCAGTATGAAGAGCACTGTAGTTAGTGAAATTACCTGGCAAATGAGACTTTATAACTTGATCTCACTGTCTAATAACCTTATGACTGGACTGTGCTGATGTCCAAGGATGACGTGCGCAGTGCGGTATAACGTGAAAGTTTATATTTTAGAGTTCCGAATGGCACTGCACCTGTTATGGGTGGCGCTTAACATCGGGTGAATGACTGCCTTGTCAGATCACTCAATATAAAAAATATGCATCATAACAACCTGAATAACAGTCATGTTTCAGTGAAGTTTTGGGTCAAATATTGTTGGAGCATTTTGTTTGTACAGAAGAACGTATCTTCTAATTTGATATATCAATGGAATGAGTGTGCGGATAATGAAAACGTAAATTCGTAATGGGTTCGTTTTGATGTATTCGCATTTATTAAGCTTTGTTGGTTTGGACTTGTTTGTTTTGGATAATGTATTTCGAAGATTTGAGTATCGCTTTTATTTTGTGAGCACATTCTCTACTGCTCAACGAAAATATCTGCGTATTTTAGTTGTTGGTAGTAAAAAAAAAAAGCTGAAAACAAGCATTTCAAAATTTTTGGTGTGGCAATGGATATAATACGGGAGGTTATAGAAATTGAAAATGGTTTAAAAATTAAAAGGAAATATTATGTAGATAGAAAAGTGTGCGCATGTATATGACAATAAATTATTTTACAATATGCCAAAATAGACAAAGTATAATAGATATTTATTAATATTTGGTCCAAATTGGTGGTAGAATCAATATTCATTGCGTACCGATGCATCGCACACCACCGATATGATACAGTATTCTGATTTATGGTTTGCTGAAAATGCTGGTATTGTATTTTGAATAACAGCTAGTTATTCAAAATACAATACATATACAATACAATATATTATTGTGGCAAATAAAAAAGGGCAAATTAATAATCTAAATATATATAACTCAAAGGTAACCGACTGATTGACTGACTGACACAGTGATCTATCAACGCACAGCCCAAACCACTGGACGGATCGGGCCGAAATTTGGCATGCAGATAGATGTTATGACAAAGGCATCCGCTAAAAAAGGATTTTTTGAAATTCCACCTTTAAGACGGTGAAATAGGTGGTTGAATTATTTTTCCATAGAACACGCCGCGGGCGAAGCTGCGGGCAGAAGCTCGTAATAAATATAACCAACGATAGTAAATAGTTACTTGTATACTAAATAATAGTTATATTTCGAAAAGCATGTATGGCAGAAGCTAGTCTTAGTAATATATCACACAGCAAACTTACAGTAATTTAAATCGTAATTATACACCCTAACATTAAATACACAACGAAGACGCTGTTGTATCAAACTAAATACAAGTATCCACTGCCAGAAACAGCTTGCGAACTACAATTCTAACAACTTGGTTGGTACAATGCTACACAAAATACATTGCGAAATAGTAACGAAGCTCTTGCGTTTATTTAGGCACTTAGATAAATCCCGGCTTGTTATAGCGTACTGCGGAGGCTCCGTATCTAGCAGTTACATGTTTCTCGCAGCTAAAGTTTGCGGTGGGCAGAAAGAAAGCGGTTAGCGAGTTAAACGTCACTTTTAAAGTTAGGAGCGATTTAGAAAAAATTTAGAATCTTAACTATCATCAGCCGGAAAATCAAACACTCCCCTAAAACGACACTTTGGACAATTATAAAAAAGGATTTTGCTATAAGTATTTAAGTATTTATTAGGAACATAAAACAATTTCGCTTAAAAACAAATGAGAATCAATGACACTTGCAGAAGTACGAGACTGTGTCGCAGATGTCAACGCCCTCCTCCGTAAATGGGACAGTAAAGTTCCAAACTAAAAACAATGTAACAATAAAAAGTTTTAAACAAAGATAGCATTTGAGAAAATTTTAAATAACAAATGCTACGTAGGGACATAAAAAAAGGAAAATTACAATATAAGTATGGGAAATGAGCAAACAAATAAGAGGAATGTGAACGTGTGGTGATTAGCGTATGTTGTGTGTGGTGTCATGGTGTGTGCTGTGTGCTGTGTGGTATAATTGCCACGCACTACGCACGCATTTTAACTACTTATATAACTATTGTTAATGATGCAATTTAATTTATTTGTGCCTATTATTGTCCCTACTTCGAAAATATGATTTATTGCGTTAACAACGCGATTTTGTATAGAATAGAAAGATTACATGCTATTTTATTTAAATACGTAAGAAATGTTAATGCGCTGATAGCAAAACCGCAGGCATAACTAGGAACCATCTAAGAGGTTACGTAAATAATTTCTATTGCAGCTTTGAATATAAAGAAGTCTCTAAACACTTGTTGCACTATGTTGAGTGCATTTGAAGAGTCCTCAAGCAGAGAGTTAATTAATAACAAGTGTCCTTCAATGTTTTCTGCGTCATCACTCAACGCTGGGGTTACAGTGTATATATCTATTACAAAATACTTCACTTCGGGAGCTGATGCAAGCGGCGTAGTATATATACGAGCGACGGAGAAGGCTCGGGCTCACTTTTCGGGCAGCGCTCAGAGGCGACGGACGTTTTATAAAATCACGCTATTAATTATTGTCGGTTCTTAGTAAAATCTTAATAAATATTTGTATGTTGATTGTAAAGTTACTTTTTTTAAAACTAAAACCACTTATGATTTCCAACATCAGAAGTGGGATCTAACTCAATTCTGACTTGGTTATTCTGATTTCAAATATTGTTTTGATTTTGCTGTTGTGATTTTAAAGATTTTCCGCTTAACATATTTGTAGCTATGTCTGAGACTAGTAAACGTAAAAGTCGTAAGCGAAATCGATCGTCTATTCCTGGTTTAGAAGCCCAGCTTCAAACTTTCATAAGCTGCTTAGGTGTTTTGGAAGATTCCAGGACACGCAGTGCATGTGTTGTTGCGAGTACATCGCGCGCCATGTCGGCGCCTGCACCGGATGCTCCGGCACGCCAGCCACGTCGTGCGAGCCGTCTGCCCGCTGACTGCGCCGTCTGCACTGCCCTACCAGTCTAGACCTGTCCGTGCCGTGTACAAGCACGCCTCCGCCCACCGCGGATATGGTTATAAATGAAGTAACCTCGTTAATGCTATGATGCCATGGTGGTAAGATCGAACCATGTATTTATGTCGAATTTCGATCTGTATTTGCATGATTTTGATTCGTTGTGTGGTCATATTGATCATGTAAACCAACTATGAAAGGCTGCCCCACCGCTTGTGTAAAGTCCTGAGAGTGTTTATCAGGCCGGTTGGCGACCGGATGTGAGGAACTGATAAATAGTCTCAGGGGGGTTCGGGCGTCCCCGCAGTCTCCAGACAAAGCCTCCAATGTCGCAGCTATTCTTGGACGTTGCTTGACTCGCTGCCTGTCATCTCGCACACTTTTTAACCCGTCCACCTATTTACACCAAAATTATGAAATACAAATGCAAGAAGAGTAAGTTAAAACGGCAGATGCACGTCCTCACACTTAAAGTGCACCTCACGAACATTCGAGGATTGCACTCCAATCTCGAATCAGTCCACCACCACCTAGAGACTAACAAACCCCACTTACTTTTTTTGACAGAGACACAGATAAAAAACCCAGCAGATACTTCGTATCTCCAATATCCTGGTTACACCTTGGAAGCACACTTCAAACCGCGCGCGGGAGTGTGTTTTTACGTCCGCGATGATATCTGTTGTAAACGTCTCCTCAACTTGGAATCACCAGGTTTGTCCGTGATATGGGCATTGGTTGATACTGGATTGGAGCAGGTTATTTACGCCTGTATTTACAGATCACATAGTGGTGACGCTGAAACATCTCGCTTATTTGAACTCCTCAGCGACAGAACAGACACCGTGCAGCAAAAGTATCCTCGAGCTAAATTAATGATCCTAGGGGACTTCAACGCCCACCACCAAGATTGGCTGTATCCCTATCAAAACACGGATCACGCTGGAAGAGAAACTAAGAATTTCGCTTTGTCTTACGACCTCACTCAGCTTGTTGACCAACCAACGAGGATACCCGATGTAGCCGGACACACCTCAAACTGCTTAGACTTGCTCCTAACGAATGACCCGGATAGATATTTGGTTTCTGTAGCTGCACCACTGGGAACATCTGACCATTGTCTAATTAAAGCAGTGGCTAACTACTCTCCCCCGGATCTTAGTCCCAAAAGTAGCAGGAGGCTCTGGCGATATAAAAGAGCAGATTGGGAAGAGATGCGTCATTTTTTCGCATCTTACCCTTGGCGACAAACGTGTTTCTTCTATGATGACCCTTCAAAATGCGCCAAAGCTATAGAGGAAGTAGTTTACCAAGGCATGGAGTACTTCATTCCTTTCTCAGACGTAATTCCTAGCTCCAAAACGCAGCCCTGGTATAATCCTATCTGTGCTGAAGCTGAAAGGCTAAAGCAAGATAAGTATAAAGCATGGGCTGAAGCTAGAGTAGTCAAATCCCCTTCACTTGCTCAGTTAAAACATGAATTTAACGTTGCGACTAAAGCTTATAAAAGGGCATTACGTCAATCTGGGTTCAATCGAGTTGCCCGCATTGGAGCTAAACTAGCCTTACACCCTTCGGGAAGCCGGGCTTTTTGGTCCTTAGCAAAGTCGATTGAATCTAACTTCTGCCAAAGCTCTCTTCCTCCGCTCACCAAACTTGATGGGTCGCTAGCACACACTGCGATCGAGAAAGCAAATCTTTTCGCTTCGCTTTTCGCAGAAAATTCTCGGTTAGACACAGGTAATACTACTCCTCCTTCAATACCAATGTGCACCTCTGAAATGCCCGAAGTTTCTATTCACCAAAAGGATGTACTAAAAATCTTGAGAAGCCTGGACGTAAATAAGGCCAGTGGTCCTGACGGTATACCTGCAGTTGTACTCAAAATGTGTGCGCCAGAACTGGCTCCTGTCCTGACTCGGCTATATCGACTATCTCTCAAGTCAGGTTCTGTACCAAAAAACTGGAAGCTAGCCAATGTCCAACCAGTTCCCAAAAAGGGATCTCGTGCCAACCCCAGCAATTACAGACCAATTGCCATCACTTCCATATTCTGCAAAGTTATGGAACGTGTCATCAACTCTAGGCTGCTTGACTACCTAGAAAAGTACGACCTGCTCAGTGACCGGCAATATGGCTTCCGCCAGCACCGGTCTACTGGAGACCTTCTAGTTTATGTCACTCATTTTTGGGGTGAGGCTATCGAGCGGCATGGTGAAGCTCTCGCTGTGTCGCTTGATATCTCGAAGGCATTTGATAGAGTCTGGCATGCTAGTCTGCTAAATAAGCTTCCTAGCTACGGAGTTGCACCTAATCTCTGTAAATGGATTACCGATTTTCTACAAAACAGATCCATACGCGTAGTCGTTGACGGCTGCTCTTCTATTCAAATGGATATTAATGCCGGAGTACCGCAGGGATCTGTTCTCTCCGCGACTTTATTTCTTCTGCATATCAACGATCTGCTTACGCCCGATATTGTTGGGTATGCAGACGATAGTACGGTCGTTGAGAGATATATTCCCCCTCCGAGGGCCAAGGGATCGGAAATCCAGTCGTTAAGATCAGCCATGATTGAACGAACAGATGCAACACTTAAAACAGTGTCTGATTGGGGTGCAGCAAATTTGGTCACCTTTAACACCAAAAAGACACAGGCTTGTCTTTTTACGACCAAACGGGATCCCATAGTCGATTTCCCTTCATTTCAGGATGTGTTGGTACCATTCCAGGACAGAATCGATCTTCTCGGCATGCCCATAACTCCCAACCTCAACTATGGACTTTCCATTGAATCTAAAGCCAAATATGCAGCCAAAAAGCTTGGTATATTAAACAAGGTCAAACGGTATTTTACATCTTCGCAACTATTGGACCTATACCAAGCTCAGGTAAGGTCTTGCATGGAATACTGCAGCCACTTATGGGATGGCTCTGCCAAATACCAGTTGGCTGCATTGGACTCAGTGGAACGGCGCGCAATAAAAATCATTAATGACGAAGCGCTAGTTGGGAGTAAACTGCAAAACCTTAAACATAGACGTAAGGTGGCATGTTTGGCCGTATTTTACAGAATTTATTTTGGAGAATGTGCCCAGGAGCTTCACAATCTTATCCCACCGTCTCCATTCCACTACAGGACCTCACGGCGAGGTCAGAGTTACCATCCTTACGTTGTTGATTTACCTTTTGTTCGTACGAAACGCTTTGCAGATTCTTTTATTGTGCGTACGGCTAGGGAATGGAACTCACTCCCGTCGTCGGTGTTTCCATCAACATACAACTTGGGAGTCTTTAAGTCAAGAGTAAATAGGTTATTTCTGGGTAAGCGTGCTCCACCTTCGACCTCATCGTCACTTACCATCAGGTGAGATGTAGTCAAACGCAAACCCATCGAAAGTAAAAAAAAAAAAAAAAAAAAAAAAAAATGTGCGCAAACTAAATAGATGGGACGACAGTGAGTGTTTAGCGCGTATAGGTAATTGTCTAAAAGGTGACGCGAGGTCGTGGCTATACGAGTGGGATAGTAACGACCGTAGTTGGTCAAATTTCAAGCGCAAATTCAAGCATTGTGCCCTATACGAGTAGATATCGCGAACATTTTATTTGATGTTATGAAAACTAATTCCGATAACTACCCTACGTATGCAGAATACGCTAGACGTTTGTTGTTACGTTACGCATGGTTAACGATTTGAGTGACGAGTTCATTGTAGCGATAGTTACACGCTGGTGTTACTGATCCTCAAATTCGCGCAACTGCTATGAATTTAGCGAGTTTTCTGTCCATTTATGTGAAACCTCATCAGATTACACCCGTTCGAGGTCGTGGTGTTTTTCGCAAAGGTTATGTTCAACAAAACAAGCGAAAACGCGAGTATAGTGATTCTAAAGACTTTGACTGAGGCATGATTTTCCATCAACGTTAAGAAATGTGAATTTCTTAAAACTGAAATAGGTCAAATGATTACTAATGGTCAGGTGAGACCGAGCGAGCATAAGGTAGAAGCTTCTGTTAACACGTAAGTGCCAAGCAATGTCTAAAGAGGTTAGACATTTTTAATGCTACTAAGTTAGTTTTTGTTACTTTAGACGGTACATCCCCGGTTATTCATTCAAAACAGAACTCGCAATGGTACCGTTAAGATGCGGTGATGAATAATACTGCGTCCACACTACCAGACGCCAGCAACTGACCAGCAACTCCAAGACGCTTATGTCAACAAGGGTAGTTAGCAGTCACGAACCTTCACCGTTGGCGATTTTGTGTTCGTGAACAGGTCGTCACAATCTACGGGAAAGCTGGACTCTGGCATGCTGGGGCCCTACAAGGTCCTGCATGTGCTGCCACCCACCGCTGTAGCTCGAAACTTCGCGGCGGGTCTTATGGCAAGACAACGCAAGCGGCCGCCGATCACATGGTGTTTTGGCGGGGCGAATGGACGCTGGAGGCTTGTTCTGCGTTCTCCACTGCGAATATCTGTCTCACCAATGTGACTCAGCGATGACTGCACTTTGTGTGGCGTCGTTTGCAATGTGTGATCATTTCGCACAGTTGCCTTCTCTCTATTTGCAATGTGTGAGGTGGCCTATGCCTCTTCATGCAGTTGCCTTTTGCAATATGTGACGAGATTATTCTCTCCACATAGTTGCCGTTTTTGCAATGTATGACGTGGTTTGTGAGTGCCATGTTATACAGTTGCCGTTTTTGCAATGTATGACGTGGTTTGTGAGTGCCATGTCATACAGTTGCCGTTTATGCTATTTATGACGTGATTTGTGAGTATTACATCATACAGTTGCCGTTTTTGCAATGTATGATGTGGTTTATGAATGTTATCCCATACAGTTGCCGTTTTCTATTACAATGTGTGGCGAAGTTTAGAAGTCCGGAATTCTGAAATTCGCAATACATTTATTTTTCTTTATTTTCTATGCTAAAGTACTAAAGTACTTTCTTACATGCGGTTGGAACCTTACTTGTTCTTACAAATTTTCATAAAATTATTATGTGAGACCTGTGTTGGTTGTACTTGAGTGCACGCTTGTGCTTCTAACACAGTTGTTTTGCAGTCTCCGTTTTCAATGTTTATTACAAGTACCTGTTGAATTTCTCTATATTGAAATTTCTTTGAATTGAGCAACAGCTTCATTTTAATTTTGAAATGGTTTCAGTTACCAACGTTATGCCTGTACATCGGGTCCTAAAATCATGTTTTGTTGTGTTATAGAAGAAGACACAACGGCCGAGGTCGACGACAATGTGCCGCTTGAAGATGAAGCAGCTGTTGAGGACAACACGCAAGCAGGAACGGCCGTGTTACAAAATACTTCACTTCGGGAGCTGATGCAAGCGGCGTAGTATATATACGAGCGACGGAGAAGGCTCGGGCTCACTTTTCGGGCAGCGCTCAGAGGCGACGGACGTTTTATAAAATCACGCTATTAATTATTGTCGGTTCTTAGTAAAATCTTAATAAATATTTGTATGTTGATTGTAAAGTTACTTTTTTTAAAACTAAAACCACTTAGGATTTCCAACATATCTATATTACATTTTAAGGTAAGGTTCTTTGAAAGTACATATTGTATTCAACAACTCTGAAAACACGGACCTGATTGTAAAAACTATCCCTGAGCAACTTAGGTTATTTAACTGATTGAGAAAGATAGTTATGATTGTTCATTGTAATACTGTAGTTTTCGCAAGCAGCTACGCTCTTTTTATATTTAGAAGTTACCATTCAGCTTCATAACAATTCCACTCCAAATGTCATCATTATACAATCTAAAATTTAATGATAAATATCCAAAATAACTAGAAAAATTTACAATGTGAAAAAAAAAAGAATGATTTTAAGAGTATCTTAAAGTCCCTAATTAAGATCAAATCGCCCCTAAACTTAAACTAAACCCGAATATCTCAGCTCGTTAGTATGATTGCCGTCTACATAGTGTTAATTGAGTAAGGACTGCGTATTTCGTATTTAATGTCACTACAGGAGCTAGCTTGCGCATGTTTTGGGTACTTCATTTCGCTGTGTGGAATGTAGGGTAGTGTCGTTAGACTCGCTTTAGGAGCCTAAATTGGAGATGTTTAGATTTGTCGGTGGTTTGTTAATTATTATTTACTCTAAAATTATTATAATAATTCTGGCAGGATGTGATGAGGTAGATTTAAATTGGTGGGGTAATTGATTGACTCGTAATTCTATGTAAATACTAGCTTCTGCCCGCGGCTTCGCTTACGTGGCCTATAGGAAACGAAGAAGAAAAATTTTTCATAGATAATTCAACCACCCATTTTTCCCTTTTAGGGCTTGAATTTTTAAAAACCCTTACTTAGTGAATACCAACACCTTACAAAGAACACACCCTCCAAATTTCAAGTCTCTAGGACCAGCGGTTTAGGTTGTGCGTTGATATATATGTCAGTCAGTCAGTCAGTCAGGACTTTGAATTTTATATTAGGTCTTTACCTATGAAATTGCCGTTTTGTTTGAAAAAAGTTAAAGTATTTTTTTTTCGAACTTATTTATTTCTTTTATTCAAAGTAATCACCCCTGCAATCAATGCATCTTTGCCAACGCTGTAGCAGTTTATGGATGCCCTTCTTGAAAAAATCAGCAGGACGGGAGACAACAAACTCTTCAAAGGCGTTTTGTACTGCCTCTCGGGAATTGAATTTTTTTCCCGCTAAAAAGTTGTCCAAATTTTGGAAAAAGTAATAGTCGGTAGGCGCAAGATCTGGTGAGTATGGCGGATGAGGGAGAGCTTCCAAACCCAACTCATGCAGCTTAGAGACGGTCTGTTGTGCAGTATGGGGTCACGCGTTGTCGTGAAGTGGCAGTGGAGACGACCGATTGACCAAAGCTGGTTGCAGACGTGCGAGTTTCGCCATCATTGTGGTCAGTTCTTCAATGTACACATCTGCAGTAATGCTCTCGCCGTTTTGTAAAATGTAAAATGATGAATTACACCAGCACTAGACCACCAAACTGTGACCATCACCTTTCTAGGGGTCATTTTTCGTTTTGCACATTGCTTTGGTACCGAACCAGGATCTAAACAACTTGCTGAGCGCTTTCGATTGTCAAAAAGAATCCATTTTTCGTCGCACGTAACAATTCGGTTCAAAATTCCTTCATTTCTGTGCCTGTTAAGCAGCGCAAGGCAAGTCTCGACGCGTACGTTGCGCTGGCGATCTTTAAGTTCGTGGGGTACCCATCTATCAAGCTTTTTTATCTTGCCAATCTGTCGCAAATGGACCAATATTGTTTGGATGCTAACATCAAAAGCTGCTGCCAGCTCAGCTGTAGATTGAGATTCATCAGCTTCCACAATCGCCTTTAATTCATCATTGTTGACCAAAGTTTCCGGACGACCACGAGGTTCATTTTTCAAGTCAAAATTCCCAGAACGGAACCGAGCAAACCAATAACGGGTTGTACGTTCGTTTGTACAGTTCTCTCCGTAAACGTCGTTGATGTTACGTGTCGTTTGTGCTGCGTTGGTGCCACGACGGAACTCATATTCCATAATTACACGAAATTTCAAAGTATCCATTATGAGGAAAAATGTTGAAATGTAATGAAAATACAACGCTAATCAATAAACAAAAGACTTATATTGTAAATAGAATGTCATATTTTTAAAACAAAATTAATTTGAATTTAGAATTCATAGCCAATCAAAACTTTTTTTTGTTTGAAAAAGTCTGTACTGCAATACGGCAATTTCATAGGTAAAGACCTATTATTTACTTAAACATGTTTTATTTATTGTTAACTGTATTTTCTTACTCAAACACTATTAATTGAAATTTAACACCAATTTCTTAGTTACTAACTTTTATTTCACTCCTTCTTTTTAAAACTTTAGGATTACTAATTTCATTAAATTTAATCTTTTGATTAAAATTTATGTAAGGCTTACAAGTTATTGAACGGTTGTGCTACCGAATCATTATGATGAAATTAATTCAATTTCATAAAATTTAACATGACATAAAACCAAAACACACTCATCCACTTAGCTAGTGTCAGTGCTAGTGTGTATCAAATTAAATTGATACAAAAATATATAGCATTAAGTTAATAAAGAGGGTTAAAAGCGTTCGTTAGCGTCAATGTTTATTTCCATCAATTCACATACAATTTGTATAACTTAGGTAACATTTACATAACGCGTAGGTTCGTTAGACGAACTTGGGTCCAAATTGTGTTTGAAAGGGTTTGACACATGTCGTTTCGAGTGTAGGTTGGGAGGCCTAATTTTGTTGAGAAGTCCAATTAGGACTTAACTCAAGTAGTGGAAATAGCTATACTATTAAATTAATCAGTAAAAACGTGTAGGCACCAAATAATTATGCGGATTGGTAGATGATACTGTACTCCTAAAATAATAATAATAATAATAATAACGCCCAACGATCACATACATAGATCCTGGACCTTAACTAGGATTCCCTGTGTCTAGGGACCCAGGAACTACGAAGACCTACACTCAGAACAAGTACTTACGCTTTTTTTTGTGCACAAATACTTGTCCTGCCGCGGGAATTGAACCCACCGCCTCCGGATTATCAGCCGTCTTGCTTAACCACCACAGCCACAGCCAGAGGCTGTCCTAATAATTAATAGCATGTACGAAATAAACTACTGCGCTTCCCAAATGTGACTTGGTGGATAATACTGTACTCTTAGAATACATGATAGTTCATTAAAGCTATGACAAAGCGCTAGTGAAGGCTAATGTCCTGGTTCTGGTTAAATGTGTTAACAGGTGTAAACAGGTGTTCCACCCCTTTATGATTGTTTCAACTATTTTTATGCCAAAAAATTTTCATTTTTTTTTTTTTTTGAACGAGTTAATGCTGTTCGTCTCTATTGACCTTTACAGCGTCACAGGGCGGGAGGGCGGGAGCTTAAGACGTTTTAAAATTTTCATTTAATTTTTCATTCCAATAAGCTACAAAGCCTTGAGCATCGACGTGTGCCCAGCCTAGCAATCTTTTGCAAGCTGCACTTTGGAGATTATACGATCGAATCGCACAACTTTATTCCCCCATGTCCTTATTACCGCCACACAGCACGACGTATGGAAACACGACATCCGTATATGGTGAGCATTCCTCCAATCCGTACAAAGCGTTTCGCTTCAACATTTATTGCGTGGACGGCAAAGGATTGGAACAACTTACCAGCGTCTATGTTTCTTGAAAAATATAATCTGAGAGTTTTCAAGGAAAGAGTGAACTGGTGTCTTCTAGGCAAATATGCTTCATCGTCAACCGCGTCGTCAGTTACTTTCAGGTGAGATAGTGGTCAAATCCAAGCCAATCTAAGTAAACTCATACAACACTCGCAACGCACACAAGCTCGTAGCGGTTCCGCGCTCACTTACCAAGTCCAGCAAACTCACCCACGTTATGGGCCCCGACGTCTATAATAGACTCCCCGGCGATATAACTGAGGCTCCCAACATGATGATCTTCAAAACTAGATTGAAACGCTGGCTTATCGAGCAAACTTTCTACAGTTTTGACAAGTTTATGACAATAAAATAATAATAATAACAAATTTAATTCATAATTTATAATATATACAATGTCTAATGTAATTAATTTTATTAAAACAAATTTCATATTTTATTTTATTTCTTCAATTCATATGACTCAAAGTAGTTACTTATAGTTATTCATTTTTATACACCATGTACGATATTTTTATACTGTGTACCTAATGACTTGTAAACTTAGTTTACCAATAAATGAGTATTTGAGTAAACAAAAAAGTTAAAAAAGAGAGAGAGTCAAAATATAATAGTACGATTTTCTCTGATGTGTGACTTTTTGTGAATGTTTTTTATTCTCATATTATATTCAGTTGCAAAACAAATACAACATATTTTAACCAAGCCAAATCTCCATCGCTTGTTCTTCGTTCTACGTAGGCGTCATTGGCGAAATAGTAGTAGCCCGCCAAAGCCAAAAAAACAAAAGTTGACGTTGAACCTTTTTACAACGATTTTCTGGATGAAAAGCTACATAAAATATAGTTCCAGTGTTTAATTACAAATTAAAACTCGCGTGGGTTTGAAGTTCCGTTTCTTTAATACCTTTTCTCGATCCATTTCAGATATATTCAAATTCAGTCAATTTAACTGCACGAGTCTAATAATATATTCTACCGTCTGTATGTATGTGTAATTGTATATCGAGTTATCTGTATTTGCAATCGAATACTTTTACCGTGTCATTCATTAGGCAAACTAAAGTGTTTCAAAGGCTAAATATTCACTGACTTACAGATTTTGTCGCATAACAAAATCAACCTATTTGTAGCGGAAATTGGATTCGCAGCGGAACATATTTTTGTATAAATATGAACTTTATTACGTTCAAATAAAATGCAAAAAAGTTACACAATATTTTTTATGAACGGCACGGTTATAGTCACTAAAATATAAATACGAGACAAATTCACCATTCAATTTGAAAAATCAAAATATTTCAACTCCCACGTCCCAACTTGTTGATTTTGCCTACCAATTGATTAACTATCAGATTTGGGAACTAGTTTTAATATAATATGAATAAAATAATTGTCTACCTATTTCATTTTATTTGTTTATGATTTTAATCAAATCAAAAGTTATACATATGGACAATTGGTCATATTTAACTTATAATACGTTTCTATGTTTAGTCAATGTGTGGTTTGCCATAATGTTAGACCAACTGAATTATAATTTATCTAATAGTAATAATAAAATAATAATAACGCCCAATGATCATATACATATATCCTGGACCTTAACTAGAATTCCCTGTATCTAAGGACCCGTAGGAACTAAGAGGACCATATTCCCTCAACACCCAGACACAACAAGAATTTGCTTTGATTTTTCTGTGTTCAAATACTTTTCCTGTCGTGGTAATCGAACCCGCCGCCTCCGGGCTATGAGCCGACCTGTTCAACCACCACACCACAGAGGCTGTCAGTCTACCATTATATTATGTATCTTTTGAGCTATTACAGCTTTATATTATGTATCTTTTGAGCTATTACAGCTTTATATTATGTATCTTTTAGTTTTAGATACTTAGTTTATTTTAATCTAGATTTGATTAGATTATATTTAGTTTATTTATTAGTGCCTTTTGAAAGAAATAAGTTATACATCGATAATTTCTCTTTTGAGTTTAAAAATAAGAGACTCGGATACAACACTGTCTTATAAGTTTTAATATTGCGACACTTCATACTACGCAACAACTTATATAGTCTATCTAGATGGTTATAATATTGATGGTTAGTGATTTCTTTTGATAGCTTTATTAATATGGCTAATTCTAATTACAACCCTACTCTAATAATACAGTAGGACTAAAGAAAACTGTCATTTGTTTTTAAATTTGTAATACCACCGCTGTAACCTACGGAACAACGTTGCTTATTTTCGAATCGAGCCGGTCCGTGGATGTCCAGCTTTATCACCAGCTAAAGAAAACATGTTGTCCGACCAGAGTGCTCCTGGACCTAATTAGCATTGCACGACATACCGGATTAGGTGCGTGGGTTCAAATGTGACTGGACACTGCAGTGCGCTGGAAGGAATATTTATGGAGAATTTACAAAGGCTTACATTAGAGGACACAGTTAGGTTTAACGAAAAACGTGACTTATACATATTTACACAGAATAGAGTTTGGTTTACAACCAGGAATAGTTTTTGCATAATGCAATGAGGACGGTAAGATTCATTTTGGTGTATATAAGAAGGTTAGCTTGATAAGCTGTGTACATTTTATCTCTATTTTTGTTTCAACGTAGGTAAAGCATCTATGGATATTATCTATACCTTGAAGTAGTAATAGAAAATAAGGAATAATTTACTATTAATTTATTTTTATTTTATTGGGTAATTTAAATCAGATTTTATAACTATTAAACAGAGAAGTCTGGTCTAATTTCCCCTGAGGTTGAGTTATAATTAAGCATTATGGTTTTTTAATCGAGATAGTCTGTAACTTAACTTGATTTATTTTTATGTTAAGAATGACATAACGAGCTCGTCGTTCACCTGATATTAAGCGACATGGCTACCCATATCAGTTGCAGCGTCACTCAGAACTCTAAATTAGTAAAGTTTCGCGTGACAATGCACTCACTGCGTACGTCATCCGGAGTCATCAGCACATAGGTCATAAAGTCATAGTCAAGTCATAAGTTTTTTTTATTTACCCAGTAATTTCACTAGCTAAAGTGCCCTTCATACCAGAACACCGTGCTAGCGCACTACTGCTTGGCGGCAGAATAACTGGCAAGACAGTGGTACCACCCTAGACGAACTTTGCAAAAAATCCTACCACATAGCAAAATTGTCATGAACCAACACGTTACTTATTCAGTTTATAGTTATCATTTACAAATATACATAACAATTTACCTATTATTTTCAACTTATACAAGTCCCTATAAATAATGCCAATTCTCAAAGTTAGTATGCCTAGTATAAATTTAACTATAAAGACGATCAACAAAGTAATATTTAATGAGAAGGATTTGAAAGGCTTCCATTTAAGCAGCCATAAGGGTGATCAAACGACGCCAGTAAATTAGCGAACCGTACTCTAGATAATCCAAAAGAGGATTTCTAATATACATAGTACCAGACCATTTCTTCGAAAAGCCCGGACATATACATCAGTTGGTTAATTTGAATTTATTTTACTGCGAGCATGCAAGTAATGATACCTTTGCATCGCACACATTCATGTGACACACGGTCGTTACGTTTGACGAATATATTGCCAACTGTTCTAAGAACCCGCCCGCATGGTGGATTTATGGCTGAAAATGATACGACAATGTTTGCAATCTTGAGTTTTGCTTTTGTATGTACTTACATAACTGTTGTTGGTTAAACGTTTTTTTTTTTAATCTAGATACAATAAAGTTATTTATTTATTGTAAGTTATAATAATAATAAAAAAACAAAATGAACCTTTCATACAAGCAACATGTAAGCTATCGGCTATTACAAAATTAAAAAAAAACTTGATTAATTATGATGATGATATTTTTTTTTATTAAGGTTATATTAAAATAGTTTGGTTTGTTTTTTTTTTTTTTGTTTCAGTAGGTTGAACCTACTGAAGTAAACATTATTGCAAAAAAATCCAACTTTTTTTATAATAAAATGAGCATGTTTTTGACAACAACTCACCTGATGGTAAGTGACAAAGTTGTCTAAGGTGGAGCACGCTTGCCAAATATAAAGAAATAAGAACAACTTAAGAAACGCGTGTTGAAAAGCTCGCGAATTTCGACGCTCGTACCTCGTACATCTCCAGCACTATTCTCAAAAGCGGAGGCCACGACAGTCGCCAATCGAATGTCTGATTTCAATTTAGATTAGGAACTTAAACATGCAGCGCAAAGCTTATCTAACAAGTACACCTGTTAAAGTCGAAATAATTTATGACTATGTCCCGTAGAAGGCTCGTTAAAGTGTTAAACCGCGATTTCCTTCTCTCACAGAGGATGGAGGATAACTATAGACCGGGAGATGCTGGTTAATAGTTTCTCTTACAGCAAGTAAGTGAATTTTTTTTATGAGATGCCTCCGAATGTTGTGATAATTTAGAAAATGGGAAGTTTTTAGGTTAGTTATGATCCGCGTAAATCATGCTACGTCGTCATTCGTGTTGTCACTTATACCTACACCTTATTCTTTTACTTTACACGTTTGAAGAGAAATAATGCATAAAAAGGTAACAAAAGGAAAAGTACAGCTACTTAGATATGACTGGCATTTATCTCTCAAAACATAAATGTAATAATTTTTTTACAAGAGTAATCTTGTAAAAAGATGAATGAAAATGACTCACGACGTAATATATTTATGGATTTGTTTAGGTTTCATTGATCGGAATTAGCGTATCAGTTCAATAACATTGAAAAAAGGCTAAATAGTAGTAAAAGTAAAAAGTACTATATAGGTTCTTAAGCCATTTCTAATAACCGTTTAGAACAATTAAAAAAAAAACTTAGAAATCATAGCCAATTTAAAGGTAACTTTACTTATGTTGATGGTACGTGACCTATAAAATATGTAAATAATACTTCCAATATCTCCCGGTCTATCTTAAGTACAGCTTCTCTAATGGCAGTATTGATTACGAGTTATTGTGATTGCGTTGTTTCGATTCAATGGGCTTTTAGTATGTGATTTGTGCGACTTTGAAATATTATTTATTGTATTGCTCAATAATAACGATATATTATTTGATATTTTGCATTTTACAATATGAATATACGTAACTAAATCGATTTTATACTGAATGTATGATGGTATACATTACACTTCTTAGTTAAGCTGTTTGTAGTTTTAATACAAAGCAAGGATTCTTATTAATGTCTTTGAGAGTTATAATTTTACGGAAATTTTATCATATATAATCTTCATAAAATCCGAGGTAATGTTACAGCTTTTATAGTTCTTTCATTTTATTTTTGCATATTACGTTTCCTCCAGGCTAAATTTCTAGCATTGTTTTAAATATGGTATTTTGTGCCAAAAATAATTATTTGATAGAAGCAGAAAGAAAACTATCGTTTTTTTGTTTGTTTAATAAGTTTTGATTTCACTGCCTCCTTTTACTTGTACTTCTTCAGTATTTGAATAGTTTTCATCAAAATGAAAAGATGGTTAAAGACTTACCTCTGATAATTGTGCGGCTGGTTGTGCATCAACGGCTGCGTCGGCTGCGCTAGTAGCAACTGCTTCTGCTGTTGTTGCCGTTGCAGCATCTGCTTCCCGAACACGCCGTACCCAAAGCCGTAGATCTCGTCCTCTTCCTTGTCCGTCAGGCAGCTGGACGGCTGTAGGGACGAGAACTGTGTTGGTATGTTATACTTGAACTTTGTATTGTGCATAGGAAGTTTTTACATAACAGTACAGGTTTCAAGATCAAGAGTAAAGGATAAGAGATGCGAACAAGATACCAATAATGCAGTAGATGTTATATCGATTCTTGAAACTAAGAAAGATAAGGTCGAAGTTGACACAGACACAGACACAGTTTATAAAAATATGTTAAGAATAAGTGCGGTTTAATAGCTCTATAACGGCTAAACTGCTTGAAATTAATCTAATAAGGAGATTGATTGAGTGGCAAGTTGCTATATTTCAATTGTTTTTGAAGTAAAACTTTTAGGCACGCTTGACTTGAGGGTAAGCTGGTGAGGCGAACGGAAGTTGAGAGGGAGATATCTCTTATATCTTCTTCTCTAAGTGATGATGGAAAGAAAGAGTTACGTTTCGTATATTACTGTAGGAGCAAGAGTGATTGATCTAAAGAAGTATTATTTCAATCATGTGGTCTAAAGCACAACCTTTTTTTTTAATAATGTAATAATGGCCAACATAGGTCTTGAATCCTAACTAGGATTTCCTATATCTGAGGATCGAGAAACTATGAGTGCGTCTACGAGTGAACTATGCATCTAATACCCAGACGCAGAACAAGTCTTTACGCTTTTTTTGTGCACAAATATTTGTCCTGTCGCAGGAATCGAACCCGCCACCTCTGAAGTATTAGTCAATCTGCTCAACCACTACACCATAGAAGCATTCAAACATAGGTGGAGTTAGCATGGATAGTATATGGATTATATTAGGTAGGTATGCTAATCGAATTGGATATAGGTAAATAGGAATATAATACAAGTTGTATTCTCGCTAATTGATATTCATCATTATTCAAATGCCTAGATCCGCGTTGAGCTTAATAATGATGTCATTGAAACGTCAAATTCACAACGTCAGTGTTCCTCTCGTTTAGTAATATTCAACGAGATATTTCAAAGCCACAAACATTTTAGACTAAAGTTATATTCGTTGTAGGTAATATATATTAAATTCGACGATATGTAATATCATAACACCAGATTAATTGAAAATTACAGTACAAATCTAATGATTTGCACTGGAATTTTCAATTATTCTGGATGTATGTATGATGATGTATGGAAATTCCTTTGAACTATCAAGTATTACTAGTTACGTAAACGAATTCATGACATTAATCTTGGTCATATCTTTTTTATTGAACTTTATTTTTAGGATTCTTGTCACGAAGGGACTATGCATAATATCACCAGTTCACAAGATGTCAAAAATGAGGTCAAACGCTACCCTGTTCTCAAGAAAATTACTCATACGCTCTTGTAACATAATAAAGTAGTTTTTGACAGAAAACTAAATGAAATACAAAAGTAAAGACACTGTTATGCTTACTTAAAGCTAATTAAATTAAAGCTATAACTCTTATAAGTGAATTAAGTTATTGTATTGCCAAACCACGAGCCGACGATCATGCAAAAAGGTTTAGTTTTGATTTTATTGCAAGGGCCAATTTTAAAAATAACTTTTGAAGATCATTAAAGCATGAGCAACATATTCTAAGTAAATAATATGAAGTACTCTTACAAAGTAATTTCAATGGTATCAAAAATATTCCTACAAAACGAACTAAACAAAAACCTATAGATGCTATCCGGAAAATAAAACAAACATTCAGATTAAATTTTAAAAAGAATATTTCTCAATAAGTCTTATAAAACTGTCTGTTTGAAATATATATATATATCTTTTTATGCAAAGCAATCCTTCACGACACAGAAAAGAAAACTGATTCGCAACTTGGACTACACCAGTAAAGAAGCATTAAAAAAGCTTTAGCTAAGCCCGTGTAGAATACACATCCTAATATTGCAATTTAATTGACAAAGAAAATGTAATTAACATCATTGTCAACTGAGGTATTGAATTGCAGAGGTTAATTAGGCGGCACAAATCAAATAGCCTACGGCTGCAAATGTGTAAATCCGCCACTGGCTAAGCCTAACCAAAAACCAAATTTAGTGTGGGTGAAAATATGACTTAAAGCTAAAAATCAAGATGAAGGTCAGATAAAAGTTAACAATTATGATACTTAATGGTGAAGTTAAATAATAAAAGTAAGTAATGAATTAAACTGTCAAATCAAAAACTAACTCACCGAGTACTTCCCAGGTACATAAATCGGCTGTGAATGTGACGTCGTCAAGTTGTTCAGCGCTAAGGATCCCGGGCTGGCTGATGGTGGAGTCTGCGGGGTCCCGGGCCCCCCCAGCACACGCATGCGAGGCGACATTTCATCCCATTCATGACGTCGCAGCTCTTCAAGATGGTCTAACACGTCGCCGTAGTGGGTGGAAAATAGGTCAGCGTAACGTGATGCCAGGCCTTCTAGGTATCCTCGATCACCATCCTGTGGAAGAAATAAAATGGGTTGAGTGATGTGAGGTAAGTGTAGTGTCTAAAAAAATTAGTAGGCGTTCATTTGTTCTGAGTAATTTTGAAAGAATCTAATTTGCTAACAGGATAGAAGGAGTCAGATTAGGTAAGTACCTACATAATCTACTCGATGAACATGATTATTTGGCGGCCTCTGTGGTGTGGTAGTTGAGCTGGTCGGCTCATAACCCGGAGGTAGAGGGTTCGATTACTGCGGCAGGACAAGTATTTGAGAAAAAAAGCACAAAGTCTGTTTCTGCGTCTGGGTGTTGTGGGACCATGGTCCTTGTAGTTTCTGAGTCCGTAGACACAGGGAATCGTCCAGGTCCAGGTCCAGGACCTATGTATGTGATTGTTGGGCGTTATTATTATTATTATGTAAGTACCTACACAATCTAGTTAATGAACATAATTATATGTTCTCATGAATAAGAAGACCTGTAATCCACTGCTATTTTTAGTTCGGTTCGTCTAACAGCAGTAAATCACTCAATTGATTTTACGCAACGTATTCGTTAAAATTTTAAGCTGAATTTAAGCCATTCTGTACCAGCGGTGGCAGTGGTCGTCTAAATTAACAAATTAGTAATGACAACAGATACTGTTGCATATACAGAGTTTGCAAACTAGTTGCTAATGCTTACGAACACGTTGAAAACTAGTTTAGGTGAATATGAGCTAATAATTTCACTTTCCTTATACAAATCTGAAGAACGATTTTGTTAATATTTTTTTATATTTAATGGTGAGTGGGATTATATTAGATTCTTTTATGACTTAAAGATAAGACGGCAATTTGACACGAAAAAAAACATAGCACGCTGTCGCATTCATCTCACTATTAATAATCATAAACCAAAAACTAATGAAAGTGAAGCGGAATAGGAAAACATTCTCCACTGATCCCACTTGGTTGAATGAGGGAATTAAAGGAATTCGGATGAAATATGTTTAAATAAAAACAAATACAAAGCGTTCATACAAAGCGTTTACAGTATCATCAAAATAGGGATATATAAGAAAAGCCAAAATGCCGTGACATTTAATTAATTCCTAATTGTTTAGCATATATTTCTGCTTCCGAAGATTAGTTTCACCATATAAAATTGAATGCGCAAACTATAGGTCCTACAGTGGCCTATCAACTAATTCAAGAACTGTACCGTGGGATCTACCCAGTGGCAGAACTAATTCCTCTTACTTTACTAGTAAAAACGTACTCTAAATTAAGGCTTATTTCTTTGGAGGTAAGGTTTCTTTTAAATCAGCTGTCAACAGTACTAAAGATAGAAGATAGGTATGTTTATCCCGTAAACCACAGGATTACTAGCCCGCGGTGTGTCTTTGCGTCTTCGGCTATGAAAGAGTTCTTCTGTGGGAGATTTCCAGTTATGTTTGTTTTTATATGTACTGAGTGATAGCGTTTTGTATTTTGTTTAAAGTTTGAATTTTACTCAAGACCATTGAAACGTTTGATTAGTTTATGTCGTTTAAACCGTTTCTGATGATAATTTTCTTCTAACATTAATTTACGTTTTTAGATTTATATTTAAAATAATCGTAAAACAGTGATTATCATAACCATGCCAAGCAAAAATGAACTTACGTAGCATTACCGTATGAGTTGTTATATATTTAAATATAGACATTTATTATGATTTTATTTTACAAATACTTAAAAGACGCTTCTTTGCAACATTTTCATGCAAATATTATAAAACTCTGTAAGATAAGTAGAGACCAAAGATAATAAAGCCGGATTAATGCTGGGTTTATAGTCAGTAGTAGAGACTCTTCGAAATTCTTTCGCCAGCAAGCTCAGCATCATTCTATATTTTTTTAATTTAATAATTTTAAATTAATATATCCCCGACTGTTACTCACGAATAATATGTCGATTTCTCGACCAGGTTTCGAGCATATCCGATGCTCTTCCTCAGGAGGTGAGTTCACGCAGCGAGATCGCGGCGGTGACTGCGGACGGCCGCCCGTTCAGCCCGGCGCGAGCGCTGAGGGGTCACAGGGGGGGGCCGGACTTGCACCGACGTCAGCGAAGGCAGCTCTGCATTTCCATTTTCGTGTGCGTCATAGGTGTCATCGCACACTACACTAACCGTATCACTTTCCAGATTGACCGTTGCAACATATTTTGGAGTACTGCACGTAATAATTGGTTTCCACGCAGATGGTAGCACCCAACCACTGTCCCTGTTAAAATTGGGATGCCGACTGATCTCTATAGCCTCCCGTATTTTCCTAGGCACGAAAAACTTCTCTCTCGATAATACGGAGGCTTTGTCGAACCTGATGAAGTGATTGGTGCCTGACAGATGAGCATGCTCGCTCAAAGCTGAAGTCACCGTGTCCAAGTTCTTGATGCTTCTTATGTGCTCGGTCAATCTGATTTTGACATTCCGTCGCGTAATATTAATATTAATATAAATATTATATATTAATATAAATATTAATTAATTTAAATAATATTAATTTAAAATGAATCACACTCATGAGAATTTTAATATTAATTTAATAAGTTAGAAAATTACATTCATTTCATGAGTCTATTAAGAAATAGCACTAAAAGCTTAACAAAGGTCACAAACCACTATAATAAGTTTTATCTTGATTTGAGCTCTAAATTAGGAAATTTCTTTTTTACAAAACCTTCAAAGAAGCTATTTTTAATGACATTGAAAGTAAACACGCGATACTTAGTAGATTGCCAAAAAATCCTAATTTTAAATCGAAGCAATATTTCTTGATTTCTGATCTTTATTGCTTCCCAGAGGTACATCTATTTTCCCCTTTTTTAAGCTCGCAGCGGAAATCGCTTGGAAGGAAGGGATCACTTCAACCAAATAGGTCTCTAGGTAAGATAATTACACTTTTTTCCAGTTTGGTGATTTTGCCGCGTCAGACAGTAATTACTTGAGTAATTGGGATTGATGATTCTCTAGAGTTTTGAAGACACGAAAGTTTCTTATAAAGGAGGACTGAATAAACATTTAAAAAACGTTGAATGCTTGTTGCCTCATAAAAGATTCAACGTTGCTCGTAAGATGCAGGAGCTTCGTATATTTATAACTTTATCGGTACAGAAAAAGCCAAATCGACATCAATTACAATCCAACCTCATCCATCGATCGATCAAAAAAGAATCGAAAGTACATCAGTGAAGCACCGCACTTAGAATTCAACTAGCGGTCGCTTCGAGTCAAAGATGGTCGAGGGTTTATTTCCATTTTTAAATGAGAGCGGCTGAGAGCTTTGTCGGCTACGAGTTTGTGCTCTGGGTTTTAAGTGGATTAAATCGCTCCACGCTCGTAAAACCGACAAGTGTTCCAGCTAAGAATTAAAGTAACCATTCGACTTTTGCATGAGAAAGTGCTCGCGGGACCTTGCTTCGCACTTACTCCGTGCTATTTGATGCGGCAAGTCTGTATTTATTTTTTCAGCGGAACCACAGCAATATTTTTGCGACTAGCAAATACTGCTTTGTGATTCGTCGAAAGAAATTCATTAGCAGAATCGCAATGGAGGCCGCGACAAATTTATCGATGCTTCCCACGCTCAAAAACTTTGCTTAACTTAAAAATGGAAAAGTCAATACGCATTAGACCGAAGACCGCAAAGTTTAAAAATATTCTCGAACAGATGAAGTAAGTCAAAGAATAGCTGTAAAAGACAACGATAAATAAATAGCTCATGACGCCCCAGCAGAAGGCATAGTAACTGCTCTTGAATTTAAATCGTATATTTAGACCACGTCTAGTCGTTTAGAGCATAGAAACGAGTTCATTGAATGGTTCGCAACGACAACTGGAATGTTTTGAGAAAAACGACCAAATGAAAAGTTAGGTAATAGAAACAAAACATTGAATTCTGGATGCTGTTTTGTTTGAGACTCTTTGTAGAATGGAGCTTGACGTATTCCTATGTAAAAGACATGCCCGAGGCGCAATCGCTGTTATTACAACTTACGTTTACTTATAACTTCTTCAACGTTAAACCTCGAATATATACGAGTATTTACCTGATATTGTCATCACAACAAAGGAACCGCGAAGTACTATGAAGCTATAATGAATACACTGTTTTTTTATTGGTTATGTGAGAACAATTACTGGAAAGCTCACATTCTCCGGGATCTCCTTTGGTAATTAAAACAAAATAAGTATTATTCACAGTCTTAAATGTAATGAACAGTGAATCAGTAGGGCCTTCACCTTCTACATCGTTAATAAAATATTCGAAAATGTTAAAGTAATCATTTCTGATTTCAGGTCCACGATATTGTCGTCTCGGCTGAAGTTCCTTTAAAATTGGTATAAATTGCAAAACTTATGAAATATTTGCGTCTCCTTTCTACAGCAATTTACTTCGTTTTTACGCGAGTTTAATTATAAAGCTGTGACTACACTGAGGTGGCATAAACGAATGCGGCAACCATGGACTGTTATTTTTACGTGGGTTTAGTCTATTGTATAATTAAAAACATAGAGAATATCTCAACTTTAGATAAACAATACCATCATCATGCATTTCTATGACAAGCAATACTTTGCGTTTCTATTAATTTACAATATCAAAAATGAATTATAATGGTCAACCAAATTGTAAAAGTTAGTTTTTTTTTACCAATTGTAGTTAACTCCGAATTCAAGCATTTAAAATCGATGAAACGATAGTATAGGTACTAACGTACCATTGATTTAGTCAGTAAAGTAGATTAGTAGAGTAGTTAGTAAAGTAGACACATTTTAAATACACAGGATACCACATAAGCCAAATGACAATATGCATAATAACACATACGCAAATTATAAATACGTTCATAGATTGAGTTTGAGATAGGCTTGCATTAGATGTTGAAAAAATGATTGCCTGTAAAATCGGTTTACGAACGATAATTTTACGTAATAACGTCAGGATGATCAGGCCTCTCTATCGCTTGTTTCGCGCTCTCACTTGCACGCTCGGCTCAGGCGGAAAGTGACAATTTATCGTGCGTGCAGCCAGCGTTTATCAATTTATAAGACGTTTTCACGTCCAAATTTGTTTTGCTTCACGACAATCTGTCACATTGTGGCCTTCCAAACCCACTCCACCAATAATTTTAGTCACTTTAGTGTGATAATAGCTTTACTCCGTTTTTCCACAGTTTCATTATAACAAGTTTAATTGAAGACCGCGTCCGGTACATAAATTTAAACTTTTGGCATGCATTTTAATCTGCTTACAAGTAGTTAGACATTCACGAGGTAATGGGTGCTAAATGAGTTTTCAGTTTAAATTGTTCAGCAATGAATATATTTAGGGTAAATGCAGTTTATAGAATTTATTTAATTGTTTTTTTTTTACATTTTACCTAACTTTACCTTAAGGCTAGTAGAAATTACTGGAAACAAAGACTTGAAGATTAAAGTCAGAAACGAAATTCAAGAGGCCCATTATCATTTAGTAATAGTAGTAGTAGTTATAATAGTAATAGTAGTTAGATAAATATGCTATATTATTTTCGGGGTGTATCTACTTCCTTTAGTCCACTCGTAAGCATGGTGCATGCAACTGCAACGAAATATCGGGATTCAATAAATGATTTGAATTATCATAAACATTCCATGACTACTATTATAAATCTAATGAACAGCCGTGAAATTTTAAAACATACAATTTCATTGGCTGATGCTAAGACATTATAGAGTTCGTTGCAATTTCAAACTGCATATACTTACAGGTTCTTTATTGATCCAAGAAATTCCATTATGAATTCAATAAAACTTGAATAGTAATCATATTATATATATTGCGTTAATATTATTACTACATAGATTCATTCATTAAGTTATGGCCGCCAAAGGACTGATGTTGACAAGATGGGAGTCGCCATTACTGTCAAAACTGGTACTGGTTGCGTGACTGTAAGTAATTGTTACAACGAAACGATCTTAACAAATCTCAACTAGTCATAAAATCAGTCGGTAGTCAATCTTATCATAACGGCTTTACCATTTATTCTGCCGGCAAGCAGTAGTGCGCAAGCTGGTCTGAAGGGCACTGTAGCTAGTGAAATGAATGGGCAAATGAGATTTTATGACTTGATCTCACACTCTAGTAATCTTATTACTAGATCGTGATGATGTCTCATGATGGCGGGCGCAGTACGTGATCACGCGAAACTTTAAATTTAAAGTTCTGAGTTAACCTGCCCATGATATAGGCAGTCGTGTTGTTTAACATCAAGCAAAGGGTTAGCTCATCACGCTCATCCTTAAATAAACAAAAAAGTTGCAGCTTGCAGTTTTAATTATTAATTTTTTTTTTGGAAGTCGTTTTTAATAATATAATATGTGAATAGCCTAATGTGCAAAATATATTTAAGGTACCACTCCCCGGCCAGTTTTTCATAAAGCTGCAAGTAAAACTCAAGAAAGCGTTTAAAATTCTCGCAACGAATTGAAACACTTTTAGAGTTAGACTGTCCATAAGTGACAGCTAAATATGAAGCAAGTTATCCGTTTGTCAATTTAGTTCGGTATCTTTATCCATTTAGTTTTTGTGCAGCATTTGTACTTGAACGTAAGCAACGTCAAGTATAAATTATAAAAAAAATTGCCAGTTTCTGCTAGACATTTTCGATTAAAAATGTTGACTAAAACTACATTAACTTGTTATTTTATACTTAGTGGTTCGATTCGTTTTATTTTAATCAACAAAATAATAATTTACATTAATTTTGTATCAGCTACATACCAATGCGCATTCACCGCTGTACAAGCTGTGACAGTCCAGTCTTTTGTGATGGAGACGCATGTCTCTTCAGGTCTTCCCTTACTATTGTGTGCAAGTTCAATGTCCTCAGGGCTCATGGTAATTTGATTTATGTGGCACTTGACGTTTTGCTCTGTCGCTTCAAACGTCCCTTTTCTCTATGCCGTGACATCTAGTCGAAATACTTTAAATTAAGCACCAATTGACAGGTAAAGTAGTTACATATACATCCATACTCATAAACACCTCTCAAAATTAAATTACCTTAATTAATACGGCGTATATCTTGGTTGATAATGTATTAGATAATTATTATGTATTGTCTAAAACATGACAAAACAATGATATTGTGATTATTTCAGAAGGTAAATTTATTTTATTTGATGCTATTAAAAATTTTAATTAGGTTATTTAAACTGTATAAAATACTAAAGGCATTAAAGACAATTCCAACTATCGAAATAAAAGTATTATTCGTCACCAACAGATTCAGAGACACTGTAATTCTAAATCTTAATAAAAACAAAATCATCAAATCAGATTAAACATTTAGTTAATGATCCGTTCATCCAAACCAAGAGTTGTTTGATATTCAATTCTCTTGGCTCCACACGAGACAATTTATTTTGGACGCGAGATCTCTAAGGACTGATTAGACTGCAATTGCAGTTCAGAGAACAGAAAGTATATAATTTACATTAACCGCCACCTCTTGCAGGCAATTTGACTCGTTTTTTTTCTGAGGCTACTGGGAGAGTCTGGAAATAGAAGCTAAATGCCGGTAGAAAAGAAAAATAGAATCTAATATTGATAGTCTATAGAAGAAATAAAGAAGTTATAAAACATTTAAATGTGATTTATCTACAGTAAAATTAGTACCCATACTGTTGAGTTCAATACTTTAAAACTGCGTTTAAGAATGTTATAACTACGTACGTACGTAAATGCAGTTTAAGTATATTATCACAAAAAGCTTCCCATTTCTAATACAAACCGAATGGCATCGCATTATCCATTGTTGCTAAGATCACTTGTTTTGTTCTTGCTCTTTGGGGCGTGAGAGCTATTTTAGATTCACGATGTCTTTATACCTAATATTATACACCAATAGCTTCTGAATAAGAATTCTAGTAGAAAACACGAACTAAATTTTTACAGCTAAACCGTAAACGTAAAAGAAAGTATTATAATTTTGAGTGCTTCTTCGATTTAGTTTGTATAATTTATTATACATACCACATCGTATTTGAGTTTTATCACAAGTTTATACCGAATTGTTAGACAATTTTAAATGCTTTTTACACTGTGGTTCTCGTTATCAGAGAAGTCCCAAAAGGGCTGCAAATGCAGTGAAAATTAGGCACTATTAAGTTCTCAACCCTAGTTTCGGCTTCATGATGACATTGTATTCAAGTGCTCACTTATATGATCATCTATATAGGTACGTGGATTAGAGAATTATTTTTAAGTAAATTTAAACTGATCATATTTCATTTCATCACAAAAACGGGTGGTCGTGTCGCTTAACATCAAGCGAATGACAAGATTATCATTTCATTCATTAAAATAAAAAATTAAACAATAACTATTCAACTTGCAACCTTATCACCAGATAAAGTAAGAAGTGAGAGACATGAATTTTTCTGTAACTCCTTTCCTACATTTAATTCGCGATGGCATCGATCTACAAGCGCCACTATTTGCCCGTCCCATTTTTGCCTAAATTTGAATATTATGCTTATCAAAGTATAATCTGTGATGTATATTGCAACTAACAGCTGTAGTAACACAATGGGTTACAGACAGAGCTCAAGAATAACGCGTCCCGCCACAATAAGACGAAGTTCCGCGTGCCAAACCGCGGCGACGCGACGCGTTCTGTACGCGATTTATTTGCGTTTATTGCATAGTGATTGCTTTCATTCAAGATATCACTCATACTTCGATACACTATCCATACTATAATCCATTAACGCAATAAGCAGTAAGTCTCAAACTAACAGAAGTAAGAGGTACGTCAAGTACGTACATCTTATTTCTACCATGGAGAGAGGTAAGTTTGGGTATTAAAAGCTATCATCATCATCATCATAAGCCTGAAGACGACCACTACTGAATATACGACTCCAAGAACGCTACTTTGAGCTTGCTTTGCGCGTGCATCCAACAGCTCCTAGTGACCAGGAGACCAGGAGGGTGATCACGTAACCTTGATTGTAACGCAATAAGAAACGACATTCCAAAATCGAAAATTACCATAGTTATTATGTACAAAAACTGAGCATTGAAACTGTCAAATCCATACAAGTTTATGTTTCTACGATTGGAATCAAGTTACGTGACCACAAATAAAAAATGTTCCAAATTTGAAAATTACCATAGTAACTATGTACATAAGTATGTATACGTTATAGTAACTATGTATACGCATTGAAACTATCAAAACCATACAAATTTATGTTTCACATCAAATTACGTGATCACCCAGCTGGACTGAGGTCCTCAGTTCACCTAGAGGGGAACCAGTCTACGTTGCCTCTTTACTAGTATAATTCTAACTCTTTACTAAATAATTTAGGTTTTTACTAAAACGGAGAAATTTTAATAACATTGCTAATCAGAAACGTTTAAGAACAAGAGCAGCAGTACAATATTAAAAGCAATAAAGGAGAAAATTTATTGCTACCTCAAAATCATACCAATAATCATAGACCTTGAACTAAGCTTGAGTCAAATCGGTGACAAAATTTAATCCAACTGCCTACCCAACGTACTCAATTGCTACTAGACGAGGAGTAACTACTGGGTGGGTGCTCAGGGCATCAACTACCAAATTAACTATACCCATTAAGTCGAATTGGCCAATCGACAACCACTTTATAGCGAACATGAGAGAACCCGATCCTATTAACCAAGAATAACCCATGAAATACACGACACTCATAAAATTTAATACCGCAACAAATATTGGAAATATATACTCGGGGGTTATATTTCAAAATATTGGAGGATATGATATGGCGCAATGTTTAAGATCAATAAATAGCCCAGTACTAGGATTTAGCTGTCTCGGTCTTGTATTAGAGAACTACGATAAGGTCCGTATTACAGAACGATGCTCAGTCATCGATCGGTGCCTAAGCAGAGATTTCATTCATAAAGTGATCAATTAGTGAATGAAATCTCTGCTTGAGCACTGATCGATGACTGAGCATCGTTCTGTATTACGGACATAAGTCGCAAATCTCTGCTAAGGAAAAGATTTCTTTATCAAAATGACGAAATTTCTAGTCGAGTCTCACATACCTTTACTAGGAAGTAGGACTTTTCTGCAAAGTTCGTCTAGGTATCCGCTTTGCCAGTTATTTTGCCGCCAGGCAGTAGTGCGCGAGCATTACAATGTTACGGTTTGAAGACTAGTGAAATTACTGTACAAATGAGACTTTATGACCTAATCTCACAGTATATTTATAAGATTACTACTATGCTGATGTCTCAGGATGAATTGCGTAGTGCAGTGTCACGCGAAACTCTATACTTTAGAGTTTTGAGTGACACTGCAACTGATATGGGCAGCAGTGTCACTTAACATCATAACGCTTAACATCATTAAAAAATAGTGAATGAAATCGCTACTTGAGCATCAATCAGCGACTGATCATAGTTCAGTAATACGGGCCTCAGTGTCACCGACTGTTAATTAATAAGAACACAATAGATACATAAAATAAATACTAAGCACTTGTAAACTTATACTACAAGCGTCCGGTTCTGTTTTTAGGTAATTAAAAGTTTCGTTACTTATCAATTTTAAGGCGTAATGGTTTCATTACAACATTAAGGAGGAGAGGTGTTTACAATGTTGTATCTGTTTACAATCATGTTTATTGAAATTGGAAATTGTAGAGATTTTATAGAAAGATATATACTGTTTTTAAAACGAATTGTAACATCTTATTTGTTTGTTACTGTTCCTAGTATCGAGAGACGTCGAACGTTCTAGCACCAATCTCAGACATTTCAAGAGGAAATATCAGATGTACAATATACGTAATAGGCAGAAATTGAGTTTTGATGTCATTTAAGAAGCAAGTCTGCATTCTCACGATAATAAAATAACACAGCACTCACATCTTCTCCCATATTTTATGTTTCGTACAATATTGGATGCCAGACATAGATTATAAGTGTAACAGATGCTACCATACTCCACGTAAACTTTATTAAATATTTTTGTAGCGAAATTTACTACATTCATATTGGTCGACATCCTTTTATAATTAAAATACATTTCAGGTAAAATATATTTAACATTACGTAATCGTACTACGCCACGGTTCAATATCTGTAACGGCAATACTGGAGGATTAAATAAAATGTATTATTACATTCAGAGGTATCCATTGCGGGAACCATTTTTATTATTATTGGGGTATGTTTTTTTACGATGATTTTTTGTTGTACTTTCTTCAGCGGTGAACGTGTTCTGATGTTTTTCAGTATAATAGGTTATTGAATTTGGGTATGTAGGACTGCACGTGTGTTAGATGTATTTGGGCGCATCACTAGTCGACTTGTACAATTCTGGCGCCACTTTACGGCACTGCGGGTCACTATTCAATTCAACGAGTAAGTATAGGCATTCGACATCGCCTGTGCCTTTTTATATTTAGGACTTGTCTGGAAAGTTCGTTTAGGTAGGTACCACCATTGGCAAAGTGGTGGAAAACTGGAATAACTATTTTGCCGCCAAGCAAGCAGTACACACGCACACAGTAAACAGTATACTGTTATCTATAGCGCTTACTAAGCAGTGCTTAGTAAGCGCTATCCGGGACACTGTAGTGACAGTGTCCCGGTTTGAAGGGCACTGTAGCTAGTGAATTTACTGGGCAATTGAGACTTTATGAGATGATCTCACAGTCGAGTAATTTTGTTACCAGACTGTGCTGATGTCTTAGGATGAGGTGTGCAGTGCAGTGTACTGTTATGGGCGTTCGTATCGCTTAACATTCAGGTGAACGACCAGCACGTCGTGCTTTTTTTTTAAATTACGGCTGTAGACCATTTTTTTGGGAAAATATGTACAAATCATCTTTGGAGTCAGATTATTATATACTAGTGTCGTTACGGAACATAATGTAAACAAATAAATGAAGGGTTGAGAATAAAAAGGGTTTAACTGTCAAAATGATAGTTTCGAGAAAATTGACTTTAAAATTCAACGGCGTCATTTTAATGTACAGTGCTTGTAAGGTAATAGAACAGGTTTATGTATGTTTCAGTTACTTGAAAATGTTTTCATTCTATTTTAAAATATTAAATTTCATACTAATTCATATGCTAAGCGAACTGTATTCCTGTGACAGATAAACCGTTTTTAGACTCAAAATCTCGAGATTTATGCCTCATTTCGGTATTTTTCAGAATGTATTATTGTAGATAATTTCACGCTGAATCCAACGATACCCATAAGTCATTTTGTGAAAAATATCAGTTAAACCATTTTTGTTCTCACCCCTTCAAATGATAAATGATTGAATTTATATTAATTTTTTCTTTTTCTGTTGTAGCTGTCAGGTTATGGAATTCCTTGCCCAAGGAATTAAAAATGATTACGTCCAAAGATGTGTTTAAAAAGCAAGTTCGCAACTATTATGTTAAAAATTATTATGCCGAGTAAAGCTCCAACTAACCATTATTAATAATAACCGTTGTTGATTCTCACAGCTATCATAATACGAACTCTTCAATCTCGACGTTATATAAGTATAGTAAGTTTTATATATGTATGTAATTTTATTCATTATACTTATGTAAGTATGTATATTATATTATTTTTATATAATTAAGTATATTATGCGTAATATATATTTGTATATATGTATATATATTTTATTATTATTATTATTATATACATAGACGTTTTTTATTCTAATATCAATTTGTACTGCACCGCTACCATTTCTTTTCTTGCACATCCAGGTTGACTGGTAGATAATGCTTCATAGCATTAAGTCCTCCTTGTACATTATTTTGAGCTAAAGTATAAATAAATAAATAAATAATATTTATATTACATATCTCTGTAAACATTTTTCAATCTATATTGTTACCCATATTTTTAGTGGCTTTCTTTTTAATTTTGTTGGTTTTTAGTAATACACCTAATTCATATGTTGTACAAAAAATCTTGTTTTATAATGTCTTCAACAAAAATACTTCTAAATAAACACACGTGCTAAAAAAAACTTTTGCGCAGGTACACGCGTAAATCAATTTAGGAAATTTAGACCTCAATGTCGCTATAGAATATAAAACAGATGGATCTGCCAAAAACATAAACGAATCACGTCACGGAGGAGAAATTACACTAATGATGTTTAAATTGCGTAGCTGCAATAAACACCTATCAGTATGAAGTATATCTGACAAAACGGTGATTATGTATATAATTGGGCATCTCGGCGTTTCAAGATTGACAGTGACGAATTATAACCTAGAAAACTCAGTACAGGAAAGTATGCAATAGATTTGTAAACAGTAGGTAAGCTTGTACATTCAAATAACTTATTTCATCATCGTTTTCCCGTATGACCGTAGAACACTATATTTTTATAAACTTGACCCGCCTCAGTTTCGGACGTATTATCTAAACCATAATTTAAACGCAGAAACAATTTTATTAAAATTGACCCAGCCGTTTAGCGACATACACTCTTACATAATCATTATATTATTATTAAGATGAAGGATGTCCTGAGGATAATAGAGAAATGACATAAGTAAGAATCTGGCAGAAATTGGATGAGTAGAGCTGAAAACTGGGCTCAGTGGCGTGCCTTAACAGAAGCTTGTATGCCCTGCTGTATAAAAATGCTGATGAATTCATCAAAAACAATTTTTATTTTGCAAATATCATTTGAATTTAACAGGGGTTAACGTTGAACTTCAATATTATTAATAACTAGTTGCGCCCTGCGGTTTCACCAGCGGAAAGAAAGTATTTTAATTATTTGTTAATCCCACGGCAACATTGCACTTTACCGGGTACAATGTGAATGTATGAAAAGGTGGTTAGGATTTGGCAGTTTTTTTTTTGCCAAATATCCTCATTGAAAGCTCGAAATTTCTATCCCATTGATATTCTAGTTTTGTATTTCCATACCTTCTGGACCTTGACTCTGTCAGATTATGTCTTCATCTCTGATTATGATCTTTGAGAAAAACTTGTATAGCACTTTAATAGCTCGCTATCTTGATATTTCATAAGTAGATTATTGCAGAAAATTTTCTTGGTCCGGTTGGTTTATTATAGAAACCGGATTAAGCTTTTTTTATTTTTAGTATTTTTATAAAACAGCATTAGCAATGAACTAATAGCTAATTATAAGTTTTCACATTTAGATTAAGTCATCTAAATAGTTCAGAGCTAGCATTCTGCCGTACGCAACGCTGATGCATAAGGCACTGTGTTTTAATACAAACGTGGGTGCACAACACGTTGGGTGATACTATCGCCGTAATAACACGCTTGTGAAGTAACTACATGTCATGAGTCATGAAATATGGAAGTATGAATTGGTGACTTAAAGCATTCAGAGACAAAGCCGAATAAGCATAACGAAATTATCGCCTACCTACGTTTGTTTTAAGTCACTAAGTGAAGTTTTAGAAGAGAACAGATATCAAGTTATGGGTTAATGCAATTGTCATGTCAGCGATATGAGACAAAACTGTATTTTTATACTAATATTTACAACTCATACAATACAATACTCTTTGTTGACACCAAGATATAACAGGTCTTTAGCTATGAAATGCCTTTCCTCAGTATTGGCCATTTCAAATCCAATTTTTGTTGAGCTAAGAATTTTAAATTTTACTCCAAAATATGGTCTTTTTTCTAAACTAGTAATTTTTTTTACTAACTAGCGTTATGTTTTGTATCGCATTTAAATCGTTTTGTCAACATAGATACGTCAAAAATTCGAGTATAATTCTATATGAGAACCGTCAAGGCAGCAGCGGGGCACAGGCGGCACGTTCAACATTAACCACGTTTATGGAATGAATACTACAAACGAATGCAGTACCTGTTATTAGTTTGCCTACGTCCATTCTAAAAATTTCGACTTGAAAAATTAACCTCATGAACGTCCAAAAACTTTAGTCGACATTGATGAATTAAAGGCAATTGTGGCAGCTGATGATACTCAATCTACGGCTGAATTAGCAGCAGCTTTCGGCGTTAGCATCAATCCAAAATTTGTTACATAAACGAAAAAAAAATTTTGAAATTAGTGAGCTTAGTGAACATTTTGATACCCGACTACACAAACCTAGTTTTGATTAATTTATATCTTATAAATGTTCCGGACAGTAGAATAGTATTTCGTCAACATAAAATTTATGTGATCAATAAACTCACCGCTGCTTAAATATTCAATAGAATAAACAGATTTGTAAACCAAAACCGCGGGCGTATTCTGTAAAGCATAAACCACGAAATGCATAAACAATGGCTTTTGAACAGTCTCGTGGGCAGCTGACATGACAACCGATGCGTGCTACACTTACAACGGCTCAACCGAATCGTAAATATCAAGATTATTTCTACGAATATCATTATCAGTATTGTCACTTGTGAAATATACTTCGATGTCTACGAAAGTCAATCGTTGCTCAATTTCAAAATAAAATCTGTCAAATTTATATTATCATCAAATTCTAGAGAGCGGTAGTAAAACCACAGAATAATGTATAACTGCCTGGCGTTACCATAATAAATTTTACAATTGTGAATGTTTAGAGTTATATAATCATATATCTTTAAAAAGTTGAGCACGTGACCACAATTATCCATAGGAAATTAATCAAGTTGATAGTTCTAGAACAAATCAGTGCAATTACTGCTCAGTTCCGCAAAACGGTCTCTATAATTTTCAGTGGAAACGTCACTCCAACTAACGGATATCTCGGATGAGAGAATAATTGAGAGATCAAAATTGACTGGCAATATTTCATTCAAGATTTATTTTCAAAATAAGGGATGAGCATTCTAAATATAAATCGTCCAATCTGTCAACGGACGAGCGCGCGTGTTGTGCGACGACGAATGCTTGCAAACGATACCTACATCTGTTGTCTATTTTCAGATTTGTCACTGTTAAGAATACCGTCAGCGTTGGAATTCAACACAACTCTTTTTCACACAAAAACGTTGATTTACACAGAACGCGAAGTATCTACTTCCAAATACTGCCAACGTATTTAGCAACCTCGGTGTTCCAATTCCTAAATGTTTTGATTGAAATTCGTTTGGAAAGCGGAACGAGTAGCTTCCCGCCTTCCTCAGTTATCGCGTAGCTTTGTGTTCGATGCATTAAGCTAATTTGAATGGCGAAGGGCCGCTCAAAAAGCCGTTGTTCAAATTCTTCTCTTTAGTCGGTTGCCGGTTTGACTGTGGGAGCCGCCGGTGCATGGGTTGCATTCTGTTCGTCGCACAAGAAGACAGTCGCATTGATCGCTGCTTTTTGATTTAACCGAACAACTCTGCTTTGCATTTGCCCTGTTTTATCTTACCCATTATTTCCTTTAACTTTATTTATTTTATTTCAACCAATTAACGTATCAATGAAACGTTTACAGCTTGATTATTTTAATTTCAGCTGCTTTAATTTATGTGAATGTGTTTTGATTAGGCGCGGTTAAATTTGGATACTCTCTAAAATAAGTCTTTGGAGACGTTGAAATCAGATAATCCGACGATCTCGGGTTGTCATCGCGCAGACTAATGGGCACGTTTTGGAGAAATATCTTCTTTATTCATTGCTAACTAAAGTCCACATTGCGGTTGATAAATACCAGAGAGGAGCCCCGCCGTGGGTGAAACCGGTGACAAATGAGCCGTTCTGTCACATCGGTGATAAATAACTGATTATGTTACACTGCATTTTGCCTTCATAATTAATTGACAAGAGCTATCTAAGCGGCGGTTACACTGCAAAGAATTGAGCCCAGCACGGGCCGGTCACCTGACAATTTATAATTTTCCCGTCCATTATAAAATATTGGACAGTTATTATCGCGAGCAATGGACGAAATGGAAGCAATTTAAAGCTCTTCACGCTCGAAACATGCACCCTGCGGAGTTGGATTTATTTTTTATTACTTTATTATTTTATTGGCGTTGCAAGCGCTAACTGCCTCTCGTTTTTACGGTTTACTTTCAACCATTCTCATGGCTATAAATTCCGCAAGCTTTGAATGGACGCCGCGAGCTAAAGTAGCTGATGCATTAATATTCGTCGAGATCATTTGTTATTGCCTCCAGTTGTGTGCGCACTTCTTGAATGTTAATAAGTATTAAGATTAATGCGTATGAATGGAGTAGTTACGAATGCCGAACAAATAGTCAACAAAACGTCTTTGAAGTCTGAAAACGCGTTATAATAATTTGTAGATACGGAACGGTCCGATTTATTTGACAAAAAAGTGTAAACAGTCTGAAATAACGAGCGAAACGACGAAAATAGTTAAGGTTATTTTAAGTTTGACTGTTGGTTAATTGCTGCATTTTTTCCGCGCTCGACTGCCTCAGATTCCGTAATTTGTCTTCCCAGAAATGAGTCGCGTCGTCGAATGCAAGAGACATGTAGATGCGGAGTCACATTTTTTGTCGGTACCCCTCCGATTTCGGTGGGCGTAAATTACCTTTTAGTAGAATACCCTGAGGGAAACGTTAGACGGGTTCTTTCGTAATTACTGTTTTAACTGCTGGAACAGAAATGTCAAACGTAACTTATTTTTGTGGGTAAAATTTCAGCTTGTCTGTTTTTTCTGCTGACACATTATGAAATTGTTTTAGGATAAATTTTGAGGGTAATTAAAAGAATAGATTTTTTGCTTTGGTATCATAAATCGAGCTAGACTATAGGAATATTAATAAAGGTAGTGTAAAAACAAGATGTGTAAAAAATAAGATAAATATTATTAATTTTATAGCTACATTTTATCAAGTGAATCCGAGAAACTGCGTCTGTTTTTTAAGGATATACAGCCTCTGTGGTGACCACACCACAGAGAACTACGACGACCATGGTCCCACAACCCCTAGACTTACTTAGAACAAGTATTTGCGCTTTTTTCTGTGCGCAAATACTTGTCCTGCCACGGGAATCGAACCCACTGCCTCCTCAACCTGGTGGTTTAGCAGGTTGGCTCATAACCCGGAGGCAGTGGAACTACTTATTGGTTACCTACCTTTGTATATAGCGTGTCGTATGTATGTGATCGTTGGGCGTTATTTTTTTATCATTAATATATAGTACTATTGTACTTACCTTATTTAACAAGTAAAATATAATTATTAACTCAGCCGGTTTGTCTAATTGACAGCACTGTAATAAAATATATCATGGGCTCACAATAGAGTTAGAAAAGATTTACACTTTGCCATTCCTGATATTCATGAATACAAAATGTTTTCCATAGTTTACGACTACGCTCACAAAAACGAATGTGGCAGATTATCGTTGGCCTGACCATTGCAATGAGAAAAAGGAAATAGCCGCGCCAAGCCGCGGGCGGAAAGTAGTCACAATAAAACATTGTTCTGTTTAGTTGGAGTTAATTTTCTAAATCAGAAATCCTGTTGGAGATTACTCCCTTACAAACTCAAACAATTTATCGCAAATAGGATATTTTTACTAAATTTACTTTATATTATGCTGTAACTTTCACAAACCACTTCACCTAGTTATAATATTTTTATTAAGTAGTGTTAGACCGAACGTGGACCTAACAGTAAACTGTAGTAGTAACTTTAAAGGATTGTAATTATAAACCTTGTAAAATAAGACAGTCTTTATTTATTTCCTGTCTGGTATCTACCACAGACCAAGGAGAGATACTATATCTACCATCTTTGGCTTTACTAGAGCTTGGACTTTTTTTTTTTAGTTTTGGCTCCACACTTTTGTGTATTTAGCCAGTGTCAAGTAATTGATAATTTATCAAGTTATCGTTATTTCACGCAAATATGTATCAAATCACAGTCGAAGTCATCAAGTCAAGTCATAGTCACGTCAGTCTAGTCAAAGTCATACTCCTAGTAAAGTGGTGGCAACTTTACTTGAAGCTTTTATGGAGTTTTGGAAACAACACGAAAAGAAACGTTTCACCATCATTATACCATTTTCCCACACTCACGCCTGTAATCCAGCACTTAACGAATAAAATGCCACCAATTTTATGCACTAACACTGAAAATAACACAAGTTTTGGAAAATAATACAATGCGGTGACGCAATCTTTTTCGCTTTCCCGCCAAAAAAAAAACTGCTTGGACATCACACGTACCTCTGTTCTGCTAGTGTTGTACAGTTAACATTAGAAAACGGTCGATTTGTCTTATCCGTATTTAAAAGATTAATAAAGGTACTTAGATTTATGGAAAAAAATAAGTGATGAGTGTATAACAATGTGAAGAGCTACTAGATACTATCAAAATTTTAGCAATAAACACAGACTCCAAACCGCAGAAATCTAATATAATCTGTGTAAATATAATGCAAATTATCCAAGCAGTAAATCAACAAATGACTCAATTAAATCATTTATTCCAAAATATTTTTTATTGCTATTTTACTATTTATATTCGTTTGATATGTATACCAGACGTTTGCAAAGCTACACTTCAGCCACTCGAAAATGATGAATTATTGGCATTTCAAGTGGTCTTAATGTTTTGTAGGCTTATCTACAAAAACATTAAGCTTATTAAAAGCAATTATGAGTCGAAAACTTATTTTTAAGAGCAATAGTGAACGCAAAAAGGTTAGGTTCTAAAAGCGGATTATGAGTAAATGTGTGCCAGTCCTTCACATGTGCACAAATATTTGTAAAAGATGTCACAGACAAAGCATAGGATATATTACATATCGATCTCAGAGGAGTATGGTTGTTCTGGAATCCCATTAGATGGTATAATGGTCTGTAGCAGTTTTGGCGGGATAGCAAAAAAGATGCGTAACCGCATTGTATTATTTTCCAAAACTTGTGTTATTTTCAGTGTTAGTGCATAAATTTGGTGGCATTCTATTCGTTAAGTGCTGGGTTACAGGCGTGAGTGTGGGAAAATGGTATAATGATGGTGAAACGTTTCTTTTCGTGTTGTTTCCAAAACTCTATAGAAGCTTCAAGTAAACATGCCACCACTTTACTAGGAGTATGACTGACTGGACTATGACTTGACTTGATGACTTCGACTGTGACTTGACACAAATATTTACGTGAAATATCATTAACTTGATAAATTATTAAATACTTGACACTGGCTAAATACACAAAAGTGTGGAACCAAAACATAAAAAAAGAGCGCGTTATGAAATGTTATACGCTGTGGAAGAAGGTTACAAACAGATTAAAAATAATTTAAAAAAATGTAAACAAATAGATTGTGATCAGTTTTATCATAGATAAATAAGATGTCTTTCTCTAAACTCTTAATCTTTTTACTTTAAATAAACCGACTTTGATTGCCTTAATTAAGAACATACAAGGATGATATTGTAATACATATTCCTTGCGGTTATTTGGATGTATGAGACTATAATACTGTGAAACCAACCTGAAAGTATATTCTCTCGCAAATGCAATTTTAAAATATGCTTACTTAGGGCTGAGATAGCAAATATAAGTAAAGGCATACCATCTAATTAATAACTTTTGGAGTCAGTTTCAAAAAGTAAATAAACCTCTGGTATTATACAGGCAGATATTTTTTTTTTCTTCTCAAATGAAAATTATTGTACTTGGACTCAGAATTCTCAATCCGCTTGAAAACTTCTAACATTTACAGACATAATACACAATTATTTAATTATGCATCGCAATAAATAAAGAAATGCCTTACGTTTTCCCGCAAGTTTGAAAAAATACCCAACCATGATTTCTTAGCCATATCTTTTTGTATAGGTTAAAAGAATTATAGCCGTTTGCACTAAAGTTTGACTGTTCAGACGTTTGCATTTATCCCTTGGTGATTTGAATCCTACATATTTCATTACGTCTTAGAGAGATAAATACGAACTAAGGAACTGTCAAACTTTAGTGCCAACGGGCATCAGTAACTTAAGACGTTATTAATTATATATTATAAACATTTGTGTGATGAACATAGGTGTTTGTTCTGTGTCTGGGTGTCATATTGTATTCTATGTATGTATTTACAAACAAAAAAGTATCTAAGTATTGTATCAGTTATCTGGTTCCCAGAGCACAAGCTTTGCTTAGTTTGGGGCTAGATGGCGTTGTGTGAGATGTACACACATATTATTATTATTATTATTAATTATTACATTACATAAACTGAACACTCATTTAAAATATCAATAACTATTATATTACATATTTACTAAGTTAAAAACTTTCCTATCACTAGGGCATTGCACTTTGCTTAGCTAACAATTATAACAAATGTAGAAATACAAATCGTTTGATATCAACGACACAAATTATAGTTTGCATTGTCCCTATAATAACAGACCGAACTGACGTGTGGTATCGCATGTAATAATCTAAATATAGACAGCATTGTAAAATATCTTTACGATGTTTGTTTCGATGCACTAGAATTCCAATTCAATACACTTAGTGCGATTCTATATAAAATTTATAGGACGATTATTGGACCTTCTAATTTGTCTATTGAGAGACGTAAAAAAGAAAAACTGTAGTTGGTTTCTATGTATTTGGACTAATTTACTCTAATATTTGTATAACAAAAGTAAGCTGATGAATGCGAGGCGAACGGGAATTCTTAGATCTCCATTGTAAACTTAAGAAAGTTAAAAATTACCAAAATTTTGTATTATTATGTTGGTATATCCGATAAAATGACAACTTACAATTAGCAAGATGGTGACATTAACATTAAACAAAGCAAAAAAAAGTTATACCCGACAATAGATGAAGCAAAACTAAAGAAGTTTTACTTCAGTCGTGTGGTCTAAAACCCACTTGATTGTTTTCAAAGTAGGTACCTACTTTTGATTTATAACTTTCATTGCACCTGGTTTGTAAAAAAAATTTAGTAGCATGAAAGAATAAGAATATTTCAAAAGGCAGGAATTTCGACAAAAGCTGGGCTTACTAATACTGTATCCCAGATATAAGCTATCTAAAAATCAAAAACTAATTATATTCATTTAGGTGGGTTTCAGCACTTTATTGTGGCTGTCCTAAAAATAAATAAAATAGGTGAATCCGTATTACGTACGTACCTACACATAATCATTACGGTTTATAACTATATTAGACTTCAATCAAGAACGTACGATGAAACGAAATTATAGTAATTTAAACTTAGCGTTTATTGCTTTAAATCGTCTAATTAAAGCTTTAACACAACTGTATTATAACGAAATACAATTATCTTCTTCATTGCTAGTGTTATACTTTACAATCGGCAAATTTAATTTGGGTACAGGTTTCAATTTAAATAAATTACTACGTAGAAATAAATTCCAATGATAAAGATCTCCATTTGTAATCTAACCTATAATAATAATATAATAATATGTGTGGACATCTCACACAACGCCATCTAGCCCCAAACTAAGCAAAGCTTGTACTATGGGAACCAGATGACTGATACAATACTTAGATACTTTTTGTTTGTAAATACATACATAGAGTACAATATACTCGTAACACCCAGACACAGAACAAACATCGATGTTCATCACAATATTTGTACTGGGTGGGAATCGAACTTACAACCCGCAGTTCAGAAGGCAGGGTCACTACCAACTGAGCTATCGGGCCAGTCAAAGCAAATGTTGTGATAAAAATCTGAATATACTTGTTCCATAATAACATAAGACAGCAGGGCTATGCTTTAAGTTTAGTAGAAAATTGCTGCTTCTATATAAATTTCCTCAAAGTTATGCCTGAAGGAAGTGAAGCCGTGTAGCTTAAGCGGCTAGACGCATTAAATATTGAAATAGCACAAGCTTCTCTGCACGAGAGGGAAAGGGAGGCAACACCTGCATTTTCAAGTTGAACTTGGCAGACACCTTAGCTTTACGGTCTTATACAATGGTTAACTATTTATATTGTGCTCCATATTGTAATAGTTTTGTGACTTGGATAGTTTAAATTTATTAAACAGTAGAATAGGAAAGATAGGAAGGCGTTAAAAACTAAGGCATCATGCAGTGATATTATTAGATAGACATTAAGACAATATTCAGTAAATAGCGAATTTTTAAGTAAGATTATGCAATAACGTTTCAGGCAAATGAAGACTTTAAGAATTGAAAATAATATAAAAAGTAATAATAAATATATATGTGTGGACATTTCACGCAACGCCATCTAGTCCCAAACTAAGCAAAGCTTGTACTATGGAAACCAGATAACTAATACAATACTTATATACTTTTTGTTTGTAAATAGAATACAATATAACACCCAGACACAGAACAAACACCTATGTTCATCACACAAATGAATTCCTGGGTGTGAATCGAACCCACAACTTACAGTTCAGAAGGCAGAACTACTACCAACTGAGCTATCAGGCTAGTCACGATTGTCAATTGAAAGTAAGAATTGAGAGCATGTATGAGCTTACTGCTATAACTAATTGTATTTGTATTTTGCTGGCAAATCGATGTAATCATACCTATCATCGACATCAAATCTGATAAAACCTTTTATATTATACAAAAGTATACAGCCTAAATGTCTGCCTGTATACTTTTGTATATATATATATATATATATATATATATACTATATATATACAAAAGTATACAGGCAGACATATATATATATATACATATATACATATGTATAGTATATATATATTCTATACATAGTGTCGATAATAGGTATGATTACATTGATTTTCCATTAATCTGAGTATATATAACTTAAAGGTGACTGACTGACATAGTGATCTATCAACGCACAGCCCAAACCACAGGACGGATCGGGCTGAAATTTGGCATGCAGGTAGATGTTATGACGTAGGCCTCCGCTAAGAAAGGATTTTTTGAAATTTCACCCTTAAGAGGGTGAAATGGGTGCTTGAATTATTTTCCCATAGACCACGCCGTGGGCGAAGCTGCGGGCAGAAGCTCGTCTAAATATATATAACTCAAAGATGACTGATATCAACGCACAGCCCAAACCACTGGACGGATCGGACTGAAATTTGGCATGCAGATAGATGTTATGACGACGGCATCCGCTAAGAAAGGATATTTTGAAATTCCACCCTTTATAGGGTGAAATGGGTGGTTGAATTATTTTCCCATATGCCACGCCGCGGGCGAAGCTGCAGGCAGAAGCTCATTGTAGTATAAAATACAACGTGCACTTTTTTATCATTCGAATATTTTTTCTGCGAGTTTTAGCCCAATATGCAATCATAGTATTTGAAATGTAAAAATTTGGCATCTTTCGATATTCTCTCACATTCATATAAAATAGCGATGGCTAATACAAACCCAGCGGAAACTTTGCCAAATCTCTTTAAGTTGTTTTGCAAGTACATAACATTATATAAGAATCTCATTCTTTGAAAGCTATAAAGCCATAAAGTTATTTGCTTAGAACAATGCCTTGATTTATATATAAAGTTGGGAAGTTTTACGATACAATAAACGAAGACTTTTCGGAAAAATGTTGAATTTCTCAGAACTAAAATAAATAATATTGAATAGATATAGAGCGAAGTGGAAAATCTTGTTAGTGTTATCGAGGAAATATAAAATACTTTTTTCCTATTTCTCAATGGATTTGGATAGTGATTCATAGTAAAAGTACAGTATCCAAGTATCCAAATCCATTGAGAAATAGGAAAAGTACCTGTGAACTTTTTAAACATTGCAAAAAAAAACAGTGTTATGAACTAATTATCTTAGATTCAAAACAAGAAGTTACAGAATCCATGATTTTTTGATTTACTTAAATTTATTTTATTAATTTTTAGTTCAAGTCTAAAATAATATAGAAAATAAAAATATCTACTCAACAAATGTACCAGGATAACATATTCACAATAAAGGTAAGCCAGTCTATCTCTTACACCATTTAGAGCGTCTCTGCCGAACAAGCGGCAGCGTAAATTACGCGTGCAAGGCAACGCGAAGCAATTTGGCACAAGTTTCCAGCTTAGTGCAATAAAACGACACTGCCGAACAAAATGCTGTTTTAGTGAGTATTAATATTGATTATATCACGGACTACCCTTAAGAGGATGAGAATGAGGGAACGAATGAGTTTGAAGAAGCAGTTAGTAAAGACATTTCGGTAATGGACGAATCTGAGAGAGAACTGTTTGTCGGCGATGAATACTAAAATATATAATAATCTTCCTGGAAGTTCCAGAAGATTTTATAATTATTTTATTCAACATACTAGTTTTTAAAAGAGTGCGGAAATAATGGGAGAATTAGTAAATTTTTATTTATAATACAAGTGTTATTTTAACTAAAATTTTGCTTTTTCATTTGATTGATATTTTAAAAATAATAATAAAGGCTTAAATTAATTAAATGTAATGTATTTTCAAACATGGTATGGCAAAAATAATACAGATCTGTAACAATGGAATCTAATTCTGAACAATCTTAATTCAAACCATTATAACCAAATCATGAAAGATATTATAACACCATCTCTTAAAATGAAGACATTAGAGAAGTGACGAAATAAAATGGAGTACCGTTAACACTCTTCAGGTTATTCTTAATCAATTAATCAAAGCTGTAATGAACGATGATTAGGAACTTAATAGATTAACCCTTACAAACAATAAAGTGTCAGAATCACGGTCGTAATTGTTTACGCCTACAGTTGGTAATTACGAAAGACTTCCAAGGGCCGTATTAACTTCAATAGCCCGGATGTGCGCTCTGACGCCGCTTCCTACCTTTACCAGGAATTTACCGACACCTTGTCTCTCTTTATCATTCACCTAAGAAAGAAGAGAGAGGGGTAGATTTAAGCAGGTGGCTAATTAAATTTTAATGCTTTGACACGATTAAGTAGAATCAATTCGACAAAGATTGTAAAACTTTAACCTTTTTTCCATCAGCTCTTTAATTAGAAAGCTTTTCCCAATCGTTTGGCGTGATCGCGGTTAGTTATTCATGCGAGTAAGTGAGGGTTTTTAACGCCATTTCTTTGTTTAAGAAAGAAAATTGCATAGGGTGGGTGTATCAATACGTCTTTGTCGACGTGTATATTTTATGCATAATTTTGTCACGACATAGTTATTTTAAAACGTTTAAGACATTTTTGTTTATTGCCTGCGTTGTAAATTTGCACAATAACAGCGAAGTAAATTTGATTTCTAATAATCTTTAATCCGCTTTGCCAGTTATTCTGCCGCCAAGCAGTAGTGTGCAAGCACTACTGTGTTTCGGTTTGAAAAGCACTGTAGCTAGTGAGTAGCTAGCTCTATGTTTTGGAGTTCCGAGTGACACTGTTCTGTTATGGGCGGCCGTGGCGCTTTACATCAGGTGAACGACTGGCTCGTCACATCATTCGGTAACATAAAAAAAAATCTACTATTTTACTGGAGTATTATAGTATGAAGAAGCCCAAGAGATCTATCGAGAAACTGAGTTGATTCTTCCAGTACGTGGTAGTTAAATCTATTTTTAATTCCTACATTGAACTTCTATAAAATTAGCCATTTTCTATGTAAGCGAAGAGATTTTCTCTAATATCCTTTATCTCCTTACTTACACTTCTAAGAAAACAAACAGGTCCATTGTCCCCAACCAAAACAAAAGACAAGTTAATTATCTGACTGAATACGATCGCACTGAACAAAGACACAGGATGTGTGGTGACACTAACGAGAGTTGGATTGACGTCTCCGAGGGTGTCCTAGATTACAACTGTTATAGAAGTAATATTTGAAAATATGCTTCGTTTAAGTCGAAGTGAATTAAAACTTAAAACCAGCATAGTCAAAATACCATTCTATAGAAATAGAGTCAGTTCATTATCTTGACTTTGTCTTTTTATATATTATAATCTCTTTTCCATATAAAGCCTCAATTCTAGCGTTAACGTCGTAGCTTTATCTTATTCGCAAAGGGTCAAACCAAAATAAATATAAGCTACGTATTTTACTATGTAATCATCATAACAAAACCCACGATTATTAAGTATGTCCAAATATTAACAAAAAAGACGCAATTATTATATTTCTTTTCATGGGCCTAATTAGCAAATCACATACCAATTAGGTAACTATTAATTACCTTTCGTTTAACTCTCAGCAAATAAGCTATGATCATTTAATAATGTACAAAAGACGCCATCAATTCCTTTCCCCTTACAACATGCCAGTGAATCTCTTTGATCTCACTATGTGGGATAAATTTATTCGAAGACTACGCACAGATGCGTGACAAGTGATGAGGTAATGGAGGGTAACTGAAGAACTATTTGGTGTGACAAATAAAAACTATTTATGTAGTTATAGTTACCTAAGATAGGCCTGCATTTGACCGATGGTTTCACCTGATGGTAAGTAATGATGCGGTCGCCGATGGAACAACCTAAGTAATTAATAGTTAAAGTAAAGTGTCAAAACAACAACATGATAAAAATTAAAAAAAATTATAAAGTAAAGTAATTAAACTGACGTTTCGAAAAAAGCAGTTTGTGGTTTTGGATCTATAAAATACGGCAGTTATTTAAATACTCAAAAAACTTTTACAGGCCTCTCTGACAAATAAAATCACCGCATGCAAACTGCCGACCCAATAATCTCTTGCACTACACAGATTCGCTCCAAACCCAATGTAAGCCCAACGGCCCATTTGCAATATCCGCTGTCGACTATCGCAATAAAACGCCCTAAGTTATATCTTGTACCGCCTTTGTACGTGACTACACCGGGATCAATATGGCATCAGAGTAAATGACAATGAATGACCGTGAATGAAGCACATTTGAGTACGGTATGATCAAACTGCAGCGGTGATGGCTGCGGTGGTGGTTTTGAAGGAGATCCAGCGTAATTGAGTACATTAGAACTTGTGAATCGCACTGCGGCATGCATGCGGTCAAAACGTCGATAGTGTAGATGGTTATCATAAGGATTGTCTTTTATGAAGCCAGTGCGCTAGTGACGCTTTTTTGCGCATTGCGCTGAGAACCGCAATTTATAATAATATCATGTAAAGTTAAACTGTTGAGATGAGTGGGCATGAACATAGCTTAGTAGAGAAAATTCCAGATTTATACACCCACTTTTTATTGGTTTTGTTAAAAGTTACTAGAAAAATATGTGTTTCAATTTGTTTCAATTTGTTTTTAATGCATTAACTAAAATTGTAGATTTAAATAAATAAAATTGGGTATAGACTAAATTAAATTTTTAACTATTAGCCAGATAGAAAAATAAATAAAACGCCTTGGCATTGAAATCGTAATTTAAAATCTCTTTTATTTTTGGTTGAAGTTATTTTTGTACTGTCATTGTACAATTTTAGACTTCACACGTCAACACCATAAATCCTCGCTTTGTTATTTTTTGCATAAATAAACAAAAATCTAAAAAGAAAAAATATTTTCATGTGAGCTTTCAAAAAATAATGTCGAAGTGATTCTTTCAATTATCATCAATAGCGTGAATATGTCGATGTAGTCGTTATGATCATTTTTAAAATAACTAACGATATTAAAGCAGTAAAAGACAATGAAAGAAGGGATATACGTAAATCTAATCATGATAAAAAATAACGAAACCAATAGCAAAGCAATATAAAGTTATTAGATTCCAAACAGATTGTATTCCAGTGTACGTATAATACAACACGTAGAGTTAAAGTACGCGATACGCGTCTACATCCGCCGTTAAATTGCGTATTGCTGTTACTTCACTATGTGATTCGATGTTCGTGTTAATTTTGCCAATATTGCTACGATGTACTTCGGCAGTAGCTGGTTTTGAGCTCTATTTAATTGTAGAAGCACGCAAGCATAGTATCTATAGCAATAACAATAACTGTGTCTATGACATAAAAAAGCATACGTACTTATAGTTATATAAAATGTTAAGTTTTAGTTTAGATAATATCTAATTCCCATAAGGCTTTTAAATAAAGAAACAAAACAATGGACATCGCCTAAAAAAGCTCACGATCATCATTTGAAAAGGTGTCTCAAGAATTAAAATCTCATTACGTGATAGTAACAAAATCACCCTAATTTGGATGAGTTCTCTGAAACGAACAATAGCAGCTGTCACAAAAAGGCCATTAACTACTTATAATCGAATAGATAATATCACGTGAATGTTGTATCAGTTCCTCAAATGCATTTACTATGCAATAGAAATAAAACATGTGAACCATGTGAAAAAAGTACAGCGGCATACTGTACGCACTTTAATATTCTCAATCTATCAAATTATACTAACTCTTCATTGGTTTGGATTCAAGTACCTGTACCTGCATCGGATATCGATCAGTCCTCAGCAAAATCCCATGGGAACTTTTAGCCTTCCGGCTGTCGAGAACCACTTATACTTTAACTATACCTGGTGTGTTTGTATTTCAGAACCAGTTATAGTGTGGTAGCTTATTTTAGGTGTAAGAAAAAGATTAATACTTTGAGACTGGTTATATGACAAAAAGCTTAATATAAACTGGTGGAAACTATATTATTATTAGAGGGCAGAAGAAAACTTGGAAAAAATTTGGAAAGCAATATTATTAATATTTTACCAATTTCTACTATTTTTTTTACAAAAATCCTGAAAGCGATGTCGTTTTGTTTTTTACAAAGATCGTTGTTAGTGAAAATCTCAGGAGAGAATTTAATTAAAACATCTCTAATATTATCTCTTACAAACGGGAAACGATTACAAAATTTGTATCATAAAAGAACATATAACAACTGTGTCTAAATACAAACAATAGTGAAACATCTCTCGTGATGCGGAAACCATAAAATACCAATTAGACAACGTTTAGTTTCGAATAAATCTTTGGATCCGAAGCTTATCACAGACGCCGAAAGTCTTGGAAGTGTTATTTATTATATCAATTAGGGAATTCTTCACACGAATAATAACTCCCATTAGAATAGTTGTAACGTTGGATTCGTATTCATAGTTATATATATATGTAGGTATTGTGTATCGTTATTTTAGTTATGTTCAAAAAGTTCTAAAGAAAGTAAGGAAACATTACCACGCTTAAACGAATTGCGAGTATGAAAACGCCACTGAATTTGGTCAGCATAGACAAAGGTGCTTTTTCAATTACTTCTCCGAGCTCACTAATTTAAATTTATCTGACCACACTGTTTGAAATATTTAATTATGGAAAATGCAATAGTATGCCATGATAAAGTAAAACAAGGTCTCACAAAGCGCCAACGAGATTAGAAACCCCTGAAAATTCCAAGAGCGCACAGTGAACTGCATTACAATTTCATCGCTCGTACAATCGCCCAAGATTTGATTTACGTAGGTAAGGTCTTATCCGAGATGAAAAGCCGACTTCTCAAAGATAAAAGGAATAAATCACATGTCAGACGACCGACTTACGCTGCACGAGATCCCAGGAAAAATATCGTCTGCTGTAGATTATCTTACACCTTTACTTATTATGATAAGTTTTATACGCGACATAAGAGAAATTATATAGATTTTTAAGCGCATAGCATTAATTTTATTCCTAATTTGTAGTCAAACAAATAAATGTTAGGTAAAATTAATGACAATGAAAAATCTATCTACCTTCATACCTTTTTGTGCGTTGAATGTGCAGTAACTTTATGTTGATTCGTTTTTTATTCATAATGTAAGTATGTACTATGGGTTTTGTTATGGTGTAGTGTTAAATATTGTCGAAATGGAATAAATATATAATGGTGTCGATTCTGTGTCGCATACTCTAAAGCTAAACGAAATTAACATATTTCCATCTTTTTCATTTCCCCTTTATCAGAAGACTACCGCAATATTTTAAGTTTATTTTAGTTTTAGAGAATGCGACATAGAATCGACACCAATGTCGCTATTCTATTATTATTCTTCTTTTCACTATTATTTTTATATTCACTGTCAGTGCTCATATTCAGTTATAATAGGTACCTATAGTTCTATCTCTCTCCCCAAAATGATCAATGGTGTTGGCGACAAAGTCAATTTCTTTTCTCTAATCACTCCCCTAATGAAGACGTCAGCACACGACTAACGGGTGGTAAGTCTGGCCAGCTCATTAATGGCTCACACTCCAAGATAAGATAAAGCTACTTCGGCTCTTTTGTCCTTATCGTTGTGTCAAAATATTTTATGTCCCCGCGATTACTTGAGCGGACCAAACACTAAAACGGGGGTCATTATTATGATTGTTTTATGATCTGGGAAGCGAGCCGTTGGAGCTCAAAAGGTTACTTAGAATTGCTCTTTTATGGTTACTAGTGATAGATAAAGTAGTATTTAGTGTAGCAATTTACGATGTACCTTAAGCGTAGTGTTTACAAATACGGAACTCAAAACTTAAAAAATATGAGTTTGATTGTGTTGTTGATAATGAAATAGAGATGTGAAGGTCAAAACATTCATTTAAAGGTAAGCGGTGGCATGTAATATAATAGCAATAGTAAAACGATAAATTCTATCCCAACTTTATAAATTTCATCGCATATTTATCGCGTCTTTTTTATTACTCCGATCATCCCACGATGTCTCATCCGACGATCCATTAACTTCGTCTCATAATTAGTATTAATAAATTACAGTAATAAATAACACTGAATCAACTGTGTAATATGATAAATCTATTAATTATAATATTCGAGGTTTCCTTTGCAAATTAACTGTCAATCTGTTTGACAACTCACGATAGTTTGAAGACGAAGTTAATATAATGGAGTTTCGATCTCCTTTTACATAGTTTTAAAATAATTGAGCATCTGAAATACCTTTAATGGAACTTCTGCACTGTATTAAACAAACCGTTTTCATTGTCATAAAGAAATGGGATGGCAATATGTCTATCTGAATAATCTTTAACAGTAACCTTAACATCTTCGAAACGATTAATTAAGTTTGTAATAACGTTAAGAGAGGCTAATTCGGTGTCACATTAAGTCGATCCGGTGCTGACAAGTGCGTAAGATACCACTTTTTACGTCTCCCTTTAAGGTATTTATTACGTTTGTCACTCCTACAGAGAGATGGCAATAAAGTCAAACATGTCTTATTTTATGTCACGCCGATCAGAATTGTATATGTTTACGACTGCTTTGAAGATTATTTATTAGATATCCAATCGAGGCTCATAAACACTTTATTTTAAGTAAGCCGTTAAAGTATAAGCTTATTAATATTCTACTGCTGGGAAACTTTCAGACTAAAATAGGTTTATTAGTGGTACGGTAAGAGGTGTTAATTATTGTTATAACGCGTCATTAACATTACAGATTACTTTACATACAACATTGTAAATTATAAAAGTAATAAAACATAGAGTCATTCAGTCATCATTACTTGACTCTCTCATACATAACGTGTCCATAAAGTTATGCAATATACTAGCACTCCTTTGTTTACAAATAGTGATGTGCCTGACAAAACAACGATAAAATAAAATCATTGATACGCTCATGAGTACACATGATCCATCCTTTGTGTAAGTGGATACACTAAAAGATGAAAAAGAATTTTGTCAATACAAATACAGTTTCGTAGGAAAGGTCTCGTAAGTGATATCATGTTGACTCAAATGTAGGAGGGACTACAGCATGTTTGCTCTCGCCACAATCTGAGATTGGTAATAAGATGCGACACATGTATTATCCCGATTAAATCCCCTCAGAAAAGGGGCTTAAATATAGTGATGTCTTTATGTGATCACCGTCCGATGATACCCGATCCCTTGTCATATCGATAACCGTTCGACGCAATCAAGAAAAGATATTCTGACAATAACAGAATTTCTAACTTATGTTTTATGTCAAAAATAAACACTTTATAATCATTTTGTGCCTAAAACATCGAAAGTATGCCATTACATTTTACGATATTATATTTTAATGATAATTATTATCTAATAAATTACAGTTATTTATACTTTAAATTAAAAAAGAACTACATTTATGATCATTTGAATCAAGTAGCGAGTATCAAATGGTATAAAAATATTAGCTTCAAAATCAATTTAACAACTATTTATTACCTCACAGTGCTTGTAATCGATACCGGAGTTGTACGACATTATCGATAATGTTTTTGATATAATCTGAGATGGGCACATCACTTTGCGATGATTGATCACCGAGCGTCCCGAGCGAGCTTGTCAAGACGAAGAATAACATTGTTAGGCCTCTTGTAAATGTCTCACTGCGAAATCCTCTTATGACCGCGCCTTTAGGGCGTAACTTATATAAATCTATAGATTAGGTTATACTGTTATTGGTATAGTATAAATAATCTTATTAACAAAATTAACGCGAAACCTCTTTTCGTGCATCTTCAAAACCTTTCTCAGTAAAATGAAAGCATACATTTTACAATTCGCATCGAGTTTTTTTAGCAAACTTTTTTAAATATGTATTACAATTTGGTCAATTTGATAGTAAGTGTAGTTGAAGAAGGAACACGCTTACCCAAAAGAAGTGTATTCAACATACTCTTGAACACGCTAAAAGTGAACTGAGCTGACGGGCCAATCAAGGTATAAAAAAGTTGGAAACATTTCTGACAATTCGAATCAGTTCTATATAACAGTATTTGATTCTAAACATCAACTTCACATATACCGATACCATTTTGCATTATGTTGTCTTTTTTGCCTCGAATATTGTTTTGAATTAGCAATGGTAATGACGTTGTGGGCGTTTTAAACGTGTTACATGCAAAAAGCTTTCCGAGATTGAATGTGTGATAAGTTTAAAAAGGTGAACAGAATGACGGCTGATACATTTTTTAACATGTTGGAGTTTTGTTACATTTAAAAAATTACATTATATTTGAGCCGTTTATTGTTGAGACCCTGGATCCGTAGAGGCTAGGAGCTCATCGCGTTTTCAAAAGTGTATAAATACACACGTCCTCGTGAGGGTGAAGTCGGAGAACCGGGTAATGAAACTCCGTTGCTGCTAGAGCATTCTCGACTCAATTTATTCAGATTTAGTAAAAGGCACATACATATCCATGAGAACATCGCCACCGCGATTCAGAAACAATTAGCTCAAATGGTGGGCGCCATCTAGTTCCATATTAATAAACTAAGACAAACACAAACCAGAACCTGAACAATAATAATAGTTCCGATCCCCGACACATCGGCTCTGCCTACTAGTTATAAATAAAATACAAAGTTACTTCAACATACATCGCCCACCATGGACAAGCTTAGCCTTGTACATCAAATTTAACCAAAACAATACCCATAAACCTGAATTTAACATAAGACATGAAAGTTACATCTTAGAGCCTAATTTTAGTTTTAAATACATTACACACTAAATACATTAACCGATTAAATCAATAGTACTAGTTTGATTTCAAACTATAATTCTCGCTTACAATTTTTTAACTTAGTGTGTGACTGGCAGAAGGCTCAGTTTATTTACCGGCCGTTTGATTGTACCGTTTTTGACCTTTAACGTTACTACACGCACCACGTTGTCCTATCCTGGATGGGTCGCAATCACCTTGCCATAAAGCCATAGAAACACTGGTAAATAGCCTACCTGTACTGCCACTACATCGTTGATTATGAAATGAAGCATTCGAGTTCGCCAATGATATCTCTTATAAAATTCGGTTCAATATCGCCAAGACCATTGACACCAGAAATCTTCAAATGAAGATGTATCATAAAATGAAGATTGACCTCGCGATGCCGCGTCTATTTCATTGAAGAAGAAGGGACAAGCGACCAATGATGAGAATAAACTCGCAGTAACCTCGTATACTCTGTTGCCGGTAGAAACCTGACAATGATACAGATAAGTATTTCCTATATTCATAAATGTCAACTTAGTATTTGGAAATAGTTTAATGAGCCAAACAGCATCATGCCTTTCAAGCCAAAGGACTTGTCTAATTGGAGCCTTTGCAGAAACTATTGCACATTAATGCGTCCCTCGGAATAAAGTACATGGACATTTACTAAAGCTGCAAAAACTTCCTTCACCGCGTCGCTAAGTGTGCACAATACTGCCAAGTTTTCAACGTCGGTAAGTATCTTAAGTTCTTTTACATTATAAATTCTCATATTAATTGTTCTTTTTGTTGCAGGTTCGGGAGCTTCAGCTATATCTTCCTTATAGCGGAATGAGTCATCACTACGGTACCAGGTAAGTTCAACAATCTTTGCACCTTCCAATGTCCTTACTTTCAATCCTTCCTTTATTTTCTTTCCTGTCCTCTCATCTATTTCCTTTTCTTTCTCATCTATTGTCAACATGTCTTCTTCTACATTTTTAACTTCTGTTAGTACATCGCAACTGCATGAATTATCTACAACCGTTGGATCCTCCGCAGTTTGCTTGTCCTCATTGAAAGTGTTTTGTACAATATGTTTCACCTGAACATATTCATTAATTACCTTTTTGCATTTTTGTTTCAGATCACCGGTCTCCAATTTTCTTTCAAATAAATCTGATCCTGTTTCATCTAATGCCACTTTTAGATTTAGACTCGTTAGTGGACGTCGCACAACATAGCTACTTTTTCCACCTCTATTTTTAGTCTTAATAAATAATTCTTCACAACATTTTTCATCTTTTATTTGTAACCCCTTTTTACATATAGAAACATTCTCAGAACTTTGTTCCGAATTAAAACTATTATTTTCGACCATGTGCAAAACCTTAATTTCAGATGATCCGTCAGATACATCAAGAGCACCTGACAATATCCATCCAAAAGAAGTGCATTGTGCAATCGTTAAGCCATTTGGACCTTTCATTACACCATCTTGCAGGATTTGTCCATATACTTCTGCTCCCAAAAGCATATCCACAGGACTCGGTGTATGGTAACTCGGATCCGCTAAATTCATTTGTCGTAATTCCTTCCATTCCAGTGCTCTTACCTTATTTGTTGGTAACGGTGTGGTAATGGACTTCAGCACGCGTGCCTTAACCCTTATAACTACCTTCGGATCACTGCGAGACACTATGTCGATATTCACAGTAGCCTTGGAGATTAAATTCTTATCTCCACCTACTCCTGTAATTTGCCCTTTGTTAGGAGTCATTTTTAAGCCCAATCGTTGGGCTGTCGCTTCAGTTATCAACGACGATTGAGAACCCTGGTCTAACAGCGCACGAACAGTACAACACTGACCACCTTTGGACACAGTATTTACTAAAGCCGTTGCTAATAATATCAGATTATTTTTCCGTGTAAAACACGAAACAACCGAAGTAGATTCTAACCTATCATCAGTATCTGATGATGAACCTGACGGTTCTGTATCCTTGTCCGTACTCGAATTTGCAGTCGCAGTACGGGCATCATTACCCTTAGAAATTCCCTCACTAGACGGGTGTAAAAGAGCATGATGTTTACTCTTGCAAATGTTACATTTGAAATTTGTTTGGCAGTTTTTGGCAGTGTGATTACTTCCCAGGCAGCAGAAACAAATATTGTTCTTTTGAACAAAGCTACGCCGTGACTCTGTTGAAATCTTTCTAAAAGCCTTGCAGTAATTAAGCTTGTGCTCCTCTGAACAAAATTGACACTGGCTCTGAGCAACATGCATTGTTCTAATTTTGGGGACAGATTTGGAGGTGGATCCAGAATCTAGAAATTCTAGCGCTCTGTAGCGCTTTGTTAGAAATTCCTGAAATTGTTTATATGTGGGCAATTCCTCTGATGAGCTACCGTCAACAGCATGGAATTCCCATTGCCGTTTAGTTTCTGGGTCCAACTTCAGAACAATCATGTGGATTACAAGTACATCCCAATTCTCCGTCTTAACCCCTATATTAGACAATGCCGATAAACAATCATTCGTGGTATCCAACATTTCCTTCAGCCCACTGGCTGACTCGTAAGCAATGTTCTTTTGACTCAACAATCTTTTGAGAATTTGATGAGATAAATATCTTTTGTTGTTGTATCTATCCTCCAACAACATCCAAGATCTAGCATAATTGTCGTGAGTTATTGGAACATTGCTTAGCAATTGCTCGGCCTCACCGGTTAAATAACCTTTAAGGTAAAGTAATTTCTGGACATTATCTAAATCATCATTTTTATGAACCAAACTTTGAAATAAGTCTCGGAAAGTATTCCATTCCGAGTATTTTCCCGAAAAAGATTGAATATTTACCTTAGGTAACTTAACCCTTGAGTGAGACACCGGCGGAGATTGACCTTTGCTTGGATCGGACACAGATACAGCAAAACCTGACAACCTTAACTTTAATTCACTTCTGTACTCTATATAAACTTCATCACATAGATAATAAATATCGGTCTTTACATAGTCAGATTTATTTAGAGCACCGGCGTCATAGTTCCTCATCAAATCTTTATGCCCGGCTGTGAACTCAAACCAAAGTTGCTCGACTGACTCTAATTTACCTTCAACGTATTCTTTTGATAACCTGTCTTTCGGCGATTTCTTAAAATTAGTTCTTGCCTTTGTAATTCGCGCATAAAGATCTTGTTGAAAATTAATTAATTGTTCCATTTTATAAGTTGAAATTGACCGACACAATTGTAAATTTACTAAGTTATGTGATTAATTTTACCAAATATTTGACAAGTGTTACTGAGCACAGAACCCTAAAATTATTCTAAGTTAAAACAATAACAAGAAATGAAAATAATATAAGTCTATGAAATTTCTTCAAAATTTTTCTAAGTGTTTGGGACTTTATAATCTGGCTGAACTCGGGCGTAGGTTCCCCGTTCCCTCGTTTTTTAGCAAATTATTCTAAGTCCTTAAACTAACTTTAACAATTTTCAACTACTATTTTATTCTAATACAAACAATACTAAATTTACCAAGTTATTTTAACCATACAAATAAAGTTCACTTTAGCTTGACTCGATTCTTATAAACTTGAAAGTACTTACAATTTGTCCAGTTTCACTCACTGCGTAGATCCAATCCAATTATTTTTGCACCAATTGACTTGTTTACCACCAATTATTTAACACACAAATATCACCAAACCAATTATTGCTGCCACAATTATTTCACCAAATGGTACGGCAAGTTTGCCGTTCACTCAATCTTCTCTCCTGGAAGATAGTTGACGTTGCGAGACTACCAACACCAGTAGTCCCCTCGTTCTAGGTTACCAACACCCGTGGTAGCCCCCTTTACGTTACACTCCCGGTAACGCCCTCTTGACACAGCGTCTTCGACTGAGTCAAGTGCGACTTCTGTGCCGCCTCAAAAATCACCTTCGATGGGTGGATCCTGCCGATATTCGGCCACGAAGGACCATGTCTAAATACACACGTCCTCGTGAGGGTGAAGTCGGAGAACCGGGTAATGAAACTCCGTTGCTGCTAGAGCATTCTCGACTCAATTTATTCAGATTTAGTAAAAGGCACATACATATCCATGAGAACATCGCCACCGCGATTCAGAAACAATTAGCTCAAATGGTGGGCGCCATCTAGTTCCATATTAATAAACTAAGACAAACACAAACCAGAACCTGAACAATAATAATAGTTCCGATCCCCGACACATCGGCTCTGCCTACTAGTTATAAATAAAATACAAAGTTACTTCAACAAAAAGTTTATCAGAGCGCCTGGTCGATTCTACGCGTGACCAAAATGCTGGCACTTATTTGGCACAACGAATCAGCGTTGCAATGCAATGCTGCCAGCATGCTGGGTACGCTACCTACTAGTGGTTAGCTGGAGCATTTGGACTGTCTATAGCGGCCAGTATATACTCCAAATGTTTTTTTTTTTAATTTTTCCCCAGTCCTTTGTGTCAGTCCAATGTTTGCCTGATATTATAATGTGCAAAGACTAACCAATGCGCATAAAACGGTAAGGAACAAATTAAAGGAAAAAACGTATTACTTCACAGCTTATAGCCGAAGCACAAAATTCAAAGGTCTATAAAAGTATCTACCTAATTATTATACAAGTAATTGCAATCTACCATCAATTAAAAGCCATATTAAATTACTGAAGAAAACCTGAGTGCTATGGGAACCTTGATTAGATTCTAATAGTAGTTACGTTTATTACTCCAGAACATAAAAGCTATCATCAGTTTAGTACATAGTATTAGTACGTCAGTTTATGTACATAGTTAGTATGTCAATTTTTCCTGTTGAATTGCAATCAAAGTTTCGTGATCACCCCCCAAGTCGTCGGAACATGAAACATAGACCGATGTCCAGTACAAGTAAAAATTAGCAAAATTGAAAAAAAAAATGGCGCTTCAAGTGACCCAAATGCTGGTTTTTATTTTGTACAAGAACTAAACATTGCCATTCAAGGTGATAATACTACATTCTGGGCATTTTCATTTTTATCTTTTTTGTATTTAGGTATAGTTAAGTTTTAAGGTCTAATTCAGTATTGAGTTTACATGTTTAAAAAAATTAGTGAAATATGCATATTTATCTAGTAATAGAAACATATTAAAAGTATTCATTAAATTAAATGGACCGCTTATACCTTACCTATCCCCTATTAATTACATTGGCAGTTCTAACCGCATAAAAGGAGCAAGTAAAATTCAAACCTGCGGATAAAGCTGTAAAACGGTCCACAATCGTTTAGCATAATCGCCGTAGAATGATCCTATGTAATGGATATAGTAATATTTATGTACATAATGGGTAGAGGAAGCCATATGCGAGATGTCGAGAGAGTAAAAGGAAGAGAGTGGACCACCGGCCGAGACATCAAAGGGAGTGTGTGGTATGTAATCATCGTGGCGAACTTGCAATTATATGTACTGGAAGCGACAGCAATATATTTTACTTATATTATGACAAATGACAAAAGAAAAAGCAAGTACCCAACTTTCAAACTTTAATGTAATTTTTGGGCAATACAATAACAGATTTTAAATAGAGTTAACATTTTGAATTTTTTCCATCAAATTCACGTGAGAATTTTTAAACGCGCATTAAAAAATCATAAACTAAAAAATTCGGTCATCCAGATGAATGACATAAAAGTTATTAGTAGTAAAATCATAAGCTATTAATTTGTTAGTAAACTTTGGTAGATTCAAGAGTGAATCTGAATTATTTATTTACGCCAATAACTTGTACGACCAGTTGTACAACACTTGTACAGCCTTTGTGGTGTCGTGGTTGAGCAGGTCGGCTCTTGACCCGAAGGCGACAGGTTCCATTCCCGCGGCAGGCCAAGTATTTGTAGAAAAAAAGCGCAAGACAAGAAATCCTAGTTAGGGTCCAGGGTCTATATTTCGTCTATATCGTTGGGTGTTTTTTTTAAATATACATTATAAATATTTTAGTATAAAATGCTTAACATCAAGCATACTTTTATTTACTACATATTTTATTCCATGCTTATTTTTTAAATGACCATAATACATCGTTTAGCTCATATCAATTCATTAAACGAAACATAAAACCCACATGGATACGAATTCGCAATAAAAATGCCAGTAAAACTATATATTCAGTAATGAGCTCTATTCCTATAAAATTTAAAACTAAAGTGACAGGTATAAAGCATAAATTATCTTGAGAAAATGTGACTCTATTTCTTAGACCATAAAGTTTATATTTCGAGCTGACCGTGGCACATCCAGTTTAAGCTTTATGGTCGCAAGTTGGCCATTCTTTACAGCTTTTAACAGGTTTAGTTTTAATTTTAAAGTTCGGTAGAATGAAATCACAATTATTTCGCCAACTAACTTCAAAATATGGAGGGTTGACGTTTCTAGGTAGTTTATATTTAAATGACGTTTATTACTGAACGATACCTTCAAACATTTTACGATGCCGGCCGAGTGAAATGGACACGTTTATGTAGCTTGACGTTTTGCAACTAGTTAATTGCACGCTAGCATGGCGGCTTACCTGAAACAATAAAAGCAAAATTTGAAGTTAAAGAAGAAAAAGAAAATTTGAAGCTTAAGAAAGAAAGTTGAATATTCAATGAAACGATTGTATTTGAAACAATCATTATAATGCAATTAATGTGATGAGATGAAACATAAGCAAGCAAATTGCTTAAAAATAAAATAATAAAATAGTGATCTTCTTAGGTCCGTCAGAACGATACTGTCATTGATCGGTGCTCAAGCAGAGATTTCATTCACTAACTGATGACTTTATGAATGAAATCTCAGCTTGAGCAATGATCGATGACTGAGCATCTTTCTGTGATACGAATCTTATAGTAGCAGAAACGTTAACGTCACAATAACTGTGTTAATAATGTTTTTAGCAGAAGTAAAAATCCAGCATTAAAACAAAAACATTAACCCATTAATTGATCTGAGAAACCGTTGTTTAAAAGTTCGTTAGAATATATCTATAAAAATACATTTTATATTCTGATAGCCAATCGTACATCAAAATATCATACTGCATTTTATAGACAATCCAGAATGCTACAGAAGCTTCCACTAATAAAAACCCACACAAGTAGTTCTATTAAATGGACTAGTTCATATTCTAAGATTCTATTTATTGTGATGTTAGCGCATTCTATGTTATCTTGTATTTTATGGGCAATGTTGCTTTAGACGATACACACTTATCACTATAGACAACTTGTGGATGCAGTTGTTTAATTGGACTGGTTTTAAAATATTCTCTAAAATAATCAATTTGCTACTTAAATTCTTAAGCTGAGTAGCAGATTGACTTCTGACACAGTATATAATTTTACAGCTTATTTGAGGTTATCCCTTATTTTGGCTTCTGCCGCTACGTGTTCGCACACTACCGAGTGTACTACTGTGTTCTGGTTTGAAAAACACTAGTGAAATTACTGAGTAAATTATACTTTACGAGTGAAAATTATATTAGGTACTTTATGTTATGTTATTGTACGTATCATATAAAATTACCAAGTACTTATTGTCAAATATTTTATAGCAAACCTATTACAATATATAAGTTTGAAAAAAAAAAGTTCTCTTTCCCACTACTGGTGAAAGCAATCTGGCACAAAACAGAACAGAAAACTCCAATCTGAAGTTTCGATCACACCAGTAAATAAGAAGCTACAAGAAACTTTATAGTGATTTTTTTTTCTACTCTGTTTTACAACATTTATAATTAATAACAGTTGAGATAATGAATATGTTAGAAAAGCACCACACATCGGTGCAAGTAAAATACTGAGATGGTCTCAATAAACACTACAAATAAAAACTGAAATTATATAGTAATAGGCAATAGGCAAAGTACCTAAGATTTCATACATTGAGCTTGAGATATTCAGGCCAAGCTATAGTATAGTTTAACAGTTATTGCCAGTACGCACTAACAGTATAGAGTAACACGATATTTTGGTGTAATATCCTATCTCAATGGCGTATTGAAATGTCTGGCTTCGGCCTTAAAAGCTGACTTTGATTTCAAACAGATGCCGCTATAACGGTCAGATATGCAAAGTATAGTTCTTTTATCTATAATGTGCTTTATCCTTACCGAGAGTTCATTAGTTACCTTTTATTGTTAGCTTAAAGTCCGGCTGCTGAGAGACTGCATTTTCCAGCAGAACATTAAATTATTTTATAATAACACATTTATTGCAAGTAAGAATTACCTATTATAGGTACAACCAAAAGTTACAAATAAAGTGTCTATGGTCCGTATTACAGAACAATGCTCAGTCATCGATCGGTGCTCAAGCAGAGATTTCATTCATTAATTGAACACTTTTTGAATGAAATTTCTGCTTAAGCAACGATCGATGACTGAGCATCGTTCTGTAATACGGACCTAAGTATATTATCAGTTATCTGGTATCCATAGTGCAAGCTTTGCTTAGTTTGGGGCTAGATGACGCTGTGTTAAATGTCCACCAATATTTATTTGTTTATAGTATGTATTTAAAAAAATGTAAAACCAGCGTCCTTGGCCAGAACTTATGGTTTCAATTTGGATTTGAGTAGGTTATTGATGCGGTTGAACGCATTTTCCCAGCAGGACTTTAAAGACTCGGGATATGTTTTTTTTTTTACTTCATACTTGTCTAGCATTTGACCGCGCTCTCACCTGATGGGAAGTGACGATGCCATCGAAGGTATAGCATGCTAGCCAAGTAGTTGTTTATAGAATATTTATATATATATAAAGAAAGTCATGTTAGTTACACTATTTATAACTCAAAAACGGCTGAACAGACGTGGCTGAAAATTGGTGGAGAGGTAGCTTAGAACCAGGAGACGGACATAGGATACTTTTCATCCCGTTCGACCGCGTTTTACAATTCACCCGTGCGAAGCACTAACTAGTTAGTATATAAAATGTAGTTTTGCATGATGATAAGATTGCCTAGAAAACTATACATTAAGCAGAGAATCTATCACCAAATAAATTATAAATTCACGCACAAGCGCATCAGTGTATTCCGGGACGTATCCCGTCAAACCGATAAAATCTGTTATTTTTTGGAACTAATCTGACAAAATATTATATTTAAATGCGTCGTACGTCGCTTTGAATCATGCCATCTACTATGCGATTATCGATTGAGGTAATTATCATACGACATGAAATGGATAAATTCAGAATTTTTATGTTCATTAATCGCTTAAGCTCAAAGAGTAATAATAACGTTCCGACTTAACAGTTTCTTAAAAATACCGTACAATTCGAAAGAAAATAACCGTTGAATTTATTAAAATCAATAAAATGTTCAGAAATAAAAGTTGTCGCCAACAATCTCGTAAGCCATCTTAACGAAGTATTACAGTTGAAAGGTATACCTGACGCATTTCCCTAGTAAACTCGTGACGGTACATTAAATAAGCAAATAAAATTTTTACACCACCTTATCCTGGATAATTCGGACCGAATCGAGGTAGTTACTGGCTCGCGTTACGCATGCAAATTGACGATTCTCTGAATGGCGCACGCTTTTTTCAACCTTAATTTCGTTATTGGACCTTTTTACCGTTGCCGAGTCACAAGCATAAAACTTTTCAATTTATTTTATAGCGATGCAATCAAAGCATTAGGTCAGTAATGTAATTCAAGTCATTGAATGGCTTTGACAAAGCAGGAGTAATTTGGGCCACTTTGGTGTTATGAAATGGATTCCATTCGGTTTTTAGTAAAGCTACGGAAATACGCTTTTATTTTGTTCTATTCACTTATCTGATACTCCCAATGATTTTAAAATGTCACACGCGTAGAGGCTTACACGCTATTATGGATTACTCTTGAGTTTGACCAGATGTTAATATTAAGAATAATAATTGATTTACTTTATTATTATAACATAGATCATTTAGGCCGTAGAATTTATTAACATAGTTGTAATCAGACGGAAAACAACTTCTTACTTGAAAATGGCAAGTAAATCAATAAATTATTGTAAACTATAACATTGCGTTGAAATAATCTGTAACGTAACCTACTCGTATAATACCACTGTACTCTATAAGATAGAAATACCTAAAAAAAAATTGCAATACGTAAAAAATTTAAAAAAAAATATCTATAACAGTTATAATTATCTACTATTCCTTTTTTTGATAGTGACAATGTGGTTGCCGATATAATGCAATTTCACGGGCTCTTTCGCGACCGTATTAAACTTTACACTAATATTATAAAGGCGAAAGTTTGTATGTATGTTTGTGAGTATGTTTGTTACTCCTTCACGCTCAAACGGCTGAATGGATTTAGATGAAATTCGGTACCAAGATAGCTTATACACTGAATTAACATATAGGCTACATTTTATCCCGGAAAAGTGAAAGTTTCTCGTGGGATGATCAAATAATTAAAATACTTTTTATCAGCGGGTGAAACCGCGGGGCGCAACTAGTGTAATATAAAAATTACAATAGGTACTAATTAATTCTATCTGTCCTTGTCTAAGACTAATCTTACTTAAACCACGATTTTCCTTTTTTTACGTAAACAAGCACACTTCTTCTCGTTTATCCCGTTTTACTTCTCACGCTAGTGAAATACTATTAAAACTTGAGCTAAATAAGAGCTTAATAACCCCACTGAGAAATAAAACAAAGTCATCGCGTTCCGTTCAAGTTTCCACTGCGTGCTTCGAATCCGATAGGTAGCCGCAGAACGCAACTGAACAATTCAATGTAAAGCTAAAAACAGTATGGAGAAATGAACAATCTCACACAAATACCACATAATTATTTCATTGAACTGACATAAAGATAGATGCCTAAACATAAGTAAATTGTGACAATGAGAGGAGTGGGTTGACTATAGATAAATAGATAAACTCTTTTTAATAAAGAGTTTATCTATTTATCCATATTTTTTATTAACACCATATTATAGGACAATTTGAAATCTAAAAATTTATAGATCCATGTCACAAGTGTTCAATCATATTGTTTTCACATAAAAATTGACGATGTATTTTTTTATTGTTTGATAGGCTTGCGTTTGACCACTATCGCACCTGATGGTAAGTAACGATGCGGTCTAGGATGTAACACGCTTGCCTAGAAGATACCTGTTCACTCTCGATTTGAAGACTCCCAGGTTGAGTTATCGGGAAATACGGACGCCAGTAAAGCGTTCCACTCTTTGGCTGTTCACATGATAAATGTAGTACCAAATCGCTTTGTCCGCACATGTGGGGTATTAACCATATAACGGTGGCATTTTTTCGTACATCACACAAATATCTTTAAATAAAACTTCTTTAAGAGCGCAGGATAGGCAAATTGGCAAAGGTTTCTTGGCTTAAAAACGTTGTCTTGCGACAACAGCCAGAACCGAAGGCTTAACGTGCCATCCAAGTCACGATTAGTTGTAAACACCACTTTTTTGCAGTCACCCATCCAAGTAGTGACTGCAGCAAACGTCAATCTGTCAATAACGGCTAGTCAAGCTGTGATATATAGAGCGGGGAACTTTACGCAACTGTTGCTATTCTAGAAACATGTCACATCAAAAACTGCTAGGAATATAATAATAATAATGCCCAACAATCACGTACATAGACATAGTATGTCCAGGGACATTACTAGGATTCCCCATATCCCTATGACTAGGAGGACCATGGTTCGCACAACACCCAGACTCAGTCAAGTTTTTGCGCTTTTTGTTTTCTATGCACAAATACTGGTCCTGCCGCGGGAAACAAACCCGCCGTCTCCAGGCTATAAGCCAACCTGCTCAACCACCACACCAAAAAGGCTTTCATTGATTTTATTTTGAAATTTCTTTTTTGACATAATAATAAGTATTTATTTTGTAGGACTTAGCGTTAGTGTCTAGTTACAAATTTATTATAATAGTGTAAATTGTTTTGTAGGCTGAAGGCGCTTCTTAAAACTAAATAATACTTAACAAAGTTTATAAACATCAAGTTCTATTTAAATCTTAAATTTTAGGGTAGATGCAAAAAATTATATTAACACTACGCATTCCTTTGCTATTTCTTGCGTTTTTGGAGAACAGAGGCTGTCATTATATGCAGTAACGAGCTTCTGCCCGCAGCTTCGCCTGCGGCGTGGTCTATGGGAATATAATTCAACCACCCATTTCACCCTCTTAAGGGTGGAATTTCGAAAAATCCTTTCTTAGCGGATTCCTACGTCATAACATCTACCTGTTTGCCAAATTTCTGCCCGATCCGTCCAGTGGTTTGGGCCGTGCGTTGATAGATAACTATGTCAGTCAGTCACTCACTCAGTCACCTTTGAGTTAATAGGTCTTTACCTATGAAATTGCCGTATTGCTGTACAGACTTTTTCAAACAAAAAAAAGTTTTGATTGGCTATGAATTCTAAATTCAAATTAATTTTGTTTTAAAAATATGACATTCTATTTACAATATAAGTCTTTTGTTTATTGATTAGCGTTGTATTTTCATTACATTTCAACATTTTTCCTCATAATGGATACTTTGAAATTTCGTGTAATTATGGAATATGAGTTCCGTCGTGGCACCAACGCGGCACAAACGACACGTAACATCAACGACGTTTACGGAGAGAACTGTACAAACGAACGTACAACCCGTTATTGGTTTGCTCGGTTCCGTTCTGGGAATTTTGACTTGAAAAATGAACCTCGTGGTCGTCCGGAAACTTTGGTCAACAATGATGAATTAAAGGCGTTTGTGGAAGCTGATGAATCTCAATCTACAGCTGAGCTGGCAGCAGCTTTTGATGTTAGCATCAAAACAATATTGGTCCATTTGCGACAGATTGGCAAGATAAAAAAGCTTGATAGATGGGTGCCCCACGAACTTAACGATCGCCAGCGCAACGTACGCGTCGAGACTTGCCTTGCGCTGCTTAACAGGCACAGAAATGAAGGAATTTTGAACCGAATTGTTACGTGCGACGAAAAATGGATTCTTTTTGACAATCGAAAGCGCTCAGCACGTTGGTTAGATCCTGGTTCGGTACCAAAGCAATGTGCAAAACGAAAAATGACCCCTAGAAAGGTGATGGTCACAGTTTGGTGGTCTAGTGCTGGTGTGATTCATCATAGCTTTTTACAAAACGGCGAGAGCATTACTGCAGATGTGTACATTGAAGAACTGACCACAATGATGGCGAAACTCGCACGTCTGCAACCAGCTTTGGTCAATCGGTCGTCTCCACTGCTACTTCACGACAACGCGCGACCCCATACTGCACAACAGTCAACCGTCTCTAAGCTGCATGAGTTGGGTTTGGAAGCTCTCCCTCATCCGCCATACTCACTAGATCTTGCTTTACTCACTCGCCTACCGACTATTACTTTTTCCAAAATTTGGACAACTTTTTAGCGGGAAAAAAATTCAATTCCCGAGAGGCAGTACAAAACGCCTTTGAAGAGTTTGTTGTCTCCCGTCCTGCTGATTTTTTCAAGAAGGGCATCCATAAACTGCCACAGAGTTGGCAAAGATGCATTGATTGCAGGGGTGATTACTTTGAATAAAAGAAATAAATAAGTTCGAAAAAAAAATACTTTAACTTTTTTCAAACAAAACGGCAATTTCATAGGTAAAGACCTATATATATTATTTAGATATGCAGTCCTTACTGTTTCTTTCGCTGTGGAAGTGAAACAAAGAAAATAATAAAGGTGCGTTTATACCCGACGATAATCTTACCAGCCTTTATTGCCAGCCGGAGAGGCGACAAGGCTAATAAAACATTTTCTCCGACGCTGCTAAGAGCTAAGAAACCCGATATTGGTGTACGTAAGAAGCTTGAATCCAATTGTTGAAATAAAATATTCTGGGATTCAGAAATTGAATAGTAAAAAATTGTTTTAAAAATATTATTATTTAAAGCATTAAACATTAAGCTGGTCTATGTGTGTGTACCTACTATTGTGATTATATCTGCAATAAAGAATTTTCTATCTATATTTGTATATATTTATTTTTCTCATAAGCACTAACAGCCTTATTAATAAACGGGTTCTAGTCTCGGATCAGTTACTTCAGCTATTGTCCTTTTTTTGCTACTGGAATATTTAGCTGGATCGAAAGAGACAAAAGATGGTATAACTAGACTAAAGCTAGTTCGTGTTTATTAATAAGGCTGTAAGCGTTTTGCTGGGTCATTCATAGTCCGAACGACCAAGGAATGGAATGCTCTTCCAGCAACAGAGTTTTCTCTTGGGTATAACCTGGATCTTTTTATGTTAAAAGCGAATGAGCATCTCAAGTGCAAGCGTGCTCCACCTTAGATAACTTACTATCAGGTGAGTTGTTCTTAAATGTGTGCCCATTTTAGAATTTAAAAAAGCAATAATAATGAGAGTACTGAATCCATGTTTTTTTTTTACTTTTTTATTTGTATTAATTTATTTATATTTTCATTTTACCTTCTAAATTGTAAGCTGTGGGCTCGATTTCCTCCATCGAATCGATTCTTTAATTTTTTCTGGTGCTGATAGATAGTATTTTATTTCGACTAATAGTTTTGCTGTAAAATTTGCTCATGTCTTTTTGAAACTTTTACCTACCAAAATTGTATGATCTTGAAATGATTTTGCTTGAAGTAGGTATTTTAACAAAAAAGAGTTATTACTGGATGAAATTCACGTAAACAGATTCTTGAAAGAAATATATCAACATGTTACTCCAATACTGACTCCAATATGATTGTAAGCGCAAAGAAAACAAAAGTAAGTAGAGACGCGGTTTAATTGGCTCGCCTTCGATACAAGGGACATGACCGTTGCTTCTCAGAAACGAGGACTGAAAATTGTTAACAGGAAACGGTATCCGATTAATCAGTAAACAACCACGCTTATAATAAATCCTTGTTAGTTTTAAATATCTATTTTGAAATAAATAAAACCGCATTAACATTTGACATTGAAATTTTATATCAGCAATTTCCAGGACAATACTACTATTCAAATTCCCCGCCAACAGGTGACACTGTAGCTAAAACGCCACCCAGTTAGACGTAAATAAAAAAAAAATACCTGTAAATTTATGCCTATTTCATACACTAAACATAAATATAACTCAATATAGTTATAGTTCTCAGTGTGCACAATCCAATCAACCATAACTACACCGATCGTGTAAATAGTAAAGAATTATATCCCTATCATATCCCTATACTTTTAATATTTTAACATGACATTTAATTATACATTAGTATTAAACTATAATAATAATAATCACATACACAGATCCTGGACCCAAACTATGATTCTCCCACAACATTTAGAAACTGGACAAGTATTTGCGCTTTTTTGTGCACAAATACATGCCATGCCGCGGGAACCGAACCCGCTACCTCCGGGCTATAAGCCGATCACCACACCCAGAGGCAGTAAAATGCTAATGTGAAATGCCAATTATTTTCCTTACTTACTAGTTATTATATATATATATATATATATGGTTATTATACATAATTATACACCTACATCATGAAAGACATATAATAATTTAAATTGATTGTGAATAAGGTTACGATTAGAGTATTTTGATAAATATTATACCAAAGTACCGCAACTGAAAAGCAATTCAGTCCTTACTTAGATTACTCTGCGTATAGGTAACTCAGTGATTGCGTGTATTTCATTAGAATTACAACGACAGTGGCAATCTTAGTAAAATAGGAAAAAAAGGACAAATGGTATTTTTCTGTGCTATCCATGAAAATAAATTTTAAGTATAAAAATATCAACACTTGTTTTAAATAGTCACAAACTGATTATCATAGAACTTTAGGTAAGTATATAAGATTTTCATTAGTCAGACAACTGTAAATGTCCAATATAAAAGTAAAAAATAACCTTAGCGTCAAAAGCATAAGTCGGAAAATGCAAGCCACTAAGCGCATTACAATCGAATTCCTGGATCTAAAACCGAAAAAAATGAACCCACCGCAAGCCATACCGAATGAAAAACGGCATTTTCAGTTTGCCAGTTCATTCGTAGACGAACATCGCCTATATCGTACACGGGAGTGACTGATTGGATTCCGACGCTCCGCCGCTTTCCTTTGCCGTTTCGCGTGAAAATAACACGTCAGTCAAATACAAACGATAATAAATTCAATTTTCCCTCTCCCGAACCGTCGAAATGACGGCCGGACAGGATTAAACGCGTCCCATTCGCCAGCATTCGCCTTTTGTTCGCCACAATTCCTTCGGCGTGTTGTATTTTTTTTTTTTTCAACTGTTTTCCGTGTTCAGCGGACGGAACGTTTTGGTTTTTTCCGCATCGTAAAAATGAGCTTACGGCTAATGAAAGAATAATGAAAGAATTGTTGGATTATAGTTACACGTTTTATCTTTAATTTTTCGTTATGCTTAGTTGAGACTTGTATTTTTGGCATAGATGGATAGAAAATGATTTATTGCACCAACAATAAATGTAGGTACACAAACGAACTTAATGCTAGAGAGCATTATCTTCCAGTTAACCTGGGTGTAACATGGAAATTTTTGTGGGACAGTGCAACACAGCGTAAATATAGATTGTCTAAATAAACATATAAAAACACGAACATAAATTTAACTTTCTTGTTATACGCATCACATATTGACCCTTTTTGTATACAACAACCATTTAGTGGGAAGAATAAAATCAGTCTTATAATATGAATGAAAGCTTTTACAACCCGTCGCTGGATGCCATTAATTTGCATAACAACAGATAAACAATTTTTGTCTTTATAATGTGCGACAGTCGTACAACTAACGAGAAGTAATTTTAATTTAATTTTTTAATATTACCTACTTCGCAAGATAATTAATTGATTAATTATAATTTTTGAAAACTAATTATTCCACAGTATTCGCTGAGTTATTTCTTGCGTATCATATCATGTCTAGTTTTCATAAATTCCGTTTGAAGTTACATACGAAATGAACGTTAACGTATTCAGATTCATGTGTCTGTCGTGTATTTCTTTGATTTAGATATATAAATATATTATATCACGCTCTATCAACTCTACCAAAACGCGTATATACGCTTAGTGCTTTGAATTTTACTCAATATGATGTTTATTTTGGACATAATAAAATGAAAATGAATATTGACTCAGTAATAAAATTTATCAAACACTTTTTTATATAAAAGTATTATATGAATAAAATAAATATCATGCCGATTCGTAAAATGAGAAGAAAAGAGATAAAAAAAACTACAAAGCTAAGTTAAGTAACATCATAATAATAATGATCCCTGTATCTAATGAACTACGAGGACCATGGTCCCACAACACCTAGACACAAAATAAGCAATTGTGCTTTTTTTGTGTTACTTGTCCTACCGCGGGAATCAAATCCGCCGCCTCTGGGCTATGAGCCGCCCTGCTCAACCACCACACCACAGAGGCTGTCAAAGATATCTGTATTATTGAGGCGTTGAAAATATGGCAATTATAAACTTTTATAATTGCCATATTCTCAATAGCATTTTGTCAATAAAAGGGTTGTAATATGTGCCACAGAATAAAAACAATAGTTTAGCACCCTCCATACAAAATTTAAGGTAGGGAAGGGCGGGGTCAAAAGGGCTGGTTCTAACCATGCATCGAAGCCTAATTGGCTGCAGAATACGGATGCAATAAAACATAATAAAAGTATGACCAGGTTGGTTTCGCAGAGGGCGGCACGATTTCGCTTATTCTAACAGCTATGCAGTCATTTGTTTTAACAAGCTTTATTTTTTTAATTACTCCATATCCATGAAACAACATGGAACATTCTGGAACTCAATTGTTTCATCGCACAAAACTTGAATTACTTTGGTTAACTTTATCGTACCTTTTGTGAATATTTTGATTACTATTCCCATTAGTTCAGATATGTAGATTTTTTTTCAATTTTGTTTTTAAGTGAGTATTTAGATGTGTCATCATCTCTTATAATTTTGTTTTGCCTAGCAAAATCTATAATTAATAACTATGCCTAAACCAGTTGTTACATTATGTTATGCATTTTGAATTTAAATTTGAATTGATTGATGATTAAATGATGAAAAGCATATCTATGCAGGAGATAATGCCGGTAACCTTTCGAATATTTATATTACATTACCAACGAACTCTGTTAGGTAAGAAAGTGCATATTTTACTGTGATGCTTACCAACTACCCATAAAAAGTCACCAACTTTGATATTCAATCAGAATATCTAACTAGCAATCAGCATTACACAGAAGTCAAAAGAATGATGCAATTTCAAAGAAAAAGTGTTTCCAACAGAGCGAACACAAAAATGAACCGACTTTTATACGCAGCGATTTACATAAAACTTGTTTAAATGTTAATCTTCTGAGCTTTGGTCGGATTATGACATACCTACCCTCTGACGTACGGAGATGAACTTTATGCAGTTTTATAATTTACAACCCTTTGGCGGGGTGAAATTGCTAATTGTTTTGAATGAGCTTTAATACATGGCGTTCTAATAAACAGAGCTTTTATTATTTATTTTGGTATATTCAGTGGCATGTAAACGCAAATATAAACAATTTCAAGCGATAAATACATAGCATTATTATTTATCTGTGATATTTATACAATATATTGTTACGTAGGTAACAAACAAGCATGAGAGGTTGCCCAAAATAAAAATTGACGTCAAGGATTTCATTTTAATATATTTTTCATATTTACTTATATTAGTAGTAAAACACGCACTTTATTAATTAAAACAATATCTTTGAATGACACAAAATATCGTATGGAAATAAGTGAACAATTTTAAGATAAACTTTTTGCTACCAAAGAAGCTATTTTCATTAAGTTTTTGTGAACAGTGATTCATGCAGATACGGTTGCTTATAATGGAATATTACGAATACAAAATTATAGTGATCTTAGTCAAATTATAGTGGAGAACGACGCGTTTCGCTGTAATTGGACTCGGCCACTTGAACGGTATAAGGTATAGAATATCAGCGGTGGAAAATAATTTAAAAGTTAAATGAGTTAGCCTAATGGTAAAATTTTCGACTACAAGCATTGACATTTATATTCATAAACTTTTAAAATACTTACACCAAATGTGCCATAGTCATTCATATTTCATTTACAGTTAAATTTTTGCGCACAGGTGGAGAGAGGACGTGCGGGTAGCTGTCGGCTGGTAGAGACTAGATATAGAGTGCGGAAGACCGAACTCGGTGGTATGCTATTGAGGAAGCCTACTTCAAAGCCTTACCTACCCAGACCTACTTTAATAGGTTCACGATGAATTGCACTTTTCTAAGCTATTCTGTTAAACATTCCCTAACATTTTGGCAGTGGTTTCAAATTAAAAACGAGTGTGCTTTAGATCACACGACTGAAGTAAAACTTCTTTAGCTTCATCTATCAGCCAGTAATAAAACATACAATATTCAACAGAGTTCTGTTTTTGCTTTGTTTAATGTTAATGTAGCCATCTTGACAACTTTAAATTGGCATTTTACCGAACATACCAACATAATAAAACAAATTTTAATTAATTTTTAGCTTATGTACAACAACTTTCAACTTCCGTTCGCCTCGTCATTCGCCAGTTTACTCCACAAGTCAAGCGTGCGTAAAAAAAATTTACTTCAAAAAACTTGCAGTAGATTGTTTATCTTTAAAATTAAGCTTTTACTCATAAAGGTCAGTATTTGAACCACACGCTACGGATCTCACGAGGATGCCACACGTAATGATGATGATCGTTGCCAAATAAATAATGGGCTTGAGTCGTTTGCGCTGATGGATGAACACTCCCGGTGGATGACCGCCTTTCCTGTCCCTTAATTACATTCAACTCCTGGAATGTTTGATTTCTTTAGTTAAGCAAAGATGGTTAAGCTTTGAATAGCACCGCTGCCACAAATCTCAATTGAATTTGTTATCAGTGTATCAGGTTATGCATACGTTACCTGTAATACAAATAATTAAAAATCCCATTATAAAGTGGTCATAAGATGTCTAAATTTTTTCTAAGTTTAAGTATAGTATTTTCTGTCTATTTAAATAAAATCTTGTGATGAATTTCTTAGATCTAGTTTTAATGCTTGCAAATTTTATATAGTATTTATGTGTTAAAGAATTTAAAACAGTTGATGAAACGAAAACAGTTAAATTCTACGCCCACATTACTAATAAGTGACTGAGATAGATACCTTGTTATCTGAATAGTCAGGTATTTTATCAAAACCAATAAAAGCTGTTATCACAATGACAGCTTTATCTAATTCCTGTTTGAATGGAGTAAATCTGTAGATAGGCTATATTGAACTGATAAGATATCTAGTAGTTCCATTCGATAAGTTATACGCACCCCAGCATACTTGATCGATAGGTTTTCTGTGCATTCGAAGAAATTGAAGATAGTGCGCCTAGTGTATGTAGCGAAAACACGTAGTACCTTAGATATAACGGTATATAGTACAGGTGGTTAGGTTAATGATAACTGTGATGACACTATAAACCTCAGTTTAATAACTGGTGTTGTTAAAAATGAACTTTATTCCACAACAACTAAAATGCTTTTCTAAACGATCCGCATTGAATTCAGAACAATTGTGTAAAATGCAAACCTTCACATATTGTATTTCTGAAGCTGAATCGGCAACTTTAACATTGACTTCAGAATTTCTTTACATTTTCGAGAAATCGACGTTGAGTTTCTACAATAGATTTAAAGCTGACTCGACCTATTTGAAAGTAATATTAAAGTAATTAAATACTAGTGTTGATCTCGAGTGATCTATTGAAATTTTAAGTGGACACTTAGGTGCTGATAGAACTGTATCTGAGTCAGCTACTTTAGATAACCTGAGTAAAATAGATATAACGTAATAAAAAAAAGTTGCCTCTATAAATATTAAACTTATAAATCAGAAATTGCTGTCTGATCAGTGGTCTGAATGCATAGTGCGTCGTGAAATAACATGAAATGTTTCGTTTTGTTATAAGGTAAACTAAATCATAATACATTTAATACTCCTACTCACTTTTAAAATTTGCTCGGTAAATGTATTTGACGAATAATATAAGTTTCTCCAAGAGGGTTTAAAATTGATTATTTATTAAAGTTTTTATCATACACATAGATACTTGTAACATTTCTATAATACAGCTTACTAATTACCCATAAATTAAATTAAATTCTCTTAATTACACCCTTATCTAACAAACCGCTATGAACAGGCAACGCTCCCAAAACATTAATAGCATTGCTCACGGTAAATGATGAAGGAATTCACCCTGGTTTTGCTTTTGCTTGTTGATTTAAATTTCGCTAACCACAATCCACTTCCAGACATCCGTCAAGTACTTACCTCTGACCGCTGACAATAAATTGGTTTGGAAACCGACCATCTCGTTGTAAATCAATCAACTCTGTATGAAATACGATTGTTTGTTATGTATTATCAATATTGCTCTTTGTATGTCATGATTGTTGATTAATTCTGATTGTTACTTCTTCAGTGCGAGTTTGTGGGTGTTATTGATTAGTTTTGTGTGACTGTTTGATATAACGAGGTTGTGATCATTGCTTATAAAAAGTTAATACATTCATTGTACCTTTGATTTTAATTTTCAAAAATCATTTTATTCCCTATATTATAAAAGTAAGCTTTTGAGTTTGTTTCAGATCCACCTTTTTTGTCAGTCAATCACTCAGTGAATGCTCTTGACAAAGCTTTTTTTATATATAAAATATAGATAGATTATTAATTTTAATTTACTTTAACTTACTAATTACCAAAAGAAATCTTTTTTCAAATTTGGATATCAAATTATAGTATCAGATCTGTTGAAAGCAAAAATTTTACAACTAGGCCTCAGATGATTAACATTTTTGTGAAACCTACACTCAATCAGTCTTTTTTCCTGGCAAAGCTTGATCATTTATCAGCGGTGCTCACAAGGTTATTTATCGGCAATAATGAACACCTCGGCTTATCTCTACAACAATAGTTTTGACGCCCACTTCTGATTTATTTACTTCGGTGGTCACCGGACTGTAGTTATGTTGCTGCCTACTGACTTTTGTTGCTCACTTTCGTTATGTTGTTTGTTATTGTTATTTGTTTGGGTAGTGTTGCTTATGATATGATGGTCATGATTATTTATGGTCTTTAGGGGATGATCGTTGGGTACATTTTCCTGTTGCTATATGTTGTTGATATTATTAATGTAAAGGTTTTGAAGATGTGGATGTATATGAACAAAATTTTGCATTGATATCAAAAGCATATTGGACAATAGAACGGGTAAATATTACACACGACTTGAGACAAAACTATAAATTAAAATGAAAAAGTTGGAAAAAATAGTAAATTGATCAGTGAAATGCTATTAATTCCTACCTATTAAAAATTCCGAGTATAACCTTTAAAATATTTATTAAATGCTCGTGGTACAAGTAAAAACTTGTCCCCAAAGCAAGCACTTCATTGTTTCGTGTTGTGTTAGTGAAATCTCGCTGCTATTGATCAACAGAAAACCATATATGGTATGACCAATCGATCGTATTATAGAACGATACTCAGTAATTGCACATAATACGTTTTCGACACGAAATTTCATTTACAAATTCATCCTTTTTGCGTGAAATTTTGCCTTAAGCTACTAAACATATTTTCAGTCGGGAATACCGATTCAGATCTAAATATAGTTCATGTAATCTGGAACTAAGTTCTCATCGTTATTTGGGTGGTCTTTTTAAAACTTAAGTAAAATTGTTAAAATTAAAAGTTGGTACTTTAAGTCTTGTCCATAAACAACCATGGGTTACATTGTATCTAAAATAAACACATTAGCTAAATCTAAAAGCTCACCATCAGACTTAGCAAAACTGCCAAGTACCACGACCGCACTACGTAATTAACTATCAAAAACTTTTTCTTACATCAGAGGGGGTTCCTAAGAACAAAAAACCAGAACCCGTTATAGTGACGATGCGAAAATATATAATTTTACCCAAAATAATGTGGGTAAACCAGTAGTAATTTCACACTGGAAACGATATTATTGCAATTAAAACTCCACGCCTTTAACTTTCTATCAATTGATTTAAGTAGGTAATTACATAGTTATTTGTACATATAATTATATGATAAATATGGTGGTTGTTATAAGTAATGTTTTTAGACTAATAACAATTCTGTATTATGTATCCTTCAAGATCATGGTTCATTTATATAGGTACTTATTGATTACCTATAAGTAGCCTCTATTATTATTATATCTTTGAAATCAGTTCTAGAAGTCAGCTCATTAGACACGAAAGTAATCAAATCATACATTCGAATAAAAACCGCGGAACTAGGAAAATTGATTTCTAAGATTGTCATGCGGAGTTGCGGACTATTCAAATCAATCGCTCCAATTGAAGGCAACTAGACGTATCGAACCTTCCTTGAATTTAGCTAACAACCGTCGAACACGAACGGACTACCTTTCAACTCACTTTCCGTACAAGGTGGGCTGAACGATGTCGCCGCAAAGCAAAACATCGACCCCCTCAGACCCTGGATGAGATCGTCTGAGCACGTCACCACGTTTAATTTACCGTTCTAAAGTCACGTAAAACGAAGAGATAAGGTGCAATTTAGTGGTTCAAAAGTGATAAGCTAAGGTGGTTGAGTATACGTGCCTCGCAAATCAAGTGCGGTGAAGTGCGGATGGGAGACCTCTATGAAAAATCGTGACGAGGGCGACACAATAAGTGAAGAAGGGGGGACACCAGTTTCTTTAATCGGAAATGCGTACTCTGCTTATGTTGAAAATATTAAAAAGCTAGGGAGATGTCTGCGTGAAATAGGTATTGATTATTACGATGCCTAATCCAATGTTACCTATTTACATAAAATGGCAAGGTGAAGGTTGAGCCAATTTGTTTTTAAGGTTATTCTGTCTGAAAACCTTTCGATGTTGAAGGTTATGAATATTAATATCACAATTTTATATTTTTATTTGATATTTTCCTTCTATGTTACTGCACTGGATACTCATCTTTAGAACACTCGTACTAGTTTCTAGTTCTATAAATAGTTAGTACCTAATATTCAGAATTCATTGAACAAATATCTCTGTTTGAATGTACTCGTTACATAAGTCCTTGCTTATTTATACGAAATTACTATTGAACTTATAGGATTATTGTAAGTGATACATTTCAAGAAGTAAATATTCATGCTGGACTTACAAAGTAGATAAATTTTTTTAGCTAAATAATCGAGTACCTACAAATATTTCTAGGTATTTTTTGGTATATATTCGCGTATAATTGTGGAAACATTATACGCGAATTATGGACATATTATATTATACACCATTTATACGATAGAAAGCCAGTACATCAGGTAAATTGACTAAATACGGTGAAACAGTAGCTACTATTGGTCTACATAAACCAACCCCACTAACAACTAATGAATTACTCCGTCAAAGCAAACGCCAGCTGTTAATTTTCGAGTATATCTACGAGTACTATGTATTTTGAAACTACAAAAACTTGAAGGAAATTTAAACTTTATTATAAAAGTTCAAAGCTCAAAGTTTAATGGAGAGAAGGCAGCAACATATTGATATTAGGTGCAGTGATTTTTATTTCATTAACCGTGGGTTAATATGTCATTTGCGTGTGAGTTTTAGAAATTAAATGGGTTGAAATGCTTATGACGGGGTCCTATAATGCCAAGTGTTGAATAGTTAACACGGTTCACCATTAGTGTAGACAGCATAGTTTTATTCTTTAAATATCGTATTAATAAATAATTATGTAAGAAATAGATATTGGAAAATTGTACTAAAAGAGTAAACCAAAAATGTATATAACCCTGAAATATTTTTTATAAACAAAATCACTATGTATACTAAGTAAATATAATATATTGTAAAAAATAGGTTAATACCTTTATTATCTACTTTTTACAGAACATAATAAAATAAATAAATGTTAGTGGACATTTCACACAGCGCCTTCTAGCCCCAAACTAAGCTAAGCTTGCACTGTGGAAACCAGATTACTAATAGAATACTTAAATAGATATTTTTTGTTTGTTAATACATACATAGAACACAATATAACACCCAGACACAAATCTATATTCATCACACAAATGTTTGTCTTGGGTGGGAATCGAACCTACAACCTGCAGTCCAAGGTCCAATTAAAAAAAATAGGTTTCGTTTTAGTATTTAGTGCCTCCTAAAATAGCTGCATGACAGCCGAAATGTCTAATTAACGCTACATACAGCGCGGGCACCAGCTGAGTGCTTTGTAAATGCTTCGTAAAAAAAAAAGTCAAAAGTCAAAAGATTTATTGCAAATAGGCTAATTTTAACACTTTTACAAGTCAAAATTATATTAGGTACTTAAAATTAAGTTATTTCACTAAGCATATAAAATTACAAAGTGCTTATTGTCAAATAATATATAGCACGCCCATTACAATATATGAGTTCGAAAAAAGAAGCAGTTCTCTTTCTCACTACTGGTGCAAGCAATCCGGCACAATGCAGAATTGAAAACTTTGATCCGAAGCTTCGATTACAACTGTAAAGAAGAAGCTACAAGAAACTTTACAGTGATGTATTTTTTTTTCTTCTTTCTACTGTCTTTTACAATGTATATAATTCATTACAGTTGAGATAATGAATAGGCAATAAAACACCTGATTTGATAAATGTCGCAAGGCTTTTCTTTAGAATTTAAGTTTGATAATACCTAGATTAACTTTTATTTCATAAGTACTTTTTTATTCAGTTATATTCCGATATAACTGAATAAAAAAGTAGCATTCTATAGCATGGACTGAAACTGACAATAAAGGAAAAGAACGAATTAAATTCCACCTTGTATTAAATCTTCAAAAACTGTGTGACTTTTTTAAAGTATTTTTAAATTGCTATTGCAAAATAAATTGCATTTAACAGCAATTTAATGCAGTCTTGAAGATTAGAAATAAATGAGAAAAGTCACGTCAAGGCTTCCTTTCTAAAATCCAATTACCAATGAGTAATGTACTATAATAGCAACTTAGACGTTTACGTAGTAATTGAGAGTTGAGTCCACGCTTTGGTATGCAAATCCTTGGACAAGCAACATGTGGTGCCAGAGCCTATTGTTCTCGAATGTGCGATGCACCATATTAAGCGAGAAATTGGCTTATATTGCAAATTAGCATGATCGATTTGATTTTTTTTAATATTTACTAATTTGTGTAGAAATTATGCTACTTTATTCTAACGCTCATTAGCAAATATAAATATGAGTATACTCGTATTTAGTCATTGGTTAGTTTATAAGACAAAATAATGATATGATATGTTAATAGACGAAACAAATATTGATTGATTTATTTGCCAAAAAACTTAGCCTAATACACTGTGAAAGTAGTAAATTTTATACAAATATTAGAATATTACTCTATATGTAGCCTATATGTTAATCCAGTGTATAAACTATCTTGGTACCGAATTTCATCCAAATCCATTCAGCTGTTTGAGCGTGAAGGAGTAACAAAAATACACACAAACATACGTACAAACTTTCACCTTTATAATATTAGTGTGATTTATCTATATATAAAACAAAGTCGGGGTTGTTTGAACACTTATAACTCGGAAACAGCTAGACCGATTTTCATTTATTTAACTTATTGTATTTGTCTCCGTCCTCAATAGCAGATTAACTATTAAAAACATTGAAAAATCGACTAAAAATAAAAATAAAAATCCATACAAAAAGTTTGTTCGAACACTTATAGCTCAAGATTGACTGTTAACCAGCTAGTAGTAGTATACATAGTAGTAGTATGCATATATATTGTATATTAATGAATATCTTTTTCTATTGGTCATCGCATCACGTGTGAATTAATGGAAAGTTTTCACTTAAATTCTTATTTCATTGTTTTATTATTGTCAGGAGAATTTTCTTGAGATGAAAAAAAAAAAATCATCCCCCACGTGGGTGCAACTGCGGGGAGCAGCTAGTTGTCAATAAAATAAGGTATGTTATTAAACGAAACCTGGTAATTATTTTTCGAAGTTAGGTATACTTTTTTTCAACTAATAAAAATTCCAAACAGTAGGTATTATAACACTTTTTATACTTTCGCGACTTGAATTCATATTGTAAATGAATGAAATCAAATTATAAAATGGGTCTATTCGCGTACAGAAATTATCAAAACATTATTTTGACTAACCTCCCCTTGGGACCATTTTTGATAACTTCTGTACGCGAATAGACCCGTTTCTTGAGTAGGTAGTTTGTTTTAGTAGGTGGTAGGACTTTACTGCAAAGTTCGTCTAGGTAGGTACCACCGCTTTGCCAGTTATTCTGCCGCCAAGCAGTTGTGCGCAAGCACTGCTGTGTTCCGGTTTGAAGGGCACTGTAGCTAGTGAAATTACTGAGCAAATGAGACTTTATGATCTGATCTCACAGTTTAGTAATCTTATGCTGCTGATGTCTCTGGATGACGTGCGCAGTGTAGTGTCACGCGAAGCTCTATACCTTAGAGTTCCGAGTGACACTGCAGCTGATATGGGCAGCCGTGTCGTTTAACATCAGGCGAACGGCTAGCTCATCACGTCATTCCGTAACATAAAAAAAGATGTTATCTTAAATGACTGCTACAAACGCATACGTTTTTTCATGTGAATATTATTTTGAAAAACTCAAAATTTACAGGTCGGTAACCAGTGTAATTAGGACCTTTTCAACTGAAAACCAAGCTCTATTAACAAAACATTTTGTCAGAAGCCGGCATTTGCATATCAAAGCATAGACTAACTCCCAATTACAGCTGCACTACCACAGAGCAGCTAAAGCTGAGTTACGTAGGTAGGTATGTACTTGTACGAACGTATGTTACGTACGCATAATATTGTATGCATCGAAAATGTACTTACGTGCCCGTGAACCAACATTGAAAAGCTATGACAAGTACACATGTGAATGGTTGTTTACCTGAATAAGCAAAGAAAACAAAAAGTAGCTCTTATTGAGTAAGTTTTAAGTAAATATATAATAAAGAAATCTCAATTCTCAAATTAAACCTAAGAAAGATAAAGTCAAAGTCAAAGGATTTTATTGCAGATAGGCTATTTTTAGTACCTCTCTAAGTTGAAATGAGATTAGGTACTAAAAAAGTAAAATAAATATTAAGTTGAAATTAAGTTATTGTACTAAGCATATATTGCCAGCATGTTGGGTACGCTACCTACTGGTAGTGGGCTGGAGCATTTGGACTGTCATCGCGGAGGTCATCGCGGCCAGTATATAGCCCAAATGTTTTTTTTGTAGTAGTAGTAGTAGTAGGTAGTTATTAAATCATTGTAGTATTTAGAAAATTATAAAGTGATTAATGTCAAATATTATATAACAAGCGCATTAGGTATATACAATTTTCAATTTTGAAAAAAAAGTTCTCTTTAATATTCATCCATAATTCTTATTTCATGATAAAATAGAAGATGTAGCTATAATTATCGATACCTAATATACTTGTGACAATGTCATCAATTTATTAAAACTGTAAGTTAAATTGTTCAAATTTTTTTTTTATATGTTACTAGATGCGCCTTGCGGTATCACCCGCGGATAAAAAGTATTTTAATTATTTGCTCCTCCCATTGGAAAATTTCACTTTTCCGGGATAAAATGTAGCCTATATGTTAATGCAGTGTATAAGCTATCTTGGTACCGAATTTCATCCAAATCCATTCAGCCATTTGAGCGTGAAGGAGTAACAAACATACACACATACACACAAACACACATACAAACTTTCGCCTTTATAATATTAGTGTGATGTGATATTTGCTTTTGCTGTAAATCTTTTACACATAACATTTTCACCTATAACCATATCATGTGTAAAACATTTTCCTGACAGTCCCTACCTTTGACTGCCAAAGTCAAACCATAAATCAGTGCACACTCAGATATAGGACGAAATTACTCGCCTTTATTACCGTGTTATAAGGTTTAAAATGTTATACGATTTAGATAGTTGTGTGCATTCAGGGTGAGAACCGCTAGCTTGGCAAAGAGCCACGCACCCTAACCACAGAATACAGTTATCATGAGGCAGTACTAAAACATGGACGTCTACAGAAAATGTATATTTTCAAATAAATATATTTTCTGTAATAAATATATCCTCTGCAACCTTAACCCGAACAAAATATTTTTTCTGTAATAAATACGAATAACTGATCATATTATTGTAAAAAATGGGACTGTGTCATCTCTAGCGATTATGCGCAGTCCCTACATTGCAAAGACAATAAGCAAAATAAAAAAAGATAAATAAAAACTCTATGATTAATAATAATAATATTCATGTACTATGTTGTAGTATAAGTATGTAAGATATTTTGCAAAAGATAGAGTATAACTTTTCGGTAGGATTTTTCTGCAGTTCGTCTAGATAGGTACCATCGCTTTGCTAGTTATTTTGCCGTCTAGTAGTAGTGCTTGCGCACTACTGTGCTTCAGTTTGAATTACACTGTAGCTAGTGAAATTGATGGGTAAATGAGACTTTATGATCTAATCTCACAGACCAGTAATGTTATTATTAAACTTTACTGATTTGCACAGTGCAGTGTCACGCGAAACTGTATACTTTAGAGTTCAGAGTGACACTGCAACTGATATGGGCAGCCGTGTCGCTTAACGACTAGCTCATCAGTATCATTCCTCAACATAAAAAATTGAAAAACGTAATTTTTATTGTACTCGTATGGAAACGAATAACTGTTTCCTCGTACAGGTTTGGTGGAATTATACAGTGGATTTAGAACAAGTTATTTTCACACTGTATTGTCGCATAAATATACACTATGCATGCATAGTTTTCATGAACCCGAGCTGCAAATAAAATTATTCAATGTCACAGTTTAAAAGGATTTTTGGTGTTTAAAAGTAATCAGTAGAAACTAATACTGTAAGAATTATATATCTGTGGTTTATGCCTTCAAAGTGCTATGCAGCATCTTGTAATGACGTAGGCATCCGCAAAGAAAGGATTTTTCGAAATTCCACCCTTAAGAGGGTGAAATGGGTGGTTGAATTATTTTCTCATAGGCCACGCCGCGGGCAGAGCTGCGGGCAGAAGCTCGTTTAATATATGGGTGAAACCATAACGCCCTTGTACAATAATTGTACATTATTAGAGTGATAGTGCAGACGTGCGACAGAGAGAACACTACAAAACTGATGCTGGCTGAGTGATCAAAAATTCATGTTGCCATATATATATGAAATTTAAAACAAAGTCTATCAACTACCATATAACGTTAGCATATAATAATCAGTCGCTACTACTATTACTATAATACTATGTCGTCATTTTTATTCTATTTTTTTTGCTTTGTGAAATAGGGCCCAGGTAGCTGTTATTCTATTCTGTGCCATTAGATTTCAACACAGTCATAAAACATCGCCGTACTTCTTATAAATTTACGTTAGCCGTACTTATAATTCAGATGAACAGTATAATTAATGGCTTTATTTTAACCTACCGGAAGTTATATCCTCTGATTTTTATATTAGCAATTGAGTAAAAAGATTCGATGTTAAAGTCAAAGTCAAATGATTTATTGCAAATAGGCTATTTTTAGCACTCAAGTCAAATATATATTAGCTACTTAAAATCGAGTTATTTTACTAGGCGTGTAAAATTACAAAGTGCTTATTGTCAAATAATATATATCAAGCCCATTAATATATATCAAGCTACTTAAAATCAAGTTATCTATATATATTATATATTATATAGTTATATATATATATTATATATAGTAAAATCAACTAGGCGTGTAAAATTACAAAGTGCTTATTGTCAAATAATATATATCAAGCTCATTACAATATACGAGTTTGAAAAAAAAGCTGTCCCCTTTCTCACTATTGGTGCAAGCAATCCGGCACAATGCAGGACAGAAAACTCCGATCCAAAGCTTCAATTACAACTGTAAAGAAGAAGCTACAAGAAACTTTACAGTGATGAGTTAAATAACCAACTGTTATAAAAAGTTTTTGGTTTGACAGAGTGGCTGATGCTCTGACGTTCATTACCAAACTACTCATCTGTGAGTAAAAGCCACACCGATGATGTGATATAAAATCTACTATATACCTGAATAAAATGAATATTCTAGAAGAATATAAATAAATAATTGTAAAAACAGTTAAACATAAGAGGCGTCGCAACGTAATTCAACTGCACTAACTTTCGCATGCAAAAACAATGTAACAAAAAACGCATGCGACAGTTGAAGTGAAGCCCTACCAGGCGCTGACGGCGTTCGACTTTGCTGAAGTAATTAATCGCAACTCGCAAACCCAACGCGCTGTCGTCACGTCGCACCGCATCAGTAGCCTCTTGCAATCCGCTCTCGTGGAAAATTGGACCTGCTACGTCGACTCGACCGCGAAATACAATCGCGGCTGGCTCGCTATCAAGTGCACGAAGGGCTTAAGGTGAACTGAATGAAAAAAAACGAGTGTGCTTTAGACCACACGACTAAAGTAAACCTTCTTTAGTTTTTTCCGTCTATCGGTATAACTTTGTTTTGACATTGTTTAATGTTCTTGACGATTGTAAATTGTCATTTTACCGGACATACCAACATGATAATACAATTTTTTTAATTTGTTATATTGACAATAGAGATCTACGGTAACCAACAACTTTCAACTTTCGTTCGTCTCACTGCTTACTCCTCAAGTCAAGCTTGCGTAAAGAAGTGTTACTTCAAACAAATAAGTAACTAAAATTCTATATAAAACCGAAAAATCATTGAACAGTCCGTATGAATGTACAACACGCGGTGAAATAGGTATGCATAATATTATATGTAAGTTGTTAGTTTGTAGGGTTGTTTTTGAAGAGAAGCAAAGTGTAAAGATTATAATAATAACTCCCAACGACCACATACATAGATCCTGGACGCTAACTAGGATTCTTTGTGTCTAGGGACCCAGGCACTACGAAGGCCATGGTCCTACAACACCCAGACTTAGAAAAAATATTTGCGCTTTTTTTCCAGTGCACAAATACTTGTCCTGCCGCGAGGATCGAACCCAGTGCCTCTGCGATATAAGCCAATCTGCTCAATTACCACACCACAGAGGCTGTCAAACATTTGCAACAAGCAAACGCAACGCTTATCGTATGTTGCCTTCATTCTCATTCTCACTTTGCAAAACAACACCCTCTCTTATTTACCGAGTCAGGAGTTACAGTAGATACTGCGATGCGAGTTTATGATTCATGGAATTAACTCTCATAATTTATACACCATTGTCGGTCACAATAATAAGAATTAAATAGAAATATATCTCTGTCGTTTTGTTATTCATATTACATTACCGTATCTTCCTTTTCCAGACGTTTTAAGCGTTGATTATTCAGCGCTATCTCTGCGTACCATCTGGTTGGGTGCTGGCGCCGAGCTTTTAGTTTTAAGTTGGTGGGTATAGGGTGTTTTTTCGGGCGAGCGAGTTCTTAGAAGGTTATAGAGGAAGAGACATTATTTTGTCACAATAGTGGGTGCCGCCCACGCTAGCGGCAACGGCAGCGCGGTCCTCCGTGATGCACTGCTTTGGAGAACGAATAAATTACCCAGACGAACCGTTCACTACACTCTGCGCACAGTTGCAGTATCTCTTGAAAGAATGCGGAATAATGTTTCCCTAGACACATAAAACTACTCTGAATGTAAATGGTCAAAATAAACTGAGGGAAATGTATTGTTGTAGATATAAAATGAAAAGTCACTTTAAACAATCGTAGAGGAATTAGATACGTAGAAGTTAGAAACAGTGCTTACCGTGAGAAGCTTTGTAACCACAATGCTCGTGGCGTTCTCTAGAAACCGCAAAGAGTGGTAATCTAATACACGAAGCTCAGCGACATTGGCTTTCATGGCCGCAAATCTCATATTACACGGCTGTAATGTTTGACGAAAGTTGAAATGTATACGATTGTAGACCTAAATCCTACGCAATAAGCGGTGTAAGTAACTTTATTTTGTAGTAGTAAGCTTGTGGCCACTGGCTGTCGATTCATAGATTGCTTTTTTGTCGAAACTCGAGCGAGTAAAAAAGTAGTAACAATCCGCTTGGCTTGCCGCAACGTAGGTGGCTATCGGTGTATGGTGTACCGCAAATTCGTATGAAATGATTAAAGAATCGATATAGCTAAATTGAAAACTATCCATCACCCATAAGCTTTAGAATAGAGATTTTAATTGTATAAAATATTTAAATCATTTGGTGGACGGTGTAACAAAATAAGATAAAAACCCACTCATAATGCTAATGATTTGGTACAATCACACATAAGATATAGAAATAATGAAAATCTGATTTCATTGCAACTGTATTATAAAACTGCTCGCAGTTATTATCTACATTTACATAATTAAGTTCTCGATAAAAAGCAAACTCTTAAGAGGTCGTTTTAAATAAATGAATATAAGATTGCCTATTCAACACACAAGGAAGATTTATAACAACTGGTTCAGCTCTCGATCTAAGTGTGGGTACTTTATGTTATTTATTTATTTATTGCTTAAATATTTTTGATGCTTAAGTTTACACTTAAAGTAACCTACAATATATACTCTGACAAGAGTGTTGTAATTTTCTGTCTTTATTGTCTGCTTGTATATTTTTATATTGATCAATAACCAAAACCAAACACCACAAACCAAAAAAATAATTAAAAAATTACTAAAATTTAAATTATAAAGCTTTTTTCTTCAAATTAAATAGAAATTTTGAAATTTGCCGAACCAACAAATTGATGAATTCCAATAACCTTTCAAAGATACAAAGCTAATTACAAGTAAACAAACCCTTTCGCTTGGCGAGATAACAAAGCGATGATTTAGCAGAAATTATTTAACTCGGGATTGGCTTTCAACAGCTGAGAGTCTGTAACTTCAATCAAGGAGAGTTCGCAAGAAAAGCCGGGTCGCTTTAATATGCACCTCACAATAGTAAGGGTTTGAGTTTTGAAGAAGTAAGTCCTTGTGAGGGTACTTTATCTTGCCGCAAGCTCCCATTTTATGGCAAGGGTCGAGCCTGGAGACAGAGGATACGATTACTTCTTTTAATCTTGTGGAAAATGTTAGATGTCGGGCAGTTTTTTGATAATACCCGGAAGACCAGAATACTGGGATGGTTTCTTTTACAGGTAGATATTTAAAATATCCCAAAGTTTTAAGATACGAATTTCTGATTGATGACGTTTGATTTATTTTGATGAATTCTTTTCCTTCATGAAGTTAGTTTAGCAATTTTTGAAGAGAAAACTTCTTTAGGTGTTCTGAGCACTTTTAGGGTGAACAAAAATCATGAACCTCGCGTAATGATCACATCACCGAACGTTTTCCATGAGCTATATGTATATTGTGTATTATTTACTTTTTGAATGAACAAAAAATGTGAAACTCGCGTCACTGCATGCTTCTCATGAGCTATATGTCACAAGTTACTTAGGTTCACTTCTATTGGCAGTCCTACTGCCCCACACATTAAAAAGAAATAGTACCTATTTATAAAATGATTAAGATGATGACATTATAATGCACTTTACAAAAGCAGATGAGTCTGATGTACCATTGATAATGTTCTACGCCATAATATTTTTTCATCAAAGCAAACTTTAACTTCTGAGAATCACATACTCATTTCTGATGCGTCCTATAAAAAAAACGTCAAAGCAAGTTCTTCACAGCACATGTTGCAAAATGATGCTGAACATGATAAGCGACGACAGATACGTCGCTTTTAATCTCAATGATACTTTACAACATAACTACGCTTTCCATGTTTGTATGCTTTACTCGCCCATAACAAGTATACACGGTGGAATTTAATTCACTCTTTTCCTTAAATGTGTGTACTCAGACCATGCTATAGAATATTCATACAAGGTCCATTTAAAAAAAAAGGTTTTGTTTTAGTATTTAGTGCCTTCTTAAATAACTGCATGACAGCCAAAATATCTATTTAACGGTACACACAGCGCGGACACCAGCTGAGGGTTTTGTAAATGTTTCGTAGGCAATAAAACACCTGCTTTGTTTTTTTTTTTTTATGTTACTGAATGATTTGACGAGCTAGCCGTTCACCTGATGTTAAGCGGCACGGCTGCCCATAACAGAACAGTGTCAATCGGAACCCCAAAATAGAGTTTCGAGCAACAATGCACTGCGCACATCATCCTGAGACATCAGCACAGTCTGGTAATAAGACTACTCAACTGTGAGATCAGATCATAAAGTCTCAATTGCCCAGTAATTTCACTAGCTACAGTGCCCTTCACACCGGAACACAGTAGTGCTTGCGCACTACTGCTTGGCGGCAGAATAACTGGCAAAGCGGTGGTACCTACCTAGACGAACTTTGCAACAAAGTCCTACCACCTAGTGAAGTCACAACGCTTTTTTTTTTTATTGGTTGATAGGCTCGCTTTTGACCACTATCACACCTGATGGTAAGTGACGATGCGGTCTAGAATGTAACACGCTTGCCTAGAAGATACCTGTTCACTCTCGGTTTATAAATATAGATATTATAGCTTATAGCTTAGATATTATAGCGATAGCTTATAGATTATAATATAGATAGCTTATATAGTAGATTAATACAAAGGCAATTTCCGCGGCTGAAACTGCGCGGCGCAGCTAGAAGGAAATATTTTAAAATTTTACAGCAACTTTTTTTTACAAATAACTGCATCTTTTGAATAATAATAATAATAACGCCCAAAGATCACATACATAGATCCCGGACCTTGACTAGAATTCCTTGTCTAGGGACCTAGAAACGAGGACCACAACCCACAACACCCTGACTCAAAACAAGCATTTGCGCATTTTTTTTGTGCACAAATACTTATCCTGCCGCGGGAATCGAACCCGCCGCGTCCGGTTTATGAGCCGACCTGCTCAACCACCACACCACAGAGGCTGTCAAATCTATAGACAATCTTGAGCTTCATATTATAAAGTCTTTTAAAACTATATCTACATAAAAGAATAACAAGAACTCGAAGCAGAACAACAAGATACTGAACAGTGGCTCCGAAGTAATAATGTAGAAATCAAAGGAGTGCCGTTAAAAGAAAAAGAAAATCTCTTCAACATAATTGCCAAAATAGGGGAAAAAGTCTTTTATCCAGTAATGAAAACGCAGATAAATTTTATCCATCGAGTACAGACCAACGCAACTGGCGTGAAGAATATAATTGCATCGTTCTCAAGCAGGTACATCAAAGAAGATTTTATAGCAGCTGCTCGCTCTCTGAAAACCCCATTGTCCCCCACGGACATTGGTATTTCTGGCTCAGGGCGAATCTTTGTCAACGATCACCTGACTGTAAAGAACAAGGTGCTGCTATCCCAAACCAAGACTCTTGCCAAAGAACACAACTATCAGTTTGTCTGGGTAAAACATATGAAGATTTTTGTAAGACGAGACCCAACTTCGAAAACTTTCAACGTCAAGACGGAACGGGATCTTCAAAAGATACGCTAGTTGGTCGCTCGGTCATCGGAGCTAACATTTTTACTAATATATTATGCAAGTTCAAACTTTTTTTAAATATGTTCTTTGTTATCAAAAAAATATTCTCAAAAAGGTTGCGAACCCCTGACGGTATGCGAGTAAATAGTGCGGCCTTTTGTTCACTTGGTTGGGTATCTGTTGTTTACGCTCGGACTTCTATTCATCGGAGGTGTTCACTTAATTATCTTGCTAAATGGGTAATCTTTACCCAGTTTTTAGCAAAACATGTCATGTTGAAAGTTATGTGTATGTTATCGCATTATTGTTGGAGGATTGTGTATAACGTATTGGAAGTATATTGTTTTTTATGGTTATGTTTTGTGTACTGCGGAAGTAGTTTGGAGTATATTTCTGTTGGCATTCATTGTGTTGATTCTTTGAACAAATCAATTAGCCGTTTTATTTTATTAACAATTTTGGCGGAATATTGCGTGGAAGTGGGTGCTAATTTTAAATGGTTTAGTGGTGTTAGAGTACAATGTACTTGGAGTTTGGAATCACTTTTTTGTGTCAGGTTTAGTTTTCATTGCTGTGTTTGTTTTGTAATTTATAAAATCTGTATAATACTGTTATTAACTGTGAACAAAACAATTATTATTATAACGCGTACATATTGGGGTTTAGAGGTGGTTTTGTGTGTTGATGATTTATACTGCAAAATTTATATGTTTGACTATAATTTTAGTTTTTATTTATACTTATTAGTGAGTGCGGGAGCGTTATTGAACTCATATTATGGTTATGACAAGTACATTAGAATGAACTTTAATTTTATTTTAAGAACTTTACTATTGTGTACGTACGTACTTATCATACAATTCTATCTATCTCTCAATAGATATAAACAGTCACAATGTATAAGTTAAATGTATACCACCAAAATGTTCGCGGGCTACGGACTAAGTCAGTTGCATTCTTCAGGAGTCTGGCAAATAGTGACTATGATGTAATATCGCTCACGGAAACTTGGCTGGTCGCGGGGATTCTTGATAGCGAGCTGTTTGACGATAGGTACCTTGTATGGCGGCGCGATCGCGACTATGCTGCTACATCACAGTCGCGTGGTGGTGGCGTCTTAGTGGCGGTGCGCCGAGATATTATTGCTACCGAAAGTGTCGAATGGCAATCCAGTGCCGAAGATATCTGGATATCGATATTAGTCAAGACTAGCTGTGGTAGATGCGTGGATAGGCTCCACCTGTGCACTTTATATCTTTGCGAGCAGCATCAAGGTCATAGTTTTTCAAACCAACTACACGCATTTTTAAATAACCTAACCGAATTGATTAATGATCGTCCTTCTGACAAATTTATTATCCTTGGGGATTTCAATATGAGCTTCATATCGTGGTCACTAACAGACAACGGCGTGAGACCGTCTGCACTTCCATCTAATTTGTTTACTCATTTTGTAGATACATTGGACCTGTGTGGGTTACAGCAGTTTAATTTGATTAATAATAAGTATGGTAGAATACTCGATCTCGTTCTCTCTAACACTAATTTAACCGTTTCTGCATGTATGGACCCGCTAACTTTGGAGGATGCTTATCACCCAGCATTGGAGATCCAAGTCGATATTACGCAACCCCGTCCGCTTAAGGTCAACAAACGCACCATTTTCAATTATAATAAGGGTAATTACGATCACATTCGCTCCGAATTAAGAAATGTCGAGTGGGATGGTTTATTATCATGTGGTAGTGTAGATGATGCTGTTGGGCAGTTCTATTCAGTTTTGTATAGGGTGAGAGATGCGTACATACCGCAGCGTGTACTTGGAGACAGTAAATATCCGCCTTGGTATAACACCGCATGTTTGCGCTGGTTCAAATAATAAAATTGGTAATTTTAGAAAATGCTAAGAAACCCAGATGTGACAAAAATGTAAGGCAAGGAGGGAAAAAATAGGTTACTCACGCGTGGTCCGAGATCAGCTGATTTTGGGGGCGCCCCGCACAAACTTCTTAGAAATTCCACTATACACAGCACTATCAAGAAGATGCTAATATAGCCAATAGTCTATTTCGTAACACAATAGCCTGAACACTTGATTTTTATGAGATTATTCGTATGCGCATTCAATATGGCACGCGCCGAACGGTTGGTAGATGCACACTGTCCTTCACGTAGCAGTTTCTCGGTTCTATGCGCTTATGACAAGGACGGGGAGCGGATATTTGTATGGGAGCGAAAGGGATGGAGGATTGCACCTTGTCACACCTATACACTCGTTCATTTTTAAAATTAACGTATTTAATAGCGTTGACATCTCCCCCGGCTTGACAGGACGTAAGGCCTTCAATATTAAAGCGCATTACATAGAAAAAGGTCACTTCAACGTACCTAATCTGCATTAAACTCATGAACGATGGACATATTTACATATTATTTAATGTACATATTTACTGATTATCTATTAGAGACATTTATATTATTACTATTTATATTATATAAATATTATTTTATTTTTAACGTACTAGTTACTGTTATTCATTTTAATTATTATAGCTAAGTTAGAGTTGTGGACTGTATTTTAATTATTGGGTTGGCAATGGGTAAATTTTTACCACTGGCCGGCGGTATATGCCGGACCTCGTCCGGATATCCACGACCCTCACCACATTATCCTTGCCTGGAAAGGTGCGCTCAACCACTCCAATAGGCCAGTCAAGAGGAGCGCTATTTTCTGATTCAAGCAGAACAACGGTCCCCGTTTGGATGGAAGCATTAGGCTTCGTCCACTTATTACGCACTTGGAGAGTGTTAAGGTATTCGATTTTCCATCTTTTCCAAAATGATTGTACAAGGTGGTCGACCACACGTTTCCTACGCACAAGGTTAACGTTCCCATGCGACAAATCTTCAGCAGGAAGTGATTTCAGAGGGGTTAGCACTAGGAAATGAGCAGGCGTTAAAGCCAGAGGTTCAGCAGGGTCACTACTCAAGACAGAGAGAGGGCGCGAGTTCAATAACGCTTCTATTTGGACAAGCACTGTCGACATCTCCTCATAAGTCAGCAACTGAGTTCCCACCGCTTTATTCAAATGGACCTTCACGCTGCGTATGTTACCTTCCCAAATTCCTCCGAAGTGAGGAGCCGCGGCCGGATTAAATCGAAATTCAATACGATTTTCCCGAAGTTCGTTCGCGAATTTATCGCGGTATTCCTCAGAATCTAGTAACTGATACAAGTTGTCTAAATAAGATTTCGCACCGATGAAGTTCGAACCACAATCCGAGTAAATGACACTAACGGGACCACGTCTAGCTAAGAAGCGTTTGAACGCGTTCATGAACGCTTGGGTGCTAAGATCTGATGACAACTCGATATGCACCGCTTTCGTAACAAGGCATACAAAAAAACATATGTATGCTTTAGTACTACGTACGCCTCTACCACGGTGTGGGGTTATAGCCAGGGGACCAGCGTAATCCACGCCTGTATGACAGAAAGCTTTGGCTTCAGTAACCCGGCATGCAGGTAGGCTTGCCATCATGGGAAACTGGTTGACCGGTCGCGTTTTGAAACAGATGTTGCACTTTTGCACCCGATTACGTACGATATTGCGGGCTGACATTATCCAGTACCTTTGGCGCAATAAGGACATTAACAGCTGCGGGCCAGTATGCAAATTTTTACGATGATAGTAGTCAATAATAAGATCGACAATATGATCACGACGCGGGAGAAGTATGGGGTGTTGACTGTCAAATCCAATCTTGGCATTCGTCAAACGACCTCCAACGCGTAATACGTCATCCTTATCAATGAATGCGTTTAGTTTCAGAAAAGCAGGAGGTAATGGTTTGCCTGATTTAGCCTTGGCAATTTCATCGGAGAAGTAAACGCCTTGAAGATTCTTGATTATGAAAAGTTCTGCGTATTCAAGATGAGAAACATTAAATTTATTCGGCAATTTTTTCATAAACCGAAGGACATAGATTACTATTCGGAGTAATCTGTTCCAAGACGAAACTCGATTAGCGAGCTCGCACAGAGGGGGTAGTGGTTGTGAAGTCAGCTCAGTTGTTGTCATCACACTCATTTTAGCTTCAGGAATCTCACTTACAGAGCTAATTTCTGAGTTAAGCGGCCATTCAGAGTGAGGTTTATGCGCAAACCTCGGCCCATTGAACCATAGAGGATGTACAATTAGTTGAGCTGGCGTTAGACCGCGGCTCAGGCAGTCAGACGGATTGTCTTTGCCGGCTATATGATAGAAGTGCCTAGGGTCAATTTTTTCCTGAATCTGAGAAACTCTATTCGCGACAAACGTCTGCCAGCGACTTGGCGTTGCACGTATCCACGCCAGAGCTACCATACTGTCGGTAAACGCATAAATACAGCATTCCGGCAATGAATAGGTATCAATCACCGTTCGCATTAGTTTGGCAAGAATTAAATTCGCGCAGAGTTCCAACCGAGCGAGCGTAACGAGCGTCTTTGATGGTGCGACCCGCGACTTGGCGCATACGAGGTTCACCACTGTGTGTTGAAGCTTCGGGAAGTACACGTGAACGTAAACTACTCCCCCGTATGCAGCCTCCGACGCGTCCGCGAACCCCAATATAGAAATAACGCAGTTGTCTGTTACTCCGATATGTCGTGGCAATTTGATATTTTGCAATAATGGCAGCTCAGATTCAAAGATCCTCCACAGATTAATAATATGCTGGGGGGGTGTCTCGTCCCAACCGACATTCTCATTCCAAAGTGATTTCACAATAAGTTTGGCCAGAAGTGTAACTGGAGCGAGAAATCCCATCAAGTCCCACAAACGGGCAATGAAAGATAGGATGTTCCGTTTTGTACACTGGCGAGGTTGAGGGCTGACGCTGAACGTGAACGCGTCCTCGGCCGGCAGCCAATGCAGTCCCAATATTTTTAATTGGTCTGCTGGGCTAAATTCCACGGTATCGGAAACGCGGTGGTCAGCAGGGATGCTAGCCATTACCTCAGGCGAGTTGCTCGAAAATTTTACTAATTGAAATTCTGCGGCCGCAAATAGTTGAATCAACTGATTAGATAATTCGACGCCTTCATTAACCGATGCGCAACTAGTGGCAAGGTCATCCATATAAATATATTTTTCTATGACACGGCTGCCATTAGGAAAACGAGCCCTTTCATCAATAGCCAACTGACGAATTGACCGTATGGCTAAGTACGGGCTACAGCGTAAGCCAAAGGGAACACGCGTCATTTCAAAAACTTGGATCGGATCATTGGGATCAAATCGGTACAGTAATCTCTGAAACCGCAAGTCATCTTCCTTTACTAAAATACGTAAATACATTTGTCGTATATCCGCACTGATAGCAACAGGCAATAATCGAAACTGCAATAATATTTTAAACAAATCATTTTGTAAATTCGGTCCGGTATGTAAGATATCATTTAACGACATACCATTTGTTGTCAAACTACTTCCGTCCAAAACAACGCGCAAACGGGTCGTCTCCTTATCAGTTCGCACGACGCCGTGGTGAGGTATTACGTAATGAGGTTTGTTAAACTCGCAGGCGGAGTTATTATCAATCGCTCTTAAATAACCCTTATCTAGGTACTCAATAAATACATCATCGTATTCTTTTTTCACGGATGGATTAGCCAATAATTTTCGTTCCAGTGACAAATACCTACGCTCCGCGGAACGCATCGAATCACCTAAACAAGATGGATCTTTTTTAAACGGCAGCGATACTACAAACCTGCCTTTATTATCGCGATGTGTAGTATTAACATAAAATTCCTCACATTCTTTATCGTCAGGAGAAAGCGTACTCTTCATTGTAGGTACTTCTTCCAATTCGAAGAATCGACTTACGCGGTCATTAAGGCCCTCATTAATAGTGCAGTAGGCACGCACGATATTGCAAGCAGGATTGACAGTCGGAGCCTGACCTACCACAATATAACCCAATGAGGTCTCTATAGCTACTGGTTCGCCGGGAGAACGCGATAACGTATTAGGACGTAATATGCGCGCGAAAACATCTGACCCTAGTATAAGATCGACTGCAGCGGGCGTGCTAAAACGGCTATCAGCTAAAGGTAGATTCTGTAAGTAGTCAAGCTGCGCGGTATCAATCACTGAGACCGGAAGCTCATCCGTAATCCGACTTACTACTAGAGGTTGAATACTAAATTTAACCTCATCATTATGACGCGATCTAAGTGTGAGACAAGTGACACCTTCAATCGGGTTTGTGACGTCACCAACACCAGATACACATTTGCTGGAAGCAGGAAGTAACGGTAATTTTAAGCGTTTACAACATTCGGTTGTAATTAAGTCGCGTTGCGACGCGCTGTCTATTATGGCGCGAACTATAGATACATTACCCATTTCGTCAATAACGTGACATTGTGCGGTCCCTAACAATACGGACATCGCGGGTTTAATATCATTAGCACCGGAGGCAGCGGCGCACCTGAGGCCTACAGCACACAGCGAGACCGGGCGGTCTTCTCCGTGCGACGGCTGCGACGGCGACGACCTTACGCATTTGTTTACATTCTTATCAGTAGGCGCGGTACTCTGATTTATTGCAGAAGTCCCGTTGCTAAGTGCCGTGGCGGCATTCCTATTTAGTGAAGTATCATTATTATTGAAATGTAATAAGCTGTGGTGGCTACGTGAGCACGTATTGCATCTGCTTGTTGATTTGCAATCAAGCAGCGAATGTTTGTTACTTAAACAGTTTACGCATAATTTATTACGCTTAATTAAAGCAAAACGGTTATGAGGAGACATTGACAGGAATGTGGGACATTGAACCAATTTAGTGTGGTCCTTTTTCTCACAACATACACATTTGTCGTGTTCCTGTACGTTCACAAATGTTTTGACATTATTATTGTTAGTGGAGCGTGACCCTGAGAATTTACCTGACGATTGTATGGCATTAGAATCCATATTAATTTTGCGAGATTGGACACCAGACTTTGTGTTTGTCACATTATGTGCGCGCAGCAAAATATGGGCGTGGTTACGAATGAAATCTACAAACTCAGAGCAAGTAGGCATTTTATTAGTCCCGTTATCATGCAACGACATCTCAAATGCCTTGACTGTTTCTAAATTTATTTTCTTACAGCCAATATGAATAAACAATAAATCCTCTAAGCTAGTAATTTTCAATTGTCGTAGTGCCGAAATAATAGACGAGAATTTATCAATAAAATCCTCTAAGCTTGCGGAGGAACTGGGGTCGACTACAGGAAGATTCATCAATTTATCTAGATAAGAAGCGGCTAATAAACGCGTGTCATTATATTTATTTAACAAGGCATTCCAAATAACCTGGTAATTTTCAGCAGAAGGTAATATACCCTGGCAAATAGCAAGCGCTTTGCCGTTCAATCTCCCTATCAGATATTGAATTTTCTCACCGTCAGTTAATTCCGGGTTTTCGTGGATAACCGTTCGAAAAGTCTCATAAAAAAGGGGCCAGCTTTCTTGGTCTCCGTTAAAAGTACACAACTCTAACCTAGGCAATGGAATAATCCTACTGAGATGTCCCTTATTATTATCGGAATGACCTGCTGCATTATTATCTTTAGACAATTGTTTTATTTTGTATTTTATTTGTGTGTAAAGTTGTTCAAAGGCGAGTAATGACTTATACGAAGGCAAACTGGCGTCTTCATTTAAAGAAGCTTCATAGCAACATCTCTCATCTAAGGTTTCAACATATTTCTGATGTATAGAATCAAGGGTGAATGTATTTGCAAGAAACATTTCGACATTTACTGGATTATTAAAATCAAAAGATTTCATAGAATCGTATATCGATTGTATGTACTCAAAATAGACAGTCAATTTGCCTTGTATTCTTTCGAATTCCCTATCGGTAGCCTTTTTAGTAGTTAATGTAGTCATTGTCGATGATTTATTTCAAATTCCGCGATACTTTTGAGGTTATTTAACGCAAAAGCCGGCCGGCAATTATTGATAATCAAAATGGCGGGCGTGAACTCAACAGAAACTAAAGTTATTAATTATGAATCCGATGCCGAAGTGACCAAAAAATATGTTTGCGCTGGTTCAAATAATAAAATTGGTAATTTTAGAAAATGCTAAGAAACCCAGATGTGACAAAAATGTAAGGCAAGGAGGGAAAAAATAGGTTACTCACGCGTGGTCCGAGATCAGCTGATTTTGGGGGCGCCCCGCACAAACTTCTTAGAAATTCCACTATACACAGCACTATCAAGAAGATGCTAATATAGCCAATAGTCTATTTCGTAACACAATAGCCTGAACACTTGATTTTTATGAGATTATTCGTATGCGCATTCAATATGGCACGCGCCGAACGGTTGGTAGATGCACACTGTCCTTCACGTAGCAGTTTCTCGGTTCTATGCGCTTATGACAAGGACGGGGAGCGGATATTTGTATGGGAGCGAAAGGGATGGAGGATTGCACCTTGTCACACCTATACACTCGTTCATTTTTAAAATTAACGTATTTAATAGCGTTGACACCGCACTCATAAAAATTTTGAAAGAAAAACATAAATACTTTAGTAAATATAAGGTCTATGGTAATATCTCGGATCATTTAACTTATCAACTATTGCGTGATAGAGCCAACAATATAGAACTAATTTGCTACAAATCATACATTGAAAAAGTGGAGTTATCAATTAGAGATTGCCCTAAGCTATTTTGGTCATATATTAAAAGCAAGCGAACTAATACTAACTTCCCTTCTAGCATGTCGTATAATGGCACAAGTAGTGACAGTGGTCAGGGAATAACTGAATTATTTGCTTGCTATTTCCACTCAACATTTCTTCATGCCTCTTCTTCTACGGGTTTTGGCATCCAAGTGGAAGGTGTCTCCACTTGTGATGTAAATTTTATAGAAATTGACCCAGTGGTAGTGCGTAAAACCCTTAAAGCTCTTGATTTAAGCAAGTCAGCTGGACCAGATGCCTTACCAGCTATTTTTTTAGTCAATTGTGCCGATGAGCTAACAAAGCCGGTAACCTTGCTGTTCAGAAGATCTTTAACAGAGGGTGTCGTACCCTCTCTGTGGAAGTCTGCATTTATTTCGCCCATTCACAAAAAAGGTGCTAAGGACAAAGTTGAGAACTATAGACCTATATCCAAGCTCTGTCTCCTGGCTAAAGTGTTAGAGCGTATAGTTTATAATCAGCTGTATAGTAGCCTACTCTCTAGTTTAAGTCCGCATCAGCACGGCTTTTTAAAAGGTAGATCTACAGTGTCCAATTTGATCTTATTTACTGACTATATCTCCAAGCGTATGGACGGTGGTGGGCAGGTGGATGCTATCTACACAGACTACAGTAAAGCCTTTGACAGAATCAACCATGATATCTTACTTAGGAAGCTTCTCGACCTTGGCATTAGTGGTGACTTATTCAGATGGTTCTCATCCTATGTCTTAAACAGAACTCAGGCTGTAGTTCTGGGTGGTTTTACTTCGTCCTGGATGGTAGTCCCATCCGGTGTTCCCCAGGGATCACTACTGGGTCCCCTGCTGTTTGCGTTGTTTATTAATGACATTGGTGCTTGTTTTAAGTACTCAAATTTTCAACTTTTTGCGGATGATATGAAAATTTTTAGAGCTGTTAATGATCATGATGATGCTGAACTTTTGCAAGAAGATCTGTTAAGAATAGTTAGCTACTGTACAGCTAACAACCTAGACTTAAATATAGCTAAGTGTCTTGCTATCAGTTTCACCCGCAACAAGCGTCCCATTGAATATGGTTACTCCATAGCAAACCAACCTCTGTCGCGATCTTATGTCACTAGAGATCTTGGTGTATTCATTGACAGTAAGCTCACCTATGAGAACCATATTGATCATATCGCAAAAAAGGCCTCCTCAGCCCTAGGATTCATTATGCGTAATGCCAGCTCCTTCAAATCAATGAAAACGGTAAAGATATTATACTGTGCTTATGTCCGTAGCCACCTCGAGTATGCGTCTCAAGTATGGAATCCTAATTATAATGTACACTCTTTTAGGCTAGAAAGGATTCAAAAAAAGTTCACAAGATACTTAGGTTATAAATTTAAAATACGACGGGACACTTATGAAAATCGTTGCGTTCGATTTCATCTTCTACCACTTGCAACTCGTAGAAATATTGCAGATATAAGATATTTACTGAAATTAGCACAGTCTAAGGTAGACTGCCCCGAACTAGTGTCTAAGATTTCTCTTAACGTTCCACATCGTCACTCTCGTCCTAAAAACTTGCTTCACGTCCCATTTGCACGCACTGTTCATCGCCAGAACTCTTATATTTTGCGATCTTGCACAGCTTTCAACAAACTCATGAAGTCTGATCTTTCGACCATAGACTTATTCACAAGTAGCATAGCATCAGTGAGCAAGGCACTTTCCCTTAAGGATTGTGTCTCGCCTTCGTCGTTCGACAATTTGTAAATCTTTTATTTAAGTAGTTATAATTGCATGTTAGGCTATTGCATGTTCTTCTATCTTTATAATTAGTTGTGGAGGCTTTTAATTGGCTCTTCAAAGCTATGTCATTATTTAGTTTTTTATGATAGCTGTAAGCCCCCCAAATAAAGTAAAATAAAATAAAATAAAATAAAATAACGGATCACATCTGTCTTTGAATAACACCGAAGGGTCCGTGATCCAAATTTTGGCGGGTCGAACAATACGACATAAAGGATGTTTTCACAACGTGCAAGGGTGACCTGCACATGTAAAACCATGCTAATGCAATCATGTTTTGAATTCCCTGGGGTTGTTACCGTCTTGTTAGAAACGTTGATAGTTATTGTCAGGTCGTAAATTGGAGGGCCCTTTCACTGTTTGAATAAGTCTAACAGTAACAGTACAAATTGGTACTTGAGAGTCAGTAATAAATCAATGATCGTTATTTAGCTTAATATACTGTACAATACAATACAAAAATTATTTATTGTAAACCAGAAGAAAAACAGATGATGAAACTTAAAGCTATAGTACAATGAGCGAACTTATCGCTAAAAGCGATATTAATAAAAATAAAGGGGTATAATATAAGTTAAGGGTATATATATCAGAAAAAAATGTATTAGTTTAAGATCTATTATAGATAATATTAAATATATATACTGTTAGTGTTTCATAATAAATAAATAAATAAATATATTTAAAAAATATTAGAAAAATAAAGATCGGTGGTGTGAACGAATTGAGTAAAATTGAGAATAATGAAATTTAATGATATTAATAAAAATAAATAAAGATCTATATAGATACGTATAATAAAAAACAATAAATTAATTATAACTGATTCATATATACTGGATAATATATAAGTATAAACACATACATACTAATAATAATAAAAATAAAATGTTCAGTTTCTTGTGTATTCATTAGTTTTGACTTTTCTAATTTTGTAATATTAATAACGGCGTCAGACGCTCGCAAAAGCCGCTACTAGTAATTGGCTCCCAGAAGAAGGACATCGAATAGGTATGTCCGAAACCTGGTTGGAGTGATTTTGACTTTTTAATAGACGTGAGTTTAGCCGTTAATAATCTTACAAAATGTGTCATACTCACGATAGTTTTCAAACTAAAATAGGTGGTAGGACTTTTCCGCAAAGTTCAACTAGGTACCACCGCTTTGCCAGTTATTCTACCGGCAAGCAGTAGTGTGAAACAACTACTGTGTTCCGGTTTGAAGGGTACTGTTACTAGTGAAATTACTGGGCAAATGAGACTTTATGATCTGATCTCACAGTCGAGTAATCTTATTACCAGGCTGTGCTGGTCTCAGGATGATGTGCGCAGTGCAGTGTCGCGTGAAACTTTATATTATGGGGTTCCGAGTGACACTGTTCTGTTATGGGCGGCCGTGTCACTTAACATCAGGTAAACGACTAGCTCATCACATCATTCACGAACATAAAAAAAGATATTCTATAGATTTTTTTTTGAAAACTACTGCACATATACTAATAATAATAATAATGCCCAACGATTACATTTATAGATCCGAGACTCCAAAGTGACCTAGAAACTATGAGGACAATGGTTCACAACACCCAGACACAGAACAAGTATTCGCGCTTCTTTCTGTGCAGAAATACTTGTCCCGTCACGAGAATCGAACCTGCCGCCTTCAGGTCAGAAGCCGATCTGCTCAACCACCACACCACAGAGGCTGCCAAATAAATTTAATGAAAAGGATAAATAATAATATCATGAGAATATTATTGTACCTACACAGACTAAGTAATTATAACTCCGGTAAGCAATCAAGGAGTTTACGTTTTATGTCTCGTTTGTTCTCTTTTGTGGTATAATACAAGATGGCAACAAATAGGCATCGGAAGTATTATTAAGGATAATAAATGGACAAGCAATAGTATCCAATAAACTACACAGATACGAGCTTATTATTGAGACCAAATAATAATTAAGCAGGTTTCGAGGAGATTGGATTTCTATAAACAGAATTATTGTTATATTGGTAGTAAAGTATACTGAATTTAACCTGGTTAAGATGATTTGTAATTTGATAATAGCGGTTACATTATTTATTAAATTAAGTAGATATTTGAGTTTTGGCGGGAAAGAGAAAAAGATTGCGTCACCGCATTGTATTATTTTCAAAACTTGTGTTATTTTCAGTGTTAGTGCATAAAATTGGTCGCATTCTATTCGTTAAGTGCTGGATTACAGGCGTGAGTGTGGGAAAATGGTATAATGATGGTGAAACGTTTCTTTTCGTGTTGTTTCCAAAACTCCATAGAATCTTCAAGTAACGTTGCCACCACTCTACTAGGAGTATGACTTTGACTAGACTATGACTTGACTTGATGACTTCGACTGTGAATTGACACATATTTACGTAAGATATCATTAACTTGATAAAATATCAATTACTTGACACTGGCTAAATACACAAAAGTGCGGAGCCAAAACATTAAAAAAAGAAAAAAAAGTAGATATTTGTGACTTGCCAGTAAACTTAACGAAATATTTACTTCCATGAACGTGCACGTTCATTACAAAATAACACATACATAGATCCTGGACTCTAACTAGGATTCCCTGTGTCTAGAGACCGAGGAACTACGAGGACCATGGTCTGACAACGTCAAGACTCAGAGCTATTTGTACTTTTTTTAGTGCATAAATACTTATCCCGCCACGGGTACCGAACCCACCGCCTCCGGGTTATGAGCCGACCTGCTCAACCACCCACCACAGAAGCTTCAAACACAAATAATTACTTATATCTTTTAATTTAACGATTTTGCTGGTTTTTACTATGTTGATAACTTTTAACCAACTAGGTCACAAGCTGTCCAATCAACTAATCCTTTAGTTGATTGGACAGCTTGTGACCTAGTCGGACTAATAAGCTAAGTATTTTTTTTGAAAATATACACAATGTTCATTTCAATTATACGTTTACTCACTAAATTAAACATCAACTGGTTCTGAGTATAACTAGCACTATTTACTCCGTAGTATAACAACTGCCTGTTTTTTCCGCTGCTTAATTTGTGCATAAAAAATAATAAAACAAAAAATGAGTATGACAAAAAATCGACGTTATAATAAAAAAAAACAAGGTTCAATTAAGACCCAGCCAATGTAGTGTCAGCAGTCCATTTACGTATGCAAAAAAATATCAGAAACTCAATTAAAATAAGCCGTATCAACGTTCTCGTTCAAGCGCAATATTGAAATGCTTCAATTTGCATAGTTATTATAAACATGAGATTGGCAGTGATAGAGACAAACAAAAAAATGCGCAAGACAAAAAGAGACAGCAAGCCACTCGAACTAAATATTCCTGATGACACAACTCCAAATCGACCACTTTTAACAGACCCACAAGTCTTCTTTCTCAAAGCAAATTTATGGTTAAAACGAAATTTAAAGAGGCCAACGTTAATTGGTTGTCATGATGATGATTTAGTAAAGCGAATGATTGTAAAAATAATCGTTTTAATTAAACGTAAATGTCAAAGTTAAGTAACATATGGAACGGAAGAGAAAGGAGATATCTTCATCTTTGAGGATGGTCACACAAAGTTATAGCAATAATAAAGTCAAAATGTTAAATATGACTTTATCATGTTCCTTCTAAAATATGAAGGAAATATAAATCTTGACAATAGTTATTGAATTAATTACGATAACAGGAAACAGAGAAGCTTCCGTGGTTTAGCAATAATAATGGTATCTTGAGTATACTACGCTACAAAATCAAAAGGAAGCTCATGTATTGGTTCATTCAAATATATTTTTGTAGCGTAGTTAACGCTATAAAACTCGAAACAAGGTCAATTACTCATTGCACTATAACAGAAAATGTGAATAAAGTTCGTGAAAAAGAGATGTTGATAGATGAAAAGTTATTGTATAACCCTAAGCTGTGGCTTATACTTGTGGGCAACCGGGTTGTGCGTAGGTTGCAACCTATATAACCATAGGCCTTCAGCATGTCCACACCGCGCCGTATCTGGAACAAGAATGATCCGTAGCGCACCAATCGATCCTTTTATATAGCCAGACAGGTAGGGGCGCCATGACAGTTGCCGGTGCTGCCACTGTAATAAATTTAATGCCCATACAGGGTAAATTACGGTGCTCGATCGCTGTGCATAGAGTTTATAACTGGACGTTGCCGCCGTCACGGCCATTCTGACGTGCGTACGTCCTCGTACGCTTAGCTTCACTTTGTACCTGGTGAGGGACATAAGTATCAGTGTTATGGCTCGTTCATCCTGACAATTAAATTGAGTTAAACTTGGAGTCAAAGGATCAGGTTTCAATTTGATTAGTCAAAAGCATTTTAACCTTCATCATAACCAGCGTCAGGGTTAACCCTTCAAGACTATCATTATCCCTTCATTTACAAAAAATTGACCGGATGGTGCTAGACCGGATAGATATCCCTTTAGCAACCAAAAATCAACAAACTAATACCTTATCCCTTCATTTATAAAAATGGACCGGATAGTGCTAGACCGGATAGATATCCCTTTAGCAACCAAAAATCATCATTTACCTTATCCCTTCATTTATAAAAAATGGACCGGATAGTGCTAGACCGGATAGATATCCCTTTAGCAACCAAAAATCATCTTTCCAACTAATACCAATTAGTGCTAGACCGGATAGATTATCCCTTTAGCATTCAGACACATTTTTTTGTCATCATTCTTACATTCTTTCTTTTTTCCTTTTTATTCTCTTTTTTCAGTTTTTTTTTCTCTTTTTTTCACTTTTTTCTCACTTTTTTTTTAACTTTTTTCTTACCCTTTTTTTTCTCTTTTTTTCTTTCACGAATCATTACTTTTTTTACCATAACTTTTATTCTCTTTTTTTTTTTCACGGGTCCGGGTTAACCCTGCAACTAAATTTGATATTAGTGTTACCCGCCGTCACGTTACCATATTTTCGGCGTTACTTGAAGAGTGATGTGTAAATGGGCAATCCCACTTCTGATATCGGCAGAAACGGGTTCTGCGTAGGTAGGTTGCAACCTATATAACTATAGGCCTTCAGCATGTCCACACCGCGCCGTATCTGGAACAAGAATGATCCGTAGCGCACCAATCGATCCCTTTATATAGCCAGACAGGTAGGGGCGCCATGACAGTTGCCGGTGCTGCCACTGTAATAAATTTAATGCCCATACAGGGTAAATTACGGTGCTCGATCGCTGTGCATAGAGTTTATAACTGGACGTTGCCGCCGTCATACTTATAAATTCATTCCAAAACTATGATAAGAAATGAAAAACGTGGCATTATAAGTCACAACCTAACACTTTCCATCAAAACTATCATCCCAGCGTAGCTGCGGAAAATAAAGGCTAAAACACATAAAGCCTTTACAGAGACCGCAAACCCTACAATTAATATACACAATGTCATATCTTGTTGTTGGGACTTCAAAAGTAGAAAACGAAGATAAGATTGGATTTTATTCGTAGCTACTAAAAACTAAATACAGTAACCAAAAACGAAAATAAATGATTTTCGAATCATAGAAGCGTATTATAGTAATGAAATAAAGGTAGTTACTAAAACGTTACTATAAAACAAACGATTGCAAATTAATATCATTAAACGCAACGACGACCATGCAGTTTTTTTTAAACAACTTTTAAAACATAAACGTTTTACGCTATACTGAACTAGTTGGAGAAAGCTATTGTGTGTACTCTATGAACTTCAAATGTAACCTCAGACACTGACAAAACATATACCGTTGCGAATGTTCAAAGGCCGAACTAAACATTCCGTTGGCCGATCGATCCGGATTAGGTTGGCCGTCGGCCGGACTGAATAAACAATGTGACGAGGAAGCACACCCTTTTAACGAATCCCTCTGCAGCGCGTAAACCTAGTAAGCGTTATTTTGTTTCTTTTGCTTAGGCTTTGTATCGGGTATTTGTTAAGTGTAGGAGATTCGCTGTGAAGTGTGCAGTGGTTTTGTTTTGGGAGCAAGGAGATCACATCTAAAGTGAGATCAAACTGTGTTATGTATTTAGGGATTCTCTTATATGCTACAAACAGAATTTTTTTCGCGTTGTATTAGTGTTTTGGTGTACTATTTTTTTAAATATTAATGAATGATGTTGTTCGCCTGATGTTAAGCGATACGGCCACCCATAACGTTACAGTGTCACTCGGAACTCTGAAATATAAAATTTCGCGCGACAATACACTCGCGCCCGTCATCCTGAGACATCAGCACAGTCTGGTAATAAGATTACTCTACTGTGAGTGAGATCAAATCAAGTCTCAATTGCTCATAGTAATTTCATTAACTACAATGCCCTTCAAACTGGAACACAGTAGTGCTTGCGCACTACTGCTTGGTGGCAGAAAAACTGACAAAATGGTGATACCTACCTAGACAAACTTTGCAAAAAAGTCCTACCTAGTAAAATAATAAAATATATAATTCAACGAATTTCCACTTTATGAGAGCAAATTATTACCCGTGTTGTTTTTATTTCAGTAAAATATCAACTTATTATACGTGTCTACTTGGTTCCTAGAGTACCTACTGGCTAATATTTTTTATGGCTGATCCTTAAACACTTAGCGTCATTCCATTTTTTTTATTTATTGTCCATTAAGATAAAAAAGAATTAATACAAGGTAAACCAAATGCCTCACATTTTTCTAAAAATTATACAACTTCACTTTAAGTAGCAAGAAAATATTAAGTGAAGTTTATCTATTAATACTTTTTTACTTACCTAACTTAATGTAAGCCAGCTTATTAAACTTACCTGTGGAAGAGGAAAAATAAATTAATACCATTCACAAAAACTTGAAAAGAAAGCCAGCTCAACAATCATGCAACAAAATTCACGTTCCAAACGTGCTCCTTTGTTGCCGGAACATCGTAAATTGGCATAAAACTGACATGATGAGGTAAAATGTGAAGAGAAACTTTATACCAGATGGTAAAAACACTGTTTAATGTAATTTACATTCTTTACGGATTTTCAGTTCCCTTGTGATAAAATACGTTTTAGTCATAAATGTAAATAAAAGAGCAGAGAAGGACAGCCTCTGTGGTGTGGTGATTGAGCAGGTCGGCTCATAACCTGGAGATGGCGGGTTCGATTACAGATATCTTCTAGCCAAGCGTGTTACATCCTAGACCGCATCGTTACTTACCATCAGGTGCGTAGTGGTAAAACGCAAGCCTATCTAACAATTAAAACCAAAAAAAAAACCACGACCACGACAGGACAAATATTTGTGCACAGAAAAACGTAAATAAGTAATTGGTTACTCCTCAGATCATTTCATCTGCATGTAATAGACTAAACACACACTAAAACATATTATTAAAACAATAAAAAGATGTTGCCAAAAAGTAATAAAATCAATTCATCTTTAAACCTGTACAAAAAGCTATAACTTCTCAGAACACCGATATGATTTGTTATTCTCTAGTTTACAAGATAATGCTTCGACCAGATTTCGGGCAACTAGGGTTCGATTTTGGGTAAATATACCGAGTCTTATTGGACATGCTATTTATTAATAGCATGTCGAAAGACGTGAGACTGTGATTTTCACATAAACTTTTACTTAGTCGACATTTTTTGAGAATAGACCCCAACACAACTATTCAAATGCGTAAGATATCATAATGGGCGCATTAACTTCATCTTTCCAACCGATCTGGAATAAGGTCGGGTATGCATTATCATCTTAACCTCGACTGACATAGAACTAGCTGTTTCGTCGTCCTGGATGTGGCAATGAAAATTTCATGGCTGAGTTTACTTTAACATTATAACAGCGCTGGATGTGTAGTGGACAAATGGTAACAGACGTGGCTACTTTGGACCCTTAGTTAGGGAGAAAAGCCTCTATGGGTCATATAGTGACCACATCACATCTTACATACGAAGTACATCGACGAGCTGGACTAGCCTGGACCTATCTATCCTTGTTAAATTTCATGCATCAGAAAAGATAAGACGTATGATATGAAAGAGAGGCAAACGGTTGAACATAATTTTAAACTTGCAGTGCTGTGCGAGCTGAATTGAACTCTATTGCATTGAGCGTATTTATTTTAATGTATTTGTGCAGCGAATCTTACGCGTTGTGTACTGTTAATCTATTCTGTGACTGGATTTGGTTAACTACTCAATTTATATAGGTATTAAGAATGTTTCAGGGTTTTTATAAAGGTAAAGAGCTTCCTAGAAATCAAAATAGATTCAAGACAGTATATTTTTGGTCCACGTTTTAGATCAGCAGGATTATGATGGATCGGTTTGGTTTGGACATTTGGTTACTATCCGGTTATTCTGAATCAGAATTAAAAGCTAGAGTGACAATAGAAATATTGTTTCTTTAAAATCTTACACATTTTTTAGAGATAATTAACACTATGATTATTTTATCTATATCTAATACTTATTATTACGACTTGATGAGTTTTACTGCTTATTCCTTAGGTTCCTTATCTAGGTGTTTCATCGATTTTTTAGAACCAATAAAATAATGCTGTTCGTTTCATTCGTTATCTCTTCCATTGTTTCCACATCAATGTTGACCGCTTTTTATACCATTTCTTGTAATAGCCCTAGCACTTTGCAATTCAAACGACTGCTTTTTTAAACTTTGGATAACTTTGCATTTGACCACTGTCTCATCCTATGAAAAGTAACGACGCGGTTGACGATGGAATAAGCTTACCTAGAAGATACCCTGATTGCAATGCAACAGAAGAAATTTCTATAGTAACTATGCACATAATCTGCGTATTCAAACTGTCAAATTCATACAAATTTGTGTTTTAGATGATTGCAATCGAGTTACATGATCAACATGCGTTCACTTTGCGTTTTAAACTCCCAGATTATGTTTTTCAGGATGCAGAGACGCTGGTTAGGTGTTCCATACATTTTCCGTTCACGCGTCAATCTATTGGGTTATGGGTAGGGTTCCAATAGTTTGACTGGATCAGTGTGTTGGGCCAACGCAATCATTTGTACCAAGAACGCGAGAAAAGGTAAAGCAAGGAAATAATAATAATAATGACGCCCAGCGATCACATACATAGATCCTGGACCCTAACTAGGTCCTACCCCTAGATCCTAGGACCCTTTGTTTAGGGACCCAGAAACTACAAGGACCATGATCCCAAAACACCCAGACTCAAAACAAGTATTTGCGCTTTTTTTTCCTGTGCACAAATACTTGTCCTGCCGCGGGAATCGAACCAGCCGCCTCCAGGCTATGAGCCGACCTGCTCAATCACCACACCACAGAAGCTGTCAATGAAATGAGGAAGGTATGGGAGAAGTTTTGTTAATTGTATATTTCTCTTGACGATCATTGAAACACATAGGTCTTTACCTATGAAATTGCCGTATTGCAGTACAGACTTTTTCAAACAAAAAAAAGTTTTGATTGGCTATGAATTCTAAATTCAAATTAATTTTGTTTTAAAAATATGACATTCTATTTACAATATAAGTCTTTTGTTTATTGATTAGCGTTGTATTTTCATTACATTTCAACATTTTTCCTCATAATGGATACTTTGAAATTTCGTGTAATTATGGAATATGAGTTCCGTCGTGGCACCAACGTGGCACAAAGGACACGTAACGTCAACGACGTTTACGGAGAGAACTGTACAAACGAACGTACAACCCGTTATTGGTTGGCTCGGTTCCGTTCTGGAAATTTTGACTTGAAAAATGAACCTCGTGGTCGTCCGGAAACTTTGGTCAACAATGATGAATTAAAGGCGATTGTGGAAGCTGATGAATCTCAATCTACAGCTGAGCTGGCAGCAGCTTTTGATGTTAGCATCAAAACAATATTGGTCCATTTGCGACAGATTGACAAGATAAAAAAGCTTGATAGATGGGTGCCCCACGAACTTAACGATCGCCAGCGCAACGTACGCGTCGAGACTTGCCTTGCGCTGCTTAACAGGCACAGAAATGAAGGAATTTTGAACCGAATTGTTAAGTGCGACGAAAAATGGATTCTTTTTGACAATCGAAAGCGCTCAGCAAGTTGGTTAGATCCTGGTTCGGTACCAAAGAAATGTGCAAAACGAAAAATGACCCCTAGAAAGGTGATGGTCACAGTTTGGTGGTCTAGTGCTGGTGTGTTTCATCATAGCTTTTTACAAAACGGCGAGAGCATTACTGCAGATGTGTACATTGAAGAACTGACCACAATGATGGCGAAACTCGCACGCCTGCAACCAGCTTTGGTCAATCGGTCGTCTCCACTGCTACTTCACGACAACGCGCGACCCCATACTGCACAACAGACCGTCTCTAAGCTGCATGAGTTAGGTTTGGAAGCTCTCCCTCATCCGCCATACTCACCAGATCTTGCGCCTACCGACTATTACTTTTTCCAAAATTTGGACAAATTTTTAGCGGGAAAAAAATTCAATTCCCGAGAGGCAGTACAAAACGCCTTTGAAGAGTTTGTTGTCTCCCGTCCTGCTGATTTTTTCAAGAAGGGCATCCATAAACTGCCACAGCGTTGGCAAAGATGCATTGATTGCAGGGGTGATTACTTTGAATAAAAGAAATAAATAATAAGTTGGAAAAAAAAATACTTTAACCTTTTTTCAAACAAAACGGCAATTTCATAGGTAAAGACCTAATTATACTTTCTTTATAGTCTAGGAGTATGGTTGTCGGCAGATTTTATGTAAAAAAGTGGTATTTATAACCGTGCTTCTGAAAGCAGGTTACACGTCGCTCGGTTGGTGTTGTTGGGGTCGGTGGGTCTTTTGACAAGAAAACAGTCGCTTTGGACGGCTTAAAAATTAAGTCGGGCTACCCAAGCATACACAAAAAGAAAAAAGGTAGAAGCAGTAAAATTTATTTGTTCTATTATTTTTATTTGTCATTGTAGGTATTTTGTATTAAATTGATGTGGTTGGTTCAAAATAAGGAACCCAGAGAGCAAAAAGTATATTATTGTAACTTGTAAAAATCTAAGCAACACAGGTTTACCTCATAAATATGAAATTCAAGGAAAAAATATTCCAGCTCACTTCCCCATAAATATTTCAAGACGTAGCCCACTATACTAAATCTGCGTTCCAGAACTTTCCTGAAACCGCGCCAGAGCGTGTCCGTATTTAACACAACATTTCGCCATACTTTAAATCGTAACAAATCGTCAAAACTTCGCTTACATAGCAAAAGTTTGACCATTTACAAGAAATTATGCTATCGTCTATTAGAAAATATACCTACTGTAGCTTCTACCCTGTGGCATGTTTATATTCGCATCGCGTGTTGTTTCCAAAAGCACACAGAATTTTAACTGGAAAAATAAACCTATATTGAATACAGGTAGGATTCAATTTTACGTAGCAGGAATGTTATAGTAAGCAAAGTTCCGGTTACCGTTATAACTGTCATAGATTTGAAATACTAGTATTAGTACAATATTACTTTTTTTATATAAGGTGAGGAACAGCTACCCACATTCCATTGATGATTTGATTAGATGTCAGATGAGAGCTTTGATGTTCTGTGATGTCTAAGTTTTCGAATAAGTATTGTATTTCTATGATGTCAAAGTTTATTCTTCAGTGAGTTATTGACTTTATGTAAATTGACTTTATGAAATTGACAGCCCTCATAGTTTAATTTGTTGGTAGCTCCGCCTTCTCGACTGTAGGTTTTGGGTTCACCCACCCAAAACCAATATTTTGTATGATGAACTTAGGTGTTTATTTTGTTTCTGGGTGTTATATTGTATTATAAGTACGTACATATGAAAAAATGAAAATGAAAAAACATTTATTTGACAAAAGGCAAAATTACAAAATGGTGGAGATTAGAACACCTGGCTCCCACACTAGGCTCGAAACCCGTGCTGTGGGAATCAGGACTCTTTCGTCGGAGATACAGTTTTTATACGCCTATTAGAGTACTAGAATAAAATATGATAAGTGTAACATCACATGCAAAAATATAATCTAATTAAGTGTAAGTGTGGAGATGTGAGACGATGGTGTGAAATATTGATGAACACGTATAGGTACCTAGATTAAGTGTGTATGTTGTGCATGTTGGTGTGTGTGGTGCGTGCTAGTGCACATGGTATGTGTTGGTATAATTATGTTGTCTGCATTAGCGTATGTGGTGTATGAGTGTGTGTTAGTGTATCTTTTGTGTATTGGTGTATGTGGTGTGAGTTGGTGTGTGTGGTGTATGTTAGTGTATGTGGGGTGTGTTGGTGTATGTGGTAAACGTTTTATTTAATTGATAATAGTAAATTTTCCGTAGCATCGTAATTTAATTCGGATAGTGTTTCAAAGAGAACCTTTTTAGTCTGATATGAAGTAAGGTTGAAAATTTTTAAAATCTTATTTATTTTATTGTAAATGAAAGGACCCAGAAAGTCGGGAAACTTACCAGCAAATTCTGTGTTTGTTCTAGGCACAAGACAGACATAATGGGAAACACGTTTGACTGTTGTAGGGTTAAAATATGTTAGAGAGTGCTGATGGAGTAATAAATTTTGGATGAATAATTGTCTAACCGTAAGGACCTTACATTTTTTGTACAGAGCCACTGTTGGATATCGATATGGTTGGTTTGTACTGCATTTAAGTAAACCTCTTTGGGCTCTTTCAAGAGGTAGGAGATAAGTTTTATTTGTACCTCCCCAAGACGTGATACAGTATGTAAGTATAGACTGACAAAGAGAATAGTAAAGCATTTTAATTATATCTGAGTCAGCGCAATCTCTAATAGTTTTAAATACTGCTGTTAGTTTTCTGACACGTTGCGTAATTAGGTGAATATGGTCAACAAAAGTAAGCCTATTGTCCAAAATGACACCAAGATACTTAATGGAGTCCACTCTCTGTATGGCTACACAATCGCAAGAACCTGTAATGGCATTCCGACAAGAGGATGCTCTGTGACCAATCAGAGTGAAGGAGTCCAGTGGTTGTAGGTTATTAATATTTTTGATTTTGAAGGTAATATATTTAGTTTTTTCTACATTCAAGGTTAGCATATTATTACGTAGCCAAGAAGAAATGTTATCGAATACTCTCTGAGCCGTTTGAAATACTTCTGTCCAACTATCTCCCTGCAGAACAACAGCTGTGTCATCAGCATAAGTAATAACACAACCATTTTCAATTGACATGCTGCAGAGGTCATTTATGTAGATCAGAAAGAGAGTTGGGCCGAGTATTGAGCCTTGAGGGACGCCGCAGATCACAGGCAAAGGGTCACTAACTGTGTCACCTATTTTGACACTCTGCGTTCTACCACGCAGATAATCATTAAAAAGTTTAAGTTGTGTACCTCTGATTCCCAGCTTTTCCAGCTTATTCAGAAGCAATGGAATAGACACCGTGTCAAAAGCCTTTGCAAGATCCAAGAAAACAGCTAAACTTTTCTTTTTTACGTCCAGACTACCAACTATAAATTGAGTCAATTTTAGTACAGCATTTGAAGTACATTTGCCTTTGCGAAAGCCATATTGATTGGGAGAAAGCAAGCTGTTAATTTCTAAGTAGTTAACCAGACGGTTGTTAATGACTTTTTCAAAGACTTTTGACACGGATGTGAGAATTGAGATGGGCCTATAATTTCCTACCAGTTTCTTGTTACCTCCCTTGTGAATAGGTATTATCAAAGCGCGCTTCAATACCTCGGGGAACGTTCCAGTTTGTAAACAAAGATTTATTAAATGAGTCAAAATAGGCGCAAGCAAATATTTATTATATATATTTGCAATTTCAAAAATCTGTTTCATGGAAGATGATGATAATGATTAAGATGATTATGATGACGAATAATGAAAATCAGTTAAAAATGATACTCAACGAAAAGCAGAACATCATCTTTGTAGTTAAACAAAAATTGGATGAGTGGTGGTGGTATGAAATGTGGATTAAAAACCAAAACCAACAATAATATACATACATTATAATTACTGCAACATCTCTATGAACATCAAATGGTATAATTATTATTTATCATGCAGACCTTAGACAAACCAAAACAACGATAACCTAAAAATATAAATATGATACGGTATTTTAAAGAAATAAAGGATTTTAAAAGTAAATGGTATGTAGTTTTGAACTTAAATTTTTAAATTATTGAGTTCAAGAATATTCTTCAGTCGTACTTATGCATGCGTTCGTATGTTTGCTTGTCAGTTGTACACAAGTCTACCTGTATTTGTGCTCTTAACCCGTCTGATCAGAGGTCAACAACCTTGATATCACACGGCGCATTGTACACCTTACAAGTAGTAAAGAAACTACGTTCAAAATGGTATCACACACTACGTAGTAATATAATGAAGCATGTAAATAACATGCGTGATTACTTTTACCTGATCTATGTTTCACTCTTTTATGAAATATTATCGTACACCTTACAAGTAGTAAAGAAACTACGTTCAAATTGGTTTTACACATACACAGCGAAATAATAGAGCAGGTAAAAAAACAGGTGGGATTACTTTTAGTTAGTCATTCTAAATAACATAATTGTAATGCTTGTAAATACAGTATTTTATTAAGGGAATACGTAGAAAATCTAAGTTATGTTTATGCACATACATGTGAGTGTAACAGAGCAACCTGACTGTTTCGTACGTGGGCCCCTTACTGTCATCATATTGCGATACTCGGTTGTAATGAGCAACAAGCAGATTCTTGTCTTAGATTTCCTTACGCCTGCCTCTACAACTTGAATATTCAATTCGGACTATTTGCATGTTCAATTTTTTGAAAATAGTGCACATGAACAAAGGTTAAATACAGTATAATTATTATTGATTCTGTGACACAGTTACTAAATATACAACCTACTAATAAGGGATTTTCTATTGCTTACATTTAAATAACGGTGAGTGATTTACTATTAAAATACCAATTTGAATACCAAAGAATATAAAAATACCAAAGATTTGTATTATATTCTAGCCAAGATAACCTATAGACAGCTCAAATGCTACGCCCGCCCACTACCGTTAGGTAGCGTACTGGCAGCATTGCCCCGTTGGATTGCAGTGCTGAATGGTTGTGCCAATTAAGTTCCAAAAGAAGCATATTTTTGAAAGGAATTATAAGAGACTTTAATTGATGGCCTCTGTGGTGTGGTGGTTGAGCAGGTCGACTCATATCCCGGAGGATATTGATTCCCACGGCAGGACAAATATTTGGACACAGAAAAAGAAAGTGCAATTACTTATTCTGAGTCTGGGTGAGTTCTGGCTGGGGAATCCTAGTGTCCACGATCTATGTATATGTGATCGTTAGACGTTATTATTATTATTATTATTTAATTCGCAACAGCTAGATACTTGTACAAACAAATTTTCTACTATATTATTGAAAAAAAGTGGTTCAAAAAATAACACCAACGGCCTTAAAGTATGCAGATTGCGTAAAAACTTATTTAGCCCTGGCTCACACTAATACTATAATGGCGAAAGTTTGTATGTGTGTATGTGTGTATGTTTGTTACTCCTACACACTCAAACAGCTGAATGGATTTGGATGAAATTGGGTACCAAGATAGCTTATACACTGGATTAATATATACGTCACATATTATCCCGGAAAAAATAAATGCTCCCGTGGGATGAGCAAATAATTAAAATACTTTTAATCCATGGGTGAAACCGCGGGGCGCCACTAGTTTATAATAGATCCCAGTAATTAAACATCAACAACCCGATTTAAATTAAAACACAAACCGTTTTATTTGTATCCATTTTCCGAGACAAGTCCGTCAAAGAGCTAGCGGCCGCGAACTTTGAGATAAGAAAACACATTCCTCATTGAGTATTCGAATTATCTCTACTGTGTTGACACAGTTGCGTTTCGTGGTAGTGGGACCGAGTTGTAAGCGACAGCGATATATTGTTTACATCAGAGACCCAAGTAATTAAATTATTACTTTGTTTAGTTCGATATAATCACACCCTACTAATATTATCAAAGCGAATTTTTGTATATTTGCATGTTTGCTATTCCTTCACGCTCAAACAGCTGGCTGGATTTGAAAATTTAGAATAAAGATAGCTTATACAAGGTGGAATTTAAATCGTTCTTTTCCTTTAATATATGAATTCAGTCCATGCTATAGAATGCTCCCATATAACTTAATAAAAAAGTAGTTATGAAATAAAACTTAAATCTATTATCAAATTTAAATTCTAAAGAAAAGCCTTGTGACATTGAACAAAGCAGGTGTTTTATTGCCTACGAAACAGTTACAAAGCATTTATTTAAGACTAGCTGCGCACCGTGGTTTCACTCGCGGATAAAAAGTAGCCTATGTGTTAACCCACTTTACAAGGTGGCATTTAATTCATTCTTTTCCTCAAATGCATGTACTCAGACCATACTATAGAACATCAGTCCAAGGTCCAAATTAAAAAAAAAATGTTTTAGTATTTATTGCCTCTTAAAATAACTGCATGACAGCCGAAATGTCTATTTAACGGTACACACAGCGCGGGCACCAGCTGAGTTCTTTGTATAATTTAGAAAAGAACGAATTTAATTCCACCTTGTATTTTTACCTCTGGATTGCTAGCCGTTCGCCTGATGTTAAACGACACGGCTGCCCATATCAGCTGCAGTGTCACTCGGAACTCTAAAGTATAGAGCTTCGCGTGACACTGCACTGCGCACGTCATCCAGAGACATCAGCACAATCTAGTAATAAGATTACTAAACTGTGACATCAGATCATAAAGTCTCATTTGCCCTTCAAACCGGAACACAGCAGTGCTTGCGCACTACTGCTTGGCGGCAGAATAACTGGCAAAGCGGTGGTACCTACCTAGACGAACTTTGCAGTAAAGTCCTACCACCTAGTGAACGCGCGAGTGATTCCGCTTGTAGTTTAAAACTTGCGTCTCCAAAATCAAGTCGATCTCCTATAACTCCGGCGTCGTATCTAACTGACGTTGTATTTATGCAGCGTTGATTTCCGACAACGCTGTGTCAACTGGGGGACGATAACCTACGAAACAGGCTGTTTGACTGCTAATTACGAGACAACATTGTTTTTTTAGGGTTATTGCGACGATTTGGTAATGAATGGTAGTTAGAGTTATTTGGCACGCTAAGGTATTGTTTTATTTATATTAACTAGCTGACCCGGCGAACTTCGTTCCCTTAGCAGTCAATAAACATGCATGATAAGATTTTTTTCTTAAATTGATTGACGTCTATTTTATTACTTATTATATCCTATTCCGGACGAAAATGAATAAAAAAACACAAAAATCCTAAAATATTGCCGTTTCTGAGTTATGAGTGGTATAACTAAAATTGTTTTGTATATATTATTAGAAGTAGAGACGGTTTATTATTAATGAATTTTTTTTTTCTTCTTCAGATCTTGTATTATTTTGTTGTGATTTGGCTTTACGAATGTTGTCTTCCTACAACATGTGGGACAAATGACTTAACCTGCCCACCGCAGTCACGGTAGCTTTCAGTTTTAAATACCACTTTTTGTAATTGTTACCCATCCGGGTGATGACCACAGTGACTTTATACGGTACAGTGACTAAGTTTCGCTATAAACATTAGCTACTTGTCATGTTTTGATTAAATCGTCAAAGTTAAATTGCTTACCTAATTTACTTCTTATATTTTATACGTTTAATTTGAAAAAAAATGAAAAATACAACCTCTATGGTATGGTGGTTGAGCAGGTGGGCTCTTAACTCAGAGGTAGGTTCCATTCCCGCGACAGGACAAGTATTTGTGCACGGAAAAAAGCGCAAATACTTGTTCCGGGTCTAGGAGTTGTGGGATTACGGTCCTCGTAGTTTCTGAGTCCCTAGATACAGGAAATTCTAGTTAGGGTCTAGGGTCTATGTATGTAATCATTGAGTGTTAGTATTATTATTAAAAAAAAGAAATGTTCTACTAAAAATAGAAACGAAATCCAAAAATAAATTTCTGAACGCAGAGCAGTGCATGTCGCCTCTTAGTCTCACTGACCTTATTATGAATCGGTCACTAAAAGCGTATCGCGTGCGTTTCGCTTTAAACCGCTTTAGCTTTAATAAAACCTATGAAAATATTTCAGGTGACGCGTGCACCACAGTGGCTCATTAGTCAGATTTATATGGCAGATTACGCAATCGACCACTAATGCGATTAATTTAAAGTTGGCCGCGTTACACGTACTGGGAGTTGTTACAATTTCATCGTACACTTTTACCGGTTCTTTCTTTTTGCATATTACTTACATGTTTTTGAAGTAACATTTATTTAAGCACGCTCGACTTGGGGAGTACGCTTAGTGAATGCCTAGCGAAAGAAACGGAAGTTCATTCACGTAGATCTCCAACGCCAACATAACAAAGTTAAAAATTTGTATTATTATGTTGGTATGTCTGGTAAAATGACAATTTACAATTGTCGAGATGGCGACATTAACATTAAATAGTGTTATACTGGCCGATAGATGAAGCTAAACTAAATAAGTTTTACTTCAGTCGTGTGGTCTAAAGCACACTCGATTTTTAATAGCAAATTTTCATTAATGTACTTTGATTTTTAAAAAACCTTTATGTTAATATTTTTACATAAACGTACATATTATTTTAAATATAACAATTAAAAATTTAATACAACACAATAGCAAAACTTAATCTAAGAAGCCGCTACCAGTAGGCGTTTGTTTTTAATTGTAATCTGTTATCTTTCTTATTTATGCAATAAAGTATATATTATTATTATACATTATCTCAAGCAATCTCAGCCAGTTCTACACAGCCTATGGTTTATTAAGTCCTATTAATAACATCAGTTATTGTGAAGCCAAGACCAATGCAACCGGCAAGACCGGATTCTGTTCTCAAACCACGTGTAACCTTAGACGTGGTGCGAGCTTTTTTTTTATTTTGATTGACAATGATATGTCGTAATCATTTGCTGGTATCGAATAGCTTAATGCTGGTGTAATCGATATTTGCTTTATTTTTTAAGAATATACTGATTTTATTGTAAATTTTGCGTTTTAACATAATCAAGCAGATACAAAGACTTGCCATTTTCCGACTTTCGACTGGCCCGATAGCTCAGTTGATAGTAACCCTGCCTTCTGAACTGTGGGTTGTGGGTTCGATTCCCACCCAGGACAAACATTTCTGTTATGAGCATCGATATTTGTTCTGTGTCTGGATGCCATATTGTGTTCTACATACATAGAATACTTTTTGTTTGTAAACATATTTACAAACAAAAAGTATTTAAGTATTGTATCAGTTATTTGGTTCCCATAGTACAAGCTTTGCTTAGTTTGGGGCTAGATGGCGTTGTGTGAGATGTCCACAAACGTTATTACATTATTATTATTATTTTCCACGCCAGGTTCATGGCTCATTAGATGTTACATTGGGTAAACAAAAAAAGCATCTCTTAAATATTAACATTATAGATAACATTGTCAAAAATGTTTATAATACAGTTGTTCAGTCTTATTAATAAACGGGTATTAGTCTCGGATTAGTTACTTCAGCTTTTGTCCTTTTTTTGCAACTGGAATATTTAGCTGGATCGAAAGAGACAAAAGATGGTGTAACTAGTCTAAAGCTAGTTCGTGTTTATTAATAAGGCTGCTTATGTTTAAGTATAGGTATACAATTAATATACTTGAATAAAACTATTAAATCGTCCAAATTACATAAATAACCTTTTGTAACTGACGTTAGTTGCGAAATAAACTTATTCTTATTTTTATTTTTGCCATTTTAGCCATTTTAAATTTAATGTTTGTGCTTTTCTGGATATTAATAGTCTTCAAACTTTAATACTGACTCAAAAAAGTGTCTAATTTAAAATATTTCGTTTTAAAAACTTTAAAGTCGCAAAAATAATAATTTGATTGCACATATGTTTATTTAGTTACGGAGGAACTATATTTATTGATTTAGTTATTGACTATCCCTTACGTGTAAATACTGTGGACAGTTACCAAATAGCAGAGTTCGCTCGCTTGGCCAAATAGATTGTAATACATACAAATATTAAGTATTCCATAATTAATCAACAACTACAATAATATAACAAGTACTACTAAATACTACTAGCTATACTACCTACTGCAAAATATGTTATAAGAGGCTATAAATAAAACGCAGAATTCAGATCACCTTCTGCGGACAGCGTACCCAAAAGAGATGGCGACATTTCCTCGTTGAAGAGGAAGGAAGAACTTAGAATAAAGTTATTTTTATGGGACCAGCTTTGATAGAAAAACCAACTGACGCGTGAATTACGAAGTTTTCGCAGAACTGAAGGAAACTTCTCAGACAAGACAACTGCTTGGCCTTTGCAAATCTAAAATTATCTCAAAATAAACAAGCTTCTTTTTGAAGTTTTAGGACGCATTTGAAGGGATAAGAAAGAGAATTAATTTCGCGAAGATTCATTTCAGCCGCTTTAGATATATCCTAAATTCTTCTTTACGTACTGTTAACCCAAATCTTTACGGATCCCTTTGTCTTGCCATGAAAACAATTCGTCAAGAGCCCCACTTTCAGCATTCAAAAGGAAAAATAGAAGGCCAAACAAGCGAGCAACGAGTTAGGCCGTAACAAAATTCCAACAAAGGAATGATTAACGATTTTTTTCCCTCCCCAAAACTCATTCAAGCCGCGTCGATATTGAATCCGTTAGAAGGCGTAAAAATGAAAGTTTTCCTCTTTTCTTCACCAAACACTGTTCTACGCACGAGGGATCCCTCTAAACAGCTCATACGCCCAACATGTTGGGCACAACTCAGTTTTCATCTAATTATCAGAGGAATGCTCTTTAGTAAAACCATTAAAGTCCAACACAAACGTATTTGATAGTCATTTTAGGTCACTTAATTATTGTGCCACAACTTGACATTTTCGTCATAATAACGTCAAACAAAGAAACCTTGCGAATAAACACCATGTCGTAAAATCTAATGAATTCGTAAGAGCTACCTACGAGGAAACCTCAATAAAAACTTAATATAATTTTATGTGTAGTAAACTGTAAGCTTTTATGCATGGAAAGGTAAGCTCCCGTGTGTCCCGTTTAGAATTCGTGGCATTACTACTGTTTTAGCTTCCCTTAGTTTAGGAGTTGTTCGAAATAAATGACTTCCATTCCGCGGGAGTGACAGGTAGCTCAAAGTTTATGTCGTTACAAACTTGAAAAAATCCCGAGTCAACTGACTCGATGCCAAAGTATCATTTTAATAGCACTTCGAATAAACTTTTGTTTCGCAAAGAGCAGTTTTTAAAGAAATAATTGCTTTGGAAACGTCTGAGGCGAAATTTGAGCATTTTTTTTGGTATCGCCCAAATTGTCTGAGAGTTTGGGCAGCTCATTGAGTGTGTGATCGATGATGGATTTTCGTGCAGAACTTGCCTCGTTTATATTGAAACAAAGCCGTCTTTATTTTCTTTATGTCCTTTGAGATGTCGTCGATCCGGGAGTAATTTAATAGAGCGTGAGCTAAGTGGCTCCGCTGTCGTCTCGACCGGTCACACGAGTTCTCGGGTTGCAAATTCACTAAAAAAATAAATTAGCTCTCGATATTAAGTTTCGCGATGCAGTACGAATAAAAATGGGACAGGTGTTCACCTCACCTGGCCAGCATACGTTCAAAGCACGTTTACTTAATTATTTCCAACGTGAGCTGCTGAAATTTAAATTGAGACGAACAAGTGCACGCGTACCGGCACTAAATACGAGTTGTAGCCAGATTAAAACAAGCATGCAGTATAGGAGTTTTCATAAAAACCTGTGCAATTTTTATCTTTTCAATGGTAGACGCTTCGTGTGAATTAATTCAGCGAGTTGTTTAATATAGAAGTTTTCCAAGTACGGGTTACGTAAGGCAAGTTTCGTATAAGCCGTATAAATTACAACAAAGCGTGCCTCTACGGCGGTGAAATAGTTAATCAGTTACACGCACGCGCTTTGGGCCAGTTAATGACATAATTAAAAATCCCCAGGCCAAGGTAGGAAGTTGCGTTGGGCTTAGGGAGCAGCTTATCCTTACAGTAAACCGAACAAGTTGGCCCCGTTGGCTAATCTCCTAAGCCAAGTAACGGGGTGGCGTAAGTGATACGCTTTTGAGATTAGTATAGCAAAAAGGTAATAATTATGTTTAGGGTCAGTGTGTAAATCTTTTAGGTCGAAGGAACTTTTCAATTTTCTGATCATATAACAAATATGCAACCCTTATAAAGCATTTATTTAGGTCAGTACATGAAATTTAGAGAATAGCATTTCCTAACAGATAAATATTAAAGTGAAATCGTTTCACTAGGTAGTAGTACTTTTCTGCAAAATTCATCTAGATAAGTACCACTGTTTTGTCAGATATTCTGCCGAACAATACTGTGTTCCGGTTTGAAGGGCAAGGGGAAGCTAGTGAAATGGGCAAAAATGATACTTCATTAAATTACTAGACTGTGTTAATGTATCAGGATGACGTGCGTAGAGCAGTGTCACACGAAACTCTATACTTTAGAGTTGACACTGCAACTGATAAAGGCATTCGTGTCGCTTAACATCAAGAGAATGAAGACTCATCACCCATTCCCTAACATAAAGATAAAAAATACTAACAATATTATTCAATAATCTAAATTTAAATTGTAATTTGTCATCAAGTTAATTTTTACGTCATATTAGTTTCCAGTAGAATAACATTGATTTTTTCTCCTCCCCTAATAACATCGCTCTCACTTGCACCTTGTACTAACACCCAAACTCTAGCTTGGCAGAACAACCAGGTACTACACCCACAAACGCCACCAAGTAATGAGTTTTGTTGTTCAACAGCCACCGTTGGATTAAAGGACACTGCATTGCATATGGTACGCCAAATGAAACAAAGTGTTTACCCAAAAAGTTGCCACAATGTTACTAATATAATGTGTTGGGAAAGATAAAAGTTTTATCGAAGAATAGTCATGGTTTTCGATAGATAGATACATAACTCTTTATTGTCTCACAAATGAAATTCACATAATGCAGGAATGAATAAATCTTACGTACTAGTGCAACAATGGGCGGTCTAATCGCTAACAGCGATCTCTTCCAGACAACATTTAGGTTGTCTTTTGCAACAGTTTCTGTTTTGAGAGTCAGATTTTGTTCTCTGCCTATTTACGCACATTTGTATGGAGGGACTACAATTGTCAATAATTTCATCGGTGACTAAATCGGGTAGAGTTATAATCGATTTTTAAATTGTTTACTATTCAATATTAAGCTTTAGATGCATTTCACGACATTAATAATAATATTTATGGATATTTCACACAGCGCCATCTAGCCCAAAACTAAGTAAAGCTTGTACTATGGGAACCAGATAACTGATACAATACTTAGATACTTTTTGTAAATGTTTGTAAATAGTTCATCACACAAATGTTGAGAATAGGTGAGAATCGAACCCACAACCCACAGTTCAGAAGGCAGGGTTACTACCAACTGAGCTATCGGGCCAGTCAAATTGCCTGATATTTGTCAAATATCTCAAACTTTATATTCGTTGTTGTTCAGCTCTTCTGTGCTTATATAAAAGTACTTCAAAAAAGGCAAATTTAGTAAGCCCACGTCAGAAATCTTTAAACCTTTGTGGTAGCACTGATAAAGGAATGGACAAACTATCCGTTCAAATTTTTCTAGTTTTATTTTTAAATCGTTTTGTATAATACCAGAACAAAGCGGTTGTTCACTAGTTAAACGGCTAATTAAATAAATAAATAAACATTTGAAATGTCCACCAATATTTAAGGCTAATCTACTAGTATACATATAAAATCAAATTCCTGACTGACTAAATTATATATCAACGCAAAGCCTAAATCGCTAGTCCTAGAAACTTCAAATTTAGAATGTGTTTGTAAAGTGTAGGTATCCACTAAGAAAGAGTTTTTTCGAAATTCCACCTTTAAAAGGTGAGTTGGGGGGTTGAATTATCTTTTATTAATGAAAAAATTTCTTCAATGTTTCCTATAAGACACGCGGGCGAAGCCGCGGGCAGAAGCTATTTAAATAAATAAATAAATATTTGAAATGACCACCGATATTTATTTATTTGTTTAATTAGCCGTTTAACTAGTGAACAACCGCTTTGTTTTGGTTATAACCATTATTATAACCATTATATTGCCTTTAGTTCATAAACTAGGTAGTATACTAAAGCAATACCAATTATTAAATAAATCCTACTAGCTAGACTGCTGACTACAAAAAAACATTTCGTCTGGGCTTTAACCTTAATCCTAGTTAATTTTTAATTTAATCTAAGAAATTTTGAATGTGCTTTTAAGTACTATTCAATAATAACTATTATGCAAACGTCAGTATTTGAATATTTTTGTATAGAAATATTTTCGTACCGTCCACATTTTTTAACTCTTCTAAATATTGTCGAAAGTCCATGTGAGAGTGTGTTAATTGTAATTTATGAATCGTTTGTACAAAAAAAGTATTATTTATTTTGAATATGGCTTCAATATTGTAGCTTTCGGTAGTTTATCGGTGTTATTTATAGACCAATTCAAAAAACTTTGATAGAAAGTCGTTAAAGTAACAGTTTATGTCTTTATTTCCTCGCATTCTTTTTGTGTGGTAGAATGCCTGCAGCAGAAACGACAATAAAATATTGTCTCTGATTGTACATTTTATTACCATTTAAAATAATCACTTAACTGTGGTTACTTATGGTCTTGTTGACATTACACAGTGATATCAAAGTTCGTTAATATACTTTATAACCATAATAATAAAAAAACAATAAAATTTAAATTAAAACTCACAGTTTCGTTGAGGATATATGAAAATAGATAAATAAACTATTATACAAAAATCTTTCGGAACGACTGATCGAGGCAACACGTGACCAAAATTCTGGTCCCATTTTACAAACACTAAGCATTGCCATTCAACTGGGCAATGCCGCCAGCATTTAGAACCCGTTGACTACTGGTAGCGGCTTCTTGGATTAAGTTTTGCTTCTGTATAGTTTTAATTTATATTTTAACAAATCTTTGGATAAAACCTTGTATTAATATATACCATTGCTAAGTGCGTGAATATATTTACAAAAAAAAAGCTAAAAACAAACACAAAACAAAGACTGTCTCGCACTTTAGTTACCGACATTTTTATTTGTAAGCTTAGCTGATACTACGTAGGTACTAATTCATGCAACGAAGTTAAAAAAATCATAATTAAATCACAAACAAAGATTAAGCCATTAAAATTATACATCCACCATGTTATAATGAATACATATCTTAAAAATTGCTAGAAATAAGTCAAACACAAATGCCACGAAATCGTTCGAAAAGTTACAACGATCGGTAAATCAACTCTTCAACTCCAAAAAGCATCAATCATTTCTGTGTCGATCGTCCAGACTATGACTCTGGACCGGATTTTCCGATAAAATCATGTCTGCAAACAATCGGTGGCACCGGACAGATTGTCCCGGTCCTGGACAATCATAATGTGGTAAGGAATGTTAATCGAGCCTCTATGGGTCAACACAGGACGGGCCATTTAGTTCGGACAAGCAATTTAGGCGGTTGGCATAGGCCTGGACAGCGCGTAATTACTTTCCCTAAAATTTAATTTGCACTAACTAGTATTTATTGTCTTACTAAACTAGTGAAATTTGACTGTTTAGTTTCCACAGAGTCAACGTATATTCGTATTTCAAGCACCTGTTTACAGAAAGTTTTTACTAGATACCTTTAACTACAAAATCTATTGTTGTGTTGAACAAAACTTGAGGAAGCAGTAATTTTCAGTCGACGACAAATGGTCAGTGTTTTTATTCGCAACTCGTTAAGTGCCTTTAACGTTTCCTTTTATTCTCTAAACATCCTTCAGTGACATTAATAATACAATGTTTACTCTTTTCAGGTCTCGAGTCATAAAATTAATCGTAAATGTTTATTTGCTTCTGCCAACCAAAATTGTTCTGCACGCGACTAAATATTTAGTGAACTCACTACTGATTATGGTCATGCGAAACCGCGTCAAGGCGCATTCTCCCTTGTTTATTACACCGAAATACAAATCATTGGAATACTTACACAAGACTGCTATTACCATTAAATTAAATGTGTTCAACGCTTATATACCTACGCTTTCCATCGTTTTGTGTACTTCGTTTACAGATTTATGAATGTAAATATGACAGTAATTGGTTTTCTTACAAATTGTCATTTTAGGTTAAATTATGTCATTATTGTTCGGCCAACCGATAAATGGTTTCCATGCCAAGAGATGCTTTATTTATTGTTACTACTTGTGTTTATTGTTGCGTTTACTGTTTTATTACTATTGCGATATTCAAAAACGTTGATTCGATTGTTTTGCTAAAACATTTCGCTGAACATTTCAACGCTTTTTTATACACGTTTGCTGTTACAATAGCCGTTGGTACCGTATTTCGGGCTTTAGCTATCGCGTTGTTTACTATGAAACAAAACAGTCGTAAAAACAAAACGAAAATCAGCTTCCCTGTTTAATTTAGCGGGGGCTGTCGACAAAAACGTTTGTTCTTGTTTAGCCTTTTTTGTTGACCAAACGTAGCAACGTAGGAATGCATTGTTCCCGTTATACTGTCCCGGGTGACGGGATAAATAAAAAAAAGGTTTTCCTTTTACCGTGAATCATTTTAGCTGCGTCACTTTTTAACTCAATTTAAGTAACGGCATAAACATCAACAATCTTGTTAATGTTGTCACTTATTGGCGGAAATTGATAAATCTACTATGTGTAACAAAATTAATACCTTTAATTTACCTTAACAGAAAAGAGTTAGCCATAAGCAAGGGATCTCTATTCCATTTTCACTTTAATCAGTTTCGAAGAAACAAAGTGAAAGTTTCAATTTGGGCGTCATTAAGATTCCTGACGGTGGCCGAGGCGTATCGGGATTGGAGTTTCCTTTTAATTTCGATACTCGAATGAAAATAAATATCTTGATAAAATATTTCTTGATTATCAGAAATGGACATGAAAAGTATTGATTAAGTGATATTGAAATTCAATATGACGTGTCTCTGATGGCATCAACAATCAAAAATGACGCTCATAAGACTGGAAGTTATTAAAAATAAACAATTTATCAATAGAGAAGACAAATTGGAATGTTTGTAATAAAAGAAGATAAGAAATCAAAGGACAATTTACAGATGTACAATAAATAAAGAGAACCATGATCACGTATGCCTAGAGGCGATACCTGCTGAGACGGCGCGGCAGAGGCGCCTTGCCTGATGGGTGCAAACATAAAAAACTTGTGCGTATGTGCGTGGTCGCCCACACTGGCTATTAACTGAGGCGCTTTATCGTCCATTCATGGCAGTAACATGAGCCTTGATCGGTTTAACCTATGGAGGTAAACGTGATCATGTGAACTGGCTGTTATATTAAGTTACTTTGACAAAATTAGTAGAGAAAAGGATTTTTCCGTAATTTAATGTATTAAAACTTTGATTCAATTTTACGTTCATGCCACCTTTAAAATGTATGAAAACTTAAACAGTACTATAATTTGCAAATACAATAAATAACTTTTTTCGTTTTTATTTTCGTCCCGCACAATATTCAAATTATAACCGTTCCAGAAATTAAGGAAGCCACCCATTACACCTAAAAGGAGCGTAAAATAATTTCATAATGGTCTGGAAGGCACCGATGTTTTGGAAAGTCTATCATTATTTACCAATTTTGTTTAGGGATAAAATTTTGATTCGGTGGTCGAAACCGATCAAGAGCTAATACGAAAATAATAGATTTCTTCTTTTTTCCCTCATTATGTGAGGAAACATAATTTAGATTGGGCATGGAGCTAAAATAATGGTAAATTTAAGATAATTGTAATGATAATGAAATGTTGTCATAATTTACTTATAAATTGGAATGGAAAAACTTAGCAGTATCTCTGTTTCCTGAATTATATAATCTAGGGACTTTTAAGACAAGAGTAAACCGGTATCTTTTAAGCAAGCATATATCTTACACCTAATAATAATTATAATTGCTTAACACCAGAAGAGGCACTGTTCAAATGCTTTTCCTATAAACAATAAAAAGTATAAATAATAAACACTTTGGTTCACTTAACTTTTTTTTTGTGTAAATTTAGAGTTGAAATTTGAAACTGTTGTATTAACGATATTACTTTACTTGCATGTCCAAAACACATTTTCTCTATATATTACTAAGAAACTTTTTAAATCCACAGATAACAGATATTGTTGCATTCTGTGTAAATGCTTTGGTAATCTTTTGTTTCTTATCTTTTTTTTTTTGTTTTGGCTCCATACTTTTGTGTATTTAGCGAGTGTCAAGTAATTGATAATTTGCAAGTTAATGATATTTCACGTAAATAATGTGTCAGGTCACAGTCAAAGTCATCAAGTCAAGTCATAGTCTAGTCAAGTCATACTCCTAGTAAAGTGGTGGCAACTTTACTTGAAGCTTCTATGGAGTTTTGGAAACAACACGAAAAGAAACGTTTCACCATCATTATACCATTTTCCCACACTCAGGTCTGTAATCCAGCACTTAACGAATAGAATGCCACCAATTTTATGCACTAACACTGAAAATAACACAAGTTTTGGAAAATAATACAATGCGGTGACGCAATCTTTTTCGCGTTCCCGCCAAAAACTTTACCCTTTATTACTACTAAGAAACTTTTAAAATCCACAGATAACAGACATTGTTGCATTCTGTGTAAATGCTTTACTTTGGTATTTTTGTGTTTCTTATCTCGTAACTCTTAAATAATAATAACAATGCTTTCGTTCAACACAGTTTTTTAGTTTAATTACAGTTATAATGATAGCGCTTATAATATTTCTTAAAATTTGTATTAAATGGATTTAGTGCTACAATAAAGACCGGCTTTTATGTTTCACTGTCAATTCGTTTCTGAGACAATTCTTGAAGCAAATTATAGTGATAACAGAGATGCGGTAAAGAAAAATATATTATTGAAACATACGCATTAGTGATATTTAACTCAGAAAATTACATATTTTAGCCACAGACTGTGGTTAAAGAACAGGAAAAGTGGGTCCACAGACCATTATTTACACAGACTGTCTATAAAAAATACATAGGTACTCTAATTTGTTTTTTATTTATTATTGATATTGTGGAGACATTTTCTATAGTTTTAGCATTTTGTAAAGTAGAATAAATAATAATAATAATATGTGAGGACATCTCACACAACGCCATCTAGCCTCAAACTAAGCAAAGCTCGTATTATGGGAACCAGATAACTGATACAATACTTAAATACTTTTTGTTTGTAAATATATACATATAATACAATATAACACCCAGACACAGAACAAACACCTATATTCATCACACAAATATTTGTCCTGGGTGGGAATCGAACCCACAATCCACAGTTCAGAAGGCAGGGTTAACTGAGCTATCGGGCCAGTCCAAAATAATAATAGTGTGAATTTTACAATTAAAGTACAATTTTTGTTACTTATGTGTGTTATAGTAGGTGGTAGGACTTTTCTGCAAAGTTCGTCTAGGTAGGTACCACCACTTTGCCAGTTATTCTGCCACCAAGCAGTATTGCGCCAACACTACTGTGTTCCGGTTTGAAGGGCACTGGAGCTAGTGAAATTACTGAGCGAACGAGACTTAATGACCTGATCTCGCAGTCTAGTAATCTTATTATTAGCTTATGGTGATGTCTCAAGATGACGTGCGCAGTTCAGTGTCACGCGAAACTCTATACTTCACAGCTATACTTTACTACTCCAACTGACATGGGCACCCGCGTCGCTTAACATTAGGCGAACTACCAGCTAGTCATGTCATTCCTTAACATAAAAAAAAAACAAACTAAAACGAGACTATGGAGTATTCAACTGAACAGATAAGTTGGTAGCACTGTAGCCGAATGACTGTAGGCTTACAAGTGAAACGGTCAATAAAACTTATTTAAATGTGATGGAATAATTAGGTGATTATGATGCGCTAAAAAGAAAATATTAATTTTTCTCTTTACTTCGGTTTTGCTGAATGTGAAGAAAAACAAAAGAATCCTACACATATTTTTAAAAGATATATGAAAAAGGAAGTTTTTGACTCTACTTTGGCTCTGACCGTATCCACTATCGAGTAGTACCATAAGTCATTCACCGAAAAACCGAAGATTCAAATCACGATTCAAAAATTAACACCCATCGAAAGTCCCGCTACGTTCAGTGAGCTGTATAAACGATACACTTTCAATGCTTAGAGCAAATTTGTTCCACAAACACAACTAACACTATGGGTGTTTGCATTGGTTAATGTTTGATCGGCCGCCGCATTTAGAACAGCTCAAATTTTAAACTAATAGAGGAAGATCTGGACTGTAACGAACTAATTCTTCTTTAACAAACAATATTTATGTCATATTCAATTAAGGTTATTGGGAAAAAGTAAAATTGTAGGAAAAAAGGTTATTTTTATTTTTTTTGACTCCACACTTTTGATAATTTAGCGAGTGTCAAGTAATTGATAATTTGTCAAGTTAATTAATATTATATATATTGTTAAGTCAAATCACAGTCCAAGTTATCAAGTCAAGTCATAGTTTAGTGGAGTAATACTCCTTGTAAAGTGGTAGCCAGAAGATTCTATGTAGTTTTGGAACCAATGCACTAACACTGAAAATAACACAAGTTTTGGTAAATAATTCAATGCGGTGACGCGATCTTTTTTGTTTTCCCTCCAAAAAAAAAACTAAAAAGCGGTTATAAATAAAACACAGAATTTAGATCACCCACCTGCTCGCAGTAGGTACGCTTCTCGAAGCGTACCCAAAAAGCTGGTAACATTTCCTCGTTGAATAGCTAGGCTAATTCGTTGGTCAAAGTATGTGCCAGTCTTTATACATTTTAAAAATAAAGTTAAAGATTTTTTCATCAATACCACATATTTCTACCACTTATGTTCTTTTGTGTGGTCAAATGTGTGAACAAGAGCTAGTGAAATGTCATTAGCTTTTTGCCATGCCATAGCACAGTCTGATGATAGCTCAGTGTGTAGTAACCCTGCCTTTTGAACTGTATGTTATGGGTTCGATATCTACCCAAGACGATTTTTTTTTAAATAAAAATTTGTGTGATGGACATCGATTTTGGTTCTTTGTCAGGGTGTCATTATTGCATTCTGTATATGTATTTACAAACAAGAAGTATCTAAGTATTGTATCAGTTATCTGGTTCCCATAGTACAAGCTTTGCTTAGTTTGGGGCTAGATGGCGCTGTGTAATGTCCACAAACATTTATTTATTTATTTTTAGTCTATTTCTTGACTATGAAATCATTTTTATTTTAAATGAGGGAAGAACGTGCATTCGCTTTAGTTATTTTACACTTTATATTGTCCATTTGTAACTGTGAATAAAATACATTTTTAAATTAGGTATTTATAGGTTGAATTGAGTCAACAAATTTAAAGTCAATTAAATAAAGTTTATTAAACAAACATAGGTAATGTTTGTAACTTCTATAAACCTTACTACAATATATAACTATCTACTACTATAATATAGGAATTACTACTAAACTCTACCATAAAAAATTGGTTTATACATATAATTGTTGTTAAATAAATCAACACCGGCTCCCCGACTACAGCGGGTAAAATTTAAAGCACAGAGTGTGAAACGGTGTGCAAATGAAAAATTTACGCCACGCTTATTTTCGCCATTGTTGCCAATTTGTAACGCCACCCGGAGCGTGTTCAAACTTTTTACTGTATTTTGGGTTATTTAATAATTTATATGATCTATAATCAAAGAAACATTTTACGCTCACGTTCTGCTATATAAACAGTAGAAAAAGCATAAGTGTATTAATTTTTTAATCTAATTTCTTTAATTCAATTCATATTCTTCGAGAAACTAGCTGCGCCCCGCGGTTTCACCCGTGTGGTGAAAATATTCTTTCTCAGTTTTTTCTTTCAGAAACCTTCCCCCGACAAAAATAAACACAACAAAAAAGGAATTAGCGAAAATGATCCATCCGTTCACGCGTGATATGATGACCAAGGGAAATAGAGATTAATTTATATATAAAAAAGATTTCTTACATGTCAATTGTTATTATGTATGTATGTATAAGTATGTTGATATTAATGTCTTTACTACTTAAATTGTAGCTATTATATAAGAATAACAAAAATTAATAATATTCATATCACGGTGTCGAGATATATAACTGACGAAGAAAGTTGTAAAAAAATAATAGAAAGACTAAAAATGTAAGCCTCTACCACTACAACTATTACCTACCTATATATAACTACCTATGTAAACAATAATGTGACAAATTCCCATGTAACAACTAACATTACTTTCTACAATACGTTACATCATCATTACATTTCTAATTCTAATGCAAATAACGTAATAATTGTACAAAACGTAAATAAACTCACTAATGTTTTGACTAGCAAAACAATTGACTAACACAGTTAATATTTACACAGTACACAAAGCATGAATAACTAGAGAGTAGCCACCTAAGAAGCCAAAACAAAAAGTTTGAACAGTTTATTTTGGAGCGCGCCTTTCTTAGAAGGCCCTTGTGTATTTGATTAAGATTTCTTATAAATAATCCAATGGATTTTATGTTATTTTACTGTGGCTTTATAGGTCGATGTTTGATCTTATGAAGTTGGCGTAATTTATGACTTTGTATATGTATTGAATGAAGTTTTTTTGAGCATACTATTTTTACCAAATGGAAATATATATTAACAGTAACTCGGGACCGAGCTCGGATTAACGCGATAATGTTAAAACCTTAATACACTATGCTACGGTTTCATCACGACAGCCATAATTTCATTTCTTTCTGCAATTAACTTTGACAGCTCCTAACTGTGAACTTAAGATCTGTCAAACTTTAGTACAGACGGCAAACGTGCTCACGTAAAATGACGGTGTTGTCTAAGGTTGATCTTAAACAAGACCGTTACTTCGCATCAGGTGAGTTGCCAATGATATGCCCATTTCAGCATAAAAATTATATTTTTTTCACCTTACACCGAAAAGTCTAGATCTAGATACAAGGTTCGAGATTTCGACCGTTGATCGTAAGCTATTCTTACTATTGTTGTTTTAGAATAGGTAATACGTAAATACTTAAATAAACAAATATTTGTAGTTGACGGCGGCTACGTCCAGTTATAAACTCTATGCGCAGCGATCGAGCACCGTAATTTACCTTGTGGTGGCATTAAATTTATTACAGTGGCAGCACCGGCAACTGTCATGGCGCCCCTACCCGTCTGGCTATAAAAAAGGACCGTTCGGTGTACTACGGATCATTCTTGTTCCAGACACGGCGCGGTGTGGATATGCTGAAGGCCTATAGTTATATGGGTTGCAACCTATCTACCCACAACCCGTTTCTGCCCACATAGTTATTTTACACAATGCCATTTAGTCCCAAACTAAGCAAAGTTTGTACTATGGAACTTAGATAACTGATAGAACTCTTATAAACTTTTTGTTTGTAAATACATACACAGAATACAATATAACATCCACACACAGAACAAACATCTATGTTCATTACACAAATGTTAGTCTTGAGTGGGAATCAAACCTACAAACTTCAGTTCAGAAGGCAGAGCTACTACCGAGTGAAATACCGGGTCAGTCAAATAAAGATGACTTTAGAATACCATACACAAAACGATCTTAACGATTTGTAAGAAACATCTCAAGTTTCTTTGAAGTTCACGATAAATAGATTTATATATTAAAGAATATATTTCATCACTAACAAGTACGTATATGATAGGCTTAATTGCATAAGCCATCATCTGTCATGCTATCAAACTGATAACATGCTTATTTTTATCGTATCCGAGCGGTTAACACGACCCAAGCGGCCTTAATAGGTCAATACATCTTCAAATCTTAAAGTACTCTTAAACACTTTAAATATTTAATAGCAAGATGTCATCAGCTACTGCCTACGCTATCATCTTCTCAATAATAATAAACTTTAAGCAGTACTTACCTGGATTACTTGCTTCCACAAGAGAAAGCTGGGATCTTTGTGTTTTGATTGAAAGCAACAATAATATCCGGTATCATTTATGTTGCCGTGGCTACTTTGGTTTTTGTAATGACATTTTATTTTTATTCTACAGATTTGTAATAAAAGCCTTCTAAATATAATTTCGTTAGTCTTCGAGGAGCATAATTGAGCCACCCTTTAAGGTAAAAAAAATAGAGTGTGAGAAATGCTCAGCTGTGGAAATATAACACTAATGTTAGTGATATATCTGTTTTGTGTATAAATAAGTGAAATAATTATTTATGTCGACCTTTTTTAAGGTTGTTTAACTAACACCAGAACCAGATTTTAGGACAACTTTTAACACTTTGAAGAAAATATATAAAATAGACTTGACTCATGACTTACACTTGACATTTTATTGAGACATATTTATTATTATTAAGTTAAATTTCATTTAAAAAAAGAAACGATAGTTGTTTAAAAGAAAAATATTTCGTTACTTTTTTTATGTTAAAGAATGACGTGGCGAGCTAGCCGTTCAACTGATATTAAACGACACGGCTGCCCATATCAGCTACAGTGTCACATGGAACTCTAAAGTATAGAGCTTCGCGTGACACTGCACTGCGCACGTCATCCAGAGACATCAGCACAATCTAGTAATAAGATTACTAAACTGTGAGATCAGATCATAGTCTCACTTGCCCAGTAATTTCACTAGCTACAGTGCCCTTCAAACCGGAACACAGCAGTGCTTGCGCACTACTGCTTGGTGGCAAAATAACTGGCAAAGCGGTGGTACCTACCTAGGCGAACTTTGCAGTAAAGTCCTACCACCTATTTTCGCTGTATTGCCGAAATAGAATCACTGAAACGATATGTTGAATTCGACTAGGTACCCACGAAAATTTCCTTGACCTTCCGTTCGAGGCCATAGTAGTCAACTCAACGAGGTCGGGTACAAATTTGCACAAGTTCCCAACAGTGTGGACCTAACAAACATTGAAGGCGCCCGTTTCACCTGCCGAACTTCGGGCCCGATCTGTTGATGTTGCCTTTACAGTTTCAGTATAACCATTGTTAGGAATAATCAGGGATAATTACTAATTTTTGCCAAGCTTTACATATTTTGATCATAAATTTCTTTTTCTTTTTTTTGTTTATTAAAGTACGAGCTTCCCGCGGCGCGGCGTGGCCTATGGGAAAATAATTCAACCACCCATTTCACCCTTTTAAGGGTGGAATTTCGATAAATCCTTTCTTAGCGTATGCCTACGTCATAACATCTTCCAAATTTCAGCCCGATCCAATGTCAATCAGTCAGTCACCTTTGAGTTATATATATTTATATATTCAGAATGAAAAATATTATATTATTTATTTATTTTATTATATTATTGTATTATTAAGGTCAAAAATAAAATGATTGCTCATTAATCGAGTTTGAAACATGAAAACGGCATTTTTAAAGGTGGATACACACATTGCGAGCCATGCGCAATTACGCAAAGCACGCCTCGAAACTCACGCTTCGATATAAATCAGCACTTGCTTGCCACGAATATAAAGGTCCACATATTGTAATGTGTACGCCCCACATATTATATACCTCGCAATCAGATCCGCCTCAAGAATAACAAAATCTGAGAATATACGTCATAGAGCTAAAGGCTTATACTCCCTCTTTGTAAGAGGAGGCCCGTATTCCATCAGTGGGAATGTTTTAGCCTGATGACGGAGACGAATCGGGCTTAGATCCATAACACTGTAGCCACAAGTTGGATGCTCTTCAATTACCCTAAAGTCTATATAGATTATGATAACACCGAAAAACTTTCTATGCGACAACTTGGCCGGTACAGATTACCGTCGTAACATCGTTACTTCCCATCAGGTGAGAGCGTGGTCAAATGCTAGACAAATTTGAAGTAAAAAATAAAAGAAATTGAAGTTAAATATTCTTATTTATTATGACTACAATTATTATGATAGAAGAGAGCCTGACTAAAAAGTTATAATGTCCTAGTACGGACAATTATATGGTTACTCTTTTTATACCGAACATTTGGTGACCTGAGTTGGCGACTTCGATGTCGGTTTTTGAGATTCTACTTTAGTGATAGCACCTTAGTTTGAATATACTTCTTTGGGTTTTATCTTCAGGTTTTACTTTCTCCTTAAATGACCGTTCCATCTAAGATAATCTATTCGTAAGTGCCATACAAAACTTACTTTGATTTTTATTGGACATTCCGAGTAAAATTTTATAAACATGTACTGATTGTTTATTATTTAACCGTGAGTTTTCTAGATTTCCGTTAAATCATATTAATGTGGTGGATATTATAAAACGGGCTTGCCATTTTCAATGTATAATATCTGTATGCGAAATATCCAAATTCAAAATATAGACCACTTTAATATACTCTTGTACATAATAAAACAATTATACCACCTGTATACTTATATATCCTTCAATTTTAAATATGTTTAGTCCGATTGTCATTACCCAATTTATAAATAAAAATAAATTTTACGTAGACCCAAAGTTACTATACATGTTTATAGTCCTACTCCTAAGTCCAGGAAAGTTGGTACTTATTATCTCCTGCTTTTATACCCAATAAAAAGTTACTCTCACCACACCTACAAAGTTTTACAACATGTATGAGTAAAATTACCGGGCGGACATAAAACGCAAAGCTACTAAGGAATACCAAGGAAGCCGGGACACTGCTGCGTGACTTCGCACACATTCGTTTCTAACAAAGCTACGGAACAGGTAGAAAAACCCGCCCGGGCTGATATTAAACCCTGTTTCAAAGCAAACAAGTCTTTGTACGAAAGCACAATTTTAATTAAAGCAAATATAACTACGAGCACGCACGCTCAACAGAACAAAAATTAGACAAGATTCCGTAACGGTGACGATAAATAACAGACGGAAATTGAAGATGTTGAAACGAAAAATGTCTAATTAAAAACATAAACAAAAGCGCTTACAAACAAAATCTTGTATGATTAACAAAAGCTATTTGGATAGTCAAATAAAAATTCGAAGAAACGGACGCTTTCGTTTGTCGTGTAGTTTGAACATTCGAGTGTTGATTGCCCACGCAATGAGAAAACATATCAAAATGTGACCAACCTCATGTCCAATTGAATTCATTTATCCATTTGCCCATTGACCTTTATGGTCCTCTTTCCATTAACATACATAAACCCATTTTTGTGGGAGCCGTCTGTTCATTAGTTTAGTTTTTTTATCTGCCGAGCCTGTTTACCGTTTTGGCGTATTGAATAGATAGTAGCTTTTTTCTTAAGTTTTAGAGTGAAGTCTAATCGAGGGACATTAATATCTTTAACTGACATTTAAATACATGATGTGGCATTTACACTCGATATCTCTGGCGGACATTTATTAAAGAAGCCTATTTAAATGGACTCTACTAAATATTGACTTAATGTCATTACAGCTTATAATACCCTTTTTTGTTTTGGGAATATCTGAAAATTTTATTTAAAATCTCTTTTTTTTCTTACTAGTGTAAGACTAGTGTCTTAAAATCAGTTCGTAACCAATATATTGACGCTATAGTCCAATATCTCCCATCCGCTACTTTTCTAAAAAATTGACAACGAGGAAACTTACATAATTACGGATTCAGAAAAAATATACTCACATCATCTGCGATTAAAAGGCTAAACTAACATCTACATATATAAAAAATACAGAAGGCATCATTCATTTAACTTTACCATCACACAAGATTCACGGTAGTTTGTGAAATTTAGCACGGTTCAAAACGGATGCTATAATCACAACGGAAGATAACAAAAACTACATTGGCTTTACAGTCGGAACTACGATATCGATACCTCGACTTTGTCTAACCTTTTGTGCACGGTTCCGGCGGTAATAGTTTCACAAATGGCTTTAGATAAAAAAAAATAGAACATTGTTTGCCCCACGAACGGATAAAGGAATGATCCCAGGTAGACATGGGGGTGTAGACGTAACAATATGTACACTGCTAATGGCAATCATTGTAATAATTTAACTGTGACAGCACGTTCCGTTAATAATGGCGAAATTGATACAAATGGGGACATTAATGGAATCAGTGTCACCGCTGTTGAAATATTCGATTGAATTGGGGAAAATTTAATACTTAATTTGATCGAAAGCCACAGTAATGCTATAAATAAAACAGTATAATTTATACGCATATGGAACGAGATTAAAGTCGTAGTTGTCGCATTCAAGGGCGCTCAGCTTGTCTGGAAGTTTGTGATGCCAGTGGTTTTCTTAGATCTTTTTTTGCTGACGTTTCGATGCTCGCCGCTTCAATGTGGATTCTTGGCGCTCTCAAGATCGAACAGGTTTTAACATGGAGACCGAACGCCGGTAAAAAATCATCAGGTAATTACGGTAGGCGCTCATCGCTTTACAATTCAATAAAATTGAAAATACATTTTTAAATTTCGCGATCGTTTCCAACACTAACTTTTTTATTTCGTAGTCTGAAGCAGTTAAAGTTCCAGCTGCCATAGTTAAATGTATTTTTAAATGCATTTTCCGACCACTTGTTAGCAAAATTATTAGAAACAATGCATTGTGCGACGTTGAAAACAAAGAAATCCTGCAAGTAGTAAAAAGTAAGGAATACGGAGAAAGGTACTTTGCTGTTGTGTTTTATACCTAGAAAGCAATAATGTGTGACTGTTTAGAACGCTTAGAAATTCTCGGTATTGTGGAAGTGTTTACCAAATGCATTAGTAATAAAGTTACGTAGATAAAAAGTAATGTTGTAGCGTAGTCATGCTGTGATACCGATAAAAGAAAAAATCAACGTCCGATAAGGTGTGAAGAATTCGTGAAATTCTTGACTAACGTTATAATTTTACGCCACACCAAAAGGCGTGCCCTCTCAGTAATATTCCGCCCTCTTAATCACTACCCGCCGGAATAATTAATAACACCTCAATTAAAATATCAACTAAGCGCTTCCGCCCATGTGATGAAGATAGGGTTCGCTGACTACTTTAGCATTCTTGTTATAATTTTTAAAGTGATTTATATTTTTGGTTATTATGCAAATGCTTATGGCTAATCTTGGTTTTTCAAACTACTAATCTTAATAACTGGGTCCTCGCATCACTGTTCAAAATATGTAACAAACAGAATATTTTTTGTAACGCAATTCAAAGTATTTGAGTGAGATAACATTTTATGTTACTCTACGTTTAATTTTGACTGTTGTTTCAATGACTCAATAATGGTAATTGCGAGATGCAATTGCATATAATAACTTAAAATGTAATAAGATTTCAAGTTCGCGATCATTGGCTTACGATAAACTCGTAATAGTGCAGTTTGTATGGGAACAAGATCTTTATTTCATGTCAGGCAAGTTGTATTACTAATTAACGCCTCAGGCAGCTGAAACAGGTTTCGCGATTTATCGTAAAACCCAATTTAGAGCCGGGAGGCACGCGATTACAATCTTCTCACGACAGGAAGGCGCGCAAACTCCTCATCTCCAGGGAAATCACGCACGCAACAAACTTTATGGCAACACGTCCCGAGGAGCGATCCGCTCGGGGCGGTCCGAGCCCGCACACAAGCTAATTCAAAAGAAATAAGACGCAGGCAGTGCCTTCGCAGACGGCTCGTGTCATGTCCCAAGCACGTCCCACTCCAGACAATCCGTGCGAATTCATTCATCATTTCGCCAATACGTCACTTTCACAAACACGTGTGGCCACCGCGAAAACACTGCCCTAATTTAAGGGCTAACAAAACACTGACCGTTGTAGAATACGGCTGCAGACTCAGGCGGATTCCATCCTGTGCGAGACGTTCCCGTAACAACCGCTTCAGTTGCATCCGTGGTATCTTCACTAATTCCGCTTTCCCTTCCTCGTACTCATCCGCGTACTTGGCTGGTTCCACTTGTGCTGTTGCTTGCTCTTTCCTTACTTCTTCCTCACATCGACAAGAATCTCTCGCTGCTGCCGCTTCCTCTAAAGTAAAGTAAACGGCAGCAGCACCTTCCTCTCTCAAAGTTCTTACGGAATGCAGCAGACGCTGACGATGTGCTGGGTTGAGAACGCCGATGGCATCCAGATCTGGTTCCCCAACTTGTTTGCATATTTCTAAGTCATCATACCCATTGTCTATAAAACTTTCCGCGTACTGGCCCAAGTGGAGCGATCGCAACCACTCGACGACGATGTTGCCGGTCGTGGACGAGGCCATATCGCGTCAAAATGCTCGCATTACAAGGCGTGCTCGCGGCGCGGCGGTCGACGAGAAACTGACGGCCAAGCTCCCCTTGGCCCCCCTTTCCCCTCTATAAGCCGCGGTCGCCGCCCCTAGTCCTCCGTGCTTTTGCTTTTTGACATTTTGTAGCTTAATCGTTTCATTTCATAGAGGTGCGCGCCGCACCACGTGATACTTTGAATAATTGTTTACATTCCACCTCGTACAAATAACAGGCATTTTTGACATTAATACCGGCAGTAATAGATTCAAATAATTTTTATTTGTTGTAATCTCTCATTTTTTATGCTTGTTTTTATTCTGATCGGAAGATTAATGAAAGAAGCGGTCGCAGAGTCAATATAATATTGAACAGCGGGTGGTGTCTTGATGAATGATTTATGCGCGGATTCAAAACTAATATGGAAGTCGCCCCTACATTGTACTGAACATACTTTTATTTTTGTTTTAAAGCTAACGAAACATTCGAAACCGATTTGAAATATGAGCAGTTTAACTCATTGAGTAACTTTGATTGTTTACCTTTGGAAATAAAATAGAAAAGTTGCTAACTGAGAGTTAGCTTGCATACGTATTTGGTTTTGCAGCTAATTACCCACGAGGCAGAAAGTAGGTTAAAGTTCAGTTGGGCTAAAGCTGTTACTCATTTAACTTCTTGAACCTGTTTTATCTCGTTTTGGCTGCAGCTAGAGGAAGTCTATTTGCACGAGTTTGCATAAAGCCACCACGCCCGTGATGCGGGCTGCGGGAACCCTCTTGGATTTATGATACAACATTTTAAGGCTATAAAATAATTTTCTTAAATTTGAGGTGCGTATAAACAAATAAGCAGATGAGTGTAAGAAAATGTTGGACAAAATGAAAATTTTATAATACATTCAGCTTATCGAACTACTCGCAAACGTTGCAAATAGACTAGATTATTCCAACCTAGTTTTCCGCGCTATAACCGCAAGGAAGTAGAGGTTTTGGAAACGGTACTCTATGGTTACATCTTTGTAAGGATTTGGCTTTCTATAAATAAGTAATGCCCAACTATTGTGATTGTTGGCTGTTATATTTACTATCACCAAAATTTTAATAACTTCAGAGTAGGATAAGCTAATAAATTTAATACTTACAATGCCTCTACTGCTTTTTTTTTGGCTTTTTATCGCTTTTTAGCAATAATTCTGCTAATGTTAAGCGTCATGTCAAAGAATTATTTTGTCAAAATCAAAATGTCACAGTTAAATGGAAGAATTTTTACTGAAAGCTTTAGGTAACTTTGAACAGAAAACGGAAAGGCATGGTTTTAAAACTTGGACCATTTGCCAACACTCGTGCATGTTTACGAACACTTAACGGATAATAATCCACCATTATCACACTTTAAAATTCAAAAATACACGGAATAAAGAAAAAAAAAAAATCAAAATTCACGGACGCTTTTCATCGACCTCCAATGCCTCTAGAACAGATCTAAATGCACTAACCCTTATTATGCTCAGTTAATAGTAGCTCTGCTTTCAGAACTGTAGATTGTGAGTTCGATTCCCACACATGACAAACATTTGTGTGTTAAACATTGTTGTATGTTCTGTGTTTGGGTGTTATACCATATTATATGTCTGTATTTACAAACCAAAAGTATTTATGTATTGTATCAGTTATCTAGTTCCCACAGTACAACCGTTGCTTAGTTTGGGGCTAGATGGAGTTGTGTAAAATGTCCACAAATACTTATCCCATTATCTGTTAACTAACTAAGACATACATTTTCACTTCTAGTAGTCTTATGGCTGTAGTGATTTATCAGAAGTGAGTTGGTCCATGAAATTATGTTAGAATATGCACTCCAATATTGCATTTCAAGTGCTTTTGTAAAATACTGTATTTAATTGTCACTGAAAATGTATTTCGATAACCTCCTGCCAAATTGCATTGGTTTTCAGTTTGGAATTGCAAATGCATTGCTATTAGATAATAATTTGGTACTAAATATGTAACGTTTAATCGGTCTTCTAGATAAAAAACGAGTGTGCTTTAGACCACACAACTGAAGTAAAATCTATTTAACTCCATTTCTCTTGCTTCTACAGCAATATACGACTCGTCTCTTTCTTTCTATTTTCACATAGTATATCTCTCTCTCAACTTCCGTTCACCTCACCAGCTTACCCCCAAGTCAAGCGTGCCTAAAGAAATTTTACTTTAAAAAGTTGTCACGTATAGTCTCCGCCCAGGGTTTTATGATACCTAACTAGGTCCTGATTCAATCAGGATGCCGATTGGAGGACTGGGAATAATCTTACCAATGGATGTTTTTAGTGACCAATAGAGTACAATGTATATTTATAGCGAAATCTAAAGGAAGCCACAGAACGGGAAGCTGACGAAGACGAATTCGTCAATCATCCCAATCTGTATTTACGACCAACATGAAATCAAAGCTGCCTTACAAAATTCTGTCCCCGGCTTCATAGTTATTCGTTCGCAACATATTTCCCGGAACTATTTCCTTACGCCCGTACATTATTTCGTTTTACGTCCTATTTCCATACTCGTAGGGCGTGAACGATTTAATGGACCAAAAGATTGCTACACTCGGCCCCGAAAAGGTTTTTTAAGCCCTTTGCGTATGTAGATGTCTTGGTGGAGACTCTTTGCAGTTACTAAATGTATTCTGAGATATTTTTTATATACAGAGTAATATAACAGCATCTATACTATCACATCATGAATTGATAGTCTTGAAGAGGTTGAGCAAGTCGGCTCATAGACTGACATGTGACCCGATATGTGGGGGTTCGATTCCCGTGGCAGGACAAGTATTTGTACACATAAAAAAGCGCAAATACTTCTTCTTTGTCTGGGTGTTGTTGCATGGTCTTCGTAGTTCCTGAGTCCCTAGATACAGGGAATCATAGTAAGAGTCTAAGATCTATGAGTGTAATCATTGGGCGTTATTATTATTTCAAAAATTCAGTGAAAGAATGCCCGTGGCCCAGCAATGGGAGCGTATTTGGAAAACAACAATGACGATTATGACGAATTCATAGCTGCGTTTAATAAGAACAAAGGACAAAGTACAGATCTGTACAAGGATATGGCTTGAAACTTGAGATGAAACATTTTTTAAATTCTCTTTATTAAATTGCTAAAGAAGTATTAAATGAAACACGAAAAAGTTGCTACGCAATGTTCTATTCGTACCTTCTATCGATATTCTATAAAACCCACGGCCAAGCTCTTAAACCAGACATTACCTCTAATTCGCACTCAGCGGAAAACACTCAACAAACTCGATCCAATTCCTCCCCACGTCTTCCTGCGGAACTTCATTACGTCACTAACGCAACGTAAAATAATTTATTACCCCGTTGATTTCTTGAAAAACCCTATTTGGCCCTTATACGTCCTCCACAGCTCTGGAAATCAGTGGCACCCTAAGGATGTAGATAAATGCGCGTCTTCCAGCCTCCTGACACTTTAGCCGGGTACAGAGCAAATAATGACCTCGTCCGGGCTCTTTTCAACTATTTTGTGTGTCCATTTGGGTCAATTGGACCTTCAACCGCTTTGTGCATATTTCTCGTACTAACACACGACTGAAAGCCTTTTTGCTCCCATCTAGGACGTGGTTTATAGTCACCGCTCTTGTGGGTTATTAGCTTTTGTGTGTATTTATTTGACGCGGATCAAAGTTTTGCGTTTTGTTTATATTTTATTAGAAGGCTATAGAGATATATAACATATATAAGAAAAGTATCATTAGAAGTTGAATACGTAAAATACATACAATTTTAATCCTTAGTGACATAATGCGGATCTTTCACGATACTTTTATCCCGAAAAACTTGTAAATACAAAGACTGTTATAAAATTTTAGGATACAAATTTTATGAGCTGAAGTAACTTTAAGAGAAACCCTACATTTTAGTATCTTCAACTTGAAAGAGAAGGGATCAAAAAGGAATCCCTGTGACGTCATAAAAGAGTCATTTTCTTAAAGCACCACATTTAATTTAATAGACACTTATGTGTAACCCGGATAAAAGGTAAAGAAGGAAAAACTCAAATGAAAATGTTGTCTTCAGTTCACGACTTCATAAACCACAAGGCTTTACTTGTAATTTGAGTTTCACCTCAAGGTGTTTTTTGAATTTAATTGACACTGGATCTTTTCATATTTAAATTGAATTCATATTGATAGTCGGCACCTACTCGTACTGTGTGAATATTCAATTGTTTTGTCCTAATAAATCATTCTTTTGGCGACTTTTACTATGAAGTAAATTTACATATTTAGAATTTATGCAATTTGTTTAAGGAATGAATGCTGATATCGCGGTAGAGAAACGTTGTAATGAAAGGTCATAATTAAATTTAGCCTAGTCATGTAGTCGTTCTCTACTGCAAAATGGAATTCCAAGACAATCGAGACATTTTTATGCAAGCTGGCAAATGACAGTGCGCCGTGTCATAGCCACGGATAGTTCGCATCGTTCCCTCTGATGACCCGGCGTCCGACCCCTTGGGCGGCCTAGTACCGCTCTAGGGATGTACTATATATTTATCGATAACTTATCGATTAAATTGACTCTTCTATCTGTGAAAAATAATTGACAACGATAGTAACTGACTGTAGTTAAAATATCAATTTTTAAGCAGTTGTAGCTCAGTTGTACATTTATATGCGATGCGATAGTTGTGGGTTTGAATCCACAAAATTGAGTTTTTGAAATCAGAGTGCTTCCTTTGATGCTTTGATAGTTTATTTTCTGTCGGTATAGACCTCGAGACCAAGTTTGCAATCCAGGTGCAGTGTGGCGCCACCATAAACCAATTATCATCACTTTATATCAGACGAATTGGGATCAAACGCTATCCCCCTTAATATTAAACATTGTGTAGAAGAAGTGTTATTTGGGGTTTTGTTTATCTCTATCAACTAGAAATAAACAAAGATAAAATAAGAGAATGCACTGAGTGGCTATTCCATTATTATGTAGTGTTCGTTAGTAAAGGAGTTAATGTTATTGTTATGTTATATTGAAAATTTTATTCTAATCTATTCAATACCTCAACATAGTGTCATTTAGTCTAACTATAGACGTAAGATTATTATTATTAACAACATGCCATTTCAGCTATCTGTCTCGTATTAAATGACAAATCAAAACAATATATAAAATAAAAAAATTTAATAAAAATATCAACATAGGTTAATACCGAATAGCAAAAGTGGTATATATTGTTTAAATTACATAATTTATGACAATAGCTTATGTGGCAATTTTTAATGCAGCTAAAAAATCGTTTTATCGACAACCGCCAACTCTTTACTACGGCAATGCGGACAATTCGGGGACGTGGACAAATGTGCCCAGCGACTCGCCGTGACACGTTCATTGAGCTTTCATTTGGGCAATTTTCGACTAAATCCCGGCCAATCGGACGCTCAGCTTGCCGTCCTAACTGCTGCCCATTTGGCAGAATAAATACTTGCCTTTGACTCTCTAAAATACGAATGCACTCACTCACTACTTCGTAAATTAAAATATACTTTGATATGCTTCATACAGGACGCAAAAAAGGAAAGGTGTATTGTGAAGCGTAAAAATTAATGAAGTAATTCAATGTTACTCGCACCCAGGTCTTATTATAGCGTACCTTAGATACCTGCTCGTGATACGTTGTTAACGCTCCAACATTATCCTGAAATATGAAAAAGATAACGATGAAAACAAGGGTATAACAGCTCCAGCATTACCAAAGGATCCTTTTTATATTCTAGAGCACGTATCCTAAATTCCGGCCAGAAAAACAATGCCATATTAGCAAACAAGAGGGGGTGAAGATAATCAAAAATTCACACATACTATAACTTTTATTTTCAACGCTGGCAAATTGAGCGCCATTTTTCGTGCAACACACAAGACTTTATCAAACATTGGAGGAGACTTGAACATGATTATAAGTGTACGTGCTTCGAATTCGATTTTAAGTCGAAAGGAACTGTAGCACATCAAAGAAACTCGTACAACGCTTTGATTTTGATAAAAAAGTGTTCTTGTTATCGGTACAGAATAAATTTCCTCTTTGTACGTTCGTTACGCCGCTTCCTATGAGATAGGCGGGAAGAGTTTCAACACTCGTCTACTGAAGCGATGATATCTCAGTTGTGAATTTATTATAGCTCAGTTAATAGTGAAGTCGTTTTTGGGTTCGAATATGAATAAGCTTGATGAAGGAACAATCCTTATTGTAACCACAACATGGTTGGTTATTTTGCTGTGTAGATTTTAGTACAGTGCAAGAATAAATTGAATCACAGTACCTTTCATCATCATCATCGACAGCCTGAAGGCATCCACTCCTGAACATAGGTCACTGTACTCTTCATTATAGTATGATAGGCTTTTTATAGTACACGCAAAAAAATCTTAATTATGTTTATTAACCAGCACAAAGCCATCATGGCAGAGTACGGTGTCAAAATTATCTCCGTGTGAGAGAAGGCCCATGTTCTATCAGTGGGGATGAATTAGGCTCAAGCAAAAACCATTTTAGTTCCCACGCATATTAGTTTGTTCTGCTATCACGCATTTGCGTGTTACAGTTTTATATTATTTGCATCCTTATCCTCACATACCCTGTTTGTTTCCACGCTTGCCATACTCTAAAATATTCACTTTTATCTTCATTGAGATAAGGTTTATTTTGCACCTTAGGAAAGGTCGAGTACTAAAGCTTTTATTGCATAATGTCACGTAAAGATCCCAGGTGTGGAATGCTTTTACGTGGAAAACGGGGGATTACTTGACGCTTGTTTTAGTGCTTAAAAAGGAAACCAAATTAGCTGACCCACGCTGCACTTTTTTTTTGTGTATTTTGAACCGTAAATTAATTTGATTACAGCTTTTATTGCTGCATTAAGATGATCATAGCTTTGATACTAAAACTATTTTTATAACATGTTGTAACGGCACCTGTACATGCAATTTTGACATTCCGGTTAATTGCTTAATTAAAATTACTTCCTTATTGCTTTCACGATTCTTTTTGTTGAAGATTCTTTCCTTTTTTCAATTTACATGGATTAAGCAATAAAAAGTATAGATTATAAATCATACGAAATGAAAATGGTCGTATTTGCTAATAATAACAAATAATAATAATAATAATAACTTATATGTATTATTTAAAGTTAGTTAATGATGTGACAAGCTAGTCGTACACTTGATGTTAAGCATCACGGCCGCCCATAACAGAACAGTATCCCTCGGAACTCCAAAATATAAAGTTTAGCGTGACACTGCACTGCGCACATCATCCTGAGACAGCACAGTCTGGTCATCACTCGACTGTGAGATCATATGATAGTCTCAATTACCCAGTAATTTCACCAGCTACAGTGCCCTTCAAACCGGAACACAGTAGTGCTTGCACTACTGCTTGGCGGCAGAATAACTGAAGGGTTGAGAATAAAAAGGATTTAACTGACAAATTGACAGTTTCGAGAAAATTGACTTTAAACGTCAACGGCGTCATCTTTATGTAGAGTGCTTATTTATTTATTTGAAAAGGTTTATGTAATTTTCAGTTGCTTGAAAATGTTTTATTTCTATTTAAAATTACCAAATATAGTACTATTCATACAATTACTGTAAAAATATAACATAATAAAAAAAATAAAGTAATGTTTTTATGCTAAGAGAACTATATTCCTGTGACAGATAAACCATTTTTAGACTCAGGATCTCGAGATTTAAGCCTCATTTCGGTATTTTGAGAATGTATTATTGAAGATAATTTCACGCTGAATCCAACAATACCCATAAGTCATTTGGTCAAAAAAATCAGTTAAATCCTTTTTATTCTCACCCCTTCAATTAATATATGCCATAGGGCAATTAATATTTGCCATAGGGCAATTAATATTTGCATCGTTGGATTCAGCGTGAAATTATCTTCAATAATACATGCTCAAAATACCGAAATGAGGCCTAAATCTCGAGATTTTGAGTCTAAAAATGGTTTATCTGTCACAGGAATACAGTACGCTTAGCATAAAAACATTACTTTATTTCTTTTATTATATTATATTTTTACAGTAATTGTATGAATTAGTGCTATATTTAGTAATTTTAAATAGAATTAAAACATTTTCAAGCAACTGAAACTTACATAAACCTTTTATATTACCTTATAAGCACTCTACATAAAAATGACGCCGTTGACGTTTAAAGTCAATTTTCTCGAAACTGTCAGTTTGTCAGTTAAATCCTTTTTATTCTCAACCCTTCAATTGTATTCATAGCAAATCTTGACTATTCAACACAATAATATAGTTCTTAACCAATTAGTAAAGTATGGCGTTTGCTGCAGTCATAACTTGGATGGGTGATAGCTACAAAAACTGGTATTTAGAAAGCTACTGTATTTCGGGGACGTGAAGCCGTCAATTCGGCCGCTATTTCAAGAGAACAGTCATTAATTAAGCTAAATCAGATCTATAGTACTACCTACTACCTAGAAGTAACTTAAGATTTATTACCAAAAAATTATCCACACAGGTACAACTAAGCACCTAGTTGTTCCTGTGTGAATTGTGATAAATGAGTATAAAAATGACTGCGCTTATACTAATAAGTGTAGTTATTTTTATACTCATTTATCACATTTAAATTGGAGACTAAAAAAATTGGGGACTAAATTCAATTTAAACGAACAATCCTGAATGACACGCTCTGATTGAGCTTCAATTGTTTTTACAGTTCATTGCATATTCTAATTTAATTGATAAACGGCTCGTTTATTTTATCAAAGTTTTAATTTAAGCCCCTAAATTATTTAAAGGATATACTATTGTATTCGTTGTATCCGCCAGGTGTAAGCCGCTGAGGCGTGAAAAGTCATGTTAGCATTTCGAAATGGCATACTCAGTTCAGGCAGCGGCGTTGATATTATGCTCTGGATAATGTATGTAATTATATACCTACTTTCTCGAGTATCTGTCTTTCATATATTTAAATTGAAAACTTCTTTAAGCCCGTTGAGCACTTTTTGGGTGAATAAAAATCATGGAACCGGTGATATCGTCACCAGCGAACGCTTTCCATCAGCTATATGTATACTGTTCATGTGTGTACTTTTTGGGTGAACAAAAAGCGTGAAACTCGCGTCATCATCACCGCACGTTTCTCATGAGTTATATGTCACAAGTTATTTTCACTTCTATCGGCATTCCCCAAAGACTGCCCACATCTTTTTTACATAAATCGCTTAACACCCCATTTCTCATAAACAATAATACTTATATAAAGATGGTATGTAGTAACACAACAGAAATGCTCCGTCAACTTCTAGATTAATAATAATATTATTAATCTTTAAAGGGTTTAAAATCGTGGATCATCAAAATATGTATGTATAAATGGATATTTTATTGTATGGTATTGATTATATATACACTTAATAAAATACAAAATTTAAATTGAATTGAATCTTAGTTTACACGAAATTTGCACGAAAAATGCATATTAACGTATGACCAAAATGCTGGCACCAAAGATGGATTTCTAGTCAATGGTTGGCACTTATTTGGCACAACGAATAAGCATGACAATTCAATGGGGCAATGCTGATAGCGGGTCAGGTACGGTACCTACCTGGCAGTGATCTCGAGCATTCAGATTGTCTATAGGTCATCGTGGCTAGTATGTAGTATTTCTTTTTGTAGGAGTTAGCGCAACTAGTAAAATTTGGTAGTTGTTTTTATATAGTTATTTAAAAGAATAAAGAAAATCCGATGCCTACAAAATAACTGAATAATAATAGAATACAATTGAAGGGTTGAGAATAAAAAGGATTTAACTGACTAATTGACAGTTTCGGAAAATTGACTTTAAACGTCAACGGCGTCATTTTTATGTAGAGTGCTTATACGGTAATAGAAAAGGTTTATGTAAGTTTCAGTTGCTTGAAAATGTTTTATTTCTATTTAAAATTACCAAATATAGTACTAATTCATACAATTACTGTAAAAATATAATATAATAAAAGAAAAGTAATGTTTTTATGCTAAGCGTACTGTATTCCTGTGACAGATAAACCATTTTTAGACTCAAAATCTCGAGATTTAAGCCTCATTTCGGTATTTTGAGAATGTATTATTGAAGATAATTTCACGCTGAATCCAACGATACCCATAAGTCATTTGGTCATTTCATCATCATCATTTCATCATTCATTCATCATCAGTCATTTGGTTAAATCCTTTTTATTCTCACCCCTTCAATTGTAAAATGATTTTCTCTAAACCCAACCTTCACTGCAAATTTGTGCTAACGGTAAATCCATTGAAATTTAAGGCTCAAACAATTTGGTTAGTATTTCTTCTTCTAATTCTCTGTCGAAGCGTAAACCTTCGGTGTCAGGGCGAGCTTGGGTAGTCGGATACCTTGAACGTAGTTAATTCAATGCACAGCCATGCACCGCCGAGGTAGCAGCCAAAGCTCCGTTAGCTCACTTGAATTTGTCGGCTTGAGGCAGAATATCAGTGGCACTTGTGTCCTGAGCATGTTAGCATGTTTCGTTATTTTTACATTTTATTTATACTGCATTGCACTTACATCACATCACACTAATATTATAAAGGCGAAAGTTTGTATATGTGTTTGTGTGTATGTGTGTATGTTTGTTACTCCTTCACGCTCAAACGGCTAAATGGATTTGGATGGAATTCGGTACAAAGATAGCTTATACACTGGACTAACATATAGGCTACATTTTATCCCAGATAAGTGAAATTTTCTCGTGGGTTGAACAAATAATTTAAAAAAAATCCGCGGGTGAAACCGCGGGACGCAACTATTTATTAATATATTCACAAAATTAATATTTATAGACTAGGATTCATATGTTAATATATGGATATGTAACAAAACCATGGATTTACAGGAATTGCTAGTACAGGAGATTCAAGTAGGTAGAGACCTCTTTTTTTATTCATATCTCTTCTCTCGTATTATCTTCAAAAATCGGCTGTAATAAGAATGTAAATCTGTCCTAACAATAATCTACCTAATCCAGAGTATAGCCAGTCAAGCCCGTCAGCCAATATAGCCAGAGATAATCAACCATATGACCTACTACAACTTACTTCACTAGGTGGTAGGACTTTACTGCAAAGTTCGTCTAGGTAGGTACCACCGCTTTGCCAGTTATTCTGCCGCCAAGCAGTAGTGCGCAAGCACTGCTGTGTTCCGGTTTGAAGGGCACTGTAGCTAGTGAAATTACTGGGCAAATGAGACTTTATGATCTGATCTCACAGTTTAGTAATCTTATTACTAGATTGTGCTGATGTCTCTGGATGACGTGCGCACTTGCGCAGTGCAGTGTCACGCGAACCTCTATACTTTAGAGTTCCGAGTGACACTGCAGCTGATATGGGCAGCCGTGTCGTTTAACATCAGGCGAACGGCTAGCTCGTCACGTCATACCTTAACATAAAAAAAAAAACTTGATCATTCACTTTGACTACAAAAATGGAAAATAATAAGAAAAGAAGAAATAGGTTCACCTCTTCTTATCTTATTATTTAAAATCTTCTTAGCATTCACAATTTAATTTTAAAATGTAAAGTTCACCCACTTTCACAAGATTTTTAAACTACATTCAAATTTACGAAAGGGTCCCAAAGGAAAATTATTTCTCGCTTGGCTGAACTTGCATTGCATCTTAGGACCACGCCCGGACATAAAGGCAAATGATGTGGGCAATGTATTCTATAAACCTCAAGGAAAATGGGTTTTACATGCAAATACGCATATTTTCAGCTACATGTTTGTAGTCATAAACGCAGACTCTATTTCTGTATAGAACCGCGCCTCCGTATGTAAATTTTTGAGATAAGTCAGTTATAATTATAAAAATTTACATAAAACTAATAACTTCTTACAACGTTTTCATTTTCTTGAACGTGAACTTGGAAAAGTCAATTCCTTTCAAAACAATTTTCAGAGAATCGAAAGACAAAATTGAGATTAGCATAAAATTAAGAGAAATATAATGGAAATATAAGACAAAACAGGCGTTATTAAAAAACTTGACGCTACAAATTTCGAAGTCAACGAACATAATAGAGAGTTTTCTAATTTTCTTCTTTCGTTGGCTGACACTTTTTAATAAGATAAATTATGTAAAAGTGCCGAGTGACTTAGCTTTTTTAGAAGCAACTTGATCTTCTAAAGTAATAAAATTTACGTCATACCAACAATATAAAGTAAATAAAGTGTGCTTATTTATACATACAAATATATTATAGCTTTAAACACTAGATATTTTAATGAATAACTTGTAGGTAGGTATTATATTCACACTATACACGATGCTAAAATTAATTATTAATCTTTGGTATTTATTTATCTTAAATAAAGCCATCTGTTCAAGGAACATTTATCCGGAACTCCAGTCCGGAATGGTGATTAATCCATCCATAGTGAGGTCCTACGTCGGTATACACGACATAGTAGCTTGGATCGCAGACAGTCTGGTTCGGAGCTACTCCGCATTTAGAGAGAACTCCACGCAGCATCCAGCTCACCATATGGTCAGGCTGAAGAACGCTGACTATTAAACCACCACCACTGTCACCATTTCGAGGGTTGACAGCTGAAAAAGAATAAATTTATTTATTTATGTATACATAAGCACAAAATAATGTACAAGGAGGATTTAATGCTATGAAGCATTATCTACCAGCGACCTGGATGCGCAAGAAAAGAAATGGTAGCGGTGCAGTAAAATTGATATTAGAATAAAATACGTATATATAAGAAAAATAATGAACACATTACATAATATACTTAATTATAAAAATAATATAATATACCTACTTACATAATTATAATGATTACTATTACTTACAACTTACTATACTTATTATAACGTCGAGATTGAAGAGTACATATTATGATGGTTGTGAGGAACAATAACGGTTATTAATAGTAATGATTAGGGGGGAGTTTTATTCAGCATAATAATTTTTGACATAATAATTGCGAACTTGCCTTTTAAACTCATCTATATTGTGTAACAGTGAGTGTAAATTAATAGTGCTGGAAATCTCCAGAACATCCATAATAACTAGGACACCTAGAATAAGTAGAGCAAATATGCGACGATTTATATTGACGTAAATAAAATAAAGCTTGTTTCATTTAAAATTCTGTGTTGGGATCGTTGTAGCTGAAAACATCAATATTTTAATAACTTACCATAGTTGGGTCCGAATCCAGCGCAAATAGTAAATTCATTTATCAGTTTTGTGTATACTTCAGGTTTAAAATTAATGCATGCTGTATCGTTTTGAACTAAAGTATTTGATGCTCTTAAAACATCAGCGTTGTCATTGTTTTCTGTCCATCCAAAACCAACAATCTGAAATTAACAGTTATGTTTTTTTTAAATATCATCTACATATGGACAATATGTTTTATAACAGTGACTATTTCTTAGAGGATTTGGCTACTTTATTTAGTAGTTAAATAAACAAATAAATAAACAACTAAATAAATGAAAAAATATGAACCGCTATATTTAGAGACCTAGAGATTATGAGGACAATCCCACAACACAAGACACAGAACAAGTATTTGCGCTTTTTTTCCTGTGCACACATACTTGTTCTGTCACGGGCATTGAACTTGCCACCTCCGCGCTATGAGCCGATCTCCTCGACCACCACACCACAGAGGCTGTCAAAGTTATTAGTTACTTTAAGTAATTCACACTATTTATAATGTGTGTAACTATTGGTCAAGACCAAAACCCAGCTTATTGAAAAAGTACATAAAAAGTAACCCCGAAAAAATATTTATTTCAGTAGTGTCTGTGGTTGCTTAGGATTAGGCTTATTTAGGCTTAGCTATTTTAATATTTTATATTAGAGGAGCTTCTGCTCGCAGCTTCGCCCGCGGCGTGGCCTATGGGAATATAATTCAACCACCTAATTCACCCTCTTAAGGGTAGAATTTCGAAAAATCTTTTCTTAGCGGGTGTTTACGTCATAACATCTACCTGCATGCCAAATTTCAGCCTGATCCGTCCAGTGGTTTAGGCTGTGCGTTGATAGATCACTATGTCAGTCAGTCACCTTGGAGTTATATATATTTAGATTTACTCACCGTAGCTTCCTTGCCGAATAGATTAGTTTTGTCATATGTAGGTCCCCAAATGCAAATGGGTTGAATATATTCAGTATACTCAAACTTGTCTACTTTAATGATACCAAGATCGGAAGTAGCCAATACATCTATGTATGCAGGATGGAGAATAAGTTTCTTCGCCTAAAAATGAACACCATTTTATTTTCTCATCTTTAGATTAATTGCATCATTAACTAGTATTTTAACTGACTTCCAAAAAGAAGGAGATTTTCGTTTTTTTTTAGCCAGTGATTATTAGTGCGTGAGTATTTGTGTGTTTATCAATGTTTATCATGATTTTTACTCCAAATTTAAAAAGGTTATAAAGCGATTGGTTTGTTTTATATTTAATGTTACTTACTAAGCGAAGTTGTCTTCCAGGTTGCGTAAGGTCTTTATGGTTGTTGGTTCCAGCTATTACTGTTACTCTATAAGGTTCCAAAAGTGCACCTTTTTTATGAATGCAGTGGCCAGCTGAAACAGTAATTTGTGTGGAACATGTTGAATAATGTACTTTATGCTATTATTAAATGTCCCTGCCATTGTAGTTGTCTTACACTACAAAAAAATTAAAAGTATTAATAATCCACAATCTAGACTAGTACACCAAAATTTTGGCCCGCACACAGTGTGAAGATCGAGTCTATCTCACTGGTCCTATCGTGTTGTCCCGTGATGGGACAACTGCTACTATTTTGAGCCAGTAATCTCAGAGGACAAGTGACATCAGTATTTTGAACTCACTAGTCCCATTGTCACATAGTATGTTTACTGTTTACATAATTTCTCTTAGAAACTGCGACTAACGATGGGAGTAGTGAATCCGAGTGCCACATTGTTATTTGCGTAGTTTAACATTGTGCGTCACGAAAATAACTTATTGTCGGTTTTGGCAGGGCCAATTACTATTAGGGTTGCTTGGGAAAGATCATGAATTGGAAACACCGAAACATGTATATTGGCAGACGTAGTGTAGGATATCCAGCGGCTAGGTTAAAAGAAGGTTTGGCATTACGTAAGACTGAAGACAAATGGCCCAGCTGTGGAGCAGTTAGTGGTTGATAATAAATATTATGGTTTTGTAAGGATTGAAAATAACTTACCTGTGAGCACAGCTGTTCTTGATATTATATTTCCCCCACAATCATAAACGCCTATCCCTGACATTTCAACAGGATCCTTGATTAGTATGGCCACGTGCCATGGCCAGTCTCCAGCTTGAGCTTCGGTTCTTACAGAGACCAGTTCAGTATGCTCCATGGATCGTCTCCCGCAGACATGAACATAGTTCTTATCGGGATATTGTTGAGAAACGTTAAAGGATTGCACTACTTTGGCATCCTAGAATAAATCAAATGAAGATTAAAGTATCATAATTAGTATAGACTTATGGATTATTTTTTGTTAAAAACCTTGTGCTGAAATATAACTAACCTTAATTTCATCACTGCAAAGAGTCACTTTATTCAGCACAAATCTTGATACAATAGGAACATCAGTTTGGTTTCCTTTTACTTCTAAATGAAATACGTAGTTCTTTGGAATAGGCGTTACGTGTCTTACTAGAATGTTATAAAATGAAGTTCTTCTGGCATCAAATGTGGTTTGATTTGGTAACTGAAAATTAAATGAATGTCATAATATTCTCATTTAAATACAAATTCTACTATTAATTACGTTATTAAATTAACCACTGACCGTAACCGTAAGCCGTTAACCAAAACCGGTAATAGTAACGGTTTACCAAAATTTTAAAATTATTTACCATAGTTGATACTTATAAACATAGGTAAATAATTTTCGATGCGATTCAATAAAAAAAAAATTGTAGACATCTCACACAGTGCCTATAATAAAATACTACTAATTGAACAAAAAAAACGACTTTAGCATTATGAAATACACTACATTTTTTTAAATATTTGATTTATTTGATTCTCATATCCATACTTAAATGTTGAACTTACCATATAAATAACGACTGGAACTTCAAAGTAAATCTCCGTAGCCACTTCAATTAGATTTGAGTACAAACCAAAATGAAGAATACCTTCCCAATAGTTATCCCTTATTCTATCAAAATGTATCACTCCTAAACCACAAGGATCATATCTAGTCAATACAGGTCCTTTAATTGTCATAGAACTAACATTCAACACATTTAAAAAGCTTAAGAATAATGTTAAAATAAAGCAAATGCGACACATCTTGCTGTTTACACTTAATAAACTCAACTGTTTATCTAAAAACTATTATACTAAAGTAGCGGAAAAGTTATGACAAACAAAATTATCGACACATGAAATACAGCGTGTCCGAAACCGATCGAGTTGTAAAAAGTAATGTATATGGACCCAAGTGACACTCCTTTTAAAGTGACAGTTTTGTTTATGAGTCATTTATGTAACAAAGTACAACAATAAAAATACAAAATCCTCGTTGTGACAATAGAAAATTGTATATTATTAATTTAGGTCAGTATTTTCAATTAGTCATAACAATAACGACAAAGATCTTGACCACATCATTAGTTTTGCATGCCGATGTATTGACATTAGCATATCAAAGGCCAAGTGTGGGTCAAGTGTGAAGTGAGACCTTGTTGCCAAAAAAAAATTTTATGGTGAAAGAAAAAGCCTGTCAAAAATAATATTCACCTTTTTTTTATTGTTTGGCTCCACACTATTGTGTATTTAGCCAGTGTCAAGTAATTATTAATTTGGCAAGTTAATGACATTTCCCGAAAATATGTGTCAAGTCACAGTCGAAGTCATCAAGTCAAGTCATAGTCATCACTAGGTGGTAGGACTTTACTGCAAAGTTCGTCTAGGTAGGTACCACCGCTTTGCCAGTTATTCTGCCGCCAAGCAGTAGTGTGCAAGCACTGCTGTGTTCCGGTTTGAAGGGCACTGTAACTAGTGAAATTACTGGGCAAATGAGACTTTATGATCTGATCTCACAGTTTAGTAATCTTATTACTAGATTGTGCTGATGTCTCTGGATGACGTGCGCAGTGCAGTGTCACGCGAACCTCTATACTTTAGAGTTCCGAGTGACACTGCAGCTGATATGGGCAGCCGTGTCGTTTAACATCAGGCGAACGGCTAGCTCGTCACGTCATTCCGTAACATAAAAAAAAAAAAAAAAAAAAAAAAAGTCTAGTCAAAGTCACACTCTCAGTAAAGTGGCGGCAACTTTACTTGAATCTTCTATGGAGTTTTGGAAACAACACGAAAAGAAACGTTTCACCATCATTATACCATTTTCCCCACACTCATGCCTGTAATCCAGCACTTAACGAATAGAATGCCACCATTTTTATGCACTAACACTGAAAATAATACAAGTTTTGGAAAATAGTATAATGCGGCGACGCAATCTTTTTCGCATTCCCGCCAAAAACTCCAATATATTCAACTAAAATGTAAAAAATAACTAAAATGTCAACAAAATTATAATACAAACAAGTATTATAATTTTGTTGACATTTTAGTTTTTTTTTATTCTAGCCAGGCTTTCGTTTGACCACATTGCTCCAGATGTTAAGCGATAATGACGGTAACGACGTAGCACACTCGCTTATACCAAACCTGTTCACTCTCTTCTTGAAAACGTCCTGATTTTGAAGTCAAACGCAAACCTACCAAATAATTTAAAAAAAAAACAGACGCTGGCTAAGAATTCCACTCTTAGCCATTCAAGTTTTAAAAATCGAACCAAAACGCTTGGTACAGATAGAGGGAATGGCAACCATGTATGGGTGACGAGATGTCGTATTTCGTCACCCACCCGTGAAATGGGGATGGGGGAATTAAATCATGTAATTGTTGTTTCATGTAAATGTTTTACTAGGTACTTTTTTGCTTTTCTGCAAAGTTCGTCTAGGTAGATACCACCGCTTTGCCAGGTATTCTGCCACCGCAGTAGTGCGCAAGTACTGTATACCAGTTTGAAGGTTATTGTAGCTAGTGAAATTACAGAGGAATCGAGATTTTGACAGACTGCGCTGATGTCTCAGAATTATGTGCGCAGAGCAGTGTCGCGTGAAACTTTATATTTTAAAGATCAGAATGTTCTGACTAACAGACACTGTTCTGTTATGGGTGGCCGTGTCGCTTAACATCAGGTGAACGACTACCTCGTCACATCATTCATTAACATAAAAAAATGTAGTTTAATTGCACGCTCATTGAAATGTAACCTATAGAAGGTAGACTAGCAACTAGTCGAGCTAAGAAGAAAGCCTTTAACGTTGCCGCCAAGGCCTGTAAGAAGGAATTAAGGAAGGCTCGTTTCAATCATATTGGTCGAATAGGGACTAAACTTGCTTCCTACCCAGCGGGTAGTAAGGCTTTTTGGTCCCTAGCCAAATCGGTTGAAGCGAACTTCTGTCAATCCTCACTGCCTCCATTATTGAAACCAGACGGATCGCTGGCTCACACTGCAAAAGAAAAAGCAAACTTGTTTGCCACTCTCTTTGCAGAAGCTTCGCGTTTAGATACTGCTAATGAGGTACCTCCCTGCCTTCCACAATGCGGTGTTTTCATGCCGGAAATACGCATACGTCAGAAGGAAGTACTAAAAACATTACGCAGTCTAGACGTGAACAAAGCCAGTGGTCCCGATGGTATACCTGCAATTGTACTTAAGAGCTGTGCACCCGAGTTGTCTCCCATTCTAACACGCCTATTTCGCCTCTCTCTAGACACCGGAATAGTCCCTATGAGTTGGAAGCTAGCCAACGTACAACCTGTACCTAAGAAGGGCAGTCGTGCTGATCCTGCCAACTATCGACCCATCTCAATTACCTCCATTCTCTGTAAGAGTGTGGAGCGTATAATTAACAACAAGCTCTTAGCATACCTTGAAGACAATGATCTCCTCAGTGACCGGCAATACGGATTTCGCCGAAACCGGTCCACTGGGGATCTTCTCGCGTATGCCACTCACATATTGAGCGAAGCCTTAGAGATGCATGGAGAGGCACTTGCTGTATCTCTAGACGTCTCTAAGGCATTGGATCGGGTCTGGCACGACGGTCTTCTGAATAAGCTTCCATCTTACGGACTACCTGCTGGTTTGTGCACTTGGATATCAGACTTTTTGAGGGAACGATCGCTTAGAGTAGTTCTTGATGGCTGCTCTTCCGATCAATTAGCTATTAATGCTGGTGTACCTCAGGGGTCAGTTCTTTCAGCAACACTATTCTTACTCCACATCAATGATTTGCTAAAGCCCGGTACCTTTGGGTATGCAGATGATAGTACTGTTGTTGAAAGATACACATCCAGTGCCCGAGCCAGTGGTGACGACGTCCGGATTGAGAGAGAGGCTATGGTTGAGCGCATGAACCTGGCTTTGAAAGCCGTGTCCGATTGGGGCGATGCTAACTTGGTTAGGTTCAATGCTGCAAAAACACAGGCGTGTTTATTCACTGCTAAAAAGAGCCCACTCCATCTGGCTCCTTCATTCCGTGGTGTATCTGTAAGTTTAGGAAACCATCTTGAGCTTTTGGGTGTTGATCTCACGTCAAACCTAAACTTTGGATCCTACATCGAGTCCAAAGCCAAAGTAGCTTCAAAAAAACTCGGCATATTGTCCAAGGTAAGGCGGTACTTCACACCTGGACAGCTTCTAAATCTGTATCAAGCACAAGTCCGATCGTGTATGGAGTACTGCTGCCACCTGTGGGACGGGTCTGCCAAGTACCAGCTTGAAGCTCTGGACTCGATTGAACGGCGTGCCAAAAGGCTCATTGACGACGACACTTTGGTTGGTGAAAGGCTCCAGAGCCTTGCACATCGACGTAAGGTGGCAAGTCTGTCGGTTTTTTACAGATTACACCACGGTGAATGCGCTCAAGAACTGCATGATCTAATTCTCCCATCACCATTCCACTACCGGACTACTAGACGCTCGGCTAAGCGCCATCCTTTTGTGGTCGAAATACCACCCATTCGTACCAAGCGATTTGACTCAACGTTCTTAATTAGAACGGCTAAGGAATGGAATGCCCTGCCAGCGTCTGTGTTTCCGGCGAAATATGACCCGGGCGTGTTCAAGAGAAGAGTGAATAGGTATTTACTTGGCTAGCATGCTACACCTTCGATCGCATCGTCACTTCCCATCAGGTGAGAGCGTGGCCAATGCTAGACAAGTTTGAAGTAAAAAAAAAAAAAAAGTTCCATTCCGTGATACATTTATTCCAAGATAGATATAGACATATCTTTTTTATATTAGGTAGAGAATATAAAAGCCAATTAATATTTAATGTTAAAATAAAATTGGGAAACATTTTATAACATAAGTGGTTATTAAAAGTAAATATTTAACTACGCTGTACGACTGCCTCTATTTGTTTGCCTATATGACATTTTAAAACACATGTTGCGTACTTAGTACAATAACCTAACTCTGATTCACCATAAAAGAGTTTCAGGTGTTTCTAGCGCATTTACGAATGGTGTTATACGTACTTATAATAATTGTTTATCTTTAGGTATGTTTATTTTAATTCTAGTGATTTTATTTTTGTGTAATCTGTATCTGTAACGATAGCGTTTAAAAACCGTTGTGTGTTAAAAACCAGTCGTTGTATGCTACTATTATGAACTAAATCCACAGCCAACTAATCTAGCCTCTGTGGTGTGGTGGCTAAGCAAGTCGGCTCATAACCCGGAGGCGGCGGGTTTGATTCCCGTGGCAGGACAAGTTCATGTGCACAGAAAAAAATGCAAATATTTCTTCCAAGTCTGGGTGTTATGGTACCATAGTCCTCGTAGTTCCTGGGTCCTCGGGACACAGGGAATCCTAGTTAGGGTACAGGATCTATGTGTGTGGTCGTTAGGCGTTATTATTATTATTGTCAGTGCAGAAAAATGTTTAAAAAATAAAGCTATACTGTGATCTCTATGCCTTCCGCTTTCTCTTTTCCGTCAACCGTTGTTGGGCTATTTATGTTTTTTTACCACTGTCTAAAAATATACCCCTGTTGGCCCGATCAATAGCCAGGATTAATCGGGCCAGCAGGGGTATTTTTTAGGCAGTCTCTGTTAATAGTTTCACCAAAAACCCTTTATGTAATGTAAGTAATTTTTTTTAACTTAACATCAAAGTATCTTGTAATCAGTTTAAAATAACTGTGCTGTCTCAGAATGACGTGCGCAATGCAGTGTCACGCGAAACTATAATTTAGTGTTTCAAGAGTGTCACTGCAACTGATATGGGCAGTCGTGTCGCTTAACATCAGGCGAGCGGCTTGCCCGTCATGTCATTTCATAACATAAAAAAAAACATGCACGATAAAATTTCATATTCTCTAATTAATCAGCCTATATTTCATAAGCTGTTTAGATAAGAGATGACCTGTGCCCTATTATTAACAGAGCATATTCCTTGAATCTATGAATTATGTTTTACGTTTTTCCCACATTATCTGTTTACTTTTTTGTTGTTAACCAATCGAATGCTAATGTTTTTCATAACAACTAATTAATAAGGTGATATGACTTTTCTGCAAATATTGTCTGAATAGGTACCACTCATAATCACTTTTGGTTGCAAAAACAAAATGATTTTATCATTAAGTAAGTTACGTCTAACAATCACATATACATAGATTCTGGACCATGATCTACCTGAACCATGATCCTACAACACCCACCCCTTTTTTTCTGTGCACAAATACTTGTCCTGTCGTGGGAATTGATCCCGCCACCTCCGGGTTATGAGCCGACCTCTTCAACCACCACACCACAGAGGCTATCAATAATTGCATGCTCACCATACCTTACGTAACTTACGTAGGTACGTATCTTTTAAATTTTGTCTAAAAAGTGATTTAAATCACTTTTTAAAGCAATAACGATTCTTTAAAGCATATATAACGGATTTTTAATCCGACAAGCTTCCGTTTAGTTGTAAAGGGGGAAAAATTGAAGTTTATTTATTGATACATATTAATTTTACGTATACGTAACTTATTCCCACTTTCCTTCCTTTTGCGCTTACCTTTCGTGCAATGCAGATATAATCCGTAAATATCGCGTGATATAATCATTTAATCACAGAATTACAGCCTACCAACCAAACAAAATTGGGTCGACACTACAAATAAATTACATTAATCATTTATTTGCACAAGGGGTAACTACGTCAAAGCATACCGAGGATGCCAATCTGGGGTTGGATGATTATAAAAATTAAAAATATGTTTGGAATCTCAGCACATAAGCTTTTGTAGCCCCGTTTGTTTTTTTTACATCAAAAGACTAAAATAGTTTTGAACTGTTTAATGAAAATTGCAGAAATTAATATTTTGAACAAAACATGGACTTAGTGTCGTTAAATCAACAACATTAAATAAAATTAAATTATTATTATTATTATTAATATTTAAATTAAAATTTAAATTAAATTATTATTATTATTAATAATTATTATTAATTAAAATTAATAAAATTTAAATCATCAACAACATCAAAATACTAAAATAGTCCAGAACTGTTTAATGAAAATTGTAGAATTGGGAGTAGAAAAATATTGAATATATTTTTCGGACGATATATGGACTTGAATATATGTTAATAAATAAAGTCTAATATAACATTATGTTTTCCTTTTTATGACTTAAAAGTTTATGTTTTATTTTCTTTTCTTTTTGGAAGACAAACAGCTGTTATAATGTTAATACCTTACCATCAACGGTCTAATGGTTCTGTGTGGTTAAATGAGGTTTACGAAAATCTTGAAATCTAAATGATATATAGGTAAATGTAAACTAAAACAAATACAATAACATAGAAAATGAGTACAAATTAATTATATAATCTTTTCTGTAAAAAAATACTACTGCAGTTATAAGAAAGGCCATAAAATTGCATTGGATTCGTAATAACGCAAAAAAGATTCTTCATAGTCAATGAACACGGGCAAGAAATACTGAGCCTGTTCATGGATCACAATTGCTAATAAATACCTAGGAGCTTTTGATTAGATGAAGTTATAAAGAAGGCTCTTATCTAAGTAGTATTTACTTAAGATCTTGTCTATATTTGGTAGAGTTAATTTTGATGGTTGAGTTGAAAGTAAGAAAATCCTAAAACAAAGGCATTATTTTATCAATGTAATAAGCATTAAATTTGCTAAGAATTTCTTGTCCTGTCTCGTGATTATTTCGATTAGCTAAGCATAAACAGAAACGAGCGTATTACGTGATAGTCCTCCAAACTTGATGTGGGTTCTTCAGGGACGTGTTCAGTTGAATGGGACAAAATCAAAAAGAATAAATAACAGCCTTAGAAATACTAATAATTTCGGAGATAGTTATAGTTAACAATAAAACATAATAAAACTGGCCTCCTGTTGGATCAACAGCTGTTTTTATAAAGGATCTATAGCGAGCATGGAGTAAATATTTTTGGTCTGACTACCCGTGCCACAAAAATGAGTTAACCCTTGACTACGGCGCATTAGCAAAAGTTCACATTGCACAAATCGTGCACTGCGCAAAATACATACAGCTTGTACGTTAGAAAGAGTGAGTTTCTGATAGAAAATCGTACTTAGCATGTTTTACTTATAACATTCATTATCAAAATCCCTCCCGCTCGTTTCAATGTTTTCGAGTCTCATAAAACAAAGATTCATCGCCGTTTTAATTCACGTTTGCAAAGCCGTTTTTGCGTTACGAATATTTATTGCTAAGATGCAAAACTTGGGACTCTGCTACCGTCCGTAAGACACAATATTATTTTATCGCAGTGACTAAAGTTTAAAAATAGAGTTCATAAATTACACAGGTGATATTTGCTTACACTTTATATTAGTGCTGATTGCTGCTATATTGCTGATTCAGTACCTACCTACAATTATTTATGAGGTAATCATGCTCAAAAATAATTCTACTGAAAGTATATATTTTGCTTTCCATTACCCATACTTCTTATTTATCAGTATCCCGAGACATCAGCATAATCTAGTAATAAGATTACTAGACTGTGAGATCAGATCATAAAGTCTCATTTGCCTAGTTATTTCACTACCTACAGTGCCCTTCAAACCGAAACACAGTAGTGCATGCGCACCACTGCTTGGCGAAACAATAACTGGCAAAGCGGTGGTACCTACCTAGATGAACTTTACCGACCTAGACGAACTTGCTTTACTGAAATATAGTTACGTCGTGCTCAAGACAAACGATCCTGTACTTCTCGCTTACATGACAAAGAAGAAACTTTGCCAGTCGACGTCTCAGAAATATTTCTGTTTGTGTAAACTTTAATCTTCAGCAAGAGACGAGTTGGGACGTGCCTTACCGTGATTACTTGTGCACGCTATTTGATAAGCAAGTAGTAGTATTTGGGTAGTACTTATTGTGAATGGGGTCGATAAAGTCAAAGTCCAAAAGTCAAAGTCAAAGGATTTATTGCAAATAGACTATTTTTAGCACTTTTACAGGTCAAAATTATATTGGCAACTTAAAATTAAGTAATTGTCCTAATTATATAAAATTACAAAATGCTTATTGTCAAATATTAAACAACAAGCCCATTAGATAAAATATGTAAGTTTGGAAAAAAAAGTTTTCTACCTCACGACTGGTACAAGCAATCCGGCACAATGCAGAACAGAAAACTCCGATCCAAACCTTCGATTACACCTGAAAAGAAGAAGCTACAAGAAACTATACAGTGAAGTAATTCTTTTTTCTAATATGTTTTACAATATTTGTAATTTATTACAGTTGAGGTATTTATAGAGACATGCGCGTCCAACTTGGGGTATTTTGTGCATTTCCCCCTGCCAGCTCTGTTACACTGGCTAACCTAACTCCTTAAGTTATCGGTGCACAGCCTTGGGCCGTTGACATAACTGTTCCAGTCATGGTGATGGTAGTCATGAAGATGATAATAATAATAATAATAACACCCAACGATCACATACATAGATCCTGGACCCTAACTAGGATTCATATTTCCAGTCATGGTGATGGTAGTCGTGAAGATGATAATAATAATAATAACACCCAACGATCACATACATAGATCCTGGACCCTAACTAGGATTCACATTGTAAAGATAAAACGGGTCTATTCGCGTACAAAAATTATCAAAACATTATTTTGACTAACCTCGACGTTTCGACCAAGTTACTTTGGCCGTGGTCACAAGGGGACTGAAGTAGCGAATGTCAGCATCTAACTAGGATTTCCTGTGTCTAGAGACTAGGAACTACGAGGACCATGGTCCCACAACACCCAGACTCAAAACAAGTATTTGCGCTTTGTTTCTGTGCACAAATACTTGTCCTGCCACGGGAATTGAACCCGCCGTCTCCGGGTCATAAGCTGACCTGCTCAACCACCACACCACAGAGGCTGTCCAAAGAAGATGACAAAGCAGTTGACACGAGTGAGCCCAAGCATATGATGCCCGTTTGACCCGTACGCCCATTTTTATTGATGCGTCGCGTGGATTTACAATGCAGCAGCACGTGCTTGACGGTTTCTTACTCCTGCACGCAACCACGACGCATAGGGACTATCCGTATCTCTGATTTTTACCATGAGGTCCTCCCTAGAAGTGAGGTATAGATTCAGCTAAGATGAAAAAACATTATAGCAATCCATAATAGCTAGGTGGTAGGACTTTCCTGCAAAGTTCACCTAGGTAGGTACCACCGCTTTGCCAGTTATTTTGCCGCCAAACAGTAGTGCGCAAGGTTGAAGGGCATTGTAGCTAATTAAGTTATTGGGCAAATGAGATTTTATGACCTGATCTCACATTTTAGTAATCTTATTACAAGATAATAATAACAAATAAATAATAATAAATGTGTGTGGACATTTCACACAGCGCCATCTAGCCCCAAACTAAGCAAAGGTTGTACTATGGGAACCAGATAACTGATACAATACTTATAATACATAGAATACAATAGGACACCCAGACACAGAACAAATACAAATGTTTGTCCTGGGTGGGAATTGAACCCACAACCTGCAGTTCAGAAGGCAAGAATACTACCAACTGAGCTAACGGGCCATTCACAGATTAGATTGTGTTGATGTCTCAGGATGACGTGCGCAGTGTGGTGTCACGCGAAACTCTATACTTTAGAGTTCCGAATGACACTGCAACTGATATGGCAGCCGTGTTGCTTAACATCAGGCAAACGGCTAGCTCGTCACGTCATTCCATAACATAAAAAAGCAGAAATTTTATTTATTGTAGCTGATGAATAAGATGGTTATACCAACCAACATTTTCAAACATATCTTCACACGCTTTCAGATACGTTAATGAAATAATAATCTTATCGAAAGTCGGGAACTCTTCGCGGGAAGATAATTCTCAATAAATAAAGCGAAACAATACGTTACAAAGACGTAGTGGTACTGGAATGGGTACAATCTTTGTTTTAACATATCCATTACATAAACACCTCATCAGCTGGAAGACGTCTTCTACTAAACATAGACCTATACACAAAACACTCTATATACCATCAATATACACATACTTTTAAATCATTAAATAAATAAAAAGAAATAAATAAATATCTGTAGACATTTTACGCAGCGCCATCTAGCCCCAAAGTACCTAAACAAAGCTTTTACTATGGGAACCAGATAACTGATACAATACTTAGATACTTTTTGTTTGTAAACATACATAGAATACAATATAACATCCAGACTTAGAACAAAAATCGACATTCATGACACAAATATTGGGAATTGAAACCACAACCCACAGTTCAGAAGGCAGAGTTACTACGAACTGAGCTATCGGGCCATTCAAACAAATGTTTGTGATTTGAATGGATTTTATCATTGAAACGATGTTTGTGATAGTGAGATTTATAAATAGAGATGCATTTTAATTGTTGCATAAATTGTAATAAAATAACGATAGATATAGCTGAACTGAAACGAAACTTAAATAAAATGAGTAAGGAGTTTGCTCACCATATTTTTTTCGCCGTTGTAATGTTATAGTGAGTCCAAATTCTGCACATCGTTTGAAAGTCATTGGTGGAGGTCGAAGTGGAATTTGCAACAGACTGCGTGGTTTAAAAAAAATCGCACAGGCTTTCACTGAGTTCTATCCTACTTATTACTAATAATATTATAAACGCAAAAGTTTATATGGATGTTTGTTACACTTTCACGCTTAAACGGTTGGATAGAATTGAATGAAATTCGGAATATAGCTTATATAGTGGATAAACACATAGGCTCCTTTAACCCGCAGGTGAAACCGCGGGGTGCAGCTAATATACTATATTGACAGCCTCTGTAGTGTGGTGGTTGGGCAGGTCGGCTCATAACCCGGAGGCAGCGGTTTTATTCCCGCGTCAGGACAAGTATTTGTGTACTGAAAAAAGCGCAAATACTTGTTCTGAGTCTGAGTTTTGTAGGACCATGGTCCTCGTAGTTCGCGTCCCTATACACAGAAAATCCTAGTTAGGATCCAAGATTGATGTATGTGATCGTTGGGTGTTATTATTATTTATAATAATAAATAAACAAATACAAATCAATATAATTATTATTTATTATTATTTTATGTACGAGCACAATATACGAGCGCACTATTGCTCTATGATATTTTAATACGTATCATATGACACATCCATAGTTATTTTATCAACAGTACCTTAATTAACCCGATGGCAAGAAAGTCCTTATATGCTTTATGTGCTCTAATACGCTCTAACAACCGGCAAACAGTCTGTCCGATGTTAAATTACTCTTAATTGGTGTGGTTGACAACACATATATTATGTTTGAGTGTAAATGATGGGTGTTCTAATTGCCGCCTTGTTATTGACTGTTGGCTTCTAACGGTTAATGAAGCTTGTCATTGGTCTACATAGAAAATAAACCATGAATTAAATTTGTCTACCTAATTACTTTTTCGTGTGGAAAATTACGGTTTTTAAAACGGTAAACGATCAACCATGACCATTATCGAAGTTCGATCTGAAAATTTACTCAAATTAATACTAATGTTTCGTCTAATAAAAATATTTTAAAGTGAAATCTTGAGGAGCACTTTTTGGGTGAACAATAATCATGGAAACCGCGTCATCGTCACCGAACGTTTTCCATGAGCTATATGTATACAGTATATATTATATGTGTACTTTTTAGGTGAACAAAAAGCGTGAAATTTGCGTCATTGTCACCACATGCTTCCCATAAGCTATTTATGTCTCAAGTTACTACGTTTTCACTTTCATCGGCAGTCCCCAAGGACTGCCCCTCACACTTTTTTATTTGAGGGCATTATTTTATATTAGTCACTATATTTTTCAATCCAGCATAGTCCTAAATTACCGTATAAATCTCATTTATTGTGATGGAAATATTTTTTTTACTTTCTTGTCATACCTGTAAGATGTGCGGTGTGGGTATGAATCCCAGCCAGCCTCATCTCTTTTCTCCTCTTTTAAATAATTTTTATTTTCATTTCTCACAGAGTAACATGCAGTAATTTAAATACAGGGTCAAAAGAGCATTATCAAAGAGTAAGCAATGAAATAGTGGCATGCCTAGTGTTAATAAATGTCTTTCTTACTTGCTTTATTTCTTTCTTTCTGTTACATATGTCTGTAAAATATCTATAAACTCTTCTAAATGCGAGTTGTTCGATGACACAATATTTTGGAAAATCTAGTTTTTTCACAATATTTTCCTTCATTTAGTAAAAACGAGTGCAAATTCCACAAATAAATTTAAAAGCCAATGATTTTGATGCGTGTAGGATTGAAAGTCGCACAAACCAATGCTTATCGCTACTCGCTTAAAGCTCTTATTTTGCACAATTTTAAGCCAGTTTTTTGTGTACCTAGTGCACTGCTAAGGCAATATTTTCCCACTTTTATTGCCCAAGAAAAGATTCAGTTGCCAAGTAACGTCCAGACAGGTGGCAGACGGCACCTATCCGGCACTACGCCAATAAATCTCTTCGCTACTTGGTATTGCGGCGTAGTTCGATACGCCACGATACGCTGGTATACTCCTGATTAATGGCAGGGTTTGACCGTTGGAGATTGGACTGGGGAAAAATGTTTCAAATTTTAGTTAGATTGTTGGTAAATTTGATGCATTGATTTCATACTTTTCGGTGTGTCAGTAATTGCGCCAAATAATAAAGGAAAGTTTTTTCTTCTTCTTATTTTTGTTTAAAGCCATTAAACGAAAAGAAGAAGAAGAAAAAACTTTCCTTTATGTATCGCTTTTTAGTGATAATGCTGCCAATGTCAAGTAAGGAATTTTTGTACGGTTATGTCATGTCAAAGTCTTATTTTGTCAATCAAAATGCCACAGCAAAATAGTGGATATTTCACTGAAGGCTCTAGGAAGCCTTGAAGAGAAAACTAAAAGGCATGGCTTAAAAACTTAAAACATTATGCCAACACTCGTGCACATTCACGAACACTTAACGGATAATAATCCACCACTATCACACATTAAAATTTAAAAATACACGGGTAATGGAAAAAAAATTCAAAATTCACAACCGCCATTTTCAGATACTTTTCAACAATCAAGGAAAATTTCATAAGCATGTTGTTTTTTAAATCCCTTGTTTCAGCCTAATGTTAACTGCAACTTATTATTTTTGTGGCTTCTGCGAGGTACCACAATTTTGCCAATGTCGCGTAGGTAGAACGAAGAACAAGCAATGGAGATTTTGCTCCAGCCTAATGTAAAAAATAGAGTAGATACCCTAAAAAACCCTCGAGCTCATGATTTTTTCGAGATAAAAAGTATTCTATATGCTGATCAAGAAATTGTAAAGTTTCCTTATGCAAAATGTCATCCCAACTGCTTCAGCCGTTTTTGCAGAAAGGCTACACAACCAGAGAGTCAAAGTTTCACTTATAAATAAAATAAATATCCCTCGTCACCTTCGTCTAGATTGGTAAAGAACCATCATGAAAAAAATAATATATAAGGAACATTAGTAGGGTTTATATGAAACATACAGTTTAAAATAAAATCCTCATACAAAAGCAAAAAGAAAACTTTCCCAGTTCAAGCATCTGAAAAATATTACCCAACTTAAGTTTAATCTCTTGAAAACGCTTCAGCGGAACAATTGTAAATACGTACTGTGCGTTGAAATAACGACAATGTTTGTCGAGTCCAAGTTACCCATGTTCTAAACAGAAAAATTGTTCAAGGAATCGTGACGAAACTTGGTATACAGGTTCTATAAGTTCATGGATTTTTTTTTGTCGTCGTCAATTGGAGGATTGGAGGTATTTTCCTCCAAAAATTCGGAAGTTTGCTGCGGTGCCATTAATCGGCCAATTTTGATAATATTTGATAGGAACATTGGGTAGGTACTCGATCTTAAACATTTTTTTTTCACACAGCGCCATCTAGCCCTAAACTAAGCAAAACTTGTACTATGGAAACTAGATAATTGATAGAATACTTAGATACTTTTTGTTCGTAAAAACATACATGGCCATGTCCAGTCTTCCATTGGGCATAGTCTTCTCGATCCTCTTATCCCTGCAACGACCTAAGCCGAGGCTCGCACCACAGGGGTGCCCTAGAATCAGCTGGCTCCCACTTTTGACGGCTGGGCGCCTTAAGAGCCTCCATTCCCGCCTGGTGACGCTGTAAAGTTCGATATAGACCAACAACACAAGCTAACGCGTATGATACACAATATCACACTAATATTATAAAGGCGAAAGTTTGTATGTGTGTTTGTGTGTATGTGTGTATGTTTGTTACTCCTTCACGCTCAAACGGCTAAATAGATTTGTATGATATTCGGTACCGAGATAGCTTATACGCTGGATTAACATATAGGCTAAATTTTATCCCGGAAATGTGAAATGTTCCCGTGGGATGACCAAATAATTAAAATACTTTTTATCCGCGGGTGAAACTGCGGGGCGCAACTAGTAATAATATAACTGTACACGCATGTATAAGACACAATAATCAACATTAATAATTACGTTGATTATAATTAGGGAGACAGGAACATCTTGGAAGTGTGAATAATCACGTCAAGACGTACGTCGAAGCGCATTTCACTGTTTGCCATTGACAAGAGTTAATGCCAAGACATAGTCGTGGCCTATTAATTAAATCTGTTTGCCGTTTCACTGGGTCTATTTGCCTCCAAGTTAATTAACGTTCTCGAGCGTGCGGAGTCTAATGCTGATTTATTTGTTGTGCGATGGATATTTGCAGGAGAGCTTAAATATGCGTATGCAGTCCTTTCGGAGATCTTTCCTCTGATTTTCTGACTTAACTTGGAATTAAAACATTATTTCCTTCAACTATTCCCTAATTTATTTTTGTTATAATTGTTTAAATATCAGCCTATAGTCCTGATGTAATATTTTATACGTAAGTGAGCAGATACGGTTTGGAATGCGTGATATACAAAAAAACCTATAATGTGGGCTTAAACTTTTAATGTATCATATTGAATAATATGTTAAACTGGGTATTACGTAATGAGCGTGATTTTTTTTTTTTTACTTTATACTTTTCTATGTAAAGCAAATTGTGAAAATGTGAGCTCATAGTTAGGGGTGGATGCTTGGACGAATTAACTTAAATTTTCTGCCCAGTGACGCTGTAAATGTTGGTACAGACCAACAGCATTAGCCCGTTCAAAATTGAACAACAGGTTGGATCAATATTATATTGTATATGATTATATTAATTCTAATTATTACATTGGATATCTAAATGTGGCCCATAAAGAAACCACACGCAAGCAATAATTTAGAAATAATTATATACAATTATATTATAGCAAGCATAATGTATATCAAGTTTTATATGAGTATTTTAAAAAATACTCATATAAATTATATAAAAGATTAAACGAAAAAAATATACTCCAGGCTTTGAGTCTACCATTGTTCTCAGAAACATAATTAGTGACGTCATGAGTAGCTTCTGCTACTAATTGAGTGAACCCAGCGTGAAGAAGAGACGGCGACAACTTAAAAATACATTTTCGTTAGCAATTCAGTTAGTAACGTCTCAGTGAGTAACAACGGAGAGACTTGTGTATTTTTTGTATATCAACAAAGATAAAAGATATAAATCATAAAAGCAAATTTAAAATTGTTGAGATATTTTGAATATCTGAAAGCTAATTAAAATATAAGATATTGAATTATTCTTTCAACTAAAAACTACAATGATATATACTCCTAATAAACACTACACTACCTACTACAAAAAATGGATTGTTGTATTAAATGAGTGAAATTAGCCAAATTACACCTATGCCCTTTACCCTATTTTTACACCATACCCCTGCAATGCCTTTCCGTTTATCGGCTTCTTAACATGTGTTAAATTTGATATTCAAAATATAAACCCTTACTTTAAAGAACTCTAGTTTATATATCAAAATAATCAAAATGTAATTTAAGGTTTTGTTAAAACTACGTCTGTTGAACTCTTCACGAAATCCGTGAATGTAATTTAAAAGCCTTTTCATATTAAAAACAAATGCCTACCAACCGAATTGGCTCCAAAAAACACTCATTATTCCACGCCAGGTCTTTGACAGAATGAATTAAAAAAACACAGGGCACAAATGGCTCAATTCCTTTATTTCCTATGCTTTTCCGTCAGTGGAATTGCAGATTAATTAGTAGCTGTGTAGTTTTGCATTCGCTCGTTGAGGGCTATTGTTGCATTGTGACACACACCTCATTGTTACCGCATCATTGTGCGAGAAAAGTTAGCAGAAACAACTCGATATGCAGCGGTCTGTAATGGTTGAGTGAGGTTACACCACTACCTGAACTTTAAAGACTGCAAGCTTTGCTGACAAATAGGTAAATTTAGGGACAAATATTTTTTTATATTTTAAGTCGTGATTTGACGAGCGAGTCGAGAGCGAGTACTTGATGTTAAGTGACACGGCTGCCCATATAAGTTACCATATCACTCGGAACTCTAAAATATAGAGTTTCAAATGACACTCACTGCGCATGTCATCCTGAGACATCAACACAGTCCTAAGATTACTAGACTGTGAGATTAGGTCATAAAGTCTCATTTGCCAAGTAATTTCACTAGCTACAGTGCCCTTCAAATCGGAACACAGTAGTGCTGTGGTAAATTGTAATACTTGACTACATTAAACCATGTCTGGTATGTCAATACCAGAGAACAAATTCATTGATAACTATTTGTCCAGAGCTTAAGCTGCGACTATGACTCAGCGGTAGCACGTGCAATTTTCACACCACTCTGTTTGAATCCCGCTTACTACAAATTTGCGTTTAAAAATAATGTTTTATATCGGCTTCATAAACTCCCCCGTTGTCTAAGTTGCATGATGATGCAGGTGGATCACCCCACCGACGCACACCGATGTACTCGACGCTGCTTGCGCAGGTTACCGACAGGATCAGGAGCGCTTATCACTGAATCATGGGCATCACTTCAAGATCACTGCCAATCTAACACGGCCTAATGAGACCGCGTCGGAGCTAAAAATAAATAACTTCTTACTTGGCATATCATGCTACACTTTCGATCGCATCGTCACTTCCCATCAGGTGAGAGCGTGGTCATATGCTAGATAAGTTTGATGTAAAAAAAAAAAACTAATATAATATAATATATAACTGGTTACGATGTACAAAAGTTCATAATATGGGGAAGAGATCTATATTTTATAACTGGATCAAGAAACTTTGCCACAGTGTTGTAACAATATGTAAACAACACCATTCGCCAGTGGCTATTCGGTTATAGTTTCACAAGCGAACATAAACATTATGTATTTATGAACCATGCTATCACCATAAAAGTTCTTCGATGTGGAACATCTTTTCGATACAGGCATAAACGGTTATTGGGTCACAATATAGTTCTGTTTTGATCTGAAGATTGTCTTTTGTTTTTGTGGTTAAAATAACTCCCTTAGTTGATTCACCCGCATATATGGATGATTAAACAGGAACTGCAACACGATTTTTACAGACTGTTGTGTGGTGGTTGAACAGGTCGAATCATAAGCCAGACTTGGCTAGTTCGATTCCCGTGCCAGGACCAGTATTTGTGCACGGAAAAAAACCCAAATACTTGTTCTGTGTATAAGTATTGTAGGATCATGGTTTTCGTATTTTTGGGGTCCCTAGATGCAAGGAACCCTAGTTATGGTCCAGGATCTACGTATGTGCTCGCGCTATTATTATTATTATTTCACACGAAAAGCAGAAAACTAACAAAGTATTAATAGGAAGTTTTTAAGCTGAATTATTAAAGAAACCTATCATTTTTGTGTAAACGAATGACGCGATGAAGTTTACATAAAAATGATAGGTTTATTTAATAATTTAGCTTAAAAAGTTCCTATTAATACATCATACCACCGAAGCACCTCTTTTATGGGAAATAGTTGTTATTCTACCCAGCATCAGTAAGATAATGCTTCGCATACACAAACTCGGTGTAAACTTATACAAAAGTGGGTAAAGTTTCGCTACTCTTAAGTAGCGAAAATATTATAGCTTCTAGTTTAATTGTTAGCATAATAATTACACATGCAGAGCTGCGTCGGGGTATTCCTTGCAAATTATCTTGTGATAAAAATGTCATAATTACCGTCATCATCAACCTGAAAATGTCCACTGCTGAATATAGGATCAAAGTATGACTATGAAACCGCTTTTCATTGCCTCTGTGGTGTGGTGGTTGAGCAAGTCGGCTCATATCTTGGAGGCAGCGGATTCAGTTCCCATGACAGGACAAGTATTTGAGCATGGAAAAAAAGTGAAAATACTTGTTCTGAGTCTGGGTGTTGTGGGACCACGGCCCTAGACACAAGGAATTTTAGTCAGGGTCCCGGATCTATATATGTGATCGTTGGGCATTATAATAATTATTATTATGAAAATTGTTGAGGTTAGAGGTGAAATAGGTAAGCTTTTATTGTTTGTCGAGTGATTCATAGCCTCACAGGGCTGCGGACCTCTATCTCACCTGATGGTAAGTGACGATGCCGAACGAAAAACAAATGTTAACGTCTATCCCTCCTTCCATCCTTATTCCTATCCTTAATCATTTCTCACTTCGCACTTCACACTAATATTATAAAAACGAAAGTTTATGTGCCTCTTGACGCCGCAAAAGCTGAACAGATTTGAATTAAATTCGGGATGGAGATATAGCTTATACGCTGCGTTAACACATAGGTTACTTATATGCACTATTGAAACAGCGTGGTACAGCTATTAATATATAACATTTAAATGTTGTCAGTATGTTTATTTGTTTGTGTGTCCACGCCAAAATGTCTACGTCGATTTGGCTGCAATTTTGTACATATATTTCTGTCACTATAGAGATTGGGTATTTTCCCAAAAATTAAGAACTCCTTAGAGAAATTTGAAAAAAGCAATAGGCATCGTGAGGCACTGCTGAGTTCATATTGATACGAATTCTAATAAATCATTAATTATCCGATGTGAAAAATAAAAAAAAACGTTCATATCTATTAACCCACCTCTCGGATCTGTCCCTTTCATTAAAACAAATTGGGATCAAAAGGTTTTAAAAAGTTCAGTTTTTTTATCAAAAAAAAAAACCTTTTCAACGTTCTTAGAAATGCCAATTAGAGGCTATAATACCAATTATTATATTAGCAAAGATGTTAACATTTCAAAAATTTGATTAATTGAATGCGGGCCTAACTCCATCTGTAAAATACTCACATGCTTGAAATCAATTGTTGTTAGGGCCGATAGCGACCGCTCGCCACTCAGTCGATAAGAGCCCGAAAGTTAGTCTTCTATAAGTTTGCAGGCGGAAACCGTTTTCAAAAAGGTAGGTAGAACCATGAAACTAAATTGTAAGACCAACAAAAAAAAATTCTCCCTTCATAGATTCTACAAATACGCACATATTTTCACAAAAATTGTAGCGGAAAACATTATCGTCAACAAAAGCAATCGCACTCAGCACTATGCAATCGAACGCAACGATTCGAAAATATTGGAATGCGTCCAATAAGTTGATGTAATGAAAAGAGTTTTACAGTGAGGGGCAACCTAAGTTTGCAATTACCTAAAGAAATCTTTGTTCAGTTTAAGGGGCTAACACACGACGCGTATTCGTGTGGTAGTATCACTTTTTAATACAAAATGATACAGACGTGTATTATCAAAAGCTACTAGACTTGAGTTTTTGGTTTACGACTTCTGAACAGTCACAATTCTGCCAATGTAATGTAATGAATTTTTGGAGTTGGTGCTAATACAAATATGAATGTGATCAGTGGAGTAGAAGAAGTCTCAATTAGAATGCTGAAGACCAAAATAAATAGTAATAACAAGTTAAATTTAATCTTTATATTGTAGTTTTACTAAGTGTTTGTCTTATTTGTGCTGTATGTATGTTTCGAAAACATAACACATACAAAAAGACATGTACACGTAATATAAGTTCCTCCAAGCTGTTTCAAAGTAATCGTTATTGAATATACCATACAACTTATTTCTTATCCATGGACATTGATAGCCATTTTTTTTTAGATAGGGACCGTGCCATTGTTATAGATAATTGTGTATTAGTAAGGACATAATTTTTTTACAGTAGAGTAAACGAACAAAATAACATGAAACATCAATTAATATACAAATATCGAGCTAAAAATATTTTTAACACGTTTTTGGTTAATGAATTACAAAGTTAAAACATTGACAGCCTTTGTGGTGTAGTAGTTGAGCAGTTCGGCTCATAACCAGGAAGCGGTGGGGTTGATTCCCGCGACAAAACAAATATTTGTGCACAGAAAAAACCCAAATACTTGTTTTGTGTCTGGGTGTTGTGGGGACCATGGTCCTCGTAGTTACTGGATCTTTAGATACAGGAAATCTAAGTTAGGATTCAGATATTTATGTATGTGATCGTTGGGTGTTTATTAATATTGATATTTATATTACTTTCACTGGCCCGTTAGCTCCCTGCCTTCTGAACTGCAGGTTGTTGGTTTGATTCCCACCCAGGACAAATATTTGTGATGAACGTCGATGTTTGTCCTGTGTCTGAGTGTTATATTGTATTCTATGTATGTATTTACAAACAAAACGTATATAAGTATTGTATCAATTATCTGGTTCCCATAGTACAAGCTTTGCTTAGTTTGGGGCTAGATGGCCTGTGTGAAATGTCCACATTTATTTTATTATTGACACGTCAAGCTAAACAATAAATTTTAAACGGTAGTGACATTCTATTTTCAGATGAGTTGTGATACTATTCTGAACTATTAAGATTTAGCTGCGTACGGTCATGCAGTTGCACCATTATCTGTTTGGGACAAGACAATGGATGTTTATAGGCGCCGGCAAACGGGCGGCGAAGCGCGTAGCTCATTTTACGGTCCGCGTCAACGTGATCTGTGTCTATTCGGGATCAATCGTCGTGAAAGTGGTTGTAATATTCACGGTATGTGGTATGGCAGACAAAGCTTTGTAGTTTGCAGTTCATGATGTAGTGCTATTATACTTAATCTCCATTTAAATTATTATTAATTTAAAAGACGAATAAGTAATATTTGTAAGTGATAAGATTTTCTTGTATTTTTTGGGTAAAAAAATATTGCCAATGAATAAAGTCAAGTGGGGTTTCAGTGGGGGACAGCAAATGGCTTGATTATGGTATGAATATTTTAATTGTAAATCATTTCAGATTTAACTTTTTATTATTTGTCGTTTTTATATTTCAGAAAACCATCACACAAAAAATAAGTACAAAAATCCTGAGAACCGTCAAGGTAATTTTGGTTACGGAAATGTTCACCCCTAAAATAAAGAGGGTTCGCAGCGCAAAGAGGTATCCAAATTATCAAAATAATATTGTACTTTATTTGTAGTCGGCGTTTATGATAAAAGCTTGATTTAGTGTGTGTATAGAGTTTTGTTGATATAAAATATTACAAAAGTATTTCAAACGTACACTTTACTTAAACAAAATTGTTCTCTACTAGCAACACGTTTCCTTGACAAGAACAATAAACACGTATAGAATAAAAAAATCTAGAACACCGGTGAAATCTCATTACTGTGTTACATTTTCTACATTTTGTCGCAATTGAAAGCCGACTTTGCCAAGTTATTTTGAGCTGACCACTTCTGTCGCAGAATAAGGTACTGCGAAATGCGTTTTTGGAAAGTTGAAACGAAGCACTTTGCTTTTGGGGGTCATTATTTTAGTGTGATTTCTCAGCATTATTTTGAGGATGATCATAATGTCCTGCACCATTGAATGAGTACGGTATCAGCATCTGGCAGAAATAAAACTGTTAATTCGTCTTTAAAAAGTCCATTCTACTTATCTATAGTTAAAAAGTGTTTCAGGTTTGAGACAAAGTTTTAACATATTGCACAAAACTTGCTCTGTATCTGCGCACAATAGTATTGGAGCAGGAAATGATCAGCTCTAGATAACGGAAAACTATTATATTCCATAAAATGTAAAATGTACTGAGCTAGTTTCAAAACACAGTTTTTATTACAAGTTTAAAACGGTTTTTTCTGAGAGTTGTTTGTACAAAATCACATTGTTAATTCTTTAGTAAAAAAGCTAATGCATAATAGTTGTCTAAGCCCGATCAAATACAACTCCTAAAAATGCAAATTTCTCATTTATTACGTCCAAGTATTTTAAGTTAGATAACTTAAAAATGAAACTTTAAAGTTAGTTACCTAAAATGAACCTTCGGTTAATGAGATAAATGATAACATGTCATGCTTTTATCTTCGTTGCATATTGTACTGATCGCCACCGCTATCTTAGCAGTTATTCACTTTTTACTTTGTAATATTAAATAAAGGACGGGTCTTTTAAATGTAAACGTGATGTCGTTTGCCTGATATTATGCAATACAGTAGTAATAAAAATAAAAACGAAAATAACGAAAAAAAAAACGACGACCCTTGGAACACTAAAATATAAAGTTTCGCGTGACACTGCACTGCGCATGGCATCCGTTTAAAAGTCTTATTTGCTCAGTATCACTAACTATAGAGCCCTTCGAACCAGAATACAGAGTGCTTGCACACTACTGCTTGGCAGCAGAATAAATGGCGAAGTGTTGACCTAGACAAACTCTGCAGAAAAGTTCTACAAACTAGTAAAATCTCGAGTGTCAGAAAAACATAATTGAGGAACCTAAACACCCTAATAAACAATGCTTAGAACGAATATTACATAAATCTTAAATAATTAGTACATAAATCCAGTCGAACACTTTTATAACACTTTAAAACTTATTTCCCCAGCCTCCAACAAAACCTATTTCCCATAAGGCCGCTCAATAAACAAAGACGCTCTCAAGAAGCTGGAGCAAGAAGGCCAAAAGACGCATTGAAGACGACCCGAGCGCAGACGACGGCAAAATCTGATACGATTCATTAGCGTAACGAGCTTTTAATATTTAAAGCAGGGTTTTGATTGGAAAGCTGGAGAGTGTGAGCCATAGCCTCAAGGTGGGGCAGCTTTGACGGCGCGCCTGTGACGTCCTTCACTCTGACGAGTACCTCTCGAGTTTTTGACACTTTCTTAGACCTTTGGAAATGTTATTGTATATGAAATGAGGTGTGATTTTTGGGTGATATTCAAAACGGATAATTTATAATACACTAGCTGACTCGGCAACCTTTATTCCTCTTAATAGTTAATTAATGTGCACGTTTAGGATTTTTTTAAAATTGATTGACATAAATTTTATTACTTAATATCCTATTCCGGTCGAAGGTAAATCAAAAAACTCAAAGATCATAAAAATTGATCCAGCCGTTCTTGAGTAATAAGTGGTATAACTGACACGTGTTTGTTTTATGTATATAGATTTATACTCAGATGTTTTAGTTGTAACGAGATCGCCTACTTTAAATTTTTTGTATTTCTATCTCATAAAAGGTTAGCCCTAGTGTAAGAAATATTAAAGCTTTATACTTTAATATTTCTTGCAACTATGACTGTTAACTATTAACTAATCAAATGCAGACGTTTAGCGAAAAATAATAATTATAAGACGCATAAGCGTCCGTATACGTCCAATATTCCTTAAAGGAATTACTAATATTTCAAAAGTATAACTAATCCTATAGAAATTAACTTGAACCTTTAAGAATGATGTGAAAAAGGTATTTCAATACAATCAAGCTTCAAGTTTGAAATTTCATGTTCAAAGCAATAAAACTTTTTGTTTCTAAATTCAAAATGGTTTTATGAAATGCTTAGGGTTGCCAAAATGTAATTCAGCGCCCTCAGTGGTCGTTAAAGGGTTGAATCCGCTGGGAGGTGTCGAATCATTCAAACGAACTCGCTAACTCATTCCCTAGGGTATGATGCACCCCGTTCGGTTGTGTTCAAGAAATAAGCTTTAAGCGTTGTATTTCTCCCACTTTTTATGATAATGAATAAATATGTGTGAAAGTTTCACACAGCGCCATCTAGCACCAAAATAAGCAAATCTTGTATTATGGAATGCAAATAACTGATACAATACTTAAACATTTTTTGTTTATAAACATACATAGAATACAATATAACACCCAGACACAGAACAAACATCGATGTTTTATCACACAAATGTTTGTCCTATGTGGGGATCGAAGTATAGTTATATTTCAGATTAAATATACATAGTAAAATGGGCGGACTTATCATTAAAAAATATATGTTCAGTTTAAGATTTCTAATAGAATATAGAATACTTATTCTCCCGTATTTTTTTATTACGTAAAACAGCGGAACAGAGCTAGTCATCATCAACACCCTGCTGAACATAGGCCTCTTCCATAGAATGCCACTTTGAGTCGCTGCTAGCTTCTTGCATCCATCGGCTACCCATGGTTTTGACCAGCATCTCTACCACGTAACTGTTCTGGGAATCAGCTTCGCCTGCCATTCTGCACGCGCCAATTAACAAGTCCACGAGTGCGAGCAAGAGAGAACACAAATAACATCTCCACCAGACTTACGCAGTAAAGCCTACTCGCCGATCCACCTGGTAGTGAGCTAGTCTACGCTACATCATCTGGTTCGCCATACAGCACTAAAAAACAAAAAATCACTTGAGTAATAAACCACTTTTAAAATTTTACCCTCCATTGTAAATTAGACCATAAACGCTTTCTTCTCATGAATTATTCGCGCCCCTAATCCAGGCGTCTCTCGTGAATATTCCAAAACTGCAATTTCCGTATCAACGTGTAATAAATACGTAATGTATCATTCTAGATTCACATACAAGCATAGAACACTATTAACGCCTGCATAAATTATATCAAACAACTGTGTATGTAAGTTACAACCATATATGTATGGGTATATAGTAAAACGTAGAAAAACGCATTGGCAGCGCCCCTGGTGTTGCAGATGTCTATAGGCGATGGTAAGCAGTTACATCAGACTGTTCGTATATATAAGCTTATAAAAAATATTGATAAACCTCTACAGCCTTATTAATAAACGGGTATTAGTCTCGGATTAGTTACTTCAGCTTTTGTCCTTTTTTTGCTACTGGAATATTTAGCAGGATCGAAAGAGACAAAAGATGGTGTAACTAGTCTAAAGCTAGTTCGTGTTTATTAATAAGGCTGCTAGAGTACAGTATTTATCTTTATAACAACCAAGTTCTATACAAAAGAAGGTTCTCAATTCAATGTTTATTATAATGAATCGCACCACGATTTCTCCCGTAACTTTCCTGCTTTATTACTTTGTTTGTATATTTGTTACTAGCTTCCGCCCGCGGCCTCGCCCGCGTGGCCTATAAAAAACAAAGGAGACATTTTTTCATAGATAACTCAACCCAAACCCATTTCACCCTCTTAGGAGTAGAATTTCGAAAACGCCTATCTTAGTGAATGAAGAGACCTACACTTTACAAAGAACACACCCTCCAAACTTCAAGTCTCTAGGACCAGCGGTAAACCTAAAGGTAACCTAAAGGCTGCGCGTTGATATATAAGTCAGTTAGTCAGCCAGGACTTTGAATTTTATATGTATAGATTACTATATCATAAAATATCATTGAAAGAAATAACTAAGAAAATATATTGTAAACACTGACATTATTTTTTTATTACATAAAAGTTACTTAAATTTTTAACATTTTTGTGTATTAATCGCATTTACCATGATCACTGGCCTTGATCTAGAATCTGTATTTTCTCAATAATTACCATATTCAGATAATATTTCAAAACATTTTTCAATGTGAATCCAAAAAAGAATCTAAAAATCGCGGCATAAATTCACAGCGATTATCAATAGGGAGAATCCGCAATAAATAATTCAAATACCTATTTCTACTTTAACACTCGAAGGCTCTTTCCCATTCAAAATCTTATACAGGAACAGTATCAGTGGAAGCATAATTTCCTGTACTGAAATATTTATAACGCCCGTTCGTAGCTACATCTACGTGGCTCCGCTCAGCTCGTAGCAGGATCTACGACATCGCTACGATCGAACGACCTATGGAAATTATGCGAGATGCAATGGACGGCTAAAAGCTGTTTTACTATGATAATACGGCACTTTTGATACCTTTTTACTCATGAATTTTGTCCTTTTATGTGAATAAAGTTTATGTAAAGTGCTGCCTACGGTTTTTATGTTACTATCAATATTCTAATTTTAGTGTTATTTTTTATTTTTATACCTTTTATTGGTTACAATAAAGATAGATATATTTTATTTTTATAATTTGCTGTGGTAATACTATACATTGGTGTTTTTAATTGATTTACGACATACTGATTAATACTGCATACTCATCAAGCCTTCAAAAAAAAAAACAGTCCATTTGTCTAGTTCCCTAACCACTCGTCAATGTCTTTTTATTATTTGCTAACTTTAATTATTAGGTTTGTACCTAATACCTAAAATTTTCATATCGACACATTTGCGCTTTAACTAAATATATATAATTAATATATTCGTAGGTGCATTTGTAGGTGGTGTGGTATAATAATAATTACGATTCATAGGTGCACTATAGCTTTGGTTCATCTTCCAATAAGGGTGTTTACCATTTTGTGATGCTGATGTTCTAGAAATAAGTAAAATTTTATGGAAACATTTAATGAAAAAAAAAAAAGAATGTAAAATGAAAAAACATTTATTTGACAAAAGGCAAAATTACATAATGGTGGAGATTGGAACACCTGGCTCCCACACTAGGCTTGAAACCCGTGCTGTGGGAATCAGGACTCTTTCGTCGGAGATACAGTTTTTATACGCCTATTAGAGAACTAGAATAAAATATGATAAGTGTTACATCACATGCAAATATATAATCTAATTAAGTGTAAGTGTGGAGATGTGAGACGATGGTGTGAAATATTGATGAACACGTATAGGTACCTAGATTAAGTGTGTATGTGTGCATGTTGGTGTATGTAGTGCGTGCTAGTGCACATGGTATGTGTTGGTATAATTATGTTGTCTGCATTAGTGTATGTGGTGTATGAGTGTGTGTTAGTGTATCTTTTGTGTATTGGTGTATGTGGTGTGAGTTGGTGTGTGTAATGTATGTTAGTGTATGTGGTGTGTGTTGGTGTATGTGGTGCGTTTTATTTAATTGATAATAGTAAATTTTCTGTAGCATCGTAATTTAATTCGGATAGTGTTTCAAAGAGAACCTTTTTAGTTATTTTATTGTTGAATCTAGATTAAGTATATTTATAGCTTTGTATAAAAACTGGAAATTAAAGAAACGGGAAGTAAAAGAGTAACTAGATAACAGTGGTGATGAAAAGGGTTCCACTCGGCATTCATGCCGGTGTACTCAACACCTGGCACTGGCTTTCAGTAAAGTAGGTTGACGGGTAAGTTGTCATGTGACCATAGTAAAACAATTGTATTAAAAAACATACATACCCAATACACATTCAAATTAAAACAAGAATATGATAAACTGCAAATGTTGAGGTATGTGAAGAATAAAATAAACCATAAATGACTGTATTTAACTGATATATAAAAACATAAAGGCAATGAATTAAAGAAATAAATAAAGATAAGAAAAATAAATATAAAAATTAGAATGTTCAATTATATTTTCGACTATACTTTAAGCGGCTTAATAAATTTCAATTACCAGTAATTAACTTTTCTGCTAAGTTCGTCTAGGTCTGCCAAGCAGTAGTGTGCAAGCAGTACAGTGTCCTGGGTTGAAGGGCACTGTATCTAGTGAAATTGCTGGGCAAATAAGACTTTATGACCTGATCTCACAGTCTAAGTAATCTTATTACTACACTGTGCTTAATACACATACTCTTAGGAGGACGTGCGCAGTGCAGTGTCACGCAAAACTCAATCTTTTACAGTTATGAGTGACACTGCAATTGAAGGGGCGAGAATAAAAAGGATTTTACAGATTTTTTTGACCAAATGACTTATGGGTATCGTTGGATTCAGCGTGAAATTATCTTCAATAATACATTCTCAAAATACCGAAATGAGGCTTAAATTTCGAGATTTTGTGTCTAAAAATGGTTTATCTGTCACAGGAATACAGTACGCTTAGCATAAAAACATTACTTTATTTCTTTTATTATATTATATTTTTACAGTAATTGTATGAATTAGTACTATATTTAGTAATTTAAAATAGAAATAAAACATTTTCAAGCAACTGAAACTTACACAAACCTTTTCTATTACCTTATAAACATTCTACATAAAAATGACGCCGTTGACGTTTAAAGTCAATTTTCTCGAAACTGTCAATTTGTCAGTTAAATCCTTTTTATTCTCAACCCTTCAATTGTTGTGGGTATATCACTTAATATCAAGTAAACAACTAGCTCGTCAAGTCATTGATTAAAATAAAAAATATACAAAATAAATATAGTATAGGTCCTCAATTATTATAGGTCCCACACACTACAAAACTCAGTGGCACCTAAACGGGGAGACTACGTGACCCAAAACTGAAGCCATAAAACAAAAGCTTGTCAATTTTACTGATCCTTTACCCCCGTTTTATAACAAACATCTGTCATAACTTTTTTATAGTAACAAACCGTAAAACTTTTATCGCATTGACATTGGTGTAAATCTTTCTTTTAGTATCTTATTATGTCACTGTGTTATTGTTTTTTTATTTATACTGTAAGGTAATGAAGGTAGGGAGGTAAAAGGTGGAAGCTGTTACAAGTTAAGTTTGGAACGGGCTGGCCTAAATAAACGACAGTCGCCCCGAGCAGCGGCCAAAGAAAATGTACCAACCCAAGCGGTTGGCTGGGCTGCCTACCGCGCGATCGCGCCCTTAATCGTATGCGCCTTTACCGCCGTGTATTTTGAATACTATTTTATTTCAAGTATGGTAATCGGGAATCGGATATTTATGTATGTTCTATGTGCATGAAGAGCTATCGTAGCGGGAAGAATTATTAAATTAAAACTTCTTTTGGCACGTTTGTCTTGGGAAGTAAGCTGGTGAATGCGAGGGGACCGGAAATTGAAGTTGGATCACGTAGATCTCTACTGTCAGCATAACAAAGTAAAAAAAATGTATGATTATGTTGGTATGTCCAATAAAATGACAATTTACAATTGTCAAAATGGCAAGAATAATATTAAACAAAGCAAAAACAAAGTTATACCAGCCGATAGATGGAGCTAAACTAAACAAATTTTACTTCAGTCGCGTGGTTTAACACACACTCGTTTTTTTTTTTAAATATTTTAATATTTGCCAGAAGGTTCTTGTATCTTATAATCCTTATAATATTGCCTATGTTTAAAAAAAATAGTCATTTCACCTAAATAGTAAAAATAACGCCTACATACCGAAAGTCACGGCACAATTTTTTTTACAAAATCATTTTTATACTAGTTCACCTGCCCCTGCTTCGCACGGGTGAATTAGTAAAACTTGGTCGAACGGGATAAAAAGTATTCTAGTCCGTCTCCTGATTCTAAGCTACTTCCTCACTAAGTGCCTTCTGAACTGTGGGTTGTGGGTTCGATTCCCACCCAGGACAAACATATATGTGATGAACATAGGTGTTGGTTCTGTGTCCGGGTGTCATATTGTATTAACAATATACAAACAAAAAGTATTTAAGTATTGTATCAGTTATCTTAGTCCACAGATATTTATGTCCACAGAATTTTCAGCCAAATCAGTTCAGCCATTCTTGAGTTATAAATAGTGTAACTTACACGACTTTTTTTATAAAGATTTATTTTGGTGATACGGGAAAAAAATATCGTACTAACTAAATAAAATATTGCCTCCACAAATTATCCTTTGTAATGAAATGTATTAGGTAGCTAAGTAACATACACACTTAGCGCTGGTTCGCTGGACCGCTCTTTCAGCGCTGTTTTTGCTGCATTGTTCATCTAATCGCTTAGTTTCGCTGGCTTAGCAAAAGCTCTTAACAGCTTGCTGCTAGTGCTGACTAGTTTTGGGGCCAATTCTTTTATGTGGTTTTCTTTATGCTGATTATTTTCTCTAGCGCTGCATTGCTGATAAAATTGTATATATTTGTATAACCATCTTTTGGCATCGTATGATATATACTTAACATTTTGTAATGGGTCACATTTATAGGAATTAGTACTACAAAGGTTAATTTAGGTAAATTGCAACATGTACTAAATTTGCTAAATCGGTTGGTTAATAATTATCCAAAATTAGGTTGATTTCACTACTTACTGTTTTATTAAGACACTTCTTTTTTGTAATTTATTTCTAACATACCTTCTGCCTCATATTGCAGCGTTCTTTAAGACTATGGTTTACACGCATTTCCTATACTTCCTTCATATTTTATAGAGTTTCGTATCTGTTTAAGAAACGTGGAACCCGTGTAGAATTCTGTCCGTCAGTATGTCTGTCAGTCAAGAACCTTTTTCTCAGAAACGACTTAGGGTATATAGTTTAAATTTATATTAAATAGTAAGGTCTTAAGCTTCATTATCTTGAACAATTTAGGCTAATCTGAGTAAATAAAAAGGTATGATTTTAATTTTAAATTATAAACCAATTTCGTTATTCCACGTCAATAAAAATTAGTCGTTATCCTTTGCTTGAAATTTAGCATAAATAAACATGGTATAACTCAAGTAGACGAAAAAAATATTGAAAATCCATGAATTTCTATTCATAATAAACTAATTTTAGACATAAAATTTAAATTGGGAATCGTTTTCGTATAATTTGTACAAAAGTACCCGCAAAGATAAATTTGTCGAGTGATCACTCCATTCGTTGATATTTATCGTGTAAGGTACGCAGATGTTTAGGCGCCAGAACATTTAGAACGTGACTATGACTTGTTTTTATCAAGCCCTCTTATTATAAAGAATCGTTCTATCATTTGTGATTATGACATGAAAATGTAAAAATAGAACTATTTACATTCGTGTAGGCAAGTGTCAAGTCAAAATTTTAAGGCTGCCTAATGGCTTCTGACTTGGCATAAGGACTATTATCTTATGGCAACAAGAACAACAACGGCTTCACGTTCCCTCCGAAGCACGGTTAGGCTCAGTTATAAATTCCACTTTATATAGCACAAAGAGCTATGACTAACAGTAAACAAACTGAAAACTGCAACATTAGAAAGTAAAAAGCTATTTATTTATTCATTGAACTGCGAAGATTGCGCGTCTGAGTGGAAATGTCTCGAGTCATTGTGATGCGCACAATTACTGGCTGTTAACTGTTAAGAACTACAGCCTAATTGGCGAGAGCTCATCGGGTGCAGAGGGCGAAGTGCTATTTCATTCCTCATGACTTGTTTTCACAATTTCTTAGAAATTGATCATTGAATTTTATCGCAATATTTATCAATCAATAAAAACATATAATAAAAATAATTAATCGTGGTTGGGGAAATCATTGAAAGTATTCTTTTTTTTTTGGCTTTCACGCTTTGTGATCGGCTGAAAAAAGAGTGGAAATCTTTACCAGCGTTTATGTTTCCTTATCTTTACTAATACTATAAACGCGAAAAATTATGTGTGGATGTTTGTTACTCTTTCACGCAAAAACTATTGAATAGATTTTAATGAAACTTGGAATGCAGATAGCTTGATCTGGATCTTGGACCCAAACTAGAATTCCCTCTATCCAGTATGTATTCCCTCTATCTATATAGTATACCCAGGAAGTACGATGACCATGGTTTTACGATACCCAGACACAGAACAAGTGTTTGTGCTTTTTTTTTGTGCACAAATACTTGTCCAGTCACGGGAATCAAACCCGCCGCTCCGGGTTATGAGCCGACTTGCACAACCACTACACAACAGAGGCGGTCAAAATTTACGTATGACAAGAATTATAAATAAGGAGGTTTTTTTATTTTTTTTATTAACCTACTACCCACTCAAACTCAAAGGCTGGATGTAGAGAATTAATTAGTTTGTAACGCCAATATCATCAACTGCGTAAAGGGATTTGAATTTGAAATATCAAATACATAATCTGAACTCTTCTCCGAATATTTCAGTTTTATTAGCACGACAAAGTTAACTTTATCAACTTGAACCACTAATTGTTCTGATATTTAATTATCTTTGTATTTATAAATTTAATGGTGCCAGTAAAATAATAACTCCAATTTCCTCAAATTATCACACTGCGGCTACGAACAAAAATCATTCTCCAAAGAAAATAGGGAAATCATTTTCTCTTTGAAGCTATTGCTCCTTCATCGCACACCCTACAGTGCGTTAATTTCAAGCCCTCTGCCCTTTGAACTGCTCAAGTCAATCGAAAAGTCGATCCCTTGGTTAAACATGGCGAATGAAAAGTCTTCAAGAATATTTTAAGTAATTGAACGAAGGAAAGCGTTTTTAGATTTTCATCGGGCGAACAAAACGAGGGGTTCATTTGATGGCATCACATTGATTTCGATTAAAATATTGTTTTAGTTAATTGATTGGCTGTTTTTTTTTAAATATTCATGCACCTGTTTTCATTTAACAACTCAGTCAATCAGTCAAAACTTTTTATTTATATTGATTTATGATTTAGATTATTTAATACAATAATTAATTACCTCATTCATTAAATTGTATAACGTACTTGCGCAAGATTCGAGTAACAAACGTTGACTGGCGCAGGGAGGTTACGCGCTTGGCAGGAACTAGAGCCATAGAAATAGACAACATAAATCGAACAACCTATATATCATATCAACTAACTTATATAAAGAGGTTTGTGGGTGTTTGGGGGTTTGTGTTTGCTCGCGTCCGTAGGCTTTAACCCTAGTTTCCCTACACGTGACCCCTGGGTGGTGCCAAAAGAGCAACCAAATAACTGGTGGAAGGCCTTAGCCGCCGGCTTAGTTACCACCCATTGGACAAAACCACGATGCCAAGCGACTCGTCGTGTTCCATCGTGACGTCCAATGAAGCCGTTCTGACGAGTAGATGTGGACAGTTGTGTTGGGTATGCAGACCGGTATTGGTGATGGAGAGGCTTTCGCGTCGGAGACCTTGCTTCGGAGGGTAGCGGGATCCGAAGCACGGTGCTCTCTGCTGGCCGACCGCAAGTTGTAGGGGGCCCAAGTAGTAGTCTAGCCAACTACGAAAGGCTGCCCCGCCGCTTGTGTAAAATCCTGAGGTTGCCCACAGGGCCAGTTGGCGACTGGAAGTGAGGAACTTGTGGGTAATTTCAGGGGGGTTCGGGCGTCCCCGCAGTCTCCGCGCAAGTTCTCCATTGGCGCGGAAGCTTCTCTATTACTGAGGGTTAGCATCCCAATATCTCGTCCACTTCTAACTTGTCTACCTAACTCACCCAACCATGAAAAAGTCTAATAAAGTGAACAAGTTTAAACGGCAGATGCACGTCCTCACTCTTAAAGTGCACCTCACAAATATTCGTGGGCTGCACTCAAATCTGCAAGCGGTCCATCATCATCTGGAGACCAATAAACCACACTTGTTCTTCTTGACTGAGACGCAAATAGGATGTCCATCAGACACGGCATATCTGGACTATCCAGGATTCATCTTGGAAAACCGCTTCCTTCCACGCGCTGGTATCTGCGTTTTCGTCCGTGATGACATTTGTTGTTTGCGTCTCCGGAACCTTGAACATCCCCACTTTTCGGTGATTTGGGTGCTAGTGGACACCGGCATTGAGAAAATTCTCTATGCTGGTGTGTACAGATCACATAGCGGTGACCGGGAGACAACTCTTCTAATGGAGTATCTCAGTGAAACGGCAGATGTGGCTCAGCAACGCTATCCTTCGGCTCAGCTTGTTGTTCTGGGGGACTTCAATGCTCACCACCAGGAGTGGTTAGTCCCACACCAGATCACGGACCACGCTGGGAGAGAGACGCGTAAGCTCGCTTTGGCGCTCAATTTAACGCAGATTGTTCAAGAGCCAACGCCAGTGCCTGACATTGATAGCCACACTGCTAACTGCCTCGACCTTCTGCTCACGACTGAACCAGACCGATACTCTGTGGCGGTATCCTCACCCATTGGTAGCTCCGATCACTGTCTGGTTAAGTCCGTTTCAGTATACTCCCCGCCTGACCCAAGCCCTAAGAGCATTCGGCGTGTCTGGAGATACAATTTAGCAGACTGGGATGAGATGCGACATTTCTTCGCCTCATATCCTTGGCGGCAAACGTGTTTTTCTTCTGGAGATCCGACGGTTTGCGCGAATGCGGTTACTGAGGTAGTATGTCGGGCTATGGAATATTTTATTCCATTTTCCGATAAACCCAAGACCAGCAAAGCCAGCCCATGGTTTGGAGCCGACTGTGCACACGCTGAAGCGCAGAAACATGCGGCATATCTGGCATGGGCTGACGCTCGAAAACGCAAGGCCTCGGACACTCGAGCTAAGAAGAAAGCCTTTAATGTTGCCGCCAAGGCCTGTAAGAAGGAATTAAGGAAGGCTCGTTTCAATCATATTGGTCGAATAGGGACTAAACTTGCTTCCTATCCAGCTGGTAGTAAGGCTTTTTGGTCCCTAGCCAAATCGGTTGAAGCGAACTTCTGTCGATCTTCACTGCCTCCATTATTAAAACCTGACGGATCGCTGGCTCACACTGCAAAAGAAAAAGCAAACTTGTTTGCCACTCTCTTTGCAGAAGCTTCGCGTTTAGATACTGCTAATGAGGTACCTCCCTGCCTTCCACATTGCGGTGCTTTCATGCCGGAAATACGCATACGTCAGAAGGAGGTACTAAAAACATTATGCAGTCTAGACGTGAACAAAGCCAGTGGTCCCGATGGTATACCAGCAATTGTACTTAAGAGCTGTGCACCTGAGTTGTCTCCCATTTTAACACGCCTATTTCGCCTCTCTCTAGACACCGGAATAGTCCCTAAGAGTTGGAAGCTAGCCAATGTACAACCTGTACCTAAGAAGGGCAGTCGTGCTGATCCTGCCAACTACCGACCCATCTCAATTACCTCCATACTCTGTAAGAGTATGGAGCGTATAATCAACAACAAGCTCTTGGCACACCTTGAAGTCAATGATCTCCTCAGTGACCGGCAATACGGATTTCGCCGAAACCGGTCAACTGGGGATCTTCTCGCATACGCCACGCACATATTGAGCGAAGCCTTGGAGATGCATGGAGAGGCACTTGCTGTATCTCTAGACGTCTCTAAGGCATTTGATCGGGTCTGGCACGACGGTCTTCTGAATAAGCTTCCATCTTACGGACTACCTGCTGGTTTGTGCACTTGGATATCAGACTTTTTGAGGGAACGATCGCTTAGAGTAGTTCTTGATGGCTGCTCTTCCGATCAATTAGCTATTAATGCTGGTGTACCTCAGGGGTCAGTTCTTTCAGCAACACTATTCTTACTCCACATCAATGATTTGCTAATGCCCGGTACCTTTGGGTATGCAGATGATAGTACTGTTGTTGAAAGATACACATCCAGTGCCCGAGCCAGTGGTGACGACGTCCGGATTGAGAGAGAGGCTATGGTTGAGCGCATGAACCTGGCTTTGAAAGCCGTGTCCGATTGGGGCGATGCTAACTTGGTTAGGTTCAATGCTGCAAAAACACAGGCGTGTTTATTCACTGCTAAAAAGAGCCCACTCCATCTGGCTCCTTCATTCCGTGGTGTATCTGTAAGTTTAGGAAACCATCTTGAGCTTTTGGGTGTTGATCTCACGTCAAACCTAAACTTTGGATCCTACATTGAGTCCAAAGCCAAAGTAGCTTCAAAAAAACTCGGCATATTGTCCAAGGTAAGGCGGTACTTCACACCTGGACAGCTTCTAAATCTGTATCAAGCACAAGTCCGATCGTGTATGGAGTACTGCTGCCACCTGTGGGACGGGTCTGCCAAGTACCAGCTTGAGGCTCTGGACTCGATTGAACGGCGTGCCAAAAGGCTCATTGACGACGACACTTTGGTTGGTGAAAGGCTCCAGAGCCTTGCACATCGACGTAAGGTGGCAAGTCTGTCGGTCTTCTACAGATTACACCACGGTGAATGCGCTCAAGAACTGCATGATCTCATTCTCCCATCACCATTCCACTACCGGACTACTAGACGCTCGGCTAAGCGCCATCCTTTCGTGGTCGAAATACCACCCATTCGTACCAAGCGATTTGACTCAACGTTTTTAATTAGAACGGCTAAGGAATGGAATGCCCTGCCAGCGTCTGTGTTTCCGGCGAAATATGACCCGGGCGTGTTCAAGAGAAGAGTGAATAGGTATTTACTTGGCTAGCATGCTACATCTTCGATCGCATCGTCACTTCCCATCAGGTGAGAGCGCGGTCAAATGCTAGACAAGTTTGAAGTAAAAAAAAAAAAAAAAAAAAAAAGAGTATTTACAAAAAGGGTTGCAGGATGTAAAAAAAAAAAAATTAATTATATAAATGTCATCTAAAACAAAACGTTCAATAATCACAAATTTAAGAACATTGTAGCATCCTCCAACCTGCACTTAGCGTGGTTGATCATTGCATACACTTCCCTGTGAGAAAAGGCCTGTGTCAGCAGTGTGAATGCATATTTTCAAAATTACAATATTCTCACGATCTGAAAATGATTGTCCATTTGACTAGTACCAAAAACTTCTTTTAATAGCTCAATGACTTTAGCTCTTTATTTAGGGACCCAGGAATTTCGAGCACCATGGTCCCACAACACCCAGACTCAGAACAAGAGAACATATCTTTGTCATGAAAACATCATTAACCTCAATTAAAAGTTAATAAAAGTATTTAAATTATCATGAGTGTGTTGCTACAAATATAAAATTATGAATACTTAAAAATTCAAAAATTTAATATAAAATAGGTCTGTTTAAAGCGACATACTGGCCTCTAATTAAGCCAAAAATTGAGCATTGCCATTCAACGTGGCAATGCTGCCTGCGTACTGGGCACGTTGTCTCCTGGTAGTGGTTTGGTTAAATTAAGTTTTCTTTTATTAGCTTTTTCAGCTTATAGTTTTAGTTATAGTTTAGTTTTACCATAAGAAATATATTGATGTACTTGACTACTAAATAAATGATTTAATACAACTTAACTTACAATAAATAAACTTTAGTTAAAAATTAAAACTGTAAGTAGAACATACTGCGTAGGTAGACAATATTGATATTGTAAGTTAGGTACAGACAACCCTCATCGCGTTAATGCGCCCTTTGACGATGTCAAGTCAATTGGAAACATATCCCAAGTTTAGTGTTACCATTATTCCGATCAATTTTACGGACATAATGATAAAATAAGTGCCAGTGATGGTGATAATGGCTGTAGTAATAACGGCTAATAGTACACGTACTATTTTCCGTTTTTACTAGAATATAACAACTAATTTATCTGCTTAGAGCATCCGCAGTTCCATTTGCGTTACTTCATGCGATCATCTTTTTTATCATTAAGGGCTAAATTTCCGAAAACTTTTGCTTAGTATAACTCTATTCACAAATGAAACTACAAACGTACGTGAAACTTTTTATAGCCAGAACCAGAATGTTCTGTTCTATGTATAGAGTTATACTAAGCTGCTTTGTATAACTCGGGCGTATATTGTATACACAATTGAACCACATAACATACGTCAAACTGTTTACATCCCGCATCAGAATTCTCAATAGAACATTCTAGTGCGATGCTTGCACCTACTACAAATTTATCATAAACAAAACTTGCGTACTTTTTAATACTTTTCTCAAAACATACACCTGAAAATTGAGATCAAACTCTTCTATCCTTCGGAAGTGCTTAAGACCCGTCCCACGCACTATCGAGATACCGGATATCCCAGGCTGAGCTAAAAATAAAAATGTCGCACTACGCACCTGCAAAGACCTTGAAAAAATGTAGCCAACGCTTATAGTAATTGCCATTTTGTCAGTCAATAATAGATTTTTTCTGAATAGCAAAAGAAGGTACTAATGCTCGTCACTAAAGTTTAAGATCTCCTAAGTTTGTACTTATCCCTCTATGACGTATACTGCAACGTATTTGGGTACGTCCTGAAGAGATACGTACAAACTTAAGAGTTATCAAACTTTAGTGCATACGGGCATTAGTAAACGAAAATTGAACTTTTTTTCACCGTTTGATTTTCAATTTGTTTTAAGGAAGATTTTTAGCAATTTTTTAAATTATTTAAGTAAAAACTGTAAAATTACAGTTTTTACCATTCATATTTTGATTTGCGTATTATGTGTCAATTCGTATAACTTTACTTTTTATTTACGATTACTTGGTTAATTTAACATCGTGATCACCCTACTTACAGTAAAACATACAGATAACGCTGTAATTTTAGAAAGAATATTATTTTTCTTGGTTCGTTTATTAAGAAAATTGAGGGTATCTGCGATGCAAAGTATGATGAAAGTTTTCGTATGCCTTGGAGAATGTTATTTAGTCTTGCGAATACCTTTATACATAAACATTTCATGCATATGATGTATTTTGCAAAGGTAAAAGAGCTTTGAGTCAATGTCCTTTAGGGTTTGCTTTGAATATTAATATGTTTCTTCATTACTCATTGCACCGCGCGTTTTCAGCTTTGGAGTAAATTTCTTCGGGTAATTATTCAAACAAATATTACACTGTACGGTATCATTCATTAGTTTTTCTAAATTTGCACCCAAAATAAAGATGCAATCACCATGCAATTCAATACAGTACTTAAAAATGCGTCTTTGGAGATAATTAAATTGACGCTTATAGACTTATCTTAAAATACCTATATATTGGATCTAAACTCAGGCAAAGATTACACGAGAGTCAATTTCCGGAACATTCCCGTATTCTAACTTACATCATATGTATCTATACTTAGAAGACAGTAAAATGTTATGACGAGATATCAGACTAACTTCTGTTTGCAAAATTATTAACCTTCCCAATAAATAACTAACATGCCACTAACAACCTTATTCCTATTAAATTAGAAGCCAGAAAACTGCCAACTCGTAAGGTAGAAGTGAAGCTTTAAGTTTGCTTACGCATGAAAATGTTTCACCGAAAGGGGCTAAAGTTTTTACAACTTGAAATACTGTACGAAAACCGATAAGATCTTATAAACCGCATATTGAGAGTATGAATACATGAGAAATGTTAGGCTTTCATCCAAAAACTCTTTGAAAGTATTGAGACTGCTTTAAGAGTTACCGTTGGCATATAAATATCTGCAGATTAAAGAGTATGACGAAAACGTAGCAATTTATAGAAGTACGATGTGAATAAAAACCATAGCACAGACTTACTATGGTTAACAACATAATTTTTTTTTATGTTAAGCTATGACGTGACGAGCTAGCCGTTCGCCTGATGTTAAACGACACGGCTGCCCATATCAGCTGCAGTGTCACGTGAAACTCTATACTTTAGAGTTTCGCGTGACATAAAGTATAGAGTTTCGCGTGACACTGCACTGCGCACGTCATCCTGAGACATCAGTACAATCTAGTAATAAGATTACTAAACTGTGAGATAAGATGTCTGTGTCTCATGTCTCATTTGCCCAGTAATTTCACAAGCTACAGTGCCCTTCAAACCGGAACACAGCAGTGCTTGCGCACTACTGCTTGGCGGCAGAATAACTGGCAAAGCGGTGGTACCTACCTAGACGAACTTTGCAGAAAAGTCCTGCCACCTAGTAATAAATTAACTAAATTCTGGTGAATTTGGCGCATACTGGTGCATGAACTGTAAAAAGTAATTCAAATACTTGGGCTAAAGTAAGTATACTAATCTGATAAATGAAACATGATTCCATTGATGATAAAGTATTTGTACTACTAGCAACAAAATTTAAACTTGAAATTAACGAGCTGATGAGAAAGCTTTGCTTGGAGTTTCCTTGCGAGATATGATTCGGAATGAAAAGAACCGCAAGAGAACTAAAGCCAGCTAAGATAATGCGAATTCTGCAGTACAAAAGATAAAGTATTAATTACAGTGTCGTTACCTATTAAATTCATTAATGGTAAAATTAAAAAGTTTGGGAGTGGCGGGAAAGCGAAAAAGATTGCGTCACTGCATTGTATTATTTTCCTAAACTTGTGTTATTTTCAGTGTTAGTGCATAAAATTGGTGGCATTCTATTCGTTAAGTGCTGAATTACAGGCGTGAGTGTGGGAAAATGGTATAATGATGGTGAAACGTTTCTTTTCGTGTTGTTTCCAAAACTCCATAGAAGCTTCAAGTAAAGTTGCCACCACTTTGACTAAACTATGACTTGATGACTTCGACTGTGATTTGACACATATTTGCGTGAAATATCATTGACTTGATAAATTATCAATTAGTTGACACTGGCTAAATACACAAAAGTGTGGAACCAAAACATTAAAAAAAAATTTAAAAGTTTGTAAAACACAAAAACATTTTCATGTTAATTTCGATTACAATACAGGTACAGTCCAAAGGACATTTTTGAGCTACCCGAAAACCGTTTAGGACTTCTTTACTAACGCTATTTAAGCAAACTTCTCATCTTTACGACTGGCAATAACCCGCTAAGATACCTACAAGACACAGATACTACGTCACAGTACTCAGCAGTCACGTCCAATTTGCGCTATCCCTACACTAAACCTACTTAATTCGCGGTAAAGAGCCTGGCGAAATACCCTTGCTCATTTAAAACGACGATTGTTGGCCGCGCGGACTTTTCATCAAAGACATAGGAATAATGGACGCACTAAGATCGCTTCAGTGTTTATATTATTACCTCAGTTCTTTTTTTTGTTTTTGTTTTGGCTCCACACTTTTGTGTATTTAGCCAGTATCATGTAATTGATAATTTCTCAAGTTAAATTATATTATATATGTGTCAAGTCACAGTCCAAGTCATAATCTAGTCAAGTCGTCGTAAAGCGGTGGCAACTTTACCAGAAGATTCTATGGAGTTACGGAAACAACACGAAAAGAAACGTTTTACCATAATTATACCACTTCCCCACACTCGTGCCTGTAATCCAGCACATAAAATAAAATGCCACCAATTTTATGCACTAACACCGAAAGTAACACAAGTTTTAAAAAAATAATAAAATGTGGTGACACGATCTTTGTCGTTTTCCCGCCAAAACTCCACATGTTCTTATTGTTTAATGTGTCAACAATCTAATACAATATATAATTAAACATCGCAGGCAAGGCATTATCAATCACCTCCAACACAAAGTTCCCAGGTTCACCAGGTTCTCGAGTGGCGACCACGAACTGGAAGCCGCAGTGTACGCCGCCGATGGTTGCAGGTAGGGAGCAACCACTCAAAGTGTCGCTCTCAAGCTATTGATGAACAATCACTTTTCTTTTTGGTAATATGAAATAATTATGTAAAATATGAAGACAAGATTAGTATCTACAACTTACACCCTAGTGTTCTAGTACTAGTGTTCTAGTACCCCCTAAAAACTTTCTGTAAGCCTTACATACAAGTGTAATAGCCATCATCATCATCATCATCATCGGCTTATATTTGTCCACTGCTGGATATAAGCCTCTCCCAAGGCACGCCACTGAGCCCGGTCTTCGGCTCTATTTTTCCAGGTACTGCCAGCTACCTTGCGTATGTCATCGCTCCACCTTCCCACAGGTCGTCCTACACTACGTCTGCCGATTCGCGGTCTCCACTCCACAACAGTGTTCTGGAGTGTAATAGCCGTTGCTCAATAATCTTTATTACTCTATTTTAATTAAGAAAATGAAGTACTGCTCGTGGTTAATTATTGAGTAATGCGTGATAACGGCTGAACCGATTTGACTTTTTTGGTTGTCACATATATATATATATATATAATAATAAATATGTGTGGATATTTCACACAGCGCCATCTAGCCCCAAACTAAGCAAAGCTTGTACTATGGAAACCTGATAACTGATAGAATATTTAGATAGGTACTTTTTTGTTTGTAAATACATACGTAGAATACAATATAATATACATAGAATACCCAGACATAGAACAAATATCGATGTTCACCACACAAATGTTTGTCTTGGGTGGGAATCGAACCCACAACTTATAGCTCATAAGGCAGAGTTACTACCAACTGAGCTATTGGGCCAGGCAATACATGTTCGTATTAGCCAAAAAATGTAAATATTCTTTGTATAGAATTTTTGTGTAAAATCAAGACTAAAAATATTTGGTCATTTTGACAAAAGGGTTTGTGTAAAAATCAGATAATTTTGAATTAGCTACCCATTTTTTATAAAATAATAACATTTTAATTTCGCAAAATGTACAAAATTCAATCAAATGTGATAATTTGACGCACTCTTAAATTCCGTGTTGAAGTCTGAGACACCGTGCCATCTCTTTTTTCTCGACCAAAGGCCACTTCCAGAATACTCTATCCCTTCACTCGCCGAATACTTGTACTCATTGTGGTGTGCAGAAGCGCCACGTAATAGCGCACGAGACCTCGTCGCCCGTGAATTACAAATAGCTGCCGTAATTATACTATACAGTATACACCGCGCGTGTATTCCCTCTGGATTTATGCTTTTAATTCCACCTGAATTGCTCAGTTCTGAATTTGAAATAGCGATTTGTCCTTTTCATACGCTTTAACGTAATTGTTAAGTATTTAGACTTTATAAAGCTTCCTGACAACAGCTAATTTTCACGACGACGCCGTATGGTATTTATGATGAGGAATTTTGTAAGTCTTGAAATAAAGTAGGTACTGATGCGATGCCACTGGTATTCATAGAATTTATTTAAGTTTTTGGCCTGGATTCAGGGTCGATTCGTATAATACCTTCCCGTGTAGAAAGAACAGCCTCTGTAGTGTGGTGGTTGATCAGATCGGCTCATAGCTCGGGAGGTGGTGGGTTCGATTCCCACGACAGGACAAGTATTTGTGCACATAAAAAAAGCGCAAATACTTGTTCTGTGTTTGAGTGTTGTAGGACCGTGGTCCTCGTAGTTCCTGGGTCTCTAGACACAGGAAATCCTAGTTAGGGTCCAGGATCTATGTATGTCATCGTTGGGCGTTATTATTATTATAATTATTATTCTATAGGACTTAAATTCATATTTTTATACATCATGAGAGAAAATATCCAGTTAATTGCTTAGTGAGAGGAAGTGTCTGCTTCAGCCGCTATGTATGTGTAATTCCTCAAAGCCGCTATGCCTACATAACGCATATCACATCTCTTAAGATTGACTTTCCATAACGTGTACTCTTCCAGTGGACGTGGTCTTCTCGATCCTCTTAATGCAGTAAATCTAGATCTAACCAAAAAGATGTTTGCTTAAGTAATTCACAAATTAAAAGTAAAGTAGGTACTGATACACAGATGACATTCCAGACGTACTTCAAAAGACGGTCACAAAAAAGAAATTGAACAAAGGGTAAAAACCAAGGAAAGGATAATGATTTCGCTAAACTAACCGAACTTAATCCACCGTCTACCAGATTGACACGTCGCAGTCCTTACTATGGAGTAATGAAGCGAAGCATAATGAAGGCCCCAGATACAATGATGCTACAGCTGTACACGATATGCAACCATGTTACATTAAATTTAGGTTTCCGTGCGATTGATTACCGATGAGTATTGCAGAAATATTATTACGACAGGGTGGTTGAATATTTTTCTAGTCGAGTCTCTACAATGAGGCTTATTTTGTGTAGCAACAAAAGACCGCGTCACGTGCCAGCCCGGGGCGTTCAAGTGTTTTGAAGTTCTTTTGATCGATGCTAAATAATAAGGAAAATCGACATGCAGTTTAAGCAAGCGACATGTTTTTATTGTTTACCAAATTTCTTTTACAAATCAGTAATGTAATTTGATATATAAATGTATAATGACTGTTGTAATAATAAATAACAACGTTCACATATTTAGATCCTGGACCCTAACTAGGATTCCCTGTGTTTAGGGACCAAGAACTATGAGAACTATGGTCCCACAACACCCAGACACAGAACAATTATTTAAACTTTTTTTTCTGTGCACATACAGGGAGTAACAAAAACCCTGTTAAATAAATGAAGTATGTGTACAGATCATTACAAGTAGTCATATAAAAATGTCTAACAATACCTAAGTTATACGTATCTGAAGTTACACGCAGTATCTAAACACAAAAAAATAATACCATTTCCCAAAAATGTTTATGACACAAGCCGTGCCTATTTTTAAATAGCTAAGTAACTAAGGGAAGAGCAAACGCGGAACCGACAAACGGGGGCCGCCTTTGTCGGCTCTTTTGTAGGATGCCGCTCCTACACCTGTGTGCCTACGGGGACATGGGGTGCGCGGGCGGCGTGGCATCACTCGGCATAGGTGCGGCGCGGCCCGCGGCTTACATTCAGTCGCACGTGCTCTCTCATGCAATTTAGTCGTTTCCAGTTTGATCGTCGCGAATTTAGTGTCGAGTGTGATGTCGTATTCTAACGACGAATACTACAATATGTTAATGTGCCTTGGTAGAAGCATTTGTGTGATGTGTTTTTGAAAGCTCTTTTAAGAGCTAAAAATGATGTACCTATCTTGTTTCTTAACAATACAAAATCACACGTGAATTCGATTGTTTAGCCTTTGCTTGACGTAAAATGATTAGAATATGTCAGTGCGGCAGAACGGCACGCAGCACTTGTGTGCTTACCACTATTGGTCAAAGAGACCTTTTACGTCATTAAGTTACGGTCTCGCAATCCTACAACGTTGTGGTATGTGGTATAGGGCACATAAACGTATGGAAAACGCATAAGAAGTAATCTGTGGAATGGCCTCTAGTTCCGTCGCAGTAGGTATGCGCGGTGACTTAGCGTAGCATGGCGGGCGGTGCGGGGTGCGGGCAACAGGCAGCAGGCTGCGTCGGTGGTGCAAGTACCTATGTTGTCAATATCTGAGGTCGTCAACATTTTTAGTAACGGCATAAAAGGTTTTAATAAAAAGCACACGTAAGTTTTGTATGTCTCGTATTTAAATAGAACTAGTATTACAACAACCTTGAGTTGACACTGGATACGCAGCTCGCGGATATAACAGGGTTTTTGTTACTCCCTGTATACTTATCCTGTCGCGAGGATCGCACCCGCTGACTCCGGATTATGAGCCGACCTGCTACCACACCACATATTAAGTGGGTACTTAAAAATATTTAACTAATACACTACACAACAATATGTACTAGTTTCAGCTTTTTTTTCATGTAAACGAATGCTGTGATGAGCAAGTCGTTCATCTAATGTTGAGTATTTTATATTTCTGTGTTGAGTATCATGCTCATGGCCGACCAAAAAGTTTGAGGTGACACTTGTTGCGCTAAAACATAAAATTTTTCGTAACGCTGCACGGTGCACGTCATCCCGAAACATCAGTCTAGTAATAAGACCATTAAACTGTGAGATTAGGTCATAAACACTGATTTCCTCAGATATTTCAATAGCTACAGCCCTTCAAAAGAACAGGCGGTAGATATTAGAATATCTGTACAAGTGGTAGTAAGTACCTACATAGACGATTTTAAAAAAAAGTCCTACCGTAGTCCTAGTAAATTGCTGTTTACTCATGTAAATCAGAGCTGTCCAAACTACATACCTTCGCGGGCTAATTAAGGTTACAACAAAAGCTGGACTGCAGAAAAAAATATTTTTAAGTTTTCAAGTTAAAAATATACAGGTTAATTATTTCTTTATACGTTTATTTGCACTCTCTTATTCTTTGAAATCTGCGAAACGCTGCTCGAATTCCAAAATTACCTCGTCGATTTCCCATTTCAGTACAATGTTGCGTAAACTATTTTCCGATTAAGGCATGCGTTGCGGGCCGCATGAAAACAAGGCGCGTGCCGCATGCGGCCCGCGGGCCATTGTCTGAACAGTCCTGATATATATAATAGTGTCAATAGTTCCCAATTTTTCAAAATTTAACAATGCATATATTCATGTGCCATCTGTGTTAAAACTTATAAACTAAATCGCCCCGAACTAGCAAGTTCGCTTTTTAGATAGATAGTCAACAAAATTTTAACGTGGTTTAAAAATTATTTACTAGATGGCGCTTTTATACAATAATGCGTTCCTTGACACTAGGGTAACTTTTCTTGTTGAAACCACATAATCACACTAGATGGCGCTAGCTTACATTTAACCATTCATCAGCCGTTTTAGCTTTTATCTTCTCAATTTTATGGCACTTCAGATAAGTCTCTTTTGAAAATCTATAATAGAAGTTTAAAATAGAGGTCAATGACTTGAATTTTTAGGTAGGTTTTCATTCATCAGCCGTTTTAGCTTTTATCTTCTCAATTTTATGGCACTTCAGATAAGTCTCTTTTGAAAATCTATAATAGAAGTTTAAAATAGAGGTCAATGACTTGAATTTTTAGGTAGGTTTACAACTTGTGTATCCAATGCGAAAAGTTGTGTTTGTCCACTATCATTCTAGTACAAATGATCAAAACAAAAACAATAACAAACTATTATGTAACAGCAATTGAGTAATTTTATGTAACTTGTTTCCTCGTTAAGAAATCACGGAATAAAAAATATCTCTTCACGTAATCATCCGATTAAATACACCATTTCAGGTTTATATGATATCCATTTAGGTTTTCAGAGATACATTTACTTTGCAATTCATCAACGGCTTTTGGGATATTAAAATAAAATAAATAAACATTTTCACTATCATGACGGAATTTATTTCTCTTTGTTTCTACGATGATTATTACAATTTTAATATTACTGATAATTATAACATGCTTCGTCTTACAACGGTTAAAACTCAACAAAATAAAGAAAATGATGGCTGAATTGTACCTAAGCTACTTCTTTCGGCTCAATATGAGCTATCCTTCTTCTCGTCGGCCCTTCCTACTACATAATAATTGACAGGGTATTAAGGCAAATTGAAAATTCATTCATATTTTATCCATCTTTCTTTATTCTTCCCTCTCTTTTATTTATATCACAGTAAGGACCGGGCGAAAATCTGTAATTACACTACCTTTACATGCATTTAACATAACATTTAACTAGGTCATTTCTAATTCATTGTGTGGATACATACTCTGTCAATAATATCAGAAAATAATCTTTTATTAATTTGATATGACAATGAAATTCAGCGATATATTAAACATTTAAAATTGTACATTAATTCAGTCTCACTCACAACACAAATGAATGATACAAAAATACTGAACAAATGAAAATGGTTCACAATCAGCTTTCAACATTAATACACAAACAAGTACGTATTATACATTTGTATACAGCGTCACAAAACTATGATTTTGATCGATGTTCACTTAGAATACGATCATGTCTAGCTAGAATAAGTTAATGAACTACAAAATGCCCTAATTAGTCAAAATTACATTTAACAAGGCAACATTATTTGTTTAACATAATTATTGGATTTTCGTCACTATTATGCGCGACCGCATCTTCCTAATTCATTCATAACTTTAAATTAATATAACTAAATTCGACTATCACTCATGCTCACACAACAAAGTTTTCTGCAACGGAACAACACAAACAAACACCAGCTACTAATACTTAATAATACGATTCTAGGCATTTACATCACATTAGAGTGCTGAATGAAACAAATGTTTTAGAATGATCATTACAATTAATTGGTCAAAAAGATATGTTTTCAAGATAATTACAGGCTGTGGAGCCGTGCAGATGTTGACAATTTTGATATTCGAGTTTTTGATTACAACCTTTGAGTGCTGGTTGAAGTCAACGTGACAAAACGCGTTAGTGTCCAGCTTCAGTGCTTGAAGTATCTACGCGTCGCTTCTTCAGCTGATTTGCTTAATACACGTATATTTGTTTGAGCTGCGGCTTGAGCTCGGGGGGAATCGTGTAAACTTCCTGTTCAGGCTTCTTTTTCACCAATCGCTTCCAGCGACCACCGATGTTCTTGCGAAGACTGCGGAAACTCGCACGCTCGTTGCCGTGCTGCATTAGGTTGTCCTGCAAAGAATGAAATAATAACGGTAAATACAAACATCCAAGAGATGGGTTTATTGACCCTAAGGATTGGGATTCCACGTTCGCGGTTCCGTTACTGATGCATTCGTTGCATTCACCAGAACAATCCAGCCATTACATAATCTATATATACTATATAATACCCTCGCTATGTTTGCGTGTTGCTACCCAAACGCCTGAAAGTTCGTCCCGAACAGCGAATAAGAACTTTTTGTAACCGTCGTTTATTCTTGAAATGGGATGCCATTCTTTGTCCGAAGGTTCATGTATTTTCTTTTGTTCTCTGAGAATAAATTTAGGTAGTTTTGTATGGATAAAAAGAAGTTACGGACTGAGAAATAAGTGAGACGTGTAGGAAGCTAATAGGTATAGTAATATTGCAAAGTAAACGTTGAGGCCATACGAGAGCGTGGCAAGCCTTGAATACGCTATTCAAAGACACATTAGCATTATCTGCTTCCTGGTGTGGCGTCTCGATATGTGATCACATTGTGTAGCATTCGATTGTCAATGAATTAGCAATTGCCAGGTATCGGGGAATAGTTATCAGAGCATAATATAGAGCTCACAGCATTTTACAAGATAAAAATATGGACGTGAGCGTTTGCATTATTAGCCTCTTTTGTTAGTCAGACAACCTCAGAAAAGAAGGTCGCTGTTACAACATGCTCGCCTTGTACAGCTTTCTATTCGGCGAGCGTGTCCCGACATTTAAATTTATTTTGCACTTAGATATCGCAGCCATGCTACGTGGTTGGACCAACTCTCTCTCGCGTGGCGGGGAGGGTCGCACCAGTCACGATTTCTTTCGCATTATAATATGTTTCTTTCCCAACTAGCGACTTTCAATATAGCTGGTTGATGTCAGCGTCATCAGACTTGCAAGAACTAGAATGCAACTAAATAGTGCAACCACTTATTCGCAGATTGGGGTCAAGAATAACGGCTGGAACTGGTAGCGCTTCTTGAAATACAAACTCAATGCCTTGTTTTTATCTGTTTCGCAATGTTTTAATACTGACCTGATCGTGAGGATAGACGTAAGGCGGGGGCAGCGGCGGCGGGAACTGCCACAGAGGCTGCTGGCGGAAGGCAAGAGGTTCCGGTTGAGGCGCAGGCGCTGCCTGCAGAACTTCAGCTGGGTGTACTGAAGAGGAATGCTCCTCCCGCTTGCGCAGCTTGCTGTGGACGATGCGAATCGCCATCATAGTACCGTTGTTTCCAACCATGGTTCCAAACGGTCCGTTAGCGCAAGAATAACCGTTTATACTGGGTTCGATCACAGGTAAATAGTTCCAGTCGGGCAGTCACAACATATTTCAATTTCACAGTTTTACACTCACAGCCGTATCGCGGTCTAATTAACTATAAACTATATTTTAAATAAATTATCACAATTATTTTGTTTAGAGCTTATTGCACTATCACTGTTCGTAGGAACGCGCGGTAGACCGCGTTACGCGAGCTCCAGCTGCGCGGGTGGGTGACTAGAATATTATCGAGAAGTGTGGCCGGCAGGTGCCTAGCAAAGCGCTCGCTCGTGCCAAACGACCTCTACGGAGTACTCCATGCGTCTGAGTTGAAGTGGAGGGGCGCGCATGGCTTTTATAGAAGCGAGTGTGACGCGGCGCCTCGGTGGACGGGGGCGCGCGGGGGGAGAACGGGGACGGGGACGGTTGACGATAAGGTCGTTTTCCGCGAAAACTACGAATGGCAGGCGGGCGCCGCCTGATGAGACGCTATCGTATACCATACCTAGTAGTTATAATGACGCACCCGCACCAGAAGGCCTGACCGTTGCTTTACCCCTCAATAACAGATTATAAAATTAATTTATTAATGGTAAAACCTCCTTTATTTTTGACGAAAACTGTGAGTGTAAATGTCGAGAATATTATGAACTGGTTATTCTTGCGTGTGAACCTTCGAGATTAATAGTATTGCTAAATTATCTAAGGTGTGAACTGGTTATTTGAATCGTCATTTTTGTTGATAAAACATAAAACAACAACATATGCAATTAATTAAGATGAAAACATCCTACAAAGAACAGGTATTTAACATTTTAGAACACGCCCTTATTATAACTGCTTTATATAATAGCTTATTCAAACATGCTCATATCGATCACATCACATAGATAATAATTCCAACGGAGTTATGCATTTCACCATTAACCGAGTTCAAAGTCCACAACATACAATATCCATCCATGGCAATATAATACGCACAGCCGGGCCTGCGGAAACAGTAGACGCAGCAAATGTTAATCTTGCATCTCTTTTCGATAAACATAAATATACTAAAGTTGGCAAGGGAGGCGTATATTGTAAGCTTTCGACTCCAAAAGGCAAAGTAGGGCTGCAGGGCAAGGGAGAGCGGGAAGGTGCAATGCCCTTAGCAGCGACTATAAGCAAAGCTTGGGCCTTTGACTTGAATAATGCCTTGCTGGATAAAAAAATACAGGTAGTGAGCTATTATAAGTCGTTACCCTTGAGATCTGTCTAGAGGATACGTCATTAAAAAAGGCAGCGTTTTATTTCTAGCTTCATGAGATGCGTTTGTTAAATTTGGGGAATTATAATCTCATTTAGATTCTTAAAACATGTTAAACGTTAATACAGCACGTTGCCATTACGAAACAAACATGAGAGAGCATATTCTGTGTTAAAACTTTGGAGATACGAACAATAACACGTTGAAATTCCCAGTAACTGTTATAAAATCGGAATAAACGGCACGTACACGTTAAAGTCGTACTAATAAAATATCATGTAAAGTTTGTATTCTATCAATCTGTTTCAATGTTATCAGAACGCGTTAAGTCACGCTTGTCACCTATTATCATTACAAAGAGGCATATTGTATCGACTTCGAGTATCGTGTGTCTTCAAATGGCTGCTAAGGAGAGTTATGTTTCCACCACATAATCTTTAGACATCAAAGCGACTAATTACTATGGTAATATTATTCCCCTGTACAACGGACACTCTGTTTAGTCTTTCAGACTGTTATTGCCTTTTGGAGTCAATATTTGTATCTGTTGCTGACTGATATTAATTATATAAGATTATGTTGAAAGTCGAATCTATCAAGATGTTGCTATGAGTACTTTATTAATCACAAAGTGAGAGGCTATGAAAAATTACTAAACTCTGGTTACATCGAATCGCATAATCATATTGACGTCATGTCACGATGTTTTGAAGCGGTAAACAATTAAGATAAATTAAAAGTTACGGTACCTTAGTAACCAAATGTTTTTGACCTTTATTTGCGTCAATTTAAAGGCTATCGCTCATCATGGTCAGGCCATACTCACGTTGGGTGATGTTTGGGCAATAAGAATATTAGTAGACCATACCAAAAAATTTGATGTTATGGGTTATCACCATCAAATGGGTTGTATACTATCGTTTTATACAATCAGTGCAAAGCTAGGCTTTTTTGGTAATTTTAACTATTTTAGCAGACTTACATTAAAATTCAATCACGCTATTTCCATATGCATTTTAATATCAAAAAATAAATTCCAGTTTTATTTACAACCTGTTTAAACTTATAGTTAATTAGTAGAAGAAGAATGATAGAAAGTAATATTTGAATTACGATTACATATTATATTGTTGTTGTATACAGGTACAACTTCAAAACTCGTACTGAGTATAGTAATTATCTAATCTTTGCTATAATGACTTTTAGTAGTCATCGAAAGTGATTTTTCATTGACTTGCTTTCTCTAAGGCATGTGACACAGCACTCTCAGAAAAAAGTTCCCAGCAGGAATTTTTCTAGTAGATCTGATCACCGAACAATAAAGAACATTCCATGTTGATAAAGCAGTAATTAGAACGTCGATCGATTACTGACGTCAGTCCACTATGGGAGTCAATAGGGGGTACGTTTTTAATTCGATGATTACAAACGTCAGCACTTTAATACCTAATGACGAAGACAGAACGATTAGTACGGTACGGTAACCTTTTTCATTTCCTCTATTATCTCTACATAACCTTCTCATATCTCGCAATTAATTACAGTCATTATAAGCTTGTTTTTAATAGTAAATAGTGGTACCAAGAATGAAATTTATTTTCAAAAGTTGTTGTCCTAGTCTTTCTTGATTTTTATGATTCAACTGGTCATTGAACTTGAAAACCTCTCGTTTTATACTACATTCATGGTCGGTTGACTTTAAAATTGAAATAGTTGTTTTTCTGGAACATCATGTTCATGAAAGAAGTATAATGAAAAGGAAGACCTATTGTAATAGCGGTGGCGTTTTAGTCGTAGTATCCAACTATCACTAAACCACGACTCATCGAAAACAAAAACAGAGTCAAAAAGATTAGATGAGCTATGTTGCTAATAGTGCTCAGTTTTCAAGGGTTTCTTAATACCAATGGAACGCATCATTTTCGGCACCAAAAGAAAAAGACTTCGTTCAGAGTACTGCATTGCTCTCCAGCACAAGTGTCTACTGAAACACAGCCAAATGGAATTGGCTCTGGCCTAATGGATACAGAGTCCTCATCTACCGGCATAGAAGCCATAAATACATGTAGAAAAAAATGGGAGGCCTTATGTCTAGCAGCGGATCACTATTATACTGATGAGACAAAAATTAGCTTAAAGCATTGGTTCGGATAGTTCGGATGTTTGGTGTTTCCAATTAATCTGCGTGTTGGCAAACTATGTTTATCTTTATAGTTATTTATTTATGTAGACTGAGATGAGATGAACATTGAAAGAAAGTCCAAGCGCCTGTGCTCGCCCATACCTGTAGGTTTATCGTGTTTCTGATACTATCAGATAAAGGTTACTGCAACCTCGGTTCTCAACAACCTTTTTGTAACGACTTGTATGGTAATTCGTTTTCTACTTAGAATTTCCTGAACATTAGATGTCGTTTCTTCCGCATGCTACTTGATTTGTTCCCGTTCTATTATTTATCTTGATCGTAGGTATGCTGATTTATCAAATGCAACTTGTTTTTAGCTTTACGTATTAGATCGTGTAGCTATGAATATAAGGATCAGATTACAAATTCTCTAATAAATCATAAATAAGTATGAATATTTATTATTGAAAGACAAATTATCAGTTTTATACATTTAGAAGGCATTGTACGACCGGCCACGACCTTGCCAATTCTTTCGGTATACAGTTCCTGATGTGGTGTGGTTAGGTATACTACTTACCTATATTCAACCGATATCGGTTTTTTGTCCATCACCACAGTACTCTGACTCATACAATAGTTAGTTTTAAATAGAACAACACGGTGGATAAAACGACCAATCAGTGAACACGGAAACTTCAGCTGTACAAAGTTAAAAGGTCTATTTTTGTACTATTTCATTTATAAATTTAGCCATGCATATGAAGCAGATAAATGTGGAGACTGGAGTATGGCCAATTGCGAGGAAATCGCCTTGACCATAGAAGATAGCCTTGTATATTGGAACAGCAAACGAGTTTTGTCAATTCAGTGGACGTGTGAGAGTTTATTCAATAACCAGCGTTCACGTGTGAAATGGAAACCGTCCAATGTACCGACATAACCAACCGTGATTGGGTTGCGAGCAGTTATATGATTACCCGGTTAGTATGCTGATAAGTGAACTTAATCAGTTAGCATCGTACTAGATGTGGAGCGTTCAATTACCCGCGTTCGAAGGGATTGTTCCGATCTCTCCCGCAGAGGCAGACGATGGTCTTGTTAACTGACAACACGATCAGGGAGTTGTGCTCTAGGACCACGCCAACCTCGCAGTTTTCCTCTTTACACTTCATCGCCTCGACGGCGATCGGAGCGAAGAGCATCGAAACGCGGGCACGGACACTTCACACCTGCTTTTTGGTTTTTGTTTGGTTTGGAGCCGCGGCGGCGAGAGCCGCACTGGCGCGCGTTTTGGCGCAGACTGGCAAATTGGCAACACCGCGAGTTCTGTATACATACGGCCGACCCGACGGTGACTGTTTGACTGCCTGAGTGGCGACTGGCGGCACTGGCGCGACCGCCAGCAAGCCTCGCGCAGCGGTGGGTGGCAACCGAGCACGCACCTCTCCCGTTACCTCATTGCTATGTTATGGGGACTTGACCCCGCACTGCGAAAGCCCTCCGCTAATGCGACACTCAAATTTGCATTCGATCTTCACGATTCACGACAATAGAGCGCATTGTGATCATTTGCAGTGTTCCAGGTGTCACGTCTTTTGGATTCAAATTATCTCCAGCAACGGCATTGTTATACGGTGTTCGTTGTTTGACTGAAAACAGTTGGACGTCAACGGATGTCGGTCCCAGCGAGCTGCATTCATACATAACAAATATCACCGTCTGTTCGAGACAATCGAACACCCATTGTATGTGTAACACGTCTGAATATTTTAAGACTATGTTTACATTGTAATTGATCTCTTTACGCATCAATGCTCAGTAAATCTGAAGAAGTACTACGCAATATTATAAAACAACAAAGCAACATTACCTAAGCATTTTCCAGAACCATGATATGTGACGTCATTTAATACATAGTTTAGCTATTATGCAAAAACCAATATGTAATGTATTAATGCCAATAAAGATAGTGATAAATGGCTGTCATGATAAAGCTATGCTTTTTACATAAAAGATCAACCATTGTTCACATTCTAATGTATTTAGTCCATGTCTTTTTATTACTCGCATGAGTTGGTCCAAAACTAATTTGGTATTAAAATAATATCAAATATTGCAATTTAAAATTTCAAGATACTTAATTTTTCGACTGATGAAACCTACCATTACTGTATTTTATTACTTTGTACGGTTTTAACTCATATCTCATATCGAAAAGAAAATCTCTAACCTTATTTTATCCCACCAAGATAAATATGTATAAGTAAACAGTACTTCCAAGTTACCAGCGTATCCAGTTAATATTCCTGCATTAATTCACACACGATATCTACGTGGGAACGCCATGGCCCGTCAGTTCCATAGTCCGTTGCTAGCTGCTACCCACAATGGCTGACCTCGTCTTCTAACAGAAACGGGTTAAGTGGGTGATGACGTCAGCACCGGCAATGCGAAGGGAAAGTACGATTTTAATGACAAGAAGTGCATGCTTTGGTTTTGAATGCCTACTCTGAACTTCATTGATAATAAATCAGTGCGTCGCAAAATTAGTTAAAGCGCATGGATGGAATTGAATTAACCATTCTACTCCTTATCATTTGAAATATCCTATTTCATTCCTTCTTTCCTTCGTCCCCTCCTTCCTTTCTTTCCTTCTTCATTTCTTTCTTTCTACTAACTTCCAATGAATTGTAAAATTGTGAAATATTCTAATCAACGTGAAACCTCTAATACGCAGTCCTAATTGAATGCGTAATTTTGGAAACAAATTATCATTGGATAACAACAAAAAATTCATCAAGATTGCCTTAAAATATGACCAGGATCCAAAGGACCCATTTTCGTATTCATATAAATTTAACAATATGCTCAAACAGCTCAGTTTTTAGACTCAATCAATTCTATTGCTATAAGTATAGAAGGAAAAGTTTATGATATGGAAAGATTTATTTGATGCTCTAAAAAAACCAACGTATCTACAAAGTGCTCATAACGATATTTGGTAAGACGAAAAAATTCAAGACTTCAACTTCTTATAATTCTGTTTGAAGTAACAAGAGTTTAGTTTGAAATGTCTCTGTAGGTGGTCTCAAGTCTCTATAGTTACCTTTAAGTGTCATTCATCTTTGAAACTACTCACCTTTATGTCAATACATACGCCTTTATCTTTTCATGTTGGAATATTATACAATATGCAATAAAAAGATTTTCTATTTATCTTCTTCGTGATTTCCGACCGATTGATCCTTGGATAGATAGATAGATAGAGAACTCTTTATTGTATCACTAATGAAGTACATAAACAGGAATAAATATAATATTTAAAAACTAGTATACCAATGGGTGGTCTTATCGTTAACAGCGATCTCTTTCAGACAACTTTTGGCTGGACAGTAACAATAGAGAAGAATAAACGGCTGTCATCCTTCATCTCAAAAAATAACAATTTATATTTCTACTCTATGCCCGTATGCGAATGACGGTAAGTTTAATATAGAAATTTCGTTCCAGTCTTTCCCCCTAAGAAGACAGCTGTAGTGAGACTGTCAGGAATATTCCCGAATGTAACAAAAAGCCCGTAAAATTCAAACCACACCGTTTAGAATATCGTCAGTTGATTTGCAATTCAAAAACCCGTACGTCCAGTGAAAATAAACTGGCATAATTTGTAAAAGCATAATGTCCAGACAGTGAACATTTTGGCAAACATCCAGTTGCTAGTGGATAACGGACCTTGAGTTCTTGGGTGTGATGCGTTAAAACGCTAATAATTCACTAATAGCTGCTATTATGTATGCAAAGCAATTTGCATAATACCGCCGGTTACCTGCCTTGAAAAAAAAATACAACAAACTCTTTCAAAAGTTTCATTAAATGCTATTTCTATGCGCAAGTAACTATATATCTAGTTTAGCAAGATTATTAAATTCGTTTTTAAAATATTTATTGGGATTATAAAAACAAGTCATGCCATATTTTAATGTCCAACATCAATTAATATTATTATTAATTTCGTTTCCTTTGACCTTCTACGCCAATTGCCTAAAGTGATGATAATTATTCGGGCTTCATGTGCGAAACAATTAAAAAATGTTCCATAGTGCTAATTAGTCCAATAACTATGTTTATAGAGGTATCCCGTTGCGGAAACGTTCATTTACAAAAGGACGCTGGGTATTAAAACTAATTTGAGCTGGTCAGACTCAGTTTACACCGGTTTATTCGGATCCAATATTTCCTATGTAAGGCTTTCTATTCTGAGATTTTAAGACTTTATCTACTAAAGCTACTTTGCAAGACTGTTCATTATTGTATTTGTGTCATTGAGTCTGTTAGTGCATTTTAGTAGCAAGTACCTACTTACTATAAATGCATAGTTTACTTATTACATTAGTGTTAGTAGGTACTTATCCTATTTAAGTTTGGTTGGTTCAATAAAATTTTGACATATTCAATGTCAATGAAATTTTTGTGAATTTATATGCTCATCAGTTATTATTATTAACTGTGGTATTTATTTATTTATTATTATTAATTCTGGTAGTAAATTTGTTTGAAAAATTATCAGTAATTAATAAATTAATATCAAAGTAAATTGGACCTACATAATATCAAGATATATTATTTTAAATTAACACTTGGGCAACTAAAAATGTGTTTCTCGATTATTCTCTCAGAGTTATAAACGTAGAACAAAATACCTTGTTTTTATGATGATCATCTTATCATGCGATATTAATTAAGAAACAGCAAATTTACTTACATTTTTCTTAAGATATTCTTGAAAGACCGTTTAATAGTTAACAGAAGAAACATGTTTTTATTTTTGGATCTATTGATCGCGTCCAGTTTCGTAACACTTATATATATCGTGTTTGTCAAATATTACTAATTGAAAATTTATTAAAACAATGTCTTTGGTCAATGTTACAAGAAATTAAGCAAGTTTTTAAAGTTTGAGATTTTAGTAATTTTATTTCAATGGCACTGACGCTTCACGTTTAAAACACAGTAATGAAATGTGATTAAGGTAATGTTCGGTTGAAGGAATATATTTTTGCATCTACCCTATAATTATTTTCTTAACTGCTTCGTTCAAAAACCAACAGACCATTACAAAATAACATAAATAATGACTGGCTAGATTATTATTTTAAGATGAATTTTATTGAATTTTCAACCAATTTCAATAAAGGAGGAGGTTTTCAATTTGAGTTACCTCAGAACTTTAGACTGGATGAATTAATTATTTTTTCCGTGTAGTTCTATTTTTTTTTTTGAGTTATTCTTAATGATGCGTATTTTCATTTCGCTTACATTGTTCGATGTTCTCATTGGGATTGAAGTCTGTTAAAACTGAGTTCCTTTTTTAAAAGGAATTATTATAGGATGTTTTTTGAGTAGGAATAACGACATAATATGTAGCACCAACTGGACAAAAAGAGTTAAAGTTGATATTATTCTCGAACTGTTAACAGACGAAAACACAAGACAACAATAGGACATTGACATTGACAGAACGAAAACAGCTGAAGATTGGGCTCAATGACGTTCATAAAGATAGATCTACCTCCAACGGTGGACTAATACCTACACTATTATAGCCCACTGCTGGAGAAAAAAAGTCATAATTCTTCTACTAGACTGATGTCGATTTAAGAAATAGAAATTATAGTGTAAAAGAATTGAAGCAAGATTACAATGATGATCGTTGTCAATACAAACCGAACGAAGTCAAAGTCAGAACATTTTGAGGTTAATGATTTTATGACGTCATTACGATTTACTACGATATAAACATAGCTAATGATGACTCATTTTAATACTATGAACAGGAGTAAAGCATTTTGCAAAACCTTGAAGTGACCCGGTACTTCAAGCCATTCTCTCGCCTTGAGAGAATGATTAGGAATTAAATGTATAGTTGTAGGCTGGTTTCTGTAGTATACAGATACCACTAATGAAGTCTATGTTAGTAGTTATGTAAGTTTGGTAATGGGCGCTAACCTTTGGTTACGTACGTCATAACCTCCATTAAATTTGTCCTTTTTTAAATTTAATATTGGACATTTACTATCAATCAGCCCTATTGATAAACACGAACTAGCTTTAGACTAATTACACCATCTTTGTCTCTTTCGATCCAGCTAAATATTTCAGTAGCAAAAAAAGGACAAAAGCTGAAGTAACTAATCCGAGAGTAATACCCGTTTATTAATAAGGCTGTATGTGTATATTTTTTTAAATAGCTTGCATCTGATCTTGATTTTTATCATGAATATAGATAAATATTTAGGTATAGAAAGACGTAGAGTAATATATCGAGTACTTTCTACTGGGACTGTATTCCACTATTATAAAAAGCCGCGAAAAGCAGATATGCCTTTAAGTAATAATGCATGCTTCAAATCAGTTATTTGTATCACAAACAACATACAATGGAAGTAACATGCAGTTTTGATAAATATAACTTCAAAAATGTGGATGTGTTCGCCGATATTTGTAACTATGATAGCAACCAACTATATTAAGCGTCTACAAAGTATTAATGTTGTAATATTTGTTTGTTGACTACAGTTTGAGTCCACGATACATTATGACGGATATGATGCCGATGACTGAGAATGCGAAGAACTCTGACATTTTGCCAAATGGCCTTCTATGCACAATACTTACTCCATGTATTTTTGCAAATTTCTAAATATAATTAGAACTAATAAATTAGCACCACACAGACAGCGTCTTAGCTTTGTTTTGATATTCAAAATGTCAATACAATTAGTAAATATTTTTAAAACCACCATAATAAATCGGTCATTATTAAAAATGAGTTATTGTGAAATAAAAACATGAAAAGTTTATTAATTGTGACTTGTTCTCTTTGGATAACCTCATTTTTGATTCCTCGATTCGATCCTTCCGAGAAACCCTTTTCTTTGTTGGGTATATCGTGAGTGTCCACGATTGGTTTGTGGCACTCTTGAAAATCAGTTATTCGCAATAAGAAGACTTGAGGAAGCTTTTCGGCATGGGATGACGGATTATGTTTTTGTGTTGTGTTAAAACGTCATGCATGCACTTTCACAGAATTTGCAATAAATGATGGCTTATCGTTTTGTGTATCTGCGATAGCTCTGAATGCCCTTTATCTTGCAAAATATTGTATGAAAATAAGTTTATTCAAGTTGACGCCTACCTCAACTACACCTACCATTTCGTAGACCTATAAACGTCATTTGCTTGTCATTAGACCATCGTCAGTCAGCATAATGATTTAACTCATCTTAGTAGATATTTATTTTTATGTAAAAGCTAATAAATATGACTCATGAACAATTAACAATGAAGATTATGATGCAGAGTATAATGCTTGAAATCTTCCAAAGACTCATCCTTTACTATCATTATCTTAGCTACTCAAAGTAATTCATCTATCTAATATATACTCAAAGGAGACTGACTGATTGACTGACTCACATAGTGATCTATCAACGCACAGCCCAAACCACTGGACGGATCGGGCTGAAATTTGGCATGCAGGTAGATGTTATAACGCAGGCATCCGCTTAGAAAGGATTTTTCGAAATTCCACCCTTAAGAGGGTGAAATGGGTGGTTGAATTATTTTCCCATAGACGACGCCGCGGGCAAAGCTGCGGGCAGAAGCTCGTTCATCTATAAATCTTATGCTACTGACTCAGTCTGTTATGTAAAACTGTTCTTTATAATATATGCACGGAAAATATGGAGCTTCATTTGATACGGTCTTGTGATACATCGCAAATTTTGTTCACTCGATTGGATAACTTGAGATGGATGAGTAATTTAATCATAAATTCAAGATAAATATAAGAAATGTGTTATTTGGTTAGTAACGGTTTTTAAATATCACATTACAATTTATATATGTCAATAACGTTTAATTAGCTGTATGTAAAACAAAAGTGTTAAGTAAATATGTAAAGCTTGACATGTGGTCAAAAAAAAAATTTTTATGTGTTTAAGTACAGTCAAAATACAGGAAACCTTTAGTTAGGGTCCAGAATCAATGTATAATATGATCATTGTGTTTTAATATTAGTTCAGCTCGTTTTAGAATACATAAATAAATATTAATATTTGTGGTTTCACACAGCGCCATGTAGCCCCAAACTAAGCTAAGCTTGTACTGGCAACCAGATAACGGATACAATACTTAGATACTTTTTGTTTGTAAATACATACATAAAATACAATATAACACCCAGACACAGAACAAACATCGATGTTTATCACACAAATATTTGTCCTGGGTGGGAATCGAACCCACAACCTACAGTTCAGAAAGCAGGGTTACTACCAACTGAGCTATTGCGTCAGTACATAATATGGAAATGTTTTCCTGCATAATATTTTGGCACCAACATTAACTTATAACTCCAAAACATTTTGATTTACTGCCATCATCTATCAATCTTATCTCCGAGTTATGAAAATAATATTTTACAATCATTAATTTTTTACGTTATGATCACTTTAATTTAACGGTTGAAAATGATCGTAAACAAGATCAGTCGCACTTGAAAAAATCGTGTTTTGTATTTCAATATTACATCAGAGGATGAGCTGCAAATTTGAGATTTTTATATTGAGTTTATCTAAAAACGCTAGATCTCACACAACGCCATCTAGCCCCAAACTAAGCAAAGCTTGTATTATGGGAACCAGATAACTAATACAATATATAAAATAATGATATAGAAATCAACTAAAAACTTATGGTTCGTTAATGTTTAATATTAAAAAGAGAGCCTATATTGATCAAAAGAGCACATTTAAGAATAACAAAGCAGTTTATAACAAGAGCCGTGTATGGAAATGCGGAAATCAATATTACCAATAATAGCAGTTACTTACTTTATTGTTAAGGCCAGCAGGACAATAATGAGCCCAACGAGGGCCATGGCAATGACGACACCGCATATCATGTAATTCGCATCATTTGGGGCATCTGTAACAAATAAAATTAATACATTAAAATATAGCCTAAAATATAGCAGATCCACTGTTCACGTTCACTTGATTACTAATTAATGAGAAGAAAACTTAAATTTCATAAATAAAAATCTCTGATTCCTAAATACAACATCGATGATGTCTATTTGGAAAATTAAATTGGTTTATAAACGCGTTTGAGGGCCGTTCCGTACCGTTTTATCCATAAACATAAACGTTAAAATTCTCTATCTGGGTTGGTTAAAATACAGAAGATTTTTGGTCTGTATGAACAATTGACAGTCGTTTTGACAATCTACTAAATAATATTATGTGGGGTTTTTTGGCGGAAAAACGAGAAAGATTCCTTCGCCGTATTGTATTATTTTCCAAAACCTGTCCAATTTTAGGCACAAGTGCTGGAGTAATCCCACACTCATGCCTATAAAGGCTATATAATGATGGTGAAACGTTTTTTTTTTCGTGGTTTCCAAAACTCCATAGAAGCTTCTAGTTAAGTTGCCACCACTTTATTAGGAGTATGACTTAGACTAGACTATGACTTGATGACTTGGACTATGACTTGACACATATCTGCGTGAAATATCATTAACTTGAGAAATTATCAATAACTTGACACTAGTGTCAAGCTAAATACACAAAAGTGTGTCGCTAAAACATTAAAAAAATACTTATTTAATTAAATTAAACGTACATTATATAATTGAATCTTATTTGCACTATAATTTATTCTGTGACAATATTAACTTCTGGTTACAACATAGTCTTCTTGTATACAAAAATTCTCACAACGATTTGTATGCAATGTTGACATTCTTATTCAGACGTGGCCGTCTGGCATTTCGTTTACAGTTTTATCATGCAGTTGAATGGATCAGGTTATAATCATAAGCTGTCGTTGTTTATGATTTGTTAATACTGCATTCATAAATAAGTTACTAGATAACACAGAGATTTATACATCAACACAGTATCTAACAAGTAATAATCTAAAATATGACGTAAAGCTTAGATGAATTAGCCTTATATTTCTTTGTGTAAATACACAACATACGACTTTACAAGTTCTAGTTTCTATTATATCAGGAAGGTAAGTTTTTCCTACGTAACAGTAAATTAGTTAGTCGACTTTAGTGTATTGAATACTGAATAATGTATATATATTGATCAGTAGTTTTAAAAGTGTGTTGTTATTTAATTATAGCGTAGTTCCTGTGACTAGTAAATATAAAGGCGTATTAAGTAGTATTAGGGATAATAAGGAAGCTTCTTTATTATCCATGCCTACTACTTGTATAAACTGCATTGATTGCACTACACGACTTCGTTCTATTACTTTGGACGTTACATTGTTTCCTGTAACATTGTTTACATTTCAATAGAGCGGATTTAGGTTATTTACTTAATTAAGTTAATCTTTAGACTATGAAGTTGAATAGTTAAAGAGTTCATCAAAAATTGCTTAAATAATGTATGTATGTATGTATAGGATGACGGGTTGTGCGTAGGTTGCAACCTATATAGCTATAGGCCTTCAGCATGCGCAACGGGACGCATCCGAAGCACGAATGATTCGTAGCACACCGATCGCTCCCTTTATATAGCCAGATGGGCGGGGAAGCGATGACAGTTGCCGGTGTTGCCACTGTAATAAATTTAAATGCTGCCACAGGCTAAATAACGGTACTGCCCGCTGCGCATAGAGTTTATAACTGGACATTGCCACCGTCATATGCAATATTTTTGTGGTTTTCAAAAAGTAGTATGACCTGTTTATAAAGCTGGGAATTAAAAATAAATGTCTTTCATTCTCTGATAGATTTTAGTTATTTAAAATCCGAACACACGCTGATGTTTCGTTCATCTCTAGTGTTCTATTCTATCTGTCAATGTCATGCATTAATTATTATTACTCATTTAAACTCTCATTAATTGTTTTATTTTTTATCTACTCTGAGTTATTCTACATATTCCTACTAGTTATTATAATTTACTCTTTGATTCATATTCTGCCTATTATTCCTAGCGCATTAGTTGTACACGAGTTGATGACAGGTTTTCAAATAACTTCATTCTTCCATTTTCTAGAAAAATGGTCCTATTTACTATTTTAATATGTTCTATTTATAGTTTCGATACGTAAAAATCTTTCCCGCACGCGGGTTCAAGTCTTAAAATGTATAGGATCTGCCATCCTTCTTAAATGTAATAAATGTAATCTTAAAATAAAGTATTCAATAAATAATATAATATATAATATAATGTTTAAATAAAGTATCCAATCAATGTAATATTAAAATGAATTATTTAATAAATGTAATGTTAAAATAAAGTATTCAATAAATGTAATGTTAAAATAAAATATTCATACAACACAAAGTACAATAAATTCAAAAGTTTATATCTTTGTCTTTGTCTGCCTGTCGGACTGTTTGTTACTTTGTCACGACATTGTTGGAATCCTTGGAAGGTATATGATACTAATTTTAATAGCGATAAACTGTATTCAATGCGTGCGAAGCCACGGGTAGCAGGTAGTAAGTATTGTATAATCTGACATAAAGGTCACTTTACATTGCCGTGGAAATTAATGGAAGTGAACGAAACTGTACATAGAATAATAAACTTTATGTTCATTGTATAGCAATATAAGGTAAAAAGGTGAATCGCGTGAAGTAGTTTTCAGTCATTAATTTAGTGTTAAGTTAACATAGTACGTTACACAGTCGACATAAAGTTTATTGTGTCATAAAAATAAAAGAAGATAAACAATCCCGAGAGCACTCGTGAAACTCCTGGAAGACTCGTGATCTAGTTTTCAATCACTATTATAGCCTAATTTTATTATATAGTTCCTAACACGATTGACATAAAGTTCATTATTCCATTACTATGCCTATCTACGACAGTGAATTTGAGTCGTAAGGTAACTCATACGAATTACTCAGTAGACTATGATGTAGTATCAATTACATAATACATATATATATATATATATATATATATTATTATCTCACATAACAGCATCTACTACCACGTTCTTATATCATCATACGGGACACAATACTGTGCCATACAACTGATACATCTGTATAACTGCTCAGTGCCGACAGCTAACGGGTGCGCGTACCACTTCGCCAATTGAACGGTGCGCCATCCCTAATTCGTTCCGCACTAATGAGTGCGCTGTGGAAAATACCAGATCGATACCATGTCTGGCATGAAAGGGTTTGATATTGATTCAGAGCCTCGAATAAAAGAAATATTTATGAAGCCGTGTTTAAAACGGAGTCTGCAGAAGTTATCCGTGTAAGGACTCTTGAAGAAGAGCCTCATATGAAAGAAAATTTGTACCGACACAGAAAATTATAAAGTAGTGTAAGCTAATATGAAACAACGAGCTTCTTCCCGCAGCTTCGCCCGGCGTGGCCTATGGGAAAATAATTCAACCACCCATTTCACCCTCTTAAGGGTGGAATTTCGAAAAATCCTTTCTTAGTGGATGCCTACGTCATAACATCTACCTGCACGCCAAATTTCAGCCCGATCCGTCCAGTGGTTTGGGCTGTGCGTTGATAGATCACTTGTCAGTCAGTCAATCAGTCAGTCAGCTTTGAGTTATACATAATATATTTATATTTAGATTTAGATTGAGAAACGCGCTCATTTTTTTTGGCTGCACACTTTTGTGTATTTAGCCAGTGTCAAATAATATAAAATTCTGTTTATGCTTAAAAAATATGTAATATTAAAAATAAAACTATTGATAATAGGTATAAAAAGGTTGGTCGGTCGACAACAAGGACATTGATTGTATTTGCAGAGGCGGGCAGATTTATTTCAGCGGTTTATTGACATAACATTACAAATGAAATTATTTAAAACGCTTTCAATGAGCGCTAAGAAAAGCAAGCAAGAAAAGCTCAGACTTCGATATTTCAAACAACGTAAAAAAAAGCCCACTGCGCAGTACACCTATCATACTTTCCTAGAATTAATAACACACTGGCTAAAGTGAGTTCACTACACTTATCAGACGATTAGGTTGAACTAACTAACACGGTCATGCAATTCCAAAACCAGCTCGTTCTAGTTCCAAATTCGGGGTGAACCAACAAGGAGTGTGCGAACTAGTGGCACAAAAAAATTCACGAAGCGGTAAATGGGTGCTGATTACTTATTCACACTTCGATCGATTTTATTATGAACGATATCGATAACGGATAACGTGTCACCTAAGATAGGAATGAAAAACATAACCAACGTCACTTAAAGTGACATTTTGTTGCTGCAAATCGTGGTTTGTTTTATATAAGCTTATTGCAGGTAAATGACAATATAGGTATACTTATTTTTTTTGTAAATACATAGAATATAATATATGTACCCTGTCACAGAATAAGCACTTATGTTCATCACACAAATGTTTGTCCTGGGTGGGAGTCGCATCCTTATCCTACGGCACCAGATGGCAAAGCTACTGCCAACTAGCTATCAGGCCAGTTTAATTAAACATACACTATATGACTGTTTTGTTTAAATGCTATACACTGGACCCTAACTAGGATTCTTTATACGAGTATCTAGGGAGCCAGGAACTACGAGGACCATAGTCCCACAATACCCAGACTCAGTAGAAGTATTTGCGCTCTTTTTTATACACAAATACTGGTCCTGCCGCAGGAACAAACCCACCGCCTCCGGGCTATGAGCCGCCCTGCTCAACCACCACACCACTGAGGCTGAGGCTGTTTATACTTTACACATAAATAAACTGTTCAGGAAAATTAATAATGTCCAATTAACATGAAGGAAATCCTTCCCATTTAAAGGTTATAGGAATTTCCAATGACAATATGTATGGAGGATGTAATGATTTTGAATATTCTAGGTATAAACATGGGATCCAATGTTATAAGGAAACCGCAGGCCCATTGGGACATATTTATTATAATTAAATGAAAAAGCTTATGGCATGTACATAGGTACTTATTTATTCAGTGCTTATGGCGACGTCAACCTTGACGCTCATATTATTCTCTGAAGTGATTTCACGTGTCTGTTTGTTATAACAATTTTATGAGATCATCCGCTATACTAAAGTGATCAAAACTTCTAATGCCACTACCATCTTTAAATTGATTCTTTCACTTAAAATATTACTTGCGTACTCATAAAATGCAATTAACCTGAAGATCACGTAATTGCGTAATTGATAGACTCAGGCGTGACTTCGCGGAATTCATCTTAAAAAAAAAATTGATTCCCCTAAAAGAGCGGAATCACACTAAATATTCTTATTCTTATTCAAGAAATGTAATATATCAACTTCATGTATTTTTTTACGAAAATATTAAATACATAGCCGAATAGCCCATTCATAGTAAAGTTGCTAATAGCTTACCATTAGCCAAAGTGTTTCTAAATAATCTATCCAAATAATATTGCACTGCACCCAGATGTTTATGTAATAGGGATCATGGATGATGGCAATTTTTAGTGATTTGTGTTAATGTGGTTGTGTTGTTTTTCGGTGTGTTTTTATTTTTGGGTAATTTTTGGTTTAGGTAGTAGAAATAGAGTTTCATTTGTTATGTTTTGATTGTAAAAGCAATTAAACATTTAATGGTAATAGTAGAAATACTTTACATCAGAAAATAAAAGTAGTAAAACTTTCCAGTTAGGTAAGTTAAGTATTATTTTACTACCTATATTGTATGGTAATTCTAATTTTTCAATCCATATAAGTTAAAGTGCTGATGGAAAATATGCTATTCCGTGTTATTTGGTTTCTTCGAACGGAAACGAGAGATAACAAGTTGTGCAACGTATTTCTTCATAAACATAACATCGGGATAATTTTACCGTCACGACAGTTATTGCATTGTCGACACAATAAAGATTTGCATCACAGCTTGGGCAAGCACTGCTGGCCGGCCAGCCTCTACTTCCTATTGTTTGCTTAGGTTTCCTGAGTTGCAAACAATTGCTTGAGATTACGTATCTCATTACTGGCAGTGTGGCCTTGATGTGGTTGTCGTAGTTTGAAATATTTATTATATGTTTTATGCCATCGTCATCATCATCATCACCATGCCTGAAAACGACCATTACTAAATTTAGGCATCCCCCACAGAGCGCCACTTCGAGCGACTGGTTGCCTCCTGCATCCATGCCCGCGGCTCTAACTAGGTCGTCCGTCTACCCAGCGGGGAGCCGGCCTACGCTGCTTCTTCCAGTTCGTGGTCACAACTTGAGAACCTTTCTAAGTTTCTGCCCATCGGTTGTCAGTTCTACGAGCCATGTTACCTGCCCACTGCCACTAAAACTTGATAATTCTAAGAGCTACATCGGCAGCTTCAGTTCTGCGCTGGATGGATATATCAAACTACTCAACATGGTACTATAATTTATAAAACTGCACTTATAATAGTCAAAATTAACACAAGCAGCTGGTAAATTAAATTAATTATCACAGAAGACAATAAATAAACAGCTGAAGAGGACTTTGCTTGCCACAGATACTATAATACTAGTAGCCAAAATGTGAATCAAAGATAACGTGTAAGACTTATTCAAAACAATTGAAGTAAATTATTTAAATGACCGTGTCACATGGTTTAGTATAGGTCGATGTTAATATTGTGGTTGGTTCAAATAAATAAACCTGATATCGGAACCGCAAAAACCAACTACTAAATTAGGAATGTACCTATTGAAGAAACCAACTATTTACACAGCACATTTCTTAAATTAACAGAACTTTTCCTGTATAAAGTTTGATGGACTGTATATTTTTTTCGGTCATTCGCCTGCAACTAAGGTAATTCAGAAGTAAATGTGAACTTAAAAAGATACCGATGTCTAAGGCCAACTAATTTCAAGGGATTACTTCACGGTGCCGTGTCTAACGCGTTTATGCTTTTAAACACTATTGGAAAAAGAAATCCTATGAAAACGCAGCCTGGTTTCACCTTACACTATGATGGTTGGAATCTTTCAAACCTTCCAATTTTACGCTACATTGCACAATTTAAAACTGACAAAGACAATAAAAACCAGTAAAAAGCAGTTTTTAAAAATAAGCACGATTTAAAAAAAAAAACGACGGAATATGATCCTTACAGCCTATCGGTGTTATATTACTATGGTCATGGAAACAGGTGGTAAGTGCATCGTACTCGATCACTCTGCAACCGGGGTGAATGCACTCGACTCGCTTTTTAGCCTGTGGGGCAATGTTCCTTTGGATTATATTATTATAACCATATAATTGCTGTGAAGCTGTTAACGGTAAGTGCTAAGCCATAGTGATGACGATAGCTGTTTCTGATCAACATAGAGAAACAATTACAGAGCATCAGGTGAAAATAATATTTAAGGCTAGATAGCCAAACTCATGTGAAATGACAGACTTAGTTTTAAAGAGAAATTTTTTACTACTATGCCTATCTTATTTATAGCTTCAAATGCATACGTACTAATGTGCAAGCTTGTTATACTGTGGTTCAACGCTCTACTCAGGACGATGTCCTACAGACTATTTGCCTAGTTATGTCCTTCACTGAAACCGGGTTTACTCAGCTAGTAGTCAGTTATAGTTTACTTTTTGTTTACAACCTATCTATCATTTGTACTTTGAAATTCTTATGTGCAGGTTAGTGTCATTAAGAGACACTAAGATGACAGTCAAGTACAGTGAATCATGTTTCTTGACAATGTTTTCTCATGATTAGTCATTCAACGATTGGAATGGATAAGCTCTAATTAATGTATTTATTCTTAATTTTAAACAAATATCTTTCTCTATTATTTACAGAGAATCGTAGTTAGAGGGCCGTGTGTTTTTATTGAGTCATGACTTATTTATTTTACCAGTTGATTAATACAATGCTTTAAACTTTTCACTAGGTGGTAGTACTTTGTTGCAAAGTTCGTCTAGGTAGGTACCACCGCTTTGCCAGTTATTCTGCCGCCAAGCAGTAGTGTGCAAGCACTAATGTTCCGGTTTGAAGGGCACTGTAGCTAGTGAAATTACTGGGCAATTGAGACTATATAACCTGATCTCACAGTCTAGTAATCTTATTACCAGGCTGTGCTGATGTCTCAGGATGATGTGCGCAGTGCAGTGTCACGCGAAATTCTGTTTTGGGGTTCTGAATGACACTGTTCTGTTATGGGCGGCCGTGGCGCTTAACATCAGGTGAACGACTAGTACGTCACATCACTCAGTAGCATTAAAAAAAAAAAATATTTTAGGCCTCAAAATAATTATATATATGTACAAAACTCTAGCGCTGAGCGTCATTGCGTAGAAGTCAAATTAGGTATCACGGGGGCTAGAGAGTCGTATTCCGTCCCCCGCCCCATACGATACCCCGTGGATTTCTGACGGTACAGTCGCGTTCTAAGGTGTATTGTTATTGCCATTCGTTGTTATTGTTTTTTAAAGTTTAAGTTATGTTTAAGTTTTATTTTTAGTAGATAGTGAATATGCCGAGAAGAAAAAGGTACTGTTTTGAAAATAAAATGGCTGCACAAAAATGGTGTATGATGTGCATTGTTTTGTTAAGAGAGAAACCAATGAATCGAAAGATTCTTTAAAGCCAGATTAAAATAAAAGGTTAATCTTGAATAGTAAAACAACCTTTTACAAACTATGCAAAACTTTAACATTAACTTTTTTTTTTTTGCGCGCGCGACAGTACCCATTCGCAGCTATCTCTTCCACATTTTGCTCAGCGCTCAACTTACGTGCCGCTACCTATACATTAAATTTGCTTCCTAAACGACACTTAACAACCAAACTCTGATTATGCAAATTCAACAACATATCGTTACACGTGTAGCCTTGCACCATAATACGGACCGATTGTTGCACACGCTGAAAATACGCACGCAGTATTTCTGATTACCTACCGTATTACATATAATATGTTTTATCGAAATTTTACACTTATATGCTATTTTTGATGTCTGCTATATGAAGATGACCGTGCTACATTTAATATGCTTTATCGAAATTTTTCACTTTCACGCTCTTTTTTACGCCTGTTAGATGAAGACGACAGTGCTACATTTAATATGCTTTATCGAAATTTTTCACTTCTATGCTCTTTTTACGCCTGCTAGATGAAGACGTGGGCCTAGTTTCAAGTTATGAGTCGTCATAAATTACTGATCTGACGCGGAGCGATTACGAAAATGGTTTGTATGCTGCTGAGCGATACAAGATAGGTAGTTGGTTTTGAATATCAATCAAACCTGTTACATACTGTTTCCTTAATCTTTATGAAAAGTTTAGCATCTGTGAAAAGTGTGAAATGATTAGGGTCATGGTTGTAACTTGGAATAAACCAGCGTGGCAGACAGCGTTGGCTTATGCCGTGACAATTTGCCGCAGTCGGTTGTCATAGGTCACATAGGTTTGAATGAGATGCTAATTTCACGGTTAAATGATATTTTATGTTTAACCTATTTATTATTATTATTAATACTACTTAATACTCTACTCTCTCTTCTATGAATAATATCTATAAAACAGTTATATGATTATTACACGTTCAAGTAGAATTACGAACTATAACAATGGCAATTGTTATACCTTTACACACGTGATCGTTTTTACTCCATAAATTATACAATGTTTGGATATCAAACAAATGTGACCGTTAAAACTTCACGTGACTTTTAAATTATTACAATCAACATAAAAAAATCCCTAAGCACGTATGTCGCTGTACACAAAGATGTTGCGTAAACGCTTACGACCACCTTTTAATCATCAACAACGTCTATCAACAATCGGTCAACACCAAAGACGTTTCCGAGATAAATCTTGATGATGTTGGCTTGAGTCAAACTTGAACATGTTGTATATTATCATAGTAGTACAAGCAATAGTAAATTTTAAGGTATAATGAAAAGATGTCTAAGCTAAACACTGACACTGTTTGTTTTATACCTTTTCCTAGAAAAAACGTCATTATTTCGTTGGTATTTATTTTGGGTTCGATTCCCGCGGCAGGACAAGTTTTTGTGAACAGACAAAAGTGCAAATACTTGTTCTGAGTCTGGGTGTTGTGGGGCCATGGTCCTCGTAGTTCCTGGATCTCTAGACACAAGGAATCCTAGTTACGGTTCAGGATCTATGTATGTGATCGTTTGGCGTTATTATTATATTATTTTGAATCAAAATGCAAATATTGATCAAGGTGATGAAACTTGTTCAGCCGTCGTTGAAAGTAGATTTTAGCGTGACAAGGTGACAGCTTTGATTTTTGATATCCCAGATGCGTTGTGCAACCATCAATATCCAATCGACAGGCTGCTTCGCAGAAATACAAAATAAAAACTCGGTTACTCTTGAGCAATGTATTCTTGAAGCAGACTTTCACTGAGTAAAGTCCAATGCTATTATGATCGCACGGAAGCGTGATCCAGTTCCAGAGAAAGCCATAGGAACCGGTCTGGAAACTCGGGTTCAGCACATTGCTTATAATATAAACGTTACTATCTGATTAGAAACAACACTCAATATTCAAAACTTTTTAACTGCCCATTGACTTTTGAGTCTGTTTGGTTTAATTTTTGTTAAACAAAATGTATTGAACCGTAATGTTTGAATTGTTATCCGTAACTATGCCAAAATGTAATCGATTTTCACATAATTTCACGAATGTAGTGTCTTCAAACTCTCTTTTTTTTTCTTCATTTTTTTACGTACACGTATGCTTATTATTATTCCAGACTTTAGTAAAATTTTAGCGTTACTCAAATGTTTGACAGACAAGTGCTTTATGTCAGAGATTTCAAGCTGCAAAATGTATATAAAGCTCGACGAATCAATAAATCTACAGGTAGAAATTCAAGCAAATACAACAATAACGCAACAGGTAAAAATGAGGCAAAAATTTCAGAGCATTGACAATAACATTATTATAAACTCAGCTAAACAATATAGTTTTTTACAGATTGCAGCTTGCTAATCCTACCGTTCTCGTCTTCTATTTATGTTCAAGCCCCAAAGGATGCAAGATGCAACAAAAGTAAGATTGGATCAGCGTCTGAGCATGTGAACCTTTTGTTGGAAATAGAACTGTTTGAGTCAAACATGCTTGACTAATTTTGTAGAAAATTATTCAAGGGAGAAATTATTACAATAATTTATTATGCACCAAAGATAGCTATCAAAGTACAGTATATTTATTAATACTTTGGGCAAAATTATGACACAACTAAGCAGCACGTTTACTATATGTTACTGCTAACAAAGTATTAATCTATTTTTTTTTTAAATGTAACATTGACTTTAACTACTTTTGTAATTAGGCATTTAAAATTTTGACTTTATGACGGGTCGCTTTAAAGTTTTAAATCACTTAATTTTAATTTGGTAGTCGTTGTGTACATGTACACAACAGCTTGGCTATGTATTTGTAGATCGTTTCTGCGTCTGCCAGTGCGTCGCTTACTACAAAGTAAACAATAAGTCCACATCCGACTCCTTTGAGTCACAATCCAAACCACGTTGTTTTGTTTACGTTATTGGATTAAGGATAATGACCCGTTCTACGCATTAAATCTCTGCATCAAAGACGAACGTTCCATGCTTAGATGCACACTCATTTTCGATTAATTTAATAACCATATTAAACTGCTGCTAATAACTAATAACAAACAAGAGTGAGATATCTAGGTAGTTTTATAAATCACTAAAGGCGATTTCACTCGTTATGTACGCAGGACACAAAATTTTAGGTTGAATTATGTCGTACGTTGGTTTCGTATCAAAAAAAGTTATTCGGTGATTTTGGTGAGAAAACCACTCCAATACGATAAAGATAAGCTAAAGCTGGTAAATTTTCTATTTTCGTTTTATTATTAGCTATCATTATTCTCGCTTAGGTCGCGCCATCTTGTCCCACATTAAGCAAAGCTTGTACTATGGAAACCTGAAACTGATAAAATACTCAGATACTTTTTGTTTGTAAATACATGTATGTATTTACATTTATATATGTATACATAGAAAACAATATAACACTCAGACATAGAACAAACATCGATGTTCATTAAACAAACGTTTGTCCTGGGTGGGAATCGAGCCTACAACCTACAGTTCGAAAGGCAGGGTTACGACCAGCTGAGCTATCGGCTCAAAATTTTCTGACTCCTGATTAAAATTTATATTCTTTAATAAAGTTGGCGTTAAACATTTTGTTCGCAAAAATATTAATATTTTAGTGGTCGTAAAAAATGTGAGCTTTATTGATCAACCCGGTTATGTAAACTAATTTTCATCATAGCTATGTGTGACAATGTCCTTAATACGGATCAGACGACCAGTAAACACTGAATATTCAACAGGCTCAAGTCTAAAGTCTAGAATGTAAACAATTCAATTACATTATAAAAAACATTTATTATTTGCGTCTGTTTAATGGGCAATAAAGTCACGCGAATTCAAACAGTCAAGTCTTAATGCTTTTGCGTTTGCTTTTGCTTAATGCGTTTAAGAATGAGATTGAGATACGTGAAATAATTTGAATATTAGATTTATATAAATGAAAAACGTAAACAATACGATGAACTGCTTCTGTAGTAGAAAATATTTACAGAATTTATGTTTAGTCTGATAAGTCCTTATTGTGGGCTAAAATACTCGTCAATGTTTTGGATAGAGAAATGTCCAGTAAGGGCACTAATAGCAAAACCCAATAAGCTTTATTTACATAATAATTATCCAATGAAGTGATAGAAATGAAAATTTAATTTTAGTGGAGAATTTTAACTATTTTCTCCGGGTTCAGTACATTTTGTTTATTGTTTTTCTTTTCACAGCCATTAATTTTCGTTCATCTTATATAGCTTTTTATCTCCCTGGTCCATCTAATTCACATAAAAACGCTCCAAACATTGCTTACTTCATTAATTTCAATATCGCGTGTCTTACAATTACAATAGTGGTCATTGGGGTGAATAAAAAATGTGTAATGGACACCATTTGTCTCAAAGGTCGAGGTTGCCCGCACAATCAGCGAAAGTAAGACACAGTTTTTGATTCAAGAAGTGATGCAAAAAACCACCGGAGCAAAAAATGAATCTTTACCCTTTGTAATGGGACGCGAGATCATGTGTCACGTGACTCTTATTATAAAAAAGAAACAGTTTACGTTATTCCTGAGGAATCACTAACCATTTCAACTTTCCATTTCTGTCAAACAATACTTTGATTCTGTAGTACCAGGCTAACATCAATTATGGAAGTATTTTGTTTAAACCAGGCGCAATTCTGGCCCGATAGCTCAGTTGGTAGTAGCCCTGCCTTCTGAACCGTGGGTCGTGGGTTCGATTCCCACTCAGGACAAACATTTGTGTGATGAACTGTAGGGTACTACGATATTATTATGTTTTAGTTTTGTAGGTAGCAAAAAATAAATGTCAGTTGTTCATCGGACTCTAAAGCTTTTATTTATTGTCTCAATAAACTAACGTTATATCTCACTGGCGACGAGTGAAAACCGGTTAAATTACATTAAATCGTTTGTTCATAGTGCACGTAACATCTTTTTGCAAAAATGCCTATTGGCAAAATAGAACAGTTCGATTTATCAAACAAAAAGTGGTCGGCGTATATTCGACGCGTAGAACAATTTATAACCTTAAACGAAATCAAAGTGGATTTACAAGTAGCTACGTTAGTGACGTTGGTCGGGGAGGCAACATATGATCTTATGTGCGAACTTTGCGCTCCTGAGAATCCAGAAAATAAAAACTTTAAGGAGTTGGTGAAAATTGTCGGGGATCACCTCGAGCCGAAACGTTCGGAAATAGCGGAACGGCACGTTTACCGTCTTCGACGGCAAAAAACAGGCGAAACTCTCAGTGACTATTTGCAAGTACTAAAACATTTAGCGAGTACTTGTAATTTTAAGAGTAGTCTTGAAGAAAACCTGCGGGACCAATTTGTGTCGGGGCTCGCTAGTGATGAATTGAGGTCACGCCTTTTTGCGGAACCGGCTTTGACCTACAAAAGGGCAGTGGAGCTGGCATTTGCGCTCGAGGCGGCTGAGCGACATGCATTGGCAAGTAGTTCGGGCTGCGGAGTAGTAACATCCCAAGGTTCGGCAGCGGCTGTGGAGCCGCTTCATCGAGTGTCGTCGACGGGGCAACACGGGCCCCGCGGCAGCGGTATGGGCAAACCGCCTGGCGACCGCGGTATTGGCGGCGCTTCGGAACAGCGCGGTAGTACACAGCCCTGCTGGCGGTGCGGCAAGAACCATCGCCCTGCTGATTGCCGTTTTAAAAATTATTCGTGTGATGTGTGCGGCCAGAAGGGCCACCTAAAAGTGATGTGTAAGCGGTATCCGCGTCAGGGAGATGTAAAGGGGCAGCCAGCACGGGGGCGCCGGCAAAATTTTATCGAAAGCGATACCGAGTCAGAGTGTGAGTTATACAACCTTAGAGTGTGCAACAGTGATGATAAGCCATACGCAGTGCAAGCTAAAGTGAACGGCAACTTGGTAACCTTTGAACTGGATACTGGCAGTAAGTTGTCTGCAATCAATATGACTTTCTATAAGAAACATTTTTCGCATTTGCCATTGATCGAGTACAATGTTAACTTACATTCCTATACCGGCACTTTGATTGAAGCAGCCGGCTATGTTTTTGTTGATGTTGTGATGGGGGCACACGGCGCGGGAAATCTTAAGTTATTTATTATTAAGAACGGAGGGCCACCATTAATGGGCAGGTCTTGGTTGCGCCAACTAAATATTGATAATATTCAAATTAATGAAATGATTATGAATTTGTCGGATAATAGTTTGGTTCGTCAATTGAAAGATGAATTTCCCTCTGTGGTTGCCCCTGGTTTAGGAACATGTACAAAGAAAATGGTGTTAAGATTAAATGATACAACTCCGGTCTTTATAAAAGCGAGGCCGTTACCATTGGCGTTACGTAAGCCCGTAGAACTTGAGCTGGAACGGTTGGAGGCTGAGGGTACGATTCGCAAAGTCGAGTATTCCGATTATGGGACACCGATTGTCCCAGTTATTAAAAAGTCGGGGGAGGTCCGAATTTGTGGCGATTATAAAGTAACTGTTAACCCCAAATTATTACGCGAACCGTACCCAATGCCGCGAATCGAAGAATTGTTTGCAGCTTTAAGTGGCGGTGAAAGGTATTCAAAAATCGACCTTACGAACGCATACCAGCAATTTTTTTTGGATGAGGCTTCTCAGGCATGCACGGCCATCACAACCCATGTGGGAACGTTCGTTTATCAGCGAACGCCGTTCGGACTTACTTGCATTCCCGAGAAGTTTCAAAAGTTTATGGAAGAGACGTTAAAGGGCTTAAAAGGAGTTGTAAATTTTATTGATGACATTGCGGTTACTGGTGTTAACGAAGCAGATCATATTTCTAATTTAAAAGCTGTGCTATGTCGCTTACGTGACGTCGGTTTAAAAATTAAGCTTGAAAAATGTGCGTTCATGCAAGAAAGTATAACATACGTCGGCTTTATCATTGACAAGCATGGTTTGCATCCGGACCCAAATAAAATTAAAGCCATTGTAGACGCTCCTCCACCCACCGATTTGACACAACTTCGATCCTTCCTGGGTCTGGTCAACTATTATGCTAAATTCATTCCGCGCCTTAGTACTGTGCTGCATCCAATGCACCAATTATTACGCAAGAATTCTAGTTGGGTCTGGTCAAACGAATGTCAAACTGCGTTTCAAATGGTCAAAGACGCTATCTTGGGTAGTGACGTATTGGTGCATTATAATCCAAAATTGCCCTTAGTCCTCGCGGTAGACAGTAGTCCTTATGGCATTGGCAGCGTGCTATCACACCGGTTCCCGAATGGCGATGAACACCCAATTTGTTTTGCATCGCGAAGTTTAAACGTAGCTGAGCGAGCTTATAGTCAACTGGACAAAGAAGCGTTAGCAATCATTAATGGTGTGATTAAGCACCATCAATATCTTTACGGTCGCCATTTTATTATAAAGACTGATCATAAGCCACTTACGTTCATTTTTGGGCCGAAATTTATATAGGTGTTTGTTCTGTGTCTGGGTGTCATATTGTATTCTATGTATGTATTTAAAAACAAAAAAGTATCTAAGTATTGTATCAGTTATCTGGTTCCCACAGCACAAGCTTTGCTTAGTTTGGGGCTAGATGGCGTTGTGTGAGATGTCCACGCATATTATTACTATTATTCTGAAGTACTAGGCTATTATCAATTATTACAAGAAAGTATTTAGTCAGGCACAATGCCGGATTACGGAGTATTAAGCTAGCATTTATTACAAGTTCTTCGGTGTGAATGGTTGATGGCCACTCGATATTCGCTTTGTATTTGTTAATGATAATAAAAAGTTTAAATTTTTTTTTACTTGCTAAATCAATTTTGTATGAATCAACTATCCTCAACCAAACAACAAAGTCTATTCAAACTTAACTCTAAGCTAAACAAACTCTCACGCGTCCTCAAATATATTGAACTTTAGCGCTTTGTATTAGACTTTAAAATGGCATATGAAAGCTAATTCTGTTCATAACAGTCACGAATACTAATGAAAGTGCAATGACAAATGAAGCGAAAGTGAAACGTAAAGTTTGGAAAAGTGGGTCACAGAGTATTGGCGAAAAGTAACACTCGACTTAATGTCAGTAGGCCTCGTTAACATTGCTAATGAATTTGTGGTAAACGTGACTGTTAATTTTTATGACCTACTAATTTTTTCTTCTAAAGCTCTGCATCACACAAACCGTGAACTATTTTCTATAGACATTCTAATAGAGACTATTACAATGATTACATCAACTAATAGCGATAAAAAAGAACATAAAGTAACACTTATTGCACCTTATAATAACAGGGGGACGCGTGATATTAAAAATATCCTGTCAGATTAAAGAAAAGCAAACATAACACTCAGCATTCCTAAAAGCTGTACTGTTAACTGTATTACATAAAGAAACAATAAACTACTTTCTTCGCATTTTTAAATACATGCTCCACTTATTTGCATAACAAGCTTACTCAAAATATGAATTAGCGTTACAAAAACCGTTCCAGTAAGTACTGCTAGCCCTGTCTGGCTTATAATTCATTTAAATATCAACCTTAACGAACTGCATTAAAGTCAATAATTACAAAGCATTGCTCTAATCTACCCTTTTTAGAATTGTGAATCTTATAGGATAAAACTTAGAGTTTAAATTATAATATGCTAAGCCATGATTATCTGAACTTCAACATACAAATTTATACTTTAAAGCACTAGGCTTAGAGTCGAAAAAGCAATTTTTTAGAATTCCATACTTTAATAATTTCGATATTTAAATTTATACCTTGTCACAAAGTCACTGAAATCATAATTGCATGAGTTGAGCTGATGGCTCTACCTTCTCAGTCTGCTTAGACTTCCGCCGTCAAAGTCACGCAAAGGCGCCTCAAGATGTGCTCAAATGGGGTCGTTGGATTCAGGAGAACAGCTGGTCGATTATGTATCTCTGATTTCGATCAGTTTCAATATGAAATGTGTTACAATCATAGTTTTTTGAACATGCACGACATTTTTTGCAATGAAGGTCAGCAAAAGATCCATTGAAACTGCTAAGGCTTTTGACGTAAAAATTTTTATCGACATGGCCAAATTGCGATTACGAATTGCCATTTGAAACAAAATGACAACAATAATTGCGATTTTCATAGAAACAGGGTAAAGGTTGTTTCTTATATAGAGTAGTACTTAACTTTTCTTACTTTTAGTACTTGAATTTGATTTTTGTGCCTTATTCTGAAAAATGAGCATCTTCAACCCGTGAATTACCTACGAAATAAGTAAGTACCTACCTATATATAAGTAAAACGTACCGATAATAATGTGTGGTAATTTATGTGTGGAAGCTTGTCACCATAGTTATGAAAAATATATTTTGTCGGTATAACTCAACATTAAGTGTTGTTGTATTTCAGGTAGAAATGTTGCGGGCACTTTTGTTGGCAAATGCGGAAGAAAATCGTCGCAAGACAGCTGAAACTGACGAGACGGACATTAAGGGATAGCAGCAACCCATTGAAAAAAAAACCCAACATCCAACTCATTTTGCTATCCTAAAATGAGTTTGTCCGTTAGTTTCGCTATCGAAAATTGCCTTCCAGCTACACATCTCCCACATAGATCAAGAAGATGAACAAGAAGAACTCAAAGTAAGGTTATAAGAATTTAATGGCAATTAATTATAGTAGAGAATTTATAATACTCGTACATAGATAGATTAACAGGGGCAACAAAAATAAACAACCCCAACAGCTAAATGATTGACCAAAAATTCAAATATATAGGTACATAGGTAACTAAGTACTTAAGATTTTTTTTTTAGATTCATGACCATAAATTGAAATACCTATGTACCTAATGTGTGTCACTACACTACAGTACACTACAAATTTAATGAAGTAAATTTCGTTTCGTTCCAAATTATATAGTAATCTAATCATGTTACTAAATTGTAGATCCTGGCGGGTTTGGCGTTTTGTGGGCATGGCTCCTACCAGCGAGGCGTAGGTACCTCTCACCTTCATAATATATACCAATCAACATTGGACTCCCTGGAAATCCACCTAAAATATAAAGCATTTTCTCAGTGGAAAAGAAGGGATCATATAATGCCAGAGTAAGTATGCAATCTATGTCGCTTTCAAAAATATTTATTAGGTCTCAAAAAAATAGATTATAACTATTATGTTTTTGTCGAATTATATTTTATATGACAATAATAAAACATACATTTGTCTTTCAGATTTGTGAAATGCGCCTTGATGTCCTCCACATTGATTCATCCTATGGTGGTGATGCCCACGACAGGAGCCCAATTGAAGTTTAAGTGGAGCAAATTGTAGGCACTGCAGCGTGTCAGATTATAATTTACAGTAAATCAAGACAACATCCGAAACGCGGATGACAGAGCATTGCTGGTAGAGATAATGGGCGGCAAGACAAGATTGAATAAAATACTCTAGTTGGAATTATACTTTTATGTGTTCATTACACAAATGTTTGTCCTGGATGGCAATCGAATCCACAACCCACAGTTCAGAATCCAGGGTTACTACCAATCGAGCTATCGGGCCAGTCAAATATAATGTACATAAAATATACTTATTTATATTTATTGTACATTTGAAAGTAACTCTAATCTATTTGTTACTATTAATTATAAATATATAATTATTATATAATAATATAATTATAAATGGCTCAACAGAAATTGATGTTATTTGGCATGTAGATAGTTTAAATGAAAATAAATAAAAGTCTTATCAAAATGTTATACTTTTTTAATATAACTACTTTTTATTTATTTATTTATTGTTCTAAGTATATAAAATTACAATGTGCTTAATATGAAATACAGCAAGCTTATAATAAATGAGTTTGAAAAAAGAATTTCTCATTCCCACTACCGGTGCTAGCAATCAGGTACAATGCAGAATGCCTATTCTCCACCGCCAGCTGTGCTGATGTACCTGAAATACAATTACATATTATGGAACAGAGTAACTCGTTATTGCATAAACCAACATTAAAACTTTACATGAGAGTACTATAGCAGCACACTTTCAGTGGGCCTTACTACTAAAAGTGATCACTCCTGTATCAATCAATCTAAAGCAATCTTTGGGTGGACGATTATGTTATATTAGTCAGATAGTTAACTATAATGATGATTTATATTGATGTTTGTGAACTTGATAACCTACACCAAAACCGCCAGCAAATACCATACAATAGAAATTTGCATCAATTATCATCAAGATGTTTAGAAGTATTGAGAAGTTACACATTACCTATACATGCAGACAGGCTACATCATATACTTTGTTTAGTACATGTAGAAAATAGGTAGATGTCGATTATTGCTGATAAAACATGTAATTCAGCCACAAGCTTCAACTTTTTGGTTTTGTTTTGCAGCTGCTTTATAATATGAATAACACAATTGATTTTGGTTATCTTCCAATGGGGTACTGGAGATTAATCTCCAGAACTTGAAACGGTACTGCATGCTTGATGGACGGAGGATGGCTCAGCCGATGTTACTGAAATAAAAATTTCTATTCTGTACAATAATTAACAAAATTATTCATATGATATGTAGCACAATATTACATGAATAATCCATAAAGCTATACAACTATGCTCACATGACTAGATGGCTGAACCTATGAACCTGTAAGTATGCATATAGTTTGAACTTTAAATCCTTGGGAAAACATTGACTTTTTAATGCAATATCAATAAATCGGTAGTTGGATACATTTGAGTTTTAAATTACACACTAAATAATCCTTAGCCACACCATTGATTACTAGCGGTTGAATATTCATTACGGATTGAAAGACTGTTAATTAAGGTTCGGTACATAGCAGTTGTGTAAAATAAATGGCAGATATGTTCATTGCTGTAATATTATGATTATCGAGTTGTGATGTTCATGCATATTGTTTACATTTCAAACAAGTACACAGAGAAAAAAAGTAAATTACCCGTTTCCACTGGTCGGGAGTCCTTTTGGCCCCTTCGCCACAAGCATTTTGGGGGCGAAACAAAGTCTACCACGCTTTAAGAACTAGCTGCTCGATATAACACAACAATTCACTGATTCAACTTCAACTCTGAAATTAGACGACGATTTCATCAATGTCTCCAATACATATAAGAGATTCTTTTAGTGTTTTAACACCGCAATTGCACGTATTTACCTATAGACAATGTTAATTTAGTAATAAACTCTAAATATAAATACACCACTTCACTTCGCGGCAATTCATCAGCTAATTTTTTTTTAATGTTTTGGCTCCACACTTTTGTGTATTTAGCCAGTGTCAAGTAATTGATAATTTATCAAGCTAATGATATTTCACGCAAATATGATTGTGTCAAGTCACAGTCGAAGTCATCAAGTCAAGTCATAGTCTAGTCAAAGTCATACTCCTAGTGACGTGGTGGCAACTTTACTTGAAGCTTCTATGGAGTTTTGGAAACAACGCGAAAAGAAACGTTTCACCATCATTATACCATTTTCCCACACTCACGCCTGTAATCCAGCACTTAACGAATAGAATGCCACCAAATTTATGCACTAACACTGAAAATAACACAAGTTTTGGAAAATAATACAATGTGGTGACGCAATCTTTTTCCCTTTCCAGCCAAAAAAAACTCAGCTAATTTTTCATGAACGTAATAACATTTAGGGATGCCCGATACGATATTTCGTAATATCGATACAGCACTATACGGTATGTCGATATTTAATACTATATTCGGGCCATACGATATGTTCGATATATCGTATTCGTATAAAAATATAACATTAACGTATCGCATAGAAGGTGGTGATACGATTTAGTGGATTCTATAGACTCTGAATTAAAATAGTGTGTAAAAGAAATAAATTATTTTATTGCATCTTTAGGGCAATTTCGACAGAGAATAATGATATGACATGACAAAGAATATATAAACTTAAAAATAATATTGGCCTATCAAAAGACATACGAAGAAGGTTGTATAAAAATCAAATAGTTCCAACAGTATTTACCTATAAACAATGTTAATTTAGTAATAAACTCTAAATATATACACAACTTCACTTCGCGGCAATTCATCAGCTAATTTTTTTTTAATGTTTTGGCTCCACACTTTTGTGTATTTAGCCAGTGTCAAGTAATTGATAATTTATCAAGCTAATGATATTTCACGCAAATATGATTGTGTCAAGTCACAGTCGAAGTCATCAAGTCAAGTCATAGTCTAGTCAAAGTCATACTCCTAGTGACGTGGTGGCAACTTTACTTGAAGCTTCTATGGAGTTTTGGAAACAACGCGAAAAGAAACGTTTCACCATCATTATACCATTCTCCCACACTCACGCCTGTAATCCAGCACTTAACGAATAGAATGCCACCAAATTTATGCACTAACACTGAAAATAACACAAGTTTTGGAAAATAATACAATGTGGTGACGCAATCTTTTTCGCTTTCCAGCCAAAAAAAACTCAGCTAATTTTTCATGAACGTAATAACATTTAGGGATGCCCGATACGCTATATCGTAATATCGATACAGCACTATACGATATGTCGATATTTAATACTATATTCGGGCCATACGATATGTTCGATATATCGTATTCGTATAAAAATATAACATTAACGTATCGCATAGAAGGTGGTGATACGATTTAGTGGATTCTATAGACTCTGAATTAAAATAGTGTGTAAAAGAAATAAATTATTTTATTGCATCTTTAGGGCAATTTCGACAGAGAATAATGATATGACATGACAAAGAATATATAAACTTAAAAATAATATTGGCCTATCAAAAGACATACGAAGAAGGTTGTATAAAAATCAAATAGTTCCAACAGTTAAATGTTATTAAATATTTATTTGTAAAAGTTATTAAATATTTAAATACCTATATCTTTAGACTTTGTAATACAGTCAAATATTATCAATGAAAGTTTATTATTGTCTTTTCCTATTTCATTTCGTTTAAGTTGAAGCTACAAGTTCAAATTCATATAATTACAATGGCGCCACTAGTAACGCTTACTTTTTTTAAAACCGGCATATTGCCTTTATTCTTTCAACTAAATACCAAAGTGGTGTCGATTCTGTGTCGCATACTCTAAAGCTAAACGAAATTAACATATTTCCGACTTTTTCATTACCTCTTTATAAGAAGAGTACCTCTTTACTTTAAGTTTACTTTAGTTTAAGAGAACGCGACACAGAATAATAACCAATACTAATCTTTACCTAACAACATTCGGACAACAAAAAAAATAACAACATTCGGACTATACTGAACGCGATGACCTAACTGGTTCGAAGGTTGTTTTAAATCAGATTCCGCAGATTCCTATTTAATAAACTATTGAAAAACATTCAAAGGTTACCCCTTTGCATTGATGTACGCTTATTCTGCCCTCCTAAGCATAACCAACGCATGCGCCTGTTGGCGAGTTTTGAGAAAAACGCGCCTAAAGTTTTTTATTTTCTTTTTGCTGTCACGCCTAAACTAATCAATATATTCAAAACATTTTAACTTTATATGATGTTAACAAAATGTTCACTTTATTATGTTAGAGCACAATTTATCTATTCAATTTTATTTATATTAAAATAACCCCCAAAACTTATTTTGATTAGTATACATAAAATATTTTTCATTCAATTACTAAGCATAACCAGCGCATTCTCAGCGATTGCTTAAGAGAGCTTTCATAAACGATGCGTATATTATAGCAAATAGCTCCTTTACTAGTTATTATGAAATATCCATGTATAAACTGTGTGTTGCTTCAGTATTTTATAAATTTAATTAGGATAAACATACACATACACCTATTTTGCGGATTAGGCTGTATCTTATTTATGTATGCTGCAATTATATCAGTGGATATGACAATAACAATTATAGTATTAGAGCCGGTATTATAAACAAAAATTCGATAAAATCGAATAAGTTATAAAATAAGCATTTATGCATAAGTTTACTCAAAATTGTATCACTTTATAGTACCTTTTTTATAAATAAGTACAAATACAAAACAAGACAATGCGTTGCTTATGTCTAGGAAAAGGATGTAAAGTTAGCGATTACGCTACTTATACTTATCAATAAATTGATAACTGACAGAGATAGAAAAAAACGGGTAATTGATCTAGATAGATCCCGCTGCACTGCAGTACATCCTGAATATGTATACAACTCATTTTCACCAAAAATGGCGAATTCGTTAGTTATCTTTAGGAGGGCAGTATTATATCGCATATCGATAGAAAAGCATGCGATACCGATGCGGTCCGATATATCTATACAAAGGGAAGCATTAACATCGCGTATCGATTCAAACGATTTCGATAAAGTTATAATGCGATATATCGATACATAACACTTTTTTGGGCATTCCTAATGACATTTACTCGGGAGGTAGGGCGGGAACGCGAAAAAGATTGCGTCACGGCATTGTATTATTTTCCAAAACTTGTGTTATTATCAGTGTTAGTGCATAAAATTGGTGGCATTCTATTCGTTAAGTGCTGGATTACAGGCGTGAGTGTGAGAAAATGGTATAATGATGGTGAAACGTTTCTTTTCGCGTTGTTTCCAAAACTCCATAGAAGCTTCAAGTAAAGTGGCCACAACTTTACTAGGAGTGTGACTTTGATTAGACTATGACTTGACTTGATGACTTCGACTGTGACTTGACATATATTTGCGTGAAATATCATTAACTTGATAAATTATCAATTACTTGACACTGGCTAAATACACGGAGGTGTGGAGCCAAACATAATAAAAAAATGACATTTACTGTCACAGATAACCTAATATATCTGTGTTCACTGTTGACATTGGCTAAATTATGGTTACCATAAAGGCCATTAACCAAGAGTTGAAGTTGACCTTTATTGTTTCGAATAAAACCATAGACAAAAAAGCCGCACAATACAGCCATATAGAAATGTATACCAAGTTAAACATGTTTCCTATTATTATCTAGCTTTTTAACGCGGTCGAGTTAGCTGCAACTTCACATTGTAAGCTATCGATAAAAACTCATTGTAATCGAAGATTTAAGCGCTACGTGATCCCATACTATTGACCGCTACTAGTTTCAGTTCCAATTGATCAGCATCAAGTTAGTGTTCGCAACAGAGATTCATGATAGACCTACAGTTATATACCTATAAGTTTCTGTTCTTATGCAATAAACGAAGTTTCAACATAGAGTTTTTTTGTTTCCTATATTATGCCTTCAGATTTCAATTGAAAAATTGGTGTCACAATTTTGAAGATCATTTACCTAAATATACCTGTGTTGAAATTCTTCTTTAATAATTGGTGTAGTTAAAGTACTGTGATTACTAGATTGTTCCTTTCAAAGTTAACAAAAGAAAATAGTTCATAATATATTTTTTACCATTTCATTATCCTGAGAGAGTGTCATGTTGAGCATGCCAGCTCATAACCCGGAGGCGGCGAGTTCGATTCCCGCGGCAGGACAAGTATTTGTGCACAGAAAAAAGCGGAAATACTAGTTCTGAGTTTGGTTGTTGTGGGACCATGATCCTAGTATTTTCTGGGTTTTAGGGAGTCCTAGTTAGGATCTAAGATCTATGTATGTGATCGTTGGGCGTTATTATTATCATTTATTAGGTATCCTAAACTTGTCATCGTACAGGAAAAGAGAAACTTAAACTGAATATCAAAATAAAATAGGCAAAATGTTTCATATGTTCCTAAAAAAACTATGTCATTGTTTTCAAAAATCGTGCAGACGTCAATTGCTTTATTAGCAAAAATCGAGAATGGAAGACTTCCAGCGCAAATTGCACAAAATTTCCACACAATTTTTCTTTATAATACTCTTGAGGCTGACGCAAATATTTCAGCGAAACAAACCAGATAACTGGCTCGCAGAGTGAATCATTAGTAACCTAATTCAACACACGGGGTAGGTGAGTTTGTTACTGAAATAAAAATAACCGTGATGTGGAACATTTATGTGAAATCGTCTATTGGTCATGGTGGTTAAATAATGTATCACGTTTGTTTTACTCATCCACATCATCGTCTTATATCATTCTATGTTTCTTGTTATTTTATTCTTACAATAGCACACCTTATACACACCTTATAGACCAATTACATTCTTCATCCACACCTGCTACTATTATTGAAAGTTCAAGTGATATATCACAAAATTGGCAGTTAAAGTAAAATATATTGAATTGAACGAAATAAGTTTTATGCTTATGCTCTTATGCTAAACCACCGTTATTCCTTTCCGTGCATAGTTGTCTGGAAGAGATCGCTCTGAGCGATAAGACCGCCTATTGTTACACCTTAGTTAAGTTTGCTCACTTTTTTAATAATTTAAGATGTGGTGTTTATCTATTTATCTATCTATCTTTAGCTATTACTAGTTGCGCCCCGTGGTTTTACCTACGGATAAAAGGTACTTTAATTATTAGCTCATCCCACCGGAAAATTTCACTTTTCATGGATAAAATGTAGCCTATATGTTAATCCAGTGTAGGTATAAGCTGTCTTGCTACCGAATTTCATCCAAATCCATTCAGCCGTTTGAGCGTGAAGGAATAACAAACATATACACTTACACACAAACACAAATTTTCACCTTTATAATATTAGTGTGATTTACCCTGTAATGTAGCTTCTTTTTGTAATAGCAAAAATCATGGCAATTTTAAGTCTAACAATAATTTGTTTAGAATCTGTACTAAAAGGGCCGGCAAATGATGCCTAGTCAATGGATGTCAAGTTCAGAGTATTGAGGGCACGGTTTGTTGCAATCACGCGCATTAGTCATGATGGCCAGAACATTACAAAATTAAACATATTTTAACAAAACAGACCTTACGCTCGATATGTTGGAGTTCAAATTTGAACACAAGTTCACACAATTTTGTATACGAAAACATTAACGTCTACATTACCGCTTTCATATACAAAAAGGTAAGTAATGACTTATCTGAAACTCAGAAAGGACTTCATAATGCTTATTTCAAGTAAAGTAGCTTTAGCATCAATCATTTCAATTTTAAGTAAGATACCTAAGTAAGATATCTTGCTTTAAAACCTTTAGATAAATGAGCGCTGTTTTTGGTTAAGAGAAGTCCTTACACTATCACACTAATTTTAATTATAAAGGCGAAAGTTTTTATGTGTGTTTGTGAGTATGTGTGTATGTTTGTTACTCCTTCACGCTCAAACGGCTGAATGAATTTGAATGATTTACACTGGATTAACATATAGGCTACATTTTATCTCGGAAAAGTGAAATTTTCCCGTGGGATAAGTAAATAATTAAAATACTTTTTTTCCGCGAGTGAAACCGCGGGGCGCCACTAGTAGTTTATAAATTATTATCATTTCCAAACTTCGCTACTATATGAAAAAGAATCGAAATTGACGTTTTTATCTAGAAGCAGAATTAAAAGTCTCGAGTTACGAGTATCATGAACCAAGAGCGTGGTGTTATAGTCCTTGCTACTCAAATTGAGGACAAGTGTTAAAGTCTAGCAAGAACATGCCACTCGTGACATTTTAAAACATATTATTTAGTAAGTTCTTGAACTTTAGTACGTATACAATGTTTACGATAAATATTTTTACAGTTGGTTAATTTTACACCATTTCTTAGTAATCAAATTAAGTTGACATAAACGTAATAATTAAAAAAATGTATAGTATTCAAAATTAATACCGTAGAGCTACTAATAAAACACTGATTAGATGAATGCTTTATTATTATTTCACAATGTAGATTTGTACCTATAATTAAAGTATACATTTTAATATTTCCGTACAAGTACCTACAGTTAAATTAGTGGTACGATGACGCACTGCACAACAATAGATTGAACAATATTATTGAAAGCTGCACACATAGTGTGCGTCCGAAAAGATTTTTAATTAATACCTTCGGAAACCACCTACAATTTTGTTGTCTTCAATACTACAGTATCTACAGATGTTCTCTTGATAAGTAAGGATTGATATGTGGAATGATAGGAAGGCATCAGCTGTGAAATATCTAGCCTCTATGTATGTCAAGGCAAAAACGCGCGCTGTCGCCTCCTCGGTAGTGTATATAGTTATAAACTAAACAATTAGCAATACAATAATTATAATGTACTCACAAAGGTTTGTCATCGGTTATATATAACACTTATAACTTATGAAATGGCAGGGTTCAGAGTCCACGCAATTCACCAATAAACCTTCACTTTATGTTACTTCGTTATTTGGACGCCCTGCAATGGCTTTTTGTTAAAAATATTAAGAGCTAATATAACTAAAAATATTATTTATAATGTATCTGAATGCGTAGTAGATATCACTACTCCACAGTGTAACGATTCGTTTACAAAACGTGACTTATACATTAATTTAAGTAGTAGATGGAGCAATATTGCAGATAGGAACAATTTCGGTAGGAAGGTATTTCGAATTATGAAATAGATATTATTTCAAAATAGCATAAATTTATCATAAAAATATGTGGGCAGAAACGGGTTCTGCGTAGGTAGGTTGCAACCTATATAATATAGGCCTTCAGCATGTCCGCACCGCGCCGTGTCTGGAACAAGAATGATCGCAGTACACCGAGCGATCCCTTTATATAGCCAGACAGGTAGGGGCGCCATGACAGTTGCCGGTGCTGCCACTGTAATAAATTTAATGCCACCACAGGGTAAATTACGGTGCTCGATCGCTGTGCATAGAGTTTATAACTGGACGTAGCCGCCGTCACGGCCATACTGACGTGCGTACGTCCTCGTACGCTTAGCTTCACTTTGTACCTGGTGAGGGACATAAGTATCAGTGTTATTGCTCGTTCATCCTGACAATTAAATTGAGTTAAACTTGGAGTCAAAGTCAAAAGATCAGGTTTCAATTTGATTAGTCAAAAGCATTTTAACCTGCCAGTCATCGTCAGGGTTAACCCTTCAGGACCATTAGTATACCTTCATTTATAAAAAATGGACCGAATAATGCTAACCGGATAGATATCCCTATAGCAACCAAAAATCATCATTCCTACATTTTTTTAATGGACCAATTAGTGCTAGACCGGATAGATATCCCTTTAGCAACCAACATTTTTTTTATGGACCATTAGTGCTAGTCCGGATAGATTATCCCTTTAGCATTCAGACACATTTTTCTCGTCATCATTTTTACATTCTCTTTTTTTTCTCTAAAAAAACGAATCGTTTTTTTTTTTTTTTTTTTTTTTTTTTACTTCAAACTTGTCTAGCATTTGACCACGCTCTCACCTGATGGGAAGTGACGATGCGATCGAAAGTGTAGCATGCTAGCCAAGTAAATACCTATTCACTCTTCTCTTGAACACGCCCGGGTCATATTTCGCCGGAAACACAGACGCTGGCAGGGCATTCCATTCCTTAGCCGTTCTAATTAAGAACGTTGAGTCAAATCGCTTGGTACGAATGGGTGGTATTTCGACCACAAAAGGATGGCGCTTAGCCGAGCGTCTAGTAGTCCGGTAGTGGAATGGTGATGGGAGAATTAGATCATGCAGTTCTTGAGCGCATTCACCGTGGTGTAATCTGTAAAAAACCGACAGACTTGCCACCTTACGTCGATGTGCAAGGCTCTGGAGCCTTTCACCAACCAAAGTGTCGTCGTCAATGAGCCTTTTGGCACGCCGTTCAATCGAGTCCAGAGCCTCAAGCTGGTACTTGGCAGACCCGTCCCACAGGTGGCAGCAGTACTCCATACACGATCGGACTTGTGCTTGATACAGATTTAGAAGCTGTCCAGGTGTGAAGTACCGCCTTACCTTGGACAATATGCCGAGTTTTTTTGAAGCTACTTTGGCTTTGGACTCAATGTAGGATCCAAAGTTTAGGTTTGACGTGAGATCAACACCCAAAAGCTCAAGATGGTTTCCTAAACTTACAGATACACCACGGAATGAAGGAGCCAGATGGAGTGGGCTCTTTTTAGCATCGTTACTTTTTTTCCATTTTTTTTTCACTGGTTTGGGTTAACCCTGCAACTAAATTTGATATTAGTGTCACCCGCCGTCACGTCATCATTCACATCACGTCTCGTCACGTTTCGCGTTGCTTGAAGAGTGATGTAGAAATGGGCAATCCCACTTCTGATGTGGGCAGAAACGGGTTGTGGGTAGGTAGGTTGCAACCTATATAACTATAGGCCTTCAGCATGTCCGCACCGCGCCGTGTCTGGAACAAGAATGATCGCAGTACACCGAGCGATCCCTTTATATAGCCAGACAGGTAGGGGCGCCATGACAGTTGCCGGTGCTGCCACTGTAATAAATTTAATGCCACCACAGGGTAAATTACGGTGCTCGATCGCTGTGCATAGAGTTTATAACTGGACGTAGCCGCCGTCAAATATATATCAGTGTATATCAATATTGCTATTAATCTATTCATAATTACTATTGCATCTCTGATTGATAACCTTCCAATTATGGTTTTTAACACGATAAAGTTTTATTGCTTTAGGAAGTGTAGCTGTATATTAAATAGAAGAATCTACTGTACGGGTTTGACGGGAAAACGAAAATAATCGCAGCATTGTATTATTTTTCAAAACTTGTGTTATTTTCAGTGTACTAACACTAGCATAAAATTGGTGGCATTTTATTCGTTAAGTGCTGGATTACAGGCATGAGTGTTGTAAAGTGGTATAATGATGGTGAAACTTTTTTTTCGTTGTTTCCAAAATTAAAGCTTCTGGTAAAATTGCCACCACTTTACTAGGAGTATGACTTGACTAGACTAGACTAGACTTGGACTGTGACTTGACACATATATAAATAATATTAATTAACTTGAAAAATTACCAATTACTTGACACTGGCTAAAAACACAAGTGTGGAGCCAAAAAAAACTGCTGTAACACTATCAATAATTATTGCAATCATTAAATTACGAACAAGATTTATTTAACCTTTTATTTATCTTTCAAAGGTAAGCTCTCATATTATTTTAAAAATATAGATGTACACAATAAAACATTGATGTAGTGTAAATACTATATCAATCAGGTTATAATATTAACTAATTAAAAAAATATAAAAGTTATGTTGCTTGATTGATTCAGAACAGATAGTAAAAACAATTGATTTCGCAATATCTGTAATAGCTGTTTGAACTATAGCAACAATTTATCGATTATTATAATGTCATGTCTGTATACTATTACAGAATCATTTACTGTCTATAAACCTATTGCCTTATACGAAACATTGATTGTTTTACAACAATGGATTGCGTTAGATCGTGAAAAGAATTTCATGTTCAGCTTTAGTTGCTTCATACATATTTGTACTTGTATTTGTATAATCTAAATGAATTAAATTAACAAAACGTGAATGTTTATATAGCTTGCCATAAGAAATGGCACTTAAAGAAAACAAGAAGGTAATGATGTTAAAGGAAACATTTTTAGCGAATTTTATGAGAACGCTAAAGTAATGGCAATGTGCTTGATACCATAATTATTTTTATAGAATCTTAAATATTGCTTTTTGTTTTATTTTATTTTATTTTTCTTTATTAGGAATAGTAAACAGCACACATTATCAATATCAAGCTAAAATATAACTATGATAAACTTAGTAATAATGCAGCCCACAACACTATCCTCAGATTGTTAAACAGTATAAATAAATTTAATGCCAGGGGAAGATGACATGTAATACACAAACATTCATATTTACTTAAAATGTACACAAGTGAAATGAAATGAAATGAGGTGAAAAGAAGTAGTAAATTATGTTAAAAACTAAAAAATTAAGATATTGCAAAATATTCATTATAAGTACTACTTGTAAACATATAACATGTTACAAAATATATAACATCTGATAAAATTATTATTATGACGGGCCCGATAGCTCAGTTGGTAGTAGCCCTGCCTTCTGAACTGTGGGTCGTGGGTTCGATTCCCACTCAGGACAAACATTTGTGTGATGAACATAGGTGTTTGTTCTGTGTCTGGGTGTCATATTGTACTCTATGTATGTATTTACAAACAAAAAAGTATCTAAGTATTGTATCAGTTATCTGGTTCCCATAACACAAGCTTTGTTTAGTTTGGGGCTAGATGGCGTTGTGTGAGATGTCCACACATATTATCATTATTATTATATTATTAATTATATAATAAATATTCATGCGATAGTAAAAATTATTATGAAGAAAGATTTTGAAAAACTGCTAATTTGAATTGAATCATGTTACAGCCAAAAATGTCAATATTAATAAAATGTTTATTATATGTTTCTACCATCCGGCGAATAGGAACACGTAGGCCAGCATTCGTGTGACAAGTACCGACTGCGAACAAACGTTTTAGACTATTAATTATATGTATGTACTGTCAGATAACAGTCCTATCAAAAATCTGAACAGTACTTGTTAAATTCCGTCATTACAACAACGTAGCAATTTTTAATGAAAAACTTTTTGCGCAGTTTGGCGAATATAGATAACTTTAGTTCGTTGCAATAAAATACTCTTTGCAACTTTGTCACAATAAAATGAAAACTCTTATGCTTGAATAAGATAAAACATTTGAAAGATGAATACTTTGACGAGGTACTAAAGAGTTATGACTATAAGTGCAATTGTCTGTATATAATGTACGTCATAATAAAATGCGGAGTAACTCCGCCGGAACTGATTACACCCATAAAACTGATATGAGTTCGGTTAACCAAGGTTCAACGGAAGTTACGACAAATGGGGTCTAAAGACATTGTAAAGCAATGCGGTGAACCGTGAATAGCTTGGCAGGAGATTGCCACAGTGATTGAAGAATTGAGGATTCAAATTCAAATCCGTTTCATTGGTGTAGGAATTTGGATTTTAAGTTAAAGCAAAAAACACTGATTTTGAATTAGTAATAGGGCTTTACCTAATCAAATGGGAATGATCTCCTTTTTAATGATACGTAAAAATATGTTTTTTTCTTAATTTTAAGGAATGATGTGACGAGCTAGCAGTTCGCCTGATGTTAAACGACACGGCTGCCCATATCAGCTGCAGTGTCACTCGGAACTTTAAAGTATAGAGTTTCGCGTGACACTGCACTGCGCTCGTCATCCTGTGACATCAGCACAATCTAGTAATAAGATTACTAAAGTGTGAGATAAGATCATAAAGTCTCATTTGCCCAGTAATTTCACTAGCTACAATATTAGGTAGATGTAAAAATATAGGTCTTTACCTATGAAATTGCCGTTTTGTGTGAAAAAAGTTAAAGTATTTTTTTTTTCGAACTTATTTATTTCTTATATTCAAAGTAATCACCCCTGCAATCAATGCATCTTTGCCAACGCTGTGGCAGTTTATGCATGCCCTTCTTGAAAAAATCAGCAGGACGGGAGACAACAAACTCTTCAAAGGCGTTTTGTACTGCCTCTCGGGAATTGAATTTTTTTCCCGCTAAAAAGTTGTCCAAATTTTGGAAAAAGTAATAGTCGGTAGGCCGCAAGATCTGGTGAGTATGGCGGATGAGGGAGAGCTTCCAAACCCAACTCATGCAGCTTAGAGACGGTCTGTTGTGCAGTATGGGGTCGCGCGTTGTCGTGAAGTAGCAGTGGAGACGACCGATTGACCAAAGCTGGTTGCAGACGTGCGAGTTTCGCCATCATTGTGGTCAGTTCTTCAATGTACACATCTGCAGTAATGCTCTCGCCGTTTTGTAAAAAGCTATGATGAATCACACCAGCACTAGACCACCAAACTGTGACCATCACCTTTCTAGGGGTTATTTTTCGTTATGCACATTAATTTGGTACCGAACCAGAATCTAACCAACTTGCTGAGCGCTTTCGATTGTCCAAAAGAATCCATTTTTCGTCGCACGTAACAATTCGGTTCAAAATTCCTTCATTTCTGTGCCTGTTAAGCAGCGCAAGGCAAGTCTCGACGCGTACGTTGCGCTGGCGATCGTTAAGTTCGTGGGGCACCCATCTATCAAGCTTTTTTATCTTGCCAATCTGTCGCAAATGGACCAATATTGTTTTGATGCTAACATCAAAAGCTGCTACCAGCTCAGCTGTAGATTGAGATTCATCAGCTTCCACAATCGCCTTTAATTCATCATTGTTGACCAAAGTTTCCGGACGACCACGAGGTTCATTTTTCAAGTCAAAATTCCCAGAACGGAACCGAGCAAACCAATAACGGGTTGTACGTTCGTTTGTACAGTTCTCTCCGTAAACGTCGTTGATGTTACGTGTCGTTTGTGCCGCGTTGGTGCTACGACGGAACTCATATTCCATAATTACACGAAATTTCAAAGTATCCATTATGAGGAAAAATGTTGAAATGTAATGAAAATACAACGCTAATCAATAAACAAAAGACTTATATTGTAAATAGAATGTCATATTTTTAAAACAAAATTAATTTGAATTTAGAATTCATAGCCAATCAAAACTTTTTTTTGTTTGAAAAAGTCTGTACTGCAATGCGGCAATTTCATAGGTAAAGACCTTATCTTATAATATTTCCAGATTACTTGAATCAGTTCACTGCTACGAGTACGTTGTAGTGGCGCATGTCTAAGATCTTTGGTTTTCAGCATTATTGATATGAACCTACGTCAATGCCAAGTGAAGAAGCTGATTGATGGTATCTTTTGTTTTGAGAACAAAGTTAAGCTTCCAGATGCTTTTAGACGGTAAGAGGTTTAAATACCAATTGTAAACAAAGGTGCAAAAATAGCTGTATTAAGTATCATACCATCATAATTGTATTTGTTTTTATTATCTTTACATTTAATTTTTGTAAAGCTCAACTTGTCATGTTGTAATGACACCGTATTGTCAAACCTGGTTTCAACATTTTGTGATGAAATCCGGATAGATCACACAAAACTTACGTTTGTTGCGCCTCAAATCCGCCGGTTACACACATTAACGGCAAGTATGGTGAATGGTAAATGATAAGTAAAAATAAAAAATGCGAATGGAAAAGTTATTCCAATTTTCAAAACAATTGTAGCTGTTAGGATTGATTGATAGAGCTTACATTATTTAAAACCGGAACACGATCCATTTAAACACCACTGCTTCCGTGCTAATAGCACGGAAATAAAAGAGAAATATAAGGGTAGATATATCTACCTTTTTATTTCTCTTATTATATATTCTTAACTAGGTACTGGTTATATGTAATTGTAATAATATTCTTGTAATATATTTTTTTGTAAGTGAATGTTGATAAATAATTTTCTTTCTTTTACTCACAAATATTTACACCGCCACCATTTTGGTGCTTTATTGGCGTCTATGACCATGTGGAATCTGATATTTATTTATTATTACATGCCTTCTTACAATGTCATTACTTAGTCTAACTAATCTAAATAATACTTAGTTCCCAATATTACATTGTGTGAGCCCGTGAGGGCGTTGCACTTTAGAGTGGAGCATACATTGCCTAACTCTCGTCACATAACAATGATTCAAGTCGAAAGAAATTATGATTACTCTCACTTACATTTTTAGGTTAACTGTCAAAATTTGATCATTATTAGTTTTAAATATTTATAGTATATACATGATTTATGAGCCATGACAAATACATGTAAGTATACATAGTTGGGAGTTATACTTATAGTTATAGTTTACTAGGTGGTAGGACTTTATTGCAAAGTTCGTCTAGGTAGGTACCACCGCTTTGCCAGTTATTCTGCCGCCAAGCAGTAGTGCGCAAGCACTGCTGTGTTCCGGTTTGAAGGGCACTGTAGCTAGAGAAATTACTGGCCAAATTAGATTTTATGATCTGATCTCACAGTTTAGTAATCTTACTACTAGATTGTGCTGATGTCTCTGGATGACGTGCGCAGTGCAGTGTCACGCGAACCTCTATACTTTAGAGTTTCGAGTGACACTGCAGCTGATATGGGCAGCCGTGCCGTTTAACATCAGGCGAACGGCTAGCTCGTCACGTCATTCCTTAACATAAAAAAAAAGTTATCCAACATAATTATACTTTTCCACTTACAATAAGTAGGTAAGTAGGCACGAAATGATGTGACAGTTTTTCTCCACTTTTTCTGGATTTTCCGTTTCTTTCAATATGTCACTGGCAGAAAGTTCCAAATGACTCAACAAGCTCAAGCGCATGCGCGTGAGAACTCGAGTAGGCAATTTAATACCACAGCAGCGCCACCGCAGCGTGACGCAAAAGCTATCATGCAGATGAATTAAAACCGCGCAATAGTAATTAAAGCTATCAACTTTATTATGTAGGTACTAGGCTAGATATAATCTCCTTAATATACACTACTTTTAGACTCTACAACCGTTGCACGTCATACATAAAGTTTGTGGAAGAATATTTACGTCTAACTTTTCTTGTCAATAGATTTTTTATATGTATTCAGTCGTGCTGCGCTTTACCGCCATAAATTTTGGTTTTGAATTATAACCATTAACTTTTCACTATTATTAGTGAAGAGTTCATTTTATTAACTATCTTTGATTTAAGATCTTCGAAATGATAATAAAATATTTATAGTCATTGATAATTTCTACAGATTTGAATTAAATACATTCAAGATCATGTATTTAATCATCAGTTATGAGCAATAAATTATTAAGGTTTTTTGACTGTAACTATGGATATTGTAAATATTAATTGTTCACCTTTACAGTCAATCGATCGATTGAAAATAGAGATATCACAGAACCCATAAAGTGTCATAATAACAGTTATTTTCATTAAAACTTGTTGACTAAATTTTGGATCACCAAATTTTTACAATATTTTTCTGAAGCTTTAACCAAATTATATAAGAGATTAAAATGTTTTTCCACAAATTTGCAATCAGTGACTCATTTTACAAAGCAACATTGGCTGCATAAATTATCCACTATGTTGGCTAAGTGTTAGTGTGATCGGCTTCAAGGTTACGTACTCCTTGGCTTCAGTCGAAGGTCGTAGGTAGTAGGTTAAAAAATACAATAGATTTCAAGATAAAAATACAATAGAAAACCACGCAAAGTGATACCATTTAATGGTCGTTTCAGAGACCAACATGACACTTTCAAGTTACTTCCTTCCTTTCTCCTCATTTAAATTCTATGTCTAATGAGTTCAAATAAAACGGTAAAAAAGTGGGTTCAAAGTTTTTCAACATACTATAGCCGATTACGCACTACTATTACACGATAACATGGAAAATCTAGTCTGTTTTGGTGACTCATTGGAAGATATTCTTTCGGGTGGTTAAATTACGTCTTGAGTAAACCAGCGTAAATAATGAGTAAGGGGCTAATTTTGATATTACGTCACAAATGTATTTTAAAGCCAGCAATGACAAACTCCGCAAGAATTGTGAAAATTAAATAATTAAATAAAACAAGTTTAGAATGCGTCAGTTTAAATACATTATTTCGTGGTCAGTTAAACAATATAAAGTTTTTATTGGTAAGCAAGAATTAGTTAATAATTATGATACGAGAAAAAAATGAGGAAAACTCAGTTTATCCTCAAATTGATTTAAATAATATCATTAATATCATATTATGATCAAAATAAAATTATGGTAAAAAATACTCCAGTACCTAGGTATTTGAATATAATACAAATTAAGAAAAACTAGAGGTAAAACTTAAAAAAATATTTCAAAAATATTTTATTAAACACCATATGAACGACAAAATAGGCGCTACATCTGAAAATTAAATTACGACTTTTTTTTTTCAAAGCGTGGTAGAAAGCTCTGAAAGCCTCACCGAACTACACATAACTGCTAAGCACTAACATGCCTACCCACCTCCGTCACGACCGTGATCGGACTACTCAATCGCAATATACCTATATTTCCCAACGAGTCCTACCAAATCATGTTGCACTGTAGCCCAATGGGATTTTATTTACAACTGGTAACACTGTTATCCAGTGCAAAGGATTCCCAACGTATCCCGCCTAGCATACGTTGGACAAGAAAATCCCAAGGAGTTATGTACATAGCTATATAATTTTATCATTTTAAACCATTATATACTAATTCTTTAATAGCACTTTTAGTACGGACTGAAAACAAAATTGTATCCCTTTGTATAAATATTTACTTTTTTCTTAGGGAGCAGAAACCATAAACTGTGTCCAATATGCAAAAAAAAAAATTAAAAGTGCTGCCTAAGCCAAATATTGAGTCTCGGCTTTAAGGATTGCTCTTGAGCTACTTGTCTGTTACTTTATATGGTTACCCTTTGTCACAGTGATACTGATGCTATAAGATCGATAGAGACCAACAGGTTTCGCTACAACAGATGATGCAATTCTACGAAAAGATCCATCTAAAACAAACACGATAAAGAAAGTACTGAAACCTGATTCAATACGTATAATCAAACTCTGTGTAATGAAACCGCGCCACGCGTCACGCGTGTGACTCGATCTGACACGTGACGCCGCCATGCACCCATAGAGTAGGCGAAAAATAGAGGTTTCACTCAAACTACCTAATATTGTGGCAAAAACAAACACAGTGGGAAGTCTGCATTCACACATATATATATTATATTATGAAGGCATTTGACTGATACATTTTCCTGTTTTACTAATGAAAACGATGTATCATTCCCATGTCATTTTGTTTCACCTACTGTTTTTGTGGAATGAATTATTTTTTTGAAATATAATAAATATTTTAATTATTTATTACAAAGCATTACTAATAATAGAGATTTCAGCAAGAATATAAAACGGTTGGGCAGCGGCAGCGTTCGGGAAGCTTCGACTAACGTATCGTCCACACGGCCACAGCGTTAGCAGAGTCTAAAAACTAAGATTTCCAACTGGTTTGTTTTGCCAGTGATGACGTATGGTACTGAAATGTTACGTAGTCTTTTAATATTAGCCTCAATAGTAAACTCAAAGTTGTGCAAAGACCCATGGAGAGAACTAAGACTGAGATTTCTAGCAAGATAAAAACGCGACCCGCCACTACAATCTCTTAAAATTAGGAAGAAAGTTCCTTGAGCGACCAAGAACCGGAAGACGTAACTGTGTACGCTGGTCTCACATAAGGTAAACGACCTGTCAAAACTGCGGAGAGCCGTTGGATGTAAGAGATAAGAGATATTGCCGTTCAAATTCCCGCTCTATGATCCTTGACTTATGCTTAGGCGTTATGACACATAATAAAAAAAAAATTGTGGACATTTCACACAACACCAGTCTAGTCCTAAACTAAACAAAGCCTGTACTATGGGAACCAAATAACTGATACAATACGTACCTACATATCTTTTTTTGGTTGTAAATACATAAATACTCGTAGAACACAATATAACACTCAGATACAGAACAATCACTTATGTTCATCACACAAATGTTTGTCCTGGGCGGGAATCGAACCCACAACCTACAAGTTTGGAAGGTAGAGCTACTACCAACTGAGCTATCAGGCCAGGCAATAATATAGTAATAATTGACAAAATCAAAAGTTAGAGGGTGCGATCAGCTAAAGTTGCATATCTAAGTAAAAAGAGATGATCTTATTACTCTACGGCAAAAACTTTGGTCTACGCTACACACACACTAGAGAATAAATCTTTTACACTTGCGCACACATTACGTATTTGAGCACCCGTGTACTGTTCGAGTGAACCAAACGCGTAACTTTTAGCTATGTTTATTGCATCAAGATTAAACAAAGGATATCAAATTAACGGAAGGCGTGGGTTTACTAATAGTATTGTAACATAAACAGTTTTATAATAATACCGCGTTGCCATGTGAACTATAATTATAACATATCGTTTTGTAATTAATTAGAGAAAGCATGACGCGATGTATTTGTGTATGAAAATTATACCGAATGGAAACAGAATAATATTTAATACTATTAATTGGCTATTTCGGCCAAACACCAACAAAATAAAAGAAAAACAATTAATGATATAAAAACAAAAGATGGTCTGAAGCCCCCGTCTATGAAAGTACGCCATTTTTATTGTAATTTATATAGGTTTCGATAAGTGTTCAATGATGTTATGGCCGATATCGACAACGCGCCGCTCAGCCTACAGGCAGGTAAACTCTGCGAAATATTCAGATAAGATTGCATAACATATAAGTTTACGCAGGCAGTTTAAGTTATTTCAATAAACTCCTCGTAGGCCAATGTGCTACACTTTTTTTAGACTCCCCGGCGATATTAATGAAACTCCCAACATGATGATCTTCAAAACTACACTGAAACGCTGGCTTATTTTGACTTTATACAGCGTCCCAGATCACCGAACGCCTTGAACCACTCAATATTCGCAAGGATATTGGATCTTTGTGTATATTTTACCACCTCTACAATGGAGAACGTTCTGAAGAGCCATTCAACCAGATTCCGGCATCGCGTTTCTACCATCGCACCTCGCGCCGGCCCAAATAAGCTCATCCACATATTATTTAGTCGTGGAAATCTCATACAACTCGATTCATGCGTTCTTTTTTGCCGTACACCTGCAAAATGTGGAATGAGCTCCCGTCAACGGTCTTTCCGCAGAGTTATAGCATTGAGTACTTTAAAGGGAGGGTTTAAAGAGTCCTACAGGGTAAGTAATGCATTGGTGACGCCTCCTCCGGTGTTACAGATGTCCATAGGCTACGGTGACCACTTCCCATCAGGTGGGCCGTATGCTTGTTTGCTCCCTTTAACATAAAAAAAATCTACCATATTCTAATGTTGACGATTTTATGATGATAAATGTTTGACTATGACTTTTTATATTATTACTTATTTTTAACATTTGTGATTCATTATTTTACTATATACAATCTCTAATGTAATTTTTTCAAAACAATTTTATTTTTTACAACTTTAATGACTACGTAGTAATTAAATCATACATTTTTAATTATAGCTATTAATGTTGTTGTACACCATTGTCTATACACCATGTAATCTATTTTCTATATTTTGTATCTACTCTTGTTAAAGCCTGAACGACTTGTAAACTTAGTTTACTAATAAATGGGTTTTGGGTATTTGAGTATTTTGAGTTGCAGTCAAGTATTGGCCTATTCGTATATTAAAATAACTACATTGAGTAGGTATATAGTTAAATTCTTTCAGAACAAAATACTTGAAGGTATTCAAAAACGCAACACAATTCAGAAAGTGATGGATCGGCGCCAGATAAAACCTATCAGTCACAGGAAAATTTCTGCATGACACAATTATCATATTTATTCTTCACCTAAATTGCTTATCTGAAAGACCATCCATAAAATCCATCCTAGTGATTTTGACATGGATGATAATATACTATGGGAGATAAAGAACAATCTGGGCAAATGGGCATCTATCTCATGGGCAAGCATGCTTCACCTTAGACAACTTCGTCACGTTAGGTGAGTTGTTGTCAAACGCATGCCCATTTTACCAAAAACTAAAATTTGAATTTATGAAGAAAAAATGAAAGTCGAATAATTTAAGTAAATTTTACTAACCAACCAATAACTAAAAAAAATTAAATTAAAAAGTCAGCTAGGCGATCACGTAACTTAACTGCAACAATTATATACACTAATTGGTATGGATTCGACATTCTCAATTCGCAGCAAATTTCAAATTAGAAATGCAATTTTCCCCAGTTGCATTGCAATCAAAGTTCCGTGATCACGCCACAGATAAGAATTACTATTGATTTCAAATACGATTGCACTAAAATATTCCAGTTAAAACATGTAAAGGAAAAATCATTTTTAAATGTTCACTTAACAAAGCGTAGGTACCTACTGTTACTATTTTAAGCAAGTAACATATTTTCCAATGTATATTCAACTGAAGCGAAACTCACGAATTGTAGACAAGACAACGAATTGTATAGACAAGGCAAGAAGACACTACTGATGCTACTGCAATTATTAGTGCTAGTGTTCTTGACTTTTTCTCACTTAAATCATTCTTAGTAAAGCTTTTTATTAAGTACTCTGGTAACGCGATAAAAAATGATCAGACTGATGAGATCACAAGATCGTTTAACCACGAACAGTGTCATACAGTTTATAATGCGGATCATGATACGACATCTGTATTTTCGTTCCGATAAAACAGTAAAGATGATTTTCATGGCCTGATAATAGTTAAAAGTATTTTTCCGAGCACTTGAATAGATCGTGATTTTCACACGAATTGTAAATAAAAAAATGTTAGTTAAAAACTTGTTTTCTTCTCTACACAATTTCTACAGAGTAAGTCAATTTCAGACTTTCGTATCGGCGGCGTAAATTTTTAGATTAGTTTCTACAATACAATACAATACAATACAATACAATACAACACAACACAACACAACACAACACAACACAACACAACACAACACAATACAATACAATACAATACAATACAATACAATACAATACAATACAATACAACACAACACAACACAACACAACACAACACAACACAACACAATACAATACAATACAACACAATACAATACAATACAATACAATACAATACAATACAATACATTACAATACAATAATACTTTATTGAACACCAACTAATACATAGCAACGCACCTTAAAAAAAAACTTTCAAAAATTGGTACAACAAAAGGCAGCCTTATCACATTAAGCGATTTCTTCCAGGCTACCTTAGGATGGACAGGAATTAAAGGACCAAAATTGCAGTCTACCAATTATTCTTTTTTATTTTATTTTACATGGCCAACCAAGTGGGAATTTTAGACATAAATTTGTATGTGCGGATGCAATCAAACAATATGGGGTTTGAAGAAAACGCGCTCTTCTATAGTGTTAAAAATCTAAATGTTTCAAACATCTCATTGAAATTGTGACATTGTCAACTATTCTAAAGAAAAATCTATTGTGAGAATTCCAACTGTGGAACAGTTTTAATTTAAAATCACGCAACAAAAGAATTTCAAGACAATGTATATTCAATACACTTGTGCCTATTGATATTTAAATGACGTTAAAAATAGGTGAAGAATGAAGTATCATAAAGTAGCCCAACGCTTACAATATGCACAAACACTTTCCATATATAGTACACACGGTAAAGTAGTTTTACGTACATTATTTTAACCAATTCATATTGGCTTTTGTTATCCTTCCCATTCGTCTTTTACTAAGTTTTCTATGATATTGGGAGCAATAAATCAGCCTATGGCCAACCCTACGGGAAGCAGTCACCGTAGCCTATGTATGGAAATGTAGTTTTTAAGTACTCATTTTTCCTCCAAATCAAAGAAAATAATAATGAGCTCATAGTGGAATCCTCAAAAATTTCCTAGAATTCATTAAACGAAACCAATCTAGCCATGATTGGCAAGTCTTTGAACCTTCAATGTCGACACAGACAATTAAAAATGCCACAAAAACTAGGTATTAACAATATAAGATGTAAAAACAATTACTACATGTTTTAGTTTGAAAATATCGTTAGTATGGTACATTTTGGAAAATAAATCAAGCCTAAACTCACTTTAACCAAAAATAATTTTTACTCCAACCAAGTTTTGGACATATTCGATGTCTTTCTTCTGGGACTTACTAACGCAAGCAGCGGTACCTTTCGCGAGCGTTAGCTTGCCTTAGTAACTGACTCCCAGAAGAAGTACATCGAATATGTGCGAAACCCTGGTCGCAGTAATTTCGACTTTTAATTGACGTGAGTTTAGCTATAATTATTATTCTAAAATTTAGAAAAGGTTTAAATTTTGCCTAAATTTGGTTTCACTAAATAATTAAATGGAGTAAGACTGCATTACCTAAACATGAGTCGCTAAACAAATAATAATGTTGACTCTCAACTCAACACTAGTCAGATATTATAGAAATAAGTTTCTTATTATTTCATTCATAGCTAAATTATAGAACTTAAAATACATTATTTATGATTTTATAGCATTGTCGCCTAGCATGCTTAGCGTACTCGTAATGTAACAGATAACACCATAAAAATTGGTTTGTGTGTCTGTGATGTCCCCGCCTTAGGGACGGATGGATGCGGGTTAAAATCCCATTCATAATTGAAAATTATCCTTTAATATTCAGAAGGATGTCTATTAGGTAGGTAATTATTTTAATACATGAAATTTTACAATTTAACTAAGTATTATTTTATAGATTTACTTAGCATTGAATCTCATGGTAGTGTAAACTATACCGGTGCAAAATTTAATCCAAATGGAATCAGCTGTTTTGGCGTGAAACCTGGACAAATATACAAAAGGTCACGTTTCATACATTTATTTATTATACGTAATCGCAAAAGTAAGGATTTCAGTGCCTACAGATTATATTTATTTGTTACTTCAGTGTGATCTTCAGATCCTACTGCAATAACAAAACAAAACTAGTGAGATAAAACAAATAATGATATAAGTAGGAATTACCATTCTGTATAATGAAAACAAGGAAGTGTATTAGCTGGCAAAATAATAACAATGAAATAGGTATGTATATCTCTATGAATTCCTATTTTCCTTGTAGACATTGTTCTTTGTTTCAATTTATTCTCATTAATTACAAAATATTTAATGAATCAATAAAAACGACTCGCAGATTTTCTGTGAGTACAATTTAAAATAAAACGCACAGTACAGTTAATGGCTTCAGATTATTTACCTATTTTTTATTAGTAGGCTTCTGTTAGCTGTAATAGATTTACGTTAACCACCAACTCGTCTGATGATAGACGATGGTGTAACTGAAGATGGAGCATGCATATCTCTATAGAATGTCTTCGTGTTATAGAAGCATAAAATTATAGATACCTAGAACCAAAAGTTTCCTTCCAAAAATTTCCATGCACATGTTTTATGTATGCATATGTATATGTACATATTTTAGAGGATTAGCAACATGTTATACCACTACCACAAAGTAACAAATGCCTTCTAACCGTTTCTATTATAAAAACTTCAAGGGCAGAAGTCGGAGACCCGTCGATTCTTGACCCCGAAACGTGTCTGGCCCCGCATGTTCGCAGAATTTTTTCCAACATATTAATAGAACGTTACTCTTCTGTTACTTCCTAACTTGGATTGCTGTCTAGACATTATTTAGATTTTTTTTATATCAAAATTACACAAAATTTCAATAAATAAGTATCCATTAATTTATATACAGTATAATCTCATCAAAATACTTGTGTAACATGTATACGAATTAATTTTTCCTGATCTATTTGTCACACAAAATCTTGTTTACCAATAAACCGCCGGTTGTACAAAATATGTTGTATTGTATATACTATTTGGCACTAAAATCCAAGAATGTATGTTTGAATGAAAGCCAAATGCACATATTGCCAAATGAAATAACAATCCAGACAAAGCTATACGTTCCTACTTCATTCATATATGTTTTGTCTGGGGCGTCTAGGACTGTATTTTCTCATGACAAACTTTTGTTTGCCGTTGGGTTTATACTTGCGTGCCAATAACGGCTTTATCTTAATGCAAACATATGAAACTTTTATAACATTTTTCATTTGAGAACTGCATAATGTTTGTCAATGTGGTTTTCAGTTTGCATGTTAGTGTCAGAGATGCCAAAAATTAGTCATGAAACGTTTAGAAAATTCATTTGCTGATGTGGCCACAAAATTTTATAAATATAATGATTATTATCATTTGTACTACATTACGTATTACTTTATCATTTGGATTGGAAATGTATAACTGAGTCACGGTCAAAGTAATTCATCTGTGATAAAGTTATTTCATCTATAATTTATTGCTTATACCAATTCCATATCAAATCTATCCACATATATTACTTTTATTACTCAATATTAACTGTTATGGAAGCGATTATACCAAACGGTTTTGTTACATCACATTGACGTCATAACTGACCGGTATTCTCGATGGAAATGGGTCGGCTTTCTACTTTCGACTTCACGTCAAACATCAAACTGCGATAAAGATTAACAGACTATTTTTTCCCGAGAGGTGATTATTTTTCATTTGAATTTTCGACTTTATTGCCATGGACCATTTTATTCGAGTCTTTGACACCATTAACGTGTCAACGAAAATCATTACTTGCCATAATAATAATTGTATCATCTCTGGATATTAACGTAAGTTGAGTTTGACGCAGGCGATAGATTTTGAACTATCTCAATTAAATATTTAGCAAAAATTCAGATTAGATTTACGGGTCACCTCAATTTTACTAGTAACTGGATATGTTTCATGTTCCAAATTTCACATTTCTTAGAAAATAAAGTAGGATTTTTATTTTTCTGATTTTCTAAAGAAAATTTTAACATGTTTCGTGTAACATGGAAAACGTGACAGATGAAGTGTGTTGACGGTTAGACTGCAAAGCTGAGAGCAAATCATAAAATCTTTCTCACGATTGTTCTTATAATGTTGCCTGCACTAAAAATCGAGATATACCTAGGAGAAATCTAGTTTGAGAAAGTTATAACAACTTTCAAACAGTGCAGGTAAACCACGTTCATGTATTATATTGGTGGTATAACAATATTATCTTTTCAAGGTACCTTTAGTAACGTTTGCGTTCTAGCTTCTAGTGATATCTAAGTATCGCTGGCGTCCTTAATCTAGTTTCGATACGGATATAGTACGAATACGAATAACACAGCTTGTTCATTCGCGATAAAACATGACCCACATAATGAAGTTGGTACTGCGTATCGTGCAGAACCCCACATAATATTTTTTAAAGTTTCAATGCATTCAATCGTTCACAAATAAATTAAATTACATTTACGGAAATAAAATAAAATTAAATTTTGGCGATCGTTAAAAAACATAGAAGACACCTGTGGTTCATATGTTTCTTTTATTTAAAGTTCAAACTATCTATACATTTCAAATAATATTAAGATCTTTTCCTCTTCATCGTCATCACTCTAGACACGTTTTGGGCTACCTGGATGATTCGAAGATCGTATCGTAGTCTTTAATTTAAATAAAGGTAATCATAGGCTATAGTATCCGGCTGATGAGATCAGCCCTTCTGCCTCAATTACCGTTTTCGCCACCGTTAACAGCTCGTAACATAATAAGACATGATCCCCTTCGGTGGGATTGACGTATCCTCTGTGAGTTGACTAGAAAGCTGTTGTGACTTTTCATAGGGAATTATAATACCACTTTCCAGAGAACGTAGTCTTCCCTATTCTTTTCTGCTGGCAACCCGACCTAGTATTGTTTAGTTACAGAATGATTTTGTTAAGAGAAGTCCCATTCTCAGTTTAGAGGTAAAGGATTTTTTCAATCACAAGGATCAATATGTCTCATTTCAATTTTTGCAATAACAATTTAAGGTGTGCTGTGAATAAAAAATATCTGTTATATGAGTTGAGTAAGCGTCATATGAATTTAATAGAGTCTGAAATAAATGACGAAATTAGACGCGGTCGTCAAGTCTTTGCCAAATCATTATTATTATTATAGTTACTACGCGGTTGGTCCCCTATCATATTCTGTGGTAGTCGTAGGTATGTAAAATACTACTGTTGCTATGTTCGTAATGATATGTACTTACTCGTACTCGAGCTATCGCACGAAGGTCACATCGTTGTTACTATATACAAGTTTAATTAAATCTACGAATTCAAATATTTCTGAAATTCAAACTGTTACTGTGGATTGCTTTTTATTTCTTTATACATAAGGTTTTAAATTTAACATATTTTGGTTATTAAAACATATGGTTCTAGAATGTAATTTTGCTATTTACTATTCAAGATTCTCCTCTCATAACCACAGCCAATGTGACTGCGTTTCAATAATAATGGTTTAGGTACTTTGTACTTGCCCAAATTGTTCACGTACAAAATCATTATTTAGCAGTTTCATTTTTATTCTTTGTTAAACTTTGTGTAATCACCTCAACAGTTTATTTTTAATGAAATGTTATCATTGAACTTCAGACGCGCACGTCACAGTCTGATGAAATTATGGTTATTGTCTCCACATCAAGTTTTATTGACTTTTGTTTGGACAGATGTGTAAAGAACACAGAAGGTTGAAAGCGGGAAATCTTTAACTGTCACTAAGTATTCTACATAACATAAAAAAGTTAAAATATTATAAAGGAAATACGGAAGTTTCTGTGTCCTTCCCTTCTAGCAGTTCATTCACCTTTGACAGTAGTGGAAAAGAAAACTTTTTCAAACTCATTATGTTAGGCTTGGTATGATTTTTACATTATTCTAGTATGTATTCTGATTTTAACTTGTAAAAGGGCTAACAATAACCTATTTGCAATGAATTATTGGACTTTTACTTTACTCTTGCGAAAATAAATTTTGTATGTAAAGTTTTACCAAACTATGACATGATTAAAACAAATTGATCAAATTTCATCAAATTCTATGGCCATCTTGACTATTATTACCTGAAGTAAATTATGTATAAAGTATTTCAATAATTAAAATTTAAGAAGCAATATTTTTATGTCAGAATATTTTCAGACAAAAAATTCGCTTTTTAAATGAAACAAAGCTTGTCATACACACTGGGTAGCCAGTACGCTGCCGCTTAGTCAAACTACATATTTGTTAATGCAGTAAATGTTATTTTATATATAAAAAATGCTGGAATACTACTTTTAATATAATCATGACCGACAGTACAAAAATAAAAATGTTATTAAGTACTTCCGTATTTTTACTCCAATTTGTTTTTCCTTGCATCGAGGTTTTATTTCTACTAACATCATTATTTCGTGAGTATGTTCTATTTTCAGTTTTAAAAGAAAGAATTTAGCTCATTAAATTTGATGGTGATTTAGTTTAAATAGTCGATTGGTAAAAGTTTAATAGTATCTACCAAGATTGTCATTTGATTGGTTCGTGGTGCATGTAGCATGCTACTTTCTTCAGTTATTGTTTTCTCACACCAGGAAACTAAATTACATATAAAATGACTTAACTGAAATACGACAGGAAAAACCCAAATCCTCTCTCTAAAATCTGTGTCGTGGGTGGTGCCACTTCCAAGATTTTAGTGTGCCATTTATAGATATCATTAATAAATTATTCATACTAAATAAAATAAATACTCAATCAAACAGAATATTTATTTTATTTTGTTATTAATATATTTACTCAAAAGACAGATTGGTATAATTTGTTTAAATGTTTAAATACCCCAGTTCATAATAAATTGATAATATTTTTAAAGAGATGTTTTTATATTTTTAGCCGACTTCCTTAAAATATAAAAATATATTTTGAGATGTTTTATATTTTAAGGAAGTCAGTCAAAGTCCATATAGTGCATTTTTTCTCTAATATAATATTATTTTTAACAATGTTACATTTAATTAGCCTCGACAATTCATTTTTTTCGTAAATTTGGTCATGTTAAAACAAAAATAAGCGTAAGGGCCGGAACTGTAATGCATAAAGTACTAGCGAGTCGTTCTTCAATATGACCGAAAATTTAAATTTATCGTCACTGCGAATGACATTCCCTAAAAATCAAAAATTTTAGAGCACCTAAGAATATCAAGATCATGAAGAGACTATATCTGAGACTAAAGTCATCAACGAAGATAAAACAAAGACTTCCAACGTGTGGAAAATATCAGAAATTAGATTTCTCAAATTACATCTTTATTTAATTAGACATAGAGTCTTAAAAACTACTTTACAAAACTTAATTTACTTATGTGTCAATGAAAAGGTTAAATATTATATCTAATAGTTTTATAGTTCAATTTAAATATAAGCGTTCGTAGTGTTCATAAAGCTGAAACACTTAAGGTAGTCAGTCACGTTTTCGATGCACGTGTCTCCTGAATTTCGCGACTACTCCGGTCAATGAATCAGAATACTTATACAATATTCACAGACGATAACGTCAATTGACTATTTATGAACATTTCATTTTCTTCCATAACGGTTATTTTTAAAAGTTTTGCAGTGGATTTGAAATTAGTTCGTTTATCTGTGAAAGTACTAAATAATAACTGAAGTTAACTTAAAAATCTAAACATTGTCAATAAAACGTTTAATAACAAATTATTAATTCTATATTACATTTATATGTTATATATTCTATATTGTTTTAAGTAGCTCTACTACTATCATTTGAGTTCTATAGCATTGTTTTCGATATCCATCTAAAAAGAAATATACAGTCGCTAATAAAATAACCCATGCTTTGTTTCTCAAAACATTGCTATTGTTTTCTAATGGAGTGACATAATCACAAATTGTTTCAAGTGAGTTATTCTCATTACTATTTTAATTATTATTCTCTTATTCATACTAAGTTGAATAACAGCAAACGTGTTTTTCAACTTTGGTCATGCCATCAAATTTATTAACAGATTAAATATCAAATAATTAAATATTGTAATTTTCCTGACACATTCACCAACTTTAATTATATAATTTAACGTTACTTTTATTTTATCTTGATTTTAGTTACCGTATCACCGTAAAAATATGCATTTTCTATCATCCATCTCAAGCTATAATTTGTCACCGGCCTATGCAATATTTTTAACAAAAACTTGCTTTAATAGGTATAAGTTGAATAAAATATCTGTTGTAACAATGATTCTTGCATAAACATTTAATCAATGTATACATAAATACGTGAAATAAATAGGTATATTTGTGCAATATAATGATTTCCTGGGAAAAACCCCTGTGAGTATGTTTCGAATATTATTCTTATCGTTTGTGGTTTTACTGAAGGTGCCGTGATAAACAGAAGGTGATATCACACAATACAGGGTTTTCAAAACCCCGTGAGAATATATGTAACAATCACATAATAATTATTATCACGAAATAACAATATGCCATAATATAACACGAGCAAAAGGCTTCAATTACTGATAAATATGTAAACACGAAATGCGTTAGCTCAAGGAATTTCAACACTCATACCCACACTCACAATTTGCCCGTTAAACAAAATTGAAAGCTAATTATGAGTTAGCAAACTAAAAATAACCTTAGCGAAATAGTTCAAATTAGAGAAAAAAAAAATAGTTTATTGTCACAATTATAACAAGACGATGATAGAAGTATCATAGTTTGTCTATAAACTATTACTGGAGCAGTTGAAAACCCACCAAGAATACCTTCTTGTTAAAATACAACGCAACTTCTGGAACTAAAATGATATATTTATTGTTGATTCAACAGCTGTTTACTGAATATTTTATCGAGTGTTTAGCGCCAACACATTCGTCAGCAGAAAGGTCAAATGACCGCGTAATGCGTGCGCCTGACACGATTCCATACAATATCAAATTTAAATTTTACCTTGAACTTGAACTGGTAGACATACAATAAGGAAACTATTTCTATAGAAAGAAGGTTGTTATAATAAGTTTGCTGTCCAATTTCTTTAGTGACCAAACGTTAACCAATCACTATACTAAGCCTGGCGATATTCATGCGTTTGATAGGACATTAGATGAATAAAATGTGTAAAACAGAATCTTTGCTCAATTAGCTCACACAAACAAAAATGCAACGAACTAGACGTCTGGGAATTCAAAGAAAATTCTAGAAAACTGAAATATGTGGCACGTGCTATTCAAATCCAATGCGACTTGAGATGGAGTCATTTCATCTTGTTTTAAATCAAACCTTCGAGCGAGACGGGTAACTTTTATCCAGTGTTTGTCCAGACAAAATAATAATATCAATTTGAACTGCGGCCAATTTTCATCGCAGATTTAATAGCAGTTACTATGTATTGACGTCGAGTTTATTAAAAGCACTGTCAACTCAGACTGTCTGGCGAAGCATATACTTGGAGGTCCTAATAAATCAGCTAAATAAATGCCACCCACTTGTAATATATTAACATGTAAAAATTTAACTGACCAAATGTTCAAACTTCTAAGAAACGGACCAGTATCTTACATTATTTGACGTATATTATTCTCTAATTTTAGATGGATGTTGCTAACTTTTCAGTGTTCGTATAATAAGAAGAACGACATTGTTTAATTTATAATTTTCGCCGTAGTAAATTAACCCTTGTGAGTTCGAAATCTACTAGAATTTAAAGCTAAACAACATTCGACACTAAATTTATTTGTGAATACCTATTATCAATATTATGTGCATGCTAATTTGCTAGGTACGTATTCACAGACTAACTAACTAATATATTGCTAGAGTTCTCTAAGCTTTATTCACATGAGATGTAATATTTGTATATCTTAATTTAATACTGGCTCACAACTATTCTATTATTTTTCACTCTATAAATTCGTTAATAATCTTGAAGAGTCGCTTCACTACCAGTCACCAGTCGGGTGATTTCTATATTTACGGAAATCAACACAAGAAGAAATATTCTTGAGTATGCCATTACTCTTACTTACACCTTGTCTTATATGTATACTATAATTTGTGCTTTTGGAAACCAAGAAAATAAAGTTTTACAAAAATGATAACCTTTATTGATTTCCCATCATAAGTAAAGCTAAAAGGCAAGTGTAGCTTGTGCGACTTTCAAACCGACATATCCTGGTTTGAATCTCGCTCGGCTCTGCACGAATGACTTTAAAGTTGTTGGAGCATTTCCACTAGCTTTTACAACGGCAAAGAAACACATCGTAAAGAAACCGAATTTCTAAGAATCACAAAATCCGAGTACCTACACTTTTCGGTATCTAACTCGCATTAGGCTGGCGTAGTGGATTATATTCTTCTTGTGAGAGAAGGCATTATGTTCAGTCAGGACAAATAGTGAACTGATAATCAATTATTATGATATTGTCTGTAATATTTCTATATATAGAATAATATATCAGCTGCCTACTACCTGAAAGACTACAGCAATGTTTATGATGTTTAAAAATGTTATCAGCCAATTAATTGAAAGTTGAATGAACTGTTGTGGTATGTTGAAGGTGCTACCAAATATTTTGTTCAAAATATAAATAATTAAAGCAAATGATAAAAAAATATGAATGTTGAATAAATAATATAATAACTTTGAAGTTTGATATCTGACTTCGATCATGTTTAAAGGGTTCATTGTAAATGACGTTATCATAAGAACAATATTTGAAATAATAGATGTAAACATTTGTGGTTATTTGTTGGTATGTTTTATTTAGGTTTATAAATCATTGCGCCTACAAAATACTTGATTACGTTAAAGATAAACTTGAAATTTTTTAAGAAGTTTTAAATAAAACGAGATTGCCTTGAAACACGCTTCTAAACAGATCAAAAATAGGATCAGGGAAAATTACTTCCCGGTTGCATCGTTAAGTCATAGTAGCTCATTTAATTTATAACGTATTTATTTCCGCACGAATTCTCTATTTGTATTCTAGTGTCACTCGAAAAAGACGAGCTAAAAACAAATTGGCATTCATGTAAAAATGACAAATAATCATAATCAAGGATGGTATTGACATTAAAAAACCTCTTGGTGGGTAGCTGTGACTTATCCAACACACTTGATGAAAACTAGAATACTCTGATGTAAACTGTGTTATGGTTTATTACCTTTTGTGAAAGTAAATAAAAGATAGTACAAATACATAGCGCACAATTTATTTACTAAATTTTCTCGTAGCATGATCGAATCTGATGCAAAAATTATCTCGCTCACACTTACATAAATTAGATTTTCTGCAGGCGAGCTCATGAACAAAAGAATTGCGGTGCTCGTAATAGATGATTTTCTTTTGTTTATATCTGTGGCTTTGTAGCTCTATTTTATCATGTTGCAAATGACATCACAATCACAGTAAAATGCTTTACCATGTTTGTCTAGTATAAAAGTTACAGCTTTATCAAAAATCGTTTTTTTTTTTTTCATTCCTTTTGTTCGTGATTCTTCACGTTTCACGTTGCCAGAATCATGAGACTATCATCAAAATCCGTGGTCTTTAATTACAGATCCAAGAAACGTCCAGGTTTTTCCAAATATTAAGAATAACTCGACTCGATCCAAAAACATTCCCTCAGAATTGCTTCGTCATTTAGTGATACATCATGCATGATACATTTATAAAACTCATCAGACTGCGCGTCGGCTCGTTCAGGTTTATTTTGATTATGTTTACGTTTATGTATGTTTGGATGTTTTATGGGTGATCGTACATCGTGGAAGAAATTGATTGGTTTTCCATAAATCATGTATGAAGTGTCAGTTGGTCAATTTCGAGAAACCTAATGAAGTTCAAGTGGGTTTCCCATTGGTTCTGGATGATATGTTTATCAATAAGAGTTGGTTTGCGTGAGTGTTATGCGTATAAAGTTTTAACACCCACAGCTATTTCCATGACATTTTGAGACATCGTTATCTAGATTACTATCTATGACATGTATGAGCTTTATACGCAAATATGCAAAAGCCTTTACTGTACAGAATTTTGCAATGGTAGGTGATAAATATTTACCACGAATTTCATCTGCAGTGGTTTTATTGATTAGTTATAGATTAACATTTGTCAATTGCCTCGCCTGATGTTAAAATTGGTTTAAGACTGGTCACTTTTGACTTGAAGACTTCCAGGTTATAGTAATAGTCAGGTTCCAGTTGGAAACAAAAATGCTAGAGGTTTCCATTCCAACGAAGTATACCAAAATAGATAAACAAAATTTGTTACTATTAGTACCTTAATATATTATCATGATATTATGTGCAATGTGCAATTAGGTTATCATTAATTTTATTATAATAGTACTGTTTTACTATGTAGATGCGAAATATATCTCGTAATATGTAGCAGCAGACGGAGTTCAGCCTACGTTTTTCACGCCTAATTTGTTGTTAACACAATGATTAGGCCTTAATTGAATGGAAGCTCGAAATAGGGGCACACCTACTACACCTACATCGACCAATTTAACCCATTTGTCACTTGTTCCAACAATAACCAGTGGGCCAGTAAACTCGTAGATAGAAATGGCTTTGCTAACGTCACAATCAAAGGAGTGACGTTCATTGTGACATTTCAATTCAAACCATGGGAACTAAGCCAAATCAGAACTTGACGGTTTGTTGTGGCAGTTTGCAATCCCTACACTATATAATTGTATACTTAAGATAGATCACGGATTATATCATTTTACAAGCAACACCCCAAGACTACACTCGCATATAAAAAATATCTTATATCCTAATCCAGCGTTTATCATTTCAAATTTTATTCAAATCCGTTGAAGCGTGGAGGAAACAAAATATATCACACATCTTCCGCATTTATTAATATTAGTGTGATTTTAGAAACCTTTTGATTTTGCTTTGTGACGCGCTGGTAGTTGTTTTCTGGATTTGAATTCTAGACTTTTGGTTCCTAAATGGCATAATTTTAAATGTAGAATGATTTAAGCGTGTCTATTTTTAAAGAATCGCTATTGTGTCAGATAACGCAGCGGTTACACGCAAGTTTATATACGACAGGGTTAATAATTATGTTAATAATTACAGTTACTCATGGGTCATTAGGCTGTTACCACAAGCTTTACGGACTATTGAGTAATCTGTGGTCCAAGGCCCAAATGTCAGCATTGACGTCACAGGGGCGGGACGCTAAATATACTACACTCGGGTGTGACTGTGTGTGACAACCGCACACGCGTAATTTCCTTGGCGTAAAAGGTCGACGATTACGACCTTTTCGATCGGTGGTCATGGTGACATGGGCGTGACATTTAATTACAATGGCGTGTCAAGATTAGATTCATTATGGGATAATTTTGGGCGTTAATATATTTTCAGTATTAGACGAGAAATATGAAAGAATTAATTAATATTCTGATAATAAAGTTAAAAATTACAATAGCATTTGAATCTTTGACTTTTGTAAATTGTTCACTCTCTCCGAAGAATCTTGTATTTTCACAGACAAATTAATTATTCTGATAATGTGTTTTATATCTTCTTCTTCTAAATATAACTCAAAGGTGACTGACTGACATAGTGATCTATCAACGCACAGCCCAAACCACTGGACGGATCGGGCTGAAATTTGGCATGCAGATAGATGTTATGACGTAGGCATTCGCTAAGAAAGGATTTTTCGAAATTCCTTCGAAATGGGTGGTTGAATTATTTTCCCATAGGCCACGCCGCGGGCGAAGCTGCGGGCAGAAGCTCGTGTAACTATATAACTATGTAGCGATCTAATAACATTACGAAACCAAACTTAAGAATATAAATAAACGTACTGCATCTCAGAATATCCCGATGCTCGAAAAAGAGAAACAAAATAACCTGGCAGCAACAGACGTGGCAACTGAATTAGGGCAGGTCTGACGTCAAACCTCTTGAAATGCATCGGGCCCTTCCTAACCAAATACACGTCTACAGTCTACACGTGCGTCCTATTTAATTTTATTGAAACTTCGTATACAAACCTTGAGGAACTGTGCCGGCTATAAAATACTAGTACTTTATCTCTAATATCGAAATGATGTTGTAATATTAAGTGGTTTTGCGTTTAGATTTTCCCCCAGGTAGATGAGGAAAATTTTGATATAAACCATTCGGAGAAAAAGATTTCGTAGCCATAATTTTTTACTAGTATTTATTAATATATTTAACGTTGTCGATGATTAAAATGACCACGATGAATTTTACCGGAATTAATGCCTCTAATTTTAATGTTACTAAATCAAATTAAAATATACTAAACAATGCAACAATCTACACTATCTACTAAATTTTACATTCATTTACACAATAACTAAAGATTAATCAGTTATGTAATAAGAACTTAAGCGATCGAATTGAACGTAGAGTTACGTTGTGAAAGCTAAATGGATGACTCGTGTTTTTTGTAAGCATAGATAGAAAATAGATGTACGTACGTTCAAGCAGTTTGCCCAATTTAGATAAGTAATCATGGAAATTACCAGCACTTATCGACACTTAGCTACTGGAGCTACCAAACATATGAATCACTCTTGTACGCAACTCTTTCTACTATATTTTAACTCGCAAGTCCGTAACATAAACTTAAACCTATCTGTACAGTTATCGAGACCAAAAATTTTAATATCTCTATGATTATATAGTTTTATTTATTCAGACACATACTTGTAATTTTTGTAAATACTTTACATACATAATATACATACATAACGCCCATTTTTTTCTATGCACATATACTTGTCCAGCCGCTGGAATCATCGAACCCGCCGCCTTGGGTTATGAGCCAACCTGCTCAACCACCACACCACAGAGGCTGTCGATTAGGCAGTATATTATAGTTCAGAAATTTTCTATTACATACAATGTCTTTGTCGTTTTGACGAGAGCTTTGACGATATGGCTCTCAGAATAAAACTTGTAGAGCTTCTTTTTGTGTTTTCTTAAAAACTTCCGTATATACCCACCTAGAGAATCTATTACTCCAATAAACTTGCGAGTGAGAGTATCCTACAAAATCTTTGATTATAAAACCCTGCAAACCTGGTAAAAACAAGACGCTATACGACATAAGTTTCAAACTAAGTAGAAATAATTTACTGCATTTGAAAATCGATTATGGTGGCATATGAAATTGGCGAAGGAAGTCATCGTTGCCGATGGCGGTGACATTGGCGTTAGCAGTTGCGACGCAGTCATTTCTTTCACAGATCGCAAGGACTTGCGTATGTTGGACGCCCGCCACACGTTTCGTAAACAGTATCGAATACACATTGTTTTTATTACGGATTTTACTGGAACTTTGATCTTTTAAGCCGAGTAAAAGTAAGGAAATGAGTACAAATGTTAATGGTTCAGGAACCCATTTCATGTTCTAATTTATAATGCGTAGTAGATTGAGAAATCTGATACAATCAAACAAAATCACCAAACATTCGTGAAGTGTCCATTAAATGGTATGCAACTCGTAATATAACGTTTTAAAGCGAAGTTCGATACACTTTTGTTGTAATAGAAGGAGGTCCATAGGTTTGCTGAATTAATGATATGCCGATTGACTTTGTATAAGATATATTAATTAAAAAGATATTTACAAAAACCAAAATGCGGAAAATAAAATTTTCTCTAATATGAAGTCTATATCAACAACATTCGTTGCCCCTAGCAACTAGCTGGAAAAGTTCTCTATTAGACTGGTATTGAAACTTTTTCGTGGGCTAGCACGCCACATCACTCCCCTCCAGAGACCGTCCTACGGGCGATAATATTCTGGAAAACGCACTGTTCGTCCTGATCGAGTGGTGGTCACTGGAGCGTCTCGGGTCTCGGGTGCTGCCACGGCGGGAGAATGGTCCAACTCACGAAGTATGTAGGCAGGTTTAATGCGGTCGACTGATACCGTGACTTCTTTGCCTTTTATGCGGAGCTTGAAAACTTTATCCCCTCGTTCTATCACCTCATGCGGGCCTGTGTAAGCTGCTTGAAAAGATGGGTGCGAGGTGTCATCTCTTAGAAAGACGTGGGATGCTGTTGCTAAATCTTTGAAAATGAATATGGAGCGGTTATTCCCATGGTGAGAAGTTGGTAATGGCAACAAATTTTTGGCGAATGTGCGCAGTCTTTCAGTGTATACTGTCAAGTCCTCTGTGCCATCAGCCGATTGACAAAAAATGTCACCTGGGAGTCGTAGTGTCTCTCCATATACGAGTTCAGCTGGAGTCGCTTGTAAGTCTTCCTTAAATGCCGCCCGGATTCCCAGTAGTACAAGTGGAAGTGTTTCAAGCCAGCTGCTGGTCGCATGACATGTAATGGCGGCTTTAAGCTGTCTGTGGAATCTTTCGACGAGTCCATTGCATGCTGGATGGTAGGCTGTAGTTCGTCTGCGTTGAAATCCGATGATGTGGGACAAATGCTTAAAAAGTTCTGATTCAAACTGTCGACCACGATCAGTGACGATATCTTCAGGGCAGCCGAATCTGGATATCCATCCGTGAACTAAAGCTTTTGCCACTGTTTCAGCTGTTATCTCCTGTAATGGTATAGCCTCGGGCCATCGTGTGAAGCGATCTACACATGTGAGACAGTAACGATACCCCTGTGAAAGAGGTAAAGGTCCGATCAAATCTATGTGGATTTTCATGAATCTGGCTCGAGGTAAGTTGAATGATGCTAATGGAGATGAGACATGACGTGTTATTTTTGATCGTTGGCATGCTAGGCAGGAACGAGTCCACTCTCTACAATCTTTTCGCATACTAGGCCATACATAGCGTTCCGATATCAGTTTCGTCGTCGCATTTATGCCAGGGTGGCTAAAAGAATGCAAGTTTTCGAACACTTGCCGTCGCATGTCTTTGGTCACATAAGGTCTGGCCACATTGCTGCTCTTGTCACAATAGATTTCTGTGTGAGATCCAGGCAGTTTGATTTTTGTCAAGCGCAGAGAAGTATCGCTATCCAAAAGTTGTTCTAGTTCAGGATCTGTGCTTTGTGCTTGAGCAAGCTTGGATAGATCGATGGGCTGAGTAATCTCTTCGATGCGTGATAAACTGTCAGCCACAACGTTATCCTTTCCTGAAATATGCCTGATATCTGTGGAAAACTGTGAAATAAAATCCAGATGTCTGAACTGTCTTGGTGAGCACTTTTCTTTTCGTGAATGAAATGCGAAAGTTATGGGCTTATGGTCAGTGTAAATAATGAAATCTCTCGCCTCCACCATGTGACGAAAGTATTTTATTGCTTCGTAGATGGCGAGAAGTTCCCTGTCATAAGGCGAGTATTTCTGTTGACATGGCGAAAGTTTTCGAGAGAAAAATGCTAAAGGTTCCCACAGGCCGTCTCTATGCTGTTGTAAAGCTGCGCCCATTGCTGTGTCTGAAGCATCAGTGACTATAGCGAGCTTCGCTTGGCAGTCTGGATGAGCAAGTAGTGCTGCTTGGCAGAGACTTTCCTTGCAGGCGATGAATGCTTTAGTAGCTTCTTCTGATAAATGCACGGGATGTGAACCTTTAACTGATCCTGTGAGCAGTGCATTCAGAGGCGCTTGATGCCGCGCTGCGTCAGGAATAAACCTTCTGTAAAAGTTCACCATTCCTAGGAATCTTCGCAGTTCTCTAACGGTTTTCGGTGGAGGGTAATTCGCAACTGCTTCTACCTTCGATGGTAACGGCTTAGTGCCAGCTGCTGAGATGCTGTGTCCTAAAAACGTTACCTCTGATACACCGAATATGCACTTGTTCGTGTTGATTACCATGCCGTATTCCTTGAGTCTGTTGAAGAGCAGATGAAGGTGCTTCTTGTGTGATTCCTGATCAGGTGAGAAGATCAAAAAATCGTCCAGAAACGGGAAGCAGAACTCCTCAAGGCCCCTAAGCATCTCGTCCACAAATCGTTGAAACGTTTGACTGGCATTACGTAGTCCGAACGTCATGAACGGAAATTCGTATAAACCAAACGGCGTCGTGATTGCGGTCTTCGGAATATCCTCAGGGCAGACAGGAATTTGATTATAAGCTTTTACGAGATCGATAACCGAGTATACTTGACAGCCGGAGAGACAATGTGCAAAGTCATGTATGTGTCGAATGGGATAGCTGTCTGGTACGGTTCTAGCGTTGAGCATTCTGTAGTCACCGCATGGACGCCAGCCGTTATCTTTTTTAGGCGCAAGATGAAGTGGTGATGACCATGGTGACTTTGAAGGTCTGGCTGTTCCGTTCCTCAACATATCTGCAAATTCGTCTTTTGCGATTTTTAATTTATCCGGTGCTAGTCTTCGTGGTGTGCTGCTTATTGGCGGCCCTGCAGTAGTCTGTATATGATGCATGGTATTATGCTTCGGAACACGGTGGACACCGGAAGGTCGAGTAATCTCAGGGTATTCGCTTAGTATGTTATGATATACGGAATTTCCAGAAATAACTTTTACCGATGAAATGTTCCCAGTTGACTGTGCAGGTGAAGCTGGGGACGTAAGGCTTGTGGTGTTGTCGATTAAACGTTGATTTCGACAATCCACGATGAGGTTGTAAAATGATAAAAAATCCACACCTATTATGGCCTTTGTAACGTCCGCTACGATGAATCGCCAAGTAAAGTCACGGCGCAAGCCTAGGTTCAGCACTAAATGAGCGTAGCCGTAAGTAGAAATGGGTGTACCGTTTGCCGCACACAGCTCATAATTTGTTTTCTCACGACGTTCCTTGAGTGCTGATCGGGGCAAGACACATACGTCACTGCCAGTATCGATGAGAAACTGCATCTTCGTAGCGCCGTCCGTGACAAATAGGCGACCGGAAGTTTGGCAATCGGTCGTCGCCATTACCGACTGCTGTTCGCGTTTCCCGCATGGTAGTCGCACGGTTTTACGCACTTACTTGCTTCATTGCCGAACTTATTATGATACCAGCACACAGGAAATTTTCTATAGTTCGACTGTGATCGTGTGGAGCTAGAACGACCGCGCGTTTTCTTGTTTGAACGATTCGGTGCACGTGAATGCCGGTTCACCTGCGCAGTTAGAGCTTGCACTTGTTTGGTAAGTTCAGCAATCTGTTGGTTCATGGCTTCTAAAGAGCTTCCTGGTATGACACTTGATGTTGATGCTACGTGCGCTGTAGGCGAAACAACGTCATGGATGCGGTCAGCGAGATCTGCGAGCGCTTCCAGTGAAGACGTCATCTGCGAAGCGATTATCGTTTGCGTGCTACTTGGTAAGCGACTGGTCCAGATAGTACGTAGAAAATCTTCGGGAACTCCAGGTCCAGCCAAATGTTGCAAATGTCTTAGAAACTGAGATGGCTTACGGTCTCCAAGTTCTGCGTGCATAAGTAATTGCTTGACCTTCTTTTCTCGTGACGCGGACAGTCGTTTGATAAGTTCCGACTTCAATTTTTCATACCTGTTGGTGTCGGGCGGGTTGATGATTATATCTTCCACCTCAGAAGCATACTGCGGGTCTAGTTGGCCGATAACGTAGAAAAACTTCGTATTGTCCGTAGTAATGTTCGATATCGCGAATTGGCCCTCGATCTGCGCGAACCAAATGGCCGGCTTTTCAGGCCAAAACGGCGGAATGCGCACGCCCACACGACAAATATCTTCGTTCTTATCGGTTGAGAGCGACATCTTTATGTGAATCAGTATCAGAATTATCGCAATCAGCAACAAAATCAAAATCACACACATTTACTGCAAACGTGGACTTTCGGTTCAAAACAGGTCACCAGTAAAGCGAAATTAGATACGCTTTTGTTGTAATAGAAGGAGGTCCATAGGTTTGCTGAATTAATGATATGCCGATTGACTTTGTATAAGATATATTAATTAAAAAGATATTTACAAAAACCAAAATGCGGAAAATAAAATTTTCTCTAATATGAAGTCTATATCAACAACATTCGTTGCCCCTAGCAACTAGCTGGAAAAGTTCTCTATTAGACTGGTATTGAAACTTTTTCGTGGGCTAGCACGCCACAGTTTAGTAAAACATATTTCACGCTTCGATAAAAAGTAACAAAGCACAACATTGTTTAAATTGCGGAAACTTCAACATAATACTGATGGATAGCTGACCATAATATTTATTGAACTGTTCAATTCCAAACAACGAAGAGTCATGGCTTTCGTTGCAAATCAACCTCAATGTTTCTTAGAACAGAGTTCGGTGTCTGGACAATGTCTGTTCAGACGAGACAAAGAATAGTAAACAGTTTGTATGCAAAATGAGATTACTGCGCATGAAACCGATTCGTAATTTGGTTCCGTAGCCACAAGCTGGTGCTAATTTTACGCCAGTAATGGTCGTTTTATAGAGTTTCGCTGAGCCAAAACGTTGAGAATTAAAGGTTTGTGTACACATGTAAAATGCTATGTACATACGTTCATATAAACATAAATAGCATTGTGTTGCAGCGATCTTTCAACTTACCAGTACCAGCAAACCAGCATCAAATTAATAAGATGAGAATTTTCTATGCATCATATTTGCAAGTGATTTTAGACTTTGACTCCAGTTAACATTTTTTTTCCTTGGATTCATATGGATCGGTTATTCTGGATTATTTATCTCATGTCTCACCTATTCTTGCGATGACGATGGAATAATATAAGACAACAAATATCATCACACAGATCATTCTCCATTACAATACAATTTTTACCATTATCATTACCATCGTTTCTATTTTTAAAAACAACATAATGAAAACATGTTTTGAATATTAATTGCAATACATCAGAGATAGTATTGAAAAAATACGCAATAGTTTTTTTTATCAGGCACAAATTGTCGTAAACATATTTATTTACTCAGGTTAAAAAAAAACTGTGTCGAATTCCGTGGAATATTTTAGGCTCATTGGAAATGATTTTCAATGTCGCTGATAAGTGTCCCTAATACTATTTTGAGTGATTTAGGCCAGAAGTAATTAAGAATTTTGGTAAACTTTGTTTAGCAACAGTGCATCATTATCTGTTTGATGATAAGACTTGAATGTTTGATGTTGTTAAAAATAAACTTATAGATCAGTATAAATATTCATCTATGTATTAAGTAAGATATATTTAATGTATTTTGAAGATTCGAATGACGATTCCATAATGGCTATTTCCATTGCCATATTTGTCGAAATAAATCATATCCAAAGCAAGCGATGCATCTCCTATCAAATTAAACATGTAATAAGCTGAAATTATAAAAGCGAAGGTTGTAAACTGCGTCAATAATGGCCAAGAGCATTAGCCAACCCTCAGCTAACCTGGGATAAAAATAACGAGGAGTAGTCTTTCTGTCAATCATTGAAACATGAATTACGCAGTGATATGTTAAGCTACCGTTTTCTAATTCTGCACAAGAATTATTTACCGCAGCGCTTTCATCCTTGGAAATGTTTAAAATTTCCTTCCCTTTCATTTGATCTTTAGAAATAGGTGCTGGGTTACGGGAATCCGGTAGGTGAGGAAGAATGCAAGCATTTTTAAATATAAAAAAACGAGCGTGGTTACTACATGACTGAAATAAAACTTTTTTAGCTCTATTTCTCGGACGGTATAAATTTGTTAATGTTAATATCGCCATATTGACAATTGTAAATTATCATTTTACCGGACATAATAATATAAATTTTTAGTAACCTTTCCTCTCATCACGCATTCTCCCCAAATCAAGAATGCGTAAAAAGTTGTACTTCAAAAAGTTGAGTATGTTTTCTATCTATATCAACGGTAGCTCGTGCGCCTTACAGTCGTATAACAGCAATAAAGAAAGCCATTGTGAAGACCACATGTTCAAGAAGCACAAAAATCATACGTCATCTGCTAAACCCCACTAAAATTGGCGGGCGCGTGGTGGACTTTGGGTCAGAGAAACTACGGAGTTTCGGTTCCCATTCCAAAAAGTCGGAACTTTACATCGGAAGTTGAAGCACGGTGATGAAAATTATTTATTAAGAAATTAGAAATCAAAGAGGCTGATTAATGTATGTAATATTTTATTTTATTAGACCCGCTCTTAACTAGCACGACTTTCTTCCGCCTTTACCTCCGCCTCCAACTTCGGTTCCGATTCTGACGAACCAAATTTGAACCTCCGAATCTGACTTCGGTTCTGATAAAACCACCTCAGTTACATCCATGCTTTGGATCTACACTAAGTTATCTCTTTGTGAAGTAAGGTCCGCGTTCCAGCAATGTGGAAATGTATGGTATCATAATATAAACATCCACAATGCCACTTTGGATGAATATCATGGTTTGCCTTCACATCTCCCTAGATAGGCGCAGCTAGTATTTTATAATATACGTTTTAACTAAAAAGTGAATTTTAAGGTTAAATTAATAATATTGATACTTAATCCAACTTTACTTTCAACGGTTTTTTTATTCACTTAAATATTTAAACCTATTTTATATTGTAAAAATAGTATTGTATAGATCATCAATTTTTTTTACCGGCAAAAGTCTTTTATTCTTTCAACTAAATACTACAATGATATAATAACTACTAAAAAATATCTACTACAAAAAAAAAAGTTTCCAAACGCTCCTGCCCACTTTCGGTTGGTAGCGTACCCAACATGCTGGCAGAATTGCCTCGTTGAATCGCAATTGCTGATTCAAATAAGTGCCACCAAAAAGATAAACGATATATGAAACGATATTTCATAGTATTTAAGTTCCGAATGAACCAAAATAACCGGGAATCAATTTCAAAAGGTTCTTTCGTGATGTCAAAAAAGTAAGTAGAGTACTGGCTACATTTTCCAAGGTAAGGACGAACGCTTAAAATAAAATGTTTAGGTAACCTCCCGTTGAACATTTCAAGAACTGGCAAGTTTAATCAAACAAACTGAAATTACTTTCTTCATGGCCGATGTACCATCAAATAATCTATGTAACAGCAAACGTTCTACTCAAACAGACGTTTAAGGTCAAGGTGCCAACAAGGTTTGTTGTACTGTCTTATGGGCTTCATTGCTAGACATAAACTCTAAAAAATATGGCTTCAAGGATTTCGAACAGCAAGAAAGAAAATTTTGCATACTATTCTAATTTTATGTTATAGAAAAAAAAAACGATTCTGACATAATGACTGAAATACACAAGAAGTTATTCATATGTATATAATACTTGTTTTATGAGAGCTTTATTAGGTGGTAGAATTTTCTGCAAAATTCATCTAGGTAGATACCACCGCTTTGCCAGTTATTCTGCCACCAAGCAGTAGTGCGTAAGTACTGTGTTCCGGATTGAAGGGCACTGTAGCTTGTGAAATCACTGGGCAAACGGGACTTTATGATTTAATTTCACAGCCTAATAATTTGATTATTAGACTGTGCTGATGATCCGAAATGACGTCCATAGTGCAGTGTCATGTAAAACCCTATACTTTATAGTTCTAAATGACACTTCAGCTGATCATGACTGAGCCATGTCGTTTAATATCAGGCGACCGGCTAGCTCATCATGTCATTCCTTGTCATAAAAGTTATTTTAAAATTTGTCAAGCCCTACAAATACGGAACCGCGTAATATCCGACAAGTGAGGTCAAGGCCAAGGCCCTTGAAGCATTAGCTGTCTCGTGGGCGTCATCAGGTGGTATCGATCCGTCTCGAACCATGTCTACCATCTACCATGAATACTTTATAATGACGCAACTTACTAAATAATTATAAGCATAAAAGTGTGGCTCTAAGGCGGTATAGATAAAAGTATTTGAATGAGGACGTTGATTACGTAAACCGATTAATTGTGGACGTCAAATTAATCTTCTATTGTTTCCTTTTTAGATATTTTAAACAAAGAAAAAGATCGTTTTTTTGTTTCTTCATAATAATAATAATAACGTCCAACGATCACATACATAGATCCTGGACTCTAACTAGGATTATCTGAATCTAGGGACCCAAAAACTACGAAGATCATGGTCTCAGAACACCCAGACTCAGAACAAGTATTTGCGCTTTTTTTCTCGTGCACAAATACTTGTCTTGTCGCGGAAGTCAAACCAGCAACCTCCGGGCTATAAGCCGACCAGCTCGACCACCAAACCACAGAGGATACTTTTGCAGTTGATTTTATTCACACTTAATACACACTCACACACAATAATAAATAAATATGGGTAAGAATATTTCAATTGCGTTTTAGACATAGAAATCATTTTAAAAGTTATCGTGTGTGATAAATATCACACCCACAATACAACGTTGTGAATGAAGAAAGTTTCTGAACTCTTCACAATAAGTTCATTGACATTGGCTGAAGCTATCACAATATAAATAGCAATCACGGAAGAATGTTAAACAACAAAACATGCTACATTTAAAGGATTTTATTATGGTTAAGTATGCGATTTGAGTTGGAAGACGTCATTAATCATGAATACTTTCTTTGATCGCTATCCAACAAAATTAACGAGCTCACGTTCAGCGTAACTAGGATCATATTTTACCCGCGATTTATACGTAAAAGTGCTCAGAATTATGTTTGTACATTTTATGTGTCTAAATTGAGGTGAACTAATTCTGCTAACTGGAAGCCGACGGGGTTATAATGCGCCTTTTCAAACAGTTTAAATACCATAAATCTAGCAATTAACGTGACCACATTTTGTCACTCTTCATTGCTTCAAGCAGTTTTAATATTGTAATTTTAATAATCCATGTCCTGAATTTTTTTAAAGTAATACTTCTTTACACTTGCTTAACTTGGGGAGTAAGCTGGCGAATGCGTGACGTGGCGAACGTAAGTTGAAAGTTGTTGGTTAAGTAGATCTCCATTGCCAACATAATAAAGTTAAAAGTTACTTAAAGTTTGTATAATTATGTTTGTATTTCCGGCAAAATGATTTACAATTGTCAAAATATTTACGACTTGGTGACATTAACATTCAACAAGGCAAAAATAAAGTTATACCGGAGCATAGATGGAGATAAAAAGTTTTCTTAAGTCGTGTGGTCTAAAGCACACTCGTTTTTTTTTACGTTTTTCTATTGTCATGAATAAATATTTATTCTGTTCTATTCTAGTTACGATTAACTATTTCTCAGACAAAAATATACGTTTGTTTAATTAACAGCAGTAATTAGTTTCAGATTACATAAAAGTTTAGGCTAAATTCGAATTACTCATTAGTCAAATAGATGGCTATTGGCTACATTGTTATATAAATAGAGTATAACAAGGCATTCTTGGTATAAAAAAAAGACAGATTTCATAAAAAAAAACCTTATATAGGATTTTTATGAAATCTGTATTTTTTAGTTTTGTATATTTTTTCTGAAAATATTGCACTAAATTGCGGAGCAAGCCGGCTTCCTTCATATATTTATTAAATTTGTTAATAGTACAAGACGACAACTTGAAATCAGTTTAAGTTTAATGAAAGCTTTTGTTTACTTACGAACTTATCATTATATTTTGGGTGATTGTTAAAATGTTTTAATTTTCTATTGGTAGGTAAGTAACCAACATAATTCATTGAAAAAAACGAGCGTGCCTTAGACCACACGACTGAAGTAAAACTTCTTTAGCTCCATCTATCGGCCGGTATAACTTTGTTTTTGCTTTGTATAATGTTAATGTTGCCATGTTGACAATTTAAATTGTCATTTTACCGGACATACCAACATAATAGTACAAATTATTTAACGTTGTTAACTATGGAGATCTACGTAAACTAACCTCAACTTCCGTTCGCTTCGCATTCACCAGCTTACTCCCCAAGTCAACTGTGCGTAGAGAAGTTTTACTTCAAAAAGTAGACACTTTTTGAAGTAAAACTTGAAGTAAAATCAAACTGAAAACGTCATTGGTGTCGGTATTGTGGGTGCTCGCTGTATACACGAACTACTACGCTAATTACGCAGGTTTACAAATAAATCCTTGATCAAACAACGAACGTTGAAAATTAGAATATGTTTCTTAAGCCTTAGAGGGCTAGTATCATTTTCCATTAATTGCAAATTCAAGAAGGACGACATGAACGACGTACCATATAACTGTGTATTATCACGTGTCCAACTGTGACATTGCTGTGCCGTCGCGTCGCCTTTTCAATTTTATCCGCCTTATTTTAATTGTAGTAAAGTTTTGTTTCGCACCGTTTTATATTCTCATGACATGGTAACACCTACGCTGTCTGAGATGCTCAAACTGCACGTCACAACTTTTTTTTAAATTTCGTGTCGATTTTCACTGCGTATGTTTTTGTGAAACGGTGATGTTACTACTAGTGTGACATCGGTGTTGAAACGAATTGTAAAAATAGGTACAACCCGGCGCCAAGTTTCATGACAAAATTACAGAAAAGAAGATATCGCAAATTCGCATGAATTGAAAGAAAAATCTTAATGGTTTAGAACTACAACTGAAGGGTTGAGAATAAAAAGGGTTTAACTGTCAAATTGATAGTTTTGTGAAAATTGACTTTAATTTTCAACGACGTCATTTTAATGTAGAGTGCTTATAAGGTAATGGTTTATGTAAAATTCAGTTGCTTGAAAATGTTTTAATTCTATTTTAAAATACTAAATATAGTCTAATTCATACAATTACTGTAAAAATATAAAATAATAAAATAATGTTTTTATGCTAAGCGAACTGTATTCCTGTGACAGGTAAACTGTTTTTAGACTCAAAATATCTAGATTTAAGCCTCATTTCGGTATTTTGAGAATGTACTGTTGTAGATAATTTCACGCTGAATCTAACGATACCCATAAGTCATTTTGTGAAAAAAATCAGTAAAACCCTTTTTGTTCTCACCCCTTCAATTGTGTAACCTATATTAGCTTAATGCTTTAGATCTCTCAATAAATAAATAAAATAAATATTAACATTTTTATTAATGAGCATTAATTTTCAAATCAACTTTTTACCCATTCGAATATTTGAATACGGTTTTTACTCTAAATTTAGTCCAAGGAATGGCCCCACAAAAAATAAGAGATTGCTTACATTTTAAACGCACTTTTTAATTTTCTGAGAGTCAAGACAATTCCTTAGATTCTGAGTTTCCCAATGTAAGGACATTGGGAATAATATTTAATTCTGAAATCCTTACATTAAGAGGAATCAATCATCGGTGCAACTAAAATATAGCTGTATTGAAAATAAATAAAAATATCCGTGGACATTTCACACAGCGCCATCTAGCCAAACTAAGCAAAGCTTGTACTATGGGAACCAGATAACTGATACAATTCTCAGATACTTTTTTGTTTGTAAATACATGTAAAATACAATATAACACCCAGACACAGGACAAACATCGATTTTCATCACACACGTTTGTCCTGGGTGGGAATTGAACTCACAACCTGCAGTTCAGAAGGCAGGGATACTACCAACTGAGCTAAGGGGCCAGTCAAAATGCGAATAAAATTTTATAATGCAGGAACGTGATATCAATTTACAAATTGCCAACTGTTCATTTCACTATTATCATACCGAAACAGCATAAAGCAGTATAGTAAGTATTAATGTAATTAGGACCTGCAAGATCATCACGGAACTTTGATTGCAATGCAGCAGAACTAATTTTCTGCCTAAATTGAAATTTTCGACAGTAACTATGTACATAAGCTGCGTAATGAAACTGTCAAATCCATACAAGTGCTTCTTTTTGTTGCTCAAGTTACGTGATTGTCTAGCTGATGAACATCAAACGAATAAAAGCAAGTACGAGCGGGATCATTGATGAGCTCAAAGGAGCCTGTCAATTATCCCGCTCGTATGAATAAAATAGTAATAAGGGTATTTTAACTAAATTGTAAATTGTGCGAACACACGGAGCACTCATGCTCACTAAAAAACTTCTTCTTGCGGCGGCGTCGTGTGTCGGGTCGTCCTCTTCCCTCAAATATGGTCAAGGAGGGTGATGGCTGAAACATGCGTCAAGCTCGTGAACGGGTGCTGCTTGCGGAAGCTGGTTTGCTCGGTGGTGTACGCACAATTAAAAATTAGAAATAAGAACTTAAATGCTTATGTTGTTCATGTTAATAATAGGCTTAATTCATAAATATACAAAATTATCTAACAAAAAGCACGGTCCCAGACCTACCCACAGACCCAGGTGTCTGTGGAAATGCAGATTAATAAAAAAAAAAAATCAAACGAATTTTACGACCCAGGACGAACTCTCCTTCGTTTACATAAAAAAATGTCTGGCTAAATTCTAGATTTGAATTTGTCTTCCTACTTTTTCATTCATAACTCCAATTGACAATGACTTCAGAAATGTCGTTATTGGTGAATATCGTGGCTGAATATAATCATATTTAAATAAAACGTAAACATAAGATTAAAATACTTACGCATTTCTAAGAAATTACGTTACATTGTAAAACCACTGTCAATTATTATCTTAACGCTATATATTTTATCTTATCACTGTATCATTATAGTAGCAAAATCCTGCCAAATATGTACAACTGTGGAAAAATCTGATGCCGCTGTTATCTAATCAGTTTTGCGAGTTGTTAATACCATAAACAAAAATAAACACTACAGATTTTGAGTTCATTGTACACTAAGAGTAATCTACATAGGGTTGTAAAAATAGTTTGTTCTTTTTTAATTAATTCATCCTAAAGAAATAAATAGACTGGATTGTTGGAAAAGGGGTATCTAAATGAAATGTGTCACGTAACTCGATTGCAACCGTTAGAAACACACATTTGTATGGATATGACAGTTTCAATACCTACGCAGTTTATGTGCAGAATTAGCATGAAAAAATCTCCTGTTGCATTGCAATCAAAATTTCGTGATAACCCCACAAACAATGTGGTCTTGTGGTCAAACTTGTTTGTGGTCATTAGACCACAAACAAGTTTGAAATCAAAAACATAACTTGCATTTGTTTTAAAAAAATAATACACGGGTAAGTATTGTGATACTTACCCATGTATTATTTAGTAGTAACTATTATATTACTAATAATTTAAAAGACGTAGAAAAAAAAAAATTTTTAACAGACTTTATAACCATTTTAATTTTTATTTGTCTAGCTTTCATATCAAAATCAGTCAGCCCAGATTGTTTAAAATCAGTAATTTTAAAATACTTAGTAAAAAATTACTAAAGTTGACTTTAACATTGAGCATTACGCTCCGCAAAAGTCAGTATTTTCATGCTTACAAAAGGCTTTTCTTATAAATGAGAATGAGAATATTACAAGAAAAGCCAGTTTAAGAGTAGGTACCTACCACTGATTATACTAGACTTATTTTTCTGTGTTGGTCATTCTGTGTTTTATTGTTAATTGGTACCATGTTAGCTTAGTTCATTAGCGGAACGAGGTTTATCAAAATTTGTTAATAAAATAATAGTCTCTTTTACTTTTAACGTGGAAAAGCGGGTTGTTTTGTAATTGCAGGTATAACTGCAACAGCAAAGGACCTCTAATATATCAATACTCCTAGACAAAGTCAATACTAATGAATTTAATACAGGGTTTTTTGTGGAACTAGGTGGACCTCGGATGCAAGAAGCAAGCAGCAGTTTAAAGTGGTCTAAGGGGAGGCGTTTGTTCAGAAGTTTTTGTGAATTTAGTACCATAGCTCGTATCACTGCTGAATTATCTTATATTGTTTAACAAAACAATAAATTATACAAATGGCAGTGCTACAAGGTGATAGAACATTTTGTTATTTATTAGCAATACTAGATTTAGTCTTACATTATACTCGAAAACCATAGAAAACGTTTGACGTCAATCGCCTTTGTATAAATTAGTTTCAGTCTTGGCTCACCATTAAAATGGTGGTAAATAAGACATAATGTATTATTATCCCTGGCACCACAAAACGGGTCTGACGGTGTGGTAAACGATTTGTTCCAGTCTGACTAGATTCTGAATTAATATGTGTAGTCGTCGAGGATTGAAAATAAGTCTTTAAATAAGCACTGATTTGGCGTGATGTTTTGGAAACGTTAGTTTCTAGAAAGACGGTGACTGAAAGAACTTAAAATTCTATTGAAATTAAGATAATCATTTGCATGTATTTTGCGCTTCATTTATTACAGTCATTTTTATTTAAATATTAATAAATGATGTGAGGAGCTACTCTTTCACCTGATATTAAGCTATACGGTCATCCACAACAGAACAGTTTCACTCGGAACTCTAAAACATGAAGTTTCGCGTGACACTGCACTACACACATCATCCTGAGACATCAGTACAGTCTGGTAATAATATTATTCGACTGTCGCATCGGATCATGAAGTCCCAGTTCCCAGTAACTTCAATAACTACCCTTACCAACACCCTTTATACCAAAACACAGTAGTGCTTGCACACTAGTCTTGGGGGTAGAATAGCTGGCAACTACCTAGACGAAATTTGCAGAAAAGTCCTACCACATAGTGAAAGTGAAGTGAAAGTTAGTCTTCTACAGCCTTATTAATGAACGGGTAGTAGTTTTGGGTTATTTATTTCAGCTTTTATCCCTTTTTGCTACTGGAATATTTAGCTGGATCGAAAAAGACATAAGATAGTGTAACTAATCTAAAGCTAATTCGTGTTTATTATAAGGCTGTTATAGACTAACATTACTTTATAGAAAAAAATTAACGATGTATAAACGACACATTCAGGAGACCAGATTAGAGGAATAACATTTATTTATAGACAGCAGTGAAGCATCATTACAGACAAATTTTCAATGCAATTTTACAATTTATAATGAATATTATTATTACAATACATGTGTTTGTATTGTACCCTGTAACACAGTTTATACTAGTACAGGGTACATAGGACTTAGGTCCGTATTACAGAACGATGTTCAGTCATCGATCGGTGCTCAAGCAGAAATTCCATTCACTAATTGACCACTTTAATGAAATCTTTGCTTGAACACCCATCGATGACTAAGCATCGTTCTTATAATACGGACCCTAATACTTAAGTTGGATTAGACTATTTGGATTTATTAATTATGAAAAATATGTTTAGTTATAAGTTATTCTACTTAAGAAATCATGTAGTCCAAAGCTATAAAGAATAAATAATTTGAAATTTGTTTTCAAAATTATAGATTTTACTTCCAAATAGACATAAACGATTGCAACGAAGATCATCGTAAACAATGTACCCAAAAGCTGAACGTTGCGCAAAATTGGTTCGTACGTCACAGTCACGCCTCTTATATCGACCGCTATAAATAGAACTACATTCATCGCTGGCTTCCTAGTCAGCTGACATCTCAACCTTGGTGATGAACGGGCGATGATTACAAGATACACGAGAAGATAATGCGTTTTACGTCCGATAACAGATGAATACATGAGGTAGTCCGTGCGCACTGCGCAGATTGCGAAGTACGTCACACAGTTGCGAAGTCCTCTTTGGATTAAAAATGACGAAGAAAAAAATGACTATAAATGAACATTAGAAAATTCTCAAGAAAAGGAATAAGTCAATGCTGTGGCTTGTTCCGACCTTATTTGAGTCCTTGATATTGAATGTTAATAGTAATTATAATAAATGGTCTTGACCATAAAAGATCAACCTCATAATTATGGAGATAACTCATTTATTTTAATATCATAACTTAGTACTAGAGATATGAAACGGATAGGTCATATTTAAAGTAAGAACATACCGATCAAAGTAGGTTTACAAGCAAACAATTAGTAATTCATTCATTGTTATTACAGATAATCTTAACTTTGTTGTTATCACACTAATCGTCCCTTATTCTTTTATCTTACACTAATATTATAAATGCAAAAGTAAAAGTCTTTCCACAAGCCGTAACAGCTGATCGGATTTCAATGAAAGAATGGAGATAGCTTATAAAATATAATAAATAAATATAAAAGATATTCTTAGTGTAAAAGATAATTCACACTGGATTATCTTTTTCACTAAGAATATCTTTTATTTATCGGTAAATAGTTTGGATTATCTTTTACACTAAGAATATCTTTTATTCATCGGTAAAACTACGGGGCGCAGCCAGTGCAAGCTATTTTTATTAGTTTCAAATGTTTTTCTTACTGACTTAAAAATAGTTTTAGTCAAGCCTCACAGTTTAAAGTATCGGGCAAGTGATAGGTAAAAGATACAAATCGATTTGCAATAGAGTTTTCACCACATTGTTTTTAGATATCTATTATTTAATATGAAGCGTAGGAAGAGGTACTAAACTTAGACATTTCAATAGCGTATGAAACTGTTTATAGGCCTATAAATGTTGCTAAAGATAACGATAGAAATGGTTCTTTAACTACTCGTATAAACGTTAATAATACAAACAAATTTCTATTTCTAGAAGCGATTGTAGAATACCCTCTTATACCAGTCTTATCGGTACACTCGAGTCCCATTTGTAAAATCACATTCCAACAATTTAATGAACAAACACAATAAATAAATAACAATACGTTTCGACCAAAGTTATAAAATGGTAAATGCACTTTCAAACATCTTATGTCAATCTATACATATAAAATTCAAAGTCCTGACTGACTAACTTATATATCAACGCACCGCCTAAACAGTCCTAGAGACTTTAAATTTGGAAGGTGTGTTCTTTGTAAAGTGTAAGTATCCCCTAAGAAAGGGCTTTTCGAAATTCCACCCATATGAAGGTGAAATGGGTGGTTGAATAATGTATGAGAAAACTTCTTCTTCGTTTCCTGTAAACCACGCGGGTGAGGCCGCGGGCATAAGCTAGTATCTCATAAGCACAAAAAGTCTAACCAAATCTTAAAGTGCTTTAAAATGTATGCCAACAAAAGCATATTAAAATTTTTGTAACTACTATTCTGATCGTATCTCTCATAATGTATACAATATACCTGCTTTGTATCAAACAGCAGACTTCCTAAGAGGAAAATGTATTTTCTCTTAGAAAACGTGTTTTTTAATCGTGACATTCACAAATAAGATATGAAAACTAACAAGCATAAGTGACAGACATTATTTGTTTAATTTAGGTCACTAGGCTGTTATATAGAAAACCATGCAACTATGCACTGTAATGTAATAGCATAACTTTTGTATAATGAATCTTATTTCGAAGGAATAGAAACCAGAACCATATAAATATAATGGCACAAATTCCATTCTATCTTCAGATATAAAGGTGGTCCATATTGCACAATTACATATCAGATAATGAAACGTCCAGATATAATATTACGTCAACTTGGTGTACGAGTATGAGCTAGTTTACCAAAAGACCAAAATCGGAGATGATTAATAATAATAAATAAATTTCACACAGCGCCATCTAGCTCCAAAATAAGTAAAGCTTTCACTATGGAAACCAGATAACTGATAGAATACTTAGATACTTTTGGTTTCTAAATATATATATACATCATAATATATAAAAATGAATGTTTATGTCCCTTGGTAATCGAATCACGGTTAAACGGATACATCTTTTTCGCTAATTCTTTTTTATTGTGTTTTATTAGTATATGTGTATTATTATATATGTGTATTATTTTAAGGAAAAGGTTCTTATGAAACAAAAAGTCAAGAAAGTATGAAAAATTTTCACAACGCGGGCGATACCGTGAGGCACAACTAGTCACACTAATATTATAAAGGCGAAATTTTGTATTTGTGTATATTTGTTAAACGGCTGTCAAACGGCTGAATGGATTTGGATGAAATTCGGTACCAAGACAGCTTATACACTGAATTAATATATAGGCTACATTTTATCCCGGAAAAGTGAAATTTCCCGTGGGATGAGCAAATACTTAAAATACTTTTTTCCGCGGGTGAAACCACGGGGCGCAACTAGTAAACAATATAGCACCCATACGTAGAACAAACATCGATGTTCATCACACAAACCCACAACCTACAGCTCAAAGGGAAAGTTACTATACCAACTGAGCTATCAGGACAGTCAATCAATGATTCATGACAATAAGTGATATGTATTAAAAAACGAGAAGCATTTACCAAAAATCTTAAGTAAATACTTATTAAACAAGGCTAATACAACTTATAGTAACAATAAAAAGAGCTTTATAAACCGATAAAGCTATAAATTTGACCATGCATCAAACTAATCAATGCCGTAAATGAAAAAAATGAGAAAAATAACGATTTCCGCAACCTCAAAATATTACATTGTTACATCCAACAAAAAAAATTTACTGACCTGCCTTCTGAATTCTGGGTTGTAGGTGGGAACCCAGGACAAAGATTTGTGTGATGAATATCGATGTTTCTTCTGTGTTTGGACGCTATATTGTATTCTATGTATGTATTTACAAACAAAAAATACCTTAGTATTGTATCAGTTATAAGCTCCCAAACAAAGCAAAGCTTGTACTATTTCTATAGGAATAGTACAAGTTAATTTAATCCCGAAAAATTAATGGTTTCTGAGGGGTAGCCCACGCGGGCGAAGCCGTGGGCAGAAGCTAGTAAGATATATAAGAATATATCGTCGTAACTTTATAATTTTGTAGTGTTGAATTCGAACTAAAAGTGCAGTATAGTATAAAGTAAACGAGCCAAAAATATCTGTAAAAGTGACCTCAATGATAAGATATAAGGCATCAAACTGACAATCGTTGCCCTAGACACAGTTCCCCAAAGAAAACCTTGATATATTTTTGTTATACATACCTAACGATCAAAGGAAATTGCGTACTAAATTATTATTTATTCGCGTTTCCTCCATCAAAAAGAGTCTTTAGGTATTTACATGCCAAAACAGTACAAACAAATCGTAAGTCAGACGTTGGAAAACACAGAAATACTGATTAGAAGATAATTTGGTATTAACTGTTTCCTGTAACACTGCTTGGTGGTGATCTATATCAGGTACAGTACGGAGAAGATGGATGATTTTATTTTTGTCTACTTGTAGAAAAAAGAAGCTTTACTTCAATGATTTGAGTAGATAACTCAAATCATTGAAGTAAAGCTTCTTTACACACGCTTGACTTGAGGAGTAAGCTAGTGAATGCGAGGCAAATGGAACTTGCAGTTGGTTCACGTAGCTCTCCATTGTCAACATTACAAAGTTAAACATTTGTGTTATTATGTTGGTATGTCCAGTAAAATAATAATTTACAATTGTCAAGATGGCGACATTAACATGGCACAAAGCAAAACAAAGTCATACCGGCCGATAGATGGAGCTAAACTAAAAAAGTTTTACTTTAGTTGTGTGGTCTAAAGCACACTCGTTTTTAAGATAATAGCAAGAGCCTATACGTAATTGCGTAAAAACATCGACATTTATAGTACACTAGCTTCTGCCCACGACTTCGCCCACGTAGCCTATAGGAAACGAAGAAATTTTTTTTCATAGATAATTCAATCACCCATATCACCCTTTTAGGGATGGAATTTCAAAAAACCTTTTTTAATGGATACCTACACTTTGCAAATAACACATCTGTTAATCAAAATATAATATATTTATAATATTAATAGGACTATAATTGCAGCACTTCATAATAAGAAACAAAAGATTAGTTCTCTAAAAATAAAATAGATGATTTTATACTACAACTAGCGGCCCGCCCCGGCTTCGCACGGGTATTTAATATATATCTATTATAGATTGAGATATAAACTATCCTATCTCTCAAGTTGGATCGAACTGCACATGGTGTGCGAATTTTATTATAATCGGTTAAGTGGTTTAGGAGTCCATTGAGGACAAACATTGTGACACGAGATTTATATATATATTAAGATGATGATTTTTTAAAGAAATTGCTAGTAGCAAGAATTCATTAGCAATGAAAATCTACACAACTTTGCTCAAAAAGGGTTAGCAAAATATAAAATAGCATTTATTTTTTATATTAGGCTTTGATTGTTACTGGTCACATGTAATAAAAAATGATTACTGTTTTTGTTAAAAGAATAATTAGTTTTTTTTATTGAATATTTTTGTCGTAATTTTTTCTAGTAATCAAGCGAAGCACTTTGGACTTGGTTTAGTCTTTACACTGATAGGTAAGGTAATAACTAACTATGTGAAGCGACAAGAGCGCTGCATAAAATGGTATATCACTTAATGTAAGTCTGAGATACGGATTGTAGACAATGGCGCCGGCATAGTCGCGAAGCTACACAAGACACCTAAAAAATATGAGATTAAAAAAATAAAAAAACCAACTATGTAAAATCTTCTCATAATTTAATTCATTGAACGTATAACCGCTGCGTAGATCGTCCGATCTTTTTCCGTCTGTGAAAATAATCAAACCGCCATTTTAATTGTTCATTTGATACCCTCTGGACAGTTTCAACGAGAGCCAAACACCGAGCTGTCTGTTAAAATTAAAAATAGTTGGTTGCGAGAACAAAACATCAGTTTTATTAAACTTTTTTATCTTCTACGCCGAATAAAATGCAAACTGTTAGCTGGAAACGAAGAAATCGATCAAAACAAACATGCTAATGGATTTGATTTTTTCCTTCTTATATATTAAAGATAGATTGCACTAGATGCATTATTTGATGCCAAAATTCGTACACGTCTGCTTCTCGATTCAAATAAACATGTCCAAGTCCATGGATGTATAGAATCTAACTTCGTTTTCACTATTGGTGAGTGAAGTTCTTCTTTTTCGCTTTTCACTAATTACGATTATATTATAACATCTATGATTTTATAGCATGTGTCAGTTTGACAGCTTCTGTGTTTTGGTGGTTGAGCAGGTTGGCTCATAACTCAATGGCCATGGTTTGATTCCTGGGACAGGGCAAGTATTTTTGCACAGAAAAAAGCGCAACTAATTGTTCTGAGTCTGGGTGTTGTGAGACAATGGTCCTCGGAGTACCTGGGTCCCTAGATACAGGTAATCCTAGTTAGGGTCTAGGATGTATGTTTGTCATCGTTGGGCGTTATTAATCAATATAATTGTATATTCTAAAGGTTACGTAAAAAATAGTAAGTATTGTAGACCTACAATATATAATTTTAGACTACTAACGCTATTTAATATACGCACTTAATCAGGGAAATAAACTGCGTAGATATAGCTATAGCAAATACCGTATTGAACCCAGTTTTATTTATTAAATCTAAAGATTAATGATTTTACCTATCTGCGTCTGAACTTTATTGAATGTGGAGATTTTAACGCAAACACATTTTAGTTTACGCAAATCATGGATATGGTGACATATTGATTGTAAATATCAACAAACCTACTCATCGCATAGAAATTCATTACGTAAATAACGTAGATCATAAACTCCGCACACGCTTATATTACGCTTGGTAAAGCCAATGGTAATAATTAAATAAATCTGGATTTTTTAATATTTTTATTTATGTTAATGAATGATGTGACGAGCAAGTCATTCGCCTGATGTTAAGCGATACGGCCGCCCATAACGGAACAGTGTCGTTCAGAACTCCAAAATATAAAGTTTCGCGTGACACTGCACTGCGCACAACATCCCTAGACATCAGCACAGTCTTGTAATAAGATTACTCGACTGTGAGATCAGATCATAAAGTCTCATTTGCCCAGTAATTTCACTAGCTACAGTGCCCTTAAAACCAGAACACAGCAGTGCTTGCACACTTGCTTGCTTGCTTGCTTGGCGGCAGAATAACTGGCAGAGCGGTGGTGCCTACCTAGACGAACTTTGCAGAAAAGTCCTACCACCTAGTAAATTCATCTTTATCACATTCTTTTAAGGTTTAAAATGTGAGATAACTTGAGCTGAGTGTTTGATATTATACAAATTGGTCTATTAAGTGACAAAGTTTACCGTGTCCCTGTAATGGTACACATGGCTTGCCATGTGACCATTTATGTTAGTTAGCAGTGGTATAAGTTATTATAGGTATTACAGTAAACGAGAGAACTCATGAACACTCAAACGAACGTAAAACAAAAGCAATGGAAAATTTATGATGAAATAAAAAACTAATACCAATAATGTTTCTAGAAATACTTTACCTCTTTTTCTATCATTTATTAATACTATACGTAATATAATAGTCCAGTTATAAACTCTATGCGCAGCGGGCAGTACCGTAATGTAGGGTACATTACGGTTATTATGGCAGCATTTAAATTTATTACGGTGGCAACACTGGCATCTGTCATCGCTCCCCCACCCATCTGGCTATAAAAAGGGACCGCTCGGTTTACTACGGATCATTCTTGCGGCGGACACGGCCCTGTGAGGTTGCTGAAGGCCTATAGTTTCATAGGTTGCTTAACCTACGCATAACCCGTTTTCCTATATATATTATGTAAGTTGTAACAACACCAACCGCAAATTTGTTTCCTTTAATTCCTGTCCATCCTAAAGTAGCCTGGAAGAAATTGCTTAATGTGATTAGGCGGTTCTTGTTCTACCATTTTTCTTAATACCAGTTTTTTTTAAGGTGCGTTATTATGTATTAGTTGGTGTTCAATAAAGTATCATTGTATTTTATTGTATGAATATTTTGTTAAAAAATCTTTTGTGCTATTTACAAGAATTCAAACCTTAAGTTCTTAGCATACCGCATAATATGCAGATAACCGGATATTTAAATGTATGTTATAACATACATTTAAATATCCGGTTACATATCACTTTCAGTTATATTCTATGCAGAAACAGTTTAAGTGTTTCCGCAATTTTTTTCCTTATCAAACATTCGTGATGTGTTTACTCATAAAAAAATAACTACTCAATGCAGTACACGTTTTAAGGATATATAAAAACACTAGCCGCGCCCCGCGGTTTCACCCTCGGATATAAAGTAGCCTACGTGTTAATTCATTATATAAGCTATCTATATACCAAAGATTACCATTTTGGTATGAAACGCTAAAAATTTCACAAAATTAATTTAAATTTAAGTAATTAAATTTAATTCCAAATTTCATCCAAATCCGTTCAGTAATTTTTGCGTAAATAGCCCGCGGAGTCGCCCTCGTGGTGTTCGATAATTGTCCCACGGAAACATACTATCAGGATAAAAAGTATCCTAAATGTAAATCCAGGTTATAAACTATCTGTTTTCAAAATTTCATTCAAATCCGTTAAGTAGTTTTTGCCTGAAAGAGTAACGAATATTCATCCATACATCCATACTCACAAACTTTCACATATATAATATTAGTAGGAAGGATTATCAATGACTAGTTGCGCCCCACTGTTTCACCCGCGGATAAAAAGTATTTTAATTATTTCCTCATGCCACGGGAAAATTTCACTTTTCCGGGATAAAATGTAGCCTATATGTTAATCTAGTGTATAAACTATCTTGATACCGAATTTCATCCAAATCCATTCAGCCGTTTGAGCGCGAAGGAGTAACAAACATACACACATACACACAAACATACATACAAACTTTCGCCTTTATAATATTAGTGTGATATTGATGACGTTAATACGTTAACAAAATAAGTGTTTCCTGAAATCGTAGTAACAATGGAGATAAAACAGAGAAAACCAGATTTTAACATGACTACGACACTACGACGTAAGCAGACGATCGCACGCTGCCTTCTTACGCCCCTTAACGCAAAACGTTGATTTTGACTTTGATCTTGTTTTGGAAAATATCCTTTGTGCTCTTTGTACGAATACGAATGTCAGTTGCAATCGCGCGTAAGACCTTTAATACTTCCATATGTCGTACTTTTGGAAGCGTTCCAAATTTCGATTCTTCCTTACTCACAGATCCGAAGTCACTTATAAATAACACTTTATAGTGCACATGCTGAGACAAACAAATGGCTAACCGTCAAAACAAACCACCTGAGAGTTCAGTAGCTCCTTATTAAACACTGTGTCAAAAGTCAGGCATCGCTATCGATTCCGCTTTCTGTTTAAAAGTAATTGTTTGGTCCAATACATGGGTAGACAGAGAAAGAGACAATAGATGGGTAGCAGAGAAAATACTCGAGCATTTTTATCAAAATATTGCAAGCTCCTGCAAAAATATTGCAGAAGATATTTTTACAAACCAACCAGAGGCTTATAGGGTTACATTTTTCAAAATATCTCATTTAATAATCTCTATCAGCTGTACAGTACAACATCTAACTAGATTAGGTAGGCCTACGTATGTTCTTGAAATTGGCCGTCGACTAAACTCCTAAATAATTATATACTTAGATAATGTAAATAAGCCATGACTTCATAAAGTTCTTATTTCGGTTAGCATCGCACTCCTACCATAGCCATATTGATGACAATCATTGGTTAAATGCCAAAATGTCTGAGAATTTTAATGACTTTAGGTGAATGACGTGATCGTTGCACTCTCTTCTCGGAAACACGACTTTTTTGAACTTTAAAACATTACTTCGATAAATTTTCGGTGCGGCCTTTGAACCTTTGTAGATTTCATCATGATCGCAAATTGGCTGTATTTATTACTTTTATATACGCAATACAGCTGCAGCTTGCAACTGCAGCTTGCAACTGCAGCAAGATGCTTACATCAAACATACGCTAATTTTAAGCAACGGACAGCCTTTGGATTTATAATGATGACGATAACTATCACATCAGATTACTGATCATTAAATAACGAAAACAAATATGTATTTGGACTTTAAAAAAACATTGATGAATGATTTATTTTATCGTAAATTTTGATTAACTGTTGAAACTTCAATTAAAATTAAAATTCAAATCAAAAAAACAACAAAAATTTAAAAAAAAACAGTTTTGCAAAAAAGTAAGAAATTCACAAATTCAACCCTACAAATAAAAATCAAGACTCAATGAAGCGTTTAAAAGCAGGAAACAAGATAAAATACTAGTAAATGTTGATGCATATCATTTCTGTGCTCTGAAAGTAGAATTGAAAATTATGTTCACTAAAATATAAATTAGAGTATAGCGTTAAAACATTTTGTATTGCACTGGAAATAAACAATTCCATTAATTGGAGTCGTCAGTGACTAAACACAACAATTACACTCATGGACCTTAATTGAAGCGCGTGTTCGCCATAGGACATCCAATGAGAAGATACAACTGTATAATATTTCAACAATTTGTATATATCAATAAGAAATGTCGTTTTATTGATTGATTCTCTCAATGAATGTGTCTCGTTCATTATGATGTAATAGCTCATTATTGAGATCAATGCCGCTTCATTCCAAGAGGTCATAGCTTTCATGCTTTATACAAATGGATGGCTTTGGAATTGGAATTTTAATAATAACTTTATCTATGCTATGTTAGAAGGAGCTGTTTTGGCTTTAGCGATGTATTTTATGATGCTCAGCCTAATTATTTCATTTTTTTTTTCTAATTTGTTATTTCTGTAACTACGTATTTCTAACATAAGAATGTTTGTACAAGAATTTATATGAACTGATACTCAACTTGCTATTGCATATAATTCTATCTCTTTTCTCATTTGACATCTCTATTTATCTCAATATTTCTAATACAAGAATGTTTATACAAGAAACTTTCTATTACACATTATTCTCTCTTTTTATTGCAATAAATTTTAATAACTATTCATTATTATAATAATCCTTTTCTGTGAGGAACTGTTTTAGCTGGTGTGAGTGTTGATTACAAATTGTAAATCTTTAATGTATTTCATCTTCTAGAAAACTAAAAATATAAACAAAAAAACTATCAAACTACTACTAGTAGGCGACTTAATATGCTGGCAACATTGCCACATTCAGTCATTATTATTATTATTAATGTATCTTACACACTCATTATAAAATATTTGAGATCTTAATCTCAAGTAATTATATAATGTTTAATAGAGTTAAACAAAGATCAATTGATGCTAATATATGATAAACATAAGCATTTGATTCAATTAATGAAACCAAGTGTTTGTTGACTAGGAAGTCGACTAGTCTAAACATTACTAAAATGATTGGCATATTGACGCTGGAATGTATTCGCGAACGACGTCATAAATATTAAACATTTTTTAACTTCTAGATGCCGCCAATAATATAATTATTACTTTGAAGATTTGGCTTAGTAACTGTGACTAATTGAAATAGTGAGAAATAAAACGTTATAATATTTTTTTAAATGTAAACGAATGAGGTGACAAGCTATATATAGAGTTTAGCCTTATGGAAATATTCTCCGGTTTAAATATTAAAACGAAACCAGTAAAATCTTTAGAATTTAAATCTATCTCATCTGATATATAAGTAGGTAAATGTCATACTCTGATAAATTATGTTGATAAGCCTGATTTCGTTATATGAATAGTTCCAACAATACTTGTTTGTTCCATCCCTGAATTAATACTATTAACTGGTTACAAATATAATTATTATATAACAAGGGAGATTCTCAGCATTATTTCAGGAATGTATGACATTTACGTCTCCTAGCATGAATAGATGTTTATTTTGAGTTTAACGCCACGTGCCGGATCGTCCAAAACATCCTCCTTTTGTAACCACTATGGCCTGTTATTGACCAGATTAGGGTCATTGTCTATCAAGGATGAGCATTAATTTCACATAGCAATAACAAAGCTACTAAAATTTGGGACAAGCTTATCGTAATCTAGTCAAAATTATTATTAAATAAAAGCTTAACGACTGTATACAATTTCAGTTATTTTACTGAAACTCATTTTGAAAATTTGCTTAACATTGATAGAAACAATGCAAATGCAATAAGTTTAAAACAAGTAATAATAGTGGTTGACTTACCAACATGCGACAGACCGGTGAGATCTGATTCTGAAATGAAAAAAATAATGGGTGAAAATGGTGCGTGCACAAAAACAAACAAAATAATTTAAAAGACAATATCGTAATAAAAAAAAACATTACAAATCAAAACAAATACAAAAGCATGAAATGACTAGGAAAAAAAAATAAATCTGACGTAAGACTGTTTTCGAATGTAATAACACCTAATGATGATAATAATTAATGATACCTAATGATGACTACTTACATTTTATTATATACATTACAACTATTTTTACAGAAAAGTCCTTTTACTAGGTAAAATGAATGCAACTTTTTCATCAACTGAATGTCGAGCTTTGGCGGGAAAACGAGACAGGTTCCATCACCGTATTGTATTATTTTCCAAAACTGGTGCTATTTTAAATGTTAGTGCATTGGTGGCGTTTTATTCGTTAAGTGCTGGATTATAGGCATGAGTGTGGGAAAGTGGTATGATGATGGTGATACGTTGATTTTGGTGTTGTTTTTAAAATTCCATTGAAGCTTCTGGTAAAGTAGCCGCCACTCTACTAGGAGTGTGACTTAGACTAAACTATGACTTGACACGATGACTTGAATTGTGATTTGCCTAAATTTGACAGATATATATACATATATGAAATATAATTAACTTGAGAAAGTCAATTACTTGACACTGGCTAAATACACAAAAGTGTAAAGCTAAAAAAAATTGAATGTCGTTGAGTGTTCTAAATTCTAAAAGAAAATGATTTTATTCAACTATCCGAAGTTGTAGCTAACATTGAATCACACAGCGATATATTCGTGTTGTGTTTTTCCATTCTAAAAACTATGTGTGGTATGAAAATGTTTACCGTAGATTTCCTTTTTAATGGTATCTAAATTGTTTTCCTGGGTCCTTAAGTCTTATTTAAAATAATTAAAAGGGAATCGTGATTTCGTGACTTTCCTTGTCCGTTGCAATTTTTAAGAATGCGAATTCCGCACATAGCTGGAAAGTTTTGGCGCGAGTGGGATTTGAACTAGGATGCGACGAGCCGGTGCGAAAGCGAACGGTCTACCACTGAGCCACAGTTACTTAAGTATTTGTATACTTTTAACAAACAACAAAAAATTTTTTTTTAAACTGTCGTGAGCATGCCACATTTTGTAAGATAAATAACGGCTAAACTCACGTCAACATTACCTGGTCGGAGTAATTTCGACTTGTGAATTAACGTAAGTTTAGCCGTTATTTATCTTACAAAATAATTTTTTTATTAACAGTTGACTAAAACATGCAATAATATAACTATAACTGAATATTCAGGAAATATATTTATAATCTAAAATTATAGAAAACTAAACATTTAAACCAGCATAAATCACAAGAGCACAGGTGAAACTTAACAATTCTGAATAAATATTTTCAACGGATCGAACTATCTGTTGACGTCAATGAAATTAAACATAGAGATAACCGGTGTTATTGTGATCCATTGGGGGTACGATAAGAAGATCCAATAATAACTGACACACCCTTAACCTTCCGTATCGGTTATCTCCATGCGGTTATGAATGGCGCAAACGACTTTGACATTTTACCTATTTTAAACAAGTATAATCTTTTTGATGATAAACCTTAAATTAGCTAATTATAATCACTTGCCTGCACGAAGTACTCCTATGAGAGGTACATAACGTGGTTATGTTTATGGTGGTAGATAACCCTATATTAAACTAGCTTCTGCCCGCGGCTTCACCCGCGTGGCCTATAGGAAAAGAAGAAAATTTTTCATACATTATTCAACCACTCATTTCATCTTATTAGGTGTGTAATTTCAAAAAAGTTTTCTTAGTGGATACTTACACTTTACAAAGAACACACCCTCCAAATTTCAAGTCTCTAGGACCAACGATTTAGGATGTGCGTTGATATATGTATAAGTCAGTCAGTCAGTCAGTCAAAGCTTTGAATTTTATATGTATAGATAACCACGCATTTTACTCCTAAGATTTGAACTTTTCAAAGCTCCATCTAATTGCACCATAAGCGATATCACCAATGCATCAATTCTATATTTATACTATATTCCTTTAAACTCATTGTCATTAATTTCTCATTACATATCAGTTCTGACAGTTTCTGTGGTGTGTTCGTTGAGCAGGTCGGCTCATAACCAGGAGGAGATATTTTTGAGTTCGATTCCTGCTACCGCACTTGTGAGAAGTATTTGAGCACAGATTAAATAACGCATATACTTGTTCTGTATCTGCGTGTTGAGGGACTATCGTAGTTCCTAGGTCCTTAGATATAGGGAATACTAGTTGAGGTCCAGGATCTATGTATGTGATTTTTTGGGAATATTTATTATATAGTGTTAGCTTATAATAAGATGCTTTTGAAGGTGACTCGAGGCTGTGCGTCAATTGTTCCTTTCGTATATACATACAATAAAAAACTGTGAATGATACTTCAGACAGTAAACAAAAAAATTGCTGGACATTCAGCTAAACAAACTATAAAACAAAATCGTTATGTTTTGTTTCTCAAATATTTGTTTTTTCCTCATCCAAAAAGTTTAATCAAATCTTTTTTGATATAGTTATTCAACAGATTTCACTCTGATTAAACCAATAGAAACGGAAGAAAATTTTTGGGAAGTAGAATCAGTTTGTAGGGTCCAATGAAAGCTGGGGCCTTACCGCGTAAGTCTGGTGGAGATCGTAATCGTGTTCTCTCTTGCTCGCACTCGTGGATTTGTTACTTGGCGCGTGCAGGATGGCAGGTGAAGCCGATTTCCAGAACGGTTACGCGGTAGGGGTGCTGTTCATTTATTATCTTAATACTCAATTGAAGGGGTGAGAATAAAAAGGATTTAACTGTCAAATTGTCAGTTTCGAGAAAATTGACTTTAAACTTCAACGGCTTCATTTTAATGTAGAGTACTTATAAGGTAATAGAAAAGGTTTATGTAAGTTTCAAATGCTTGAACATGTTTTAATTCTATTTTAAAATACTAAATATAGTACTAATTCATACAATTACTGTAAAAATAATATAATAAAATAAATATAATAATGTTTTTATGCTGTATTCCTGTGACAGATAAACCGTTTTTAGACTCAAAATCTCGAGATTTAAGCCTCATTTCGGCATTTTGAGAATGTATTATTGTAGATATTTTCACGTTGAATCCAACGATACCCATAAGTCATTTTGTGAAAAAAATCAGTTAAACCCTTTTTATTCTCGCCCCTTCAATTCTAATTAATTCAAGACGCATTCGCATGCAGCACCAGCACGCCAACGTTCCATTGGTTAATAGGCTACATTGCTATTCAAAAATACTCACAAATAATGACGACATTAAAGTCATTTCTAAATGATATCTTATCAACAAGATGGTGGAATACTCCCATGCCCTCTCTCACATCCGTACCAGCGGTTAGTGATAACACCAAGTCAAGATCTTGTGAAATTAATCGCCTTATTTCATCATTAGTGTTTTCTATTTGTGTCCAACTGATACCGACATCTTTGTTGTTCGGGTTACATACATGCAATATCGGAAGGTTTAAATTATGTTTTTGTTTTCACGCACCAAAAAGTTTAGTTGCGTCAATCGTTTTACAAATATTATGATTACTTGTATTCATTTAATGACGCTATTTGTGGTTTTTAATATTGTGATCCAATTCTCTTAATGTGACAACTATTCACTCGATGTGACTAAATTATATCTTATTAGACAATTTCTATAACGATAATGACCTTTATCGTACATCAGTTATAGATTCATGCATTTAAAATCATCATCATCTATCATTATATAATAAATGAAATCATCATCAATCCATTTTCATCATCACATACTTATTTACTTACTTACTTATTAATAATTATCTGCGGTAATTTTTCAAAGTTTATCAGAGCGCCTGGTGGATGCGTGACCATAATGCTGGCACTTATTTGGCACAACAAATGAGCATTGCAATTCAACGGGGCAATGTTGCCAACATGTTTAGGACGCTACCTACTACAGTGGGAGAATTTGGACTATCTATGGGTCAACGTAGCTTAGTATATACTCCAAATTTTTAGTAGTTAGGTAGTGTAACTAACAGTTTAGTAGTAGTTGTTATTATTGTATTAGATTGTTAATACAGGCAGTTTTCCATTAAATAAATCTAAATACCATGGTAAGATTGAAACGTTAATCTTTGCAGTTTCTCCATTATCTTCAAAGAAATTCACTTTCCTTTCTATGAGAAATCAAGTTGCTTTACGGGATATTACTAATTGCTTGGCCTCACCACGAAGCGATATCTCTACGAAAAGGCAACATTACGCATTACATAATATTTAGATTATGTTAAAAGCAATCATGACAGCAATTACAATACTAGGAAATATTTATCCCCTTCGTTTATAGGGATCAATGACTATTAAAAGTAGGTTATGGTGCAGATTGAATGCTTGTTTTCTACAATATAATATGAAGTTATGCGTAAGGTCTAAAATTTTCCTTGATTTTGTCCATTCATGTAGTCATAAAAAATTCCATTGAAATTCTAATGGTGCTATTTTATATTAAAGCGTTGAGGAAACTTTGTATGCTTATACTGTGGAAGTCTGCCTAATGAAATTACAAAACAACAAAGACATTAAAATACAACAAAAATTTTGGTGATTTCATTAGGCAGACTTCTACAGTATAAGTATACAAAGTTTCCTGAGTTGACTAGGTAGTCATGCAATGGATTTTAAAGTGGACAAAGTTAAGTTTAATTATGTCACTATAACCTTTTTTGTGGTAAATTTAGTCAAATAATAATGGCGGAGTCATATTGTTTCAGTTATTATTCAAAGACAGAGGTCTACAGCTTACTGAGCCACTATATATGTGGTTATTTAAGAAGGTCAATAATCTTACTCTGATACGTCACACCTGTCTCGCAGCAGCTTGCGTGACTCAGGATTCATTTACCTGATATTTGGATCACCTGTCTTAAAATAACATCTGCTATCTATTAAGTTACTTCTTGGCCAGTAACCTTTTTCAACCGACATCAAAATGGAGGATGTTCTTATATGCTTTTTTTTCCATTAATTAGATGTTGGATGTAATATCTCCGTCAATTAATACAATGATTAGGAATTTTTTTCATTTGAAAGGAATTTGCTTTCTTTTAAATTGATCCTATAGAAATATTATCAAATTCAGTAGTTTGGTTTTTAAATCAAATTAATTAGAAAAAAATGTATTGATGATATAATCGTCCAAGTATTTTCTCAGTATGGAATTAAGGTCAATGAACTCAGTTTAATCTCTTTTTAAAGTTTACATTAAATAATGTCTTGCAGAGTTAACTGCTTGAGAAACAGAATCAGAGAGACTAGTTGTCTTGCAATTGACAGCCTCTGTGGTGTGGTGGTTAAGCAGGTCGGCTCATAACCTGGAGGCAGCGGATTCGATTCCCGCGACAGGACAAGTATTTGTGCACAGCAAAAAAAAGCGCAAGTACTTGTTCTGAGTGTGGGTGTTGTGGGTGGTGACCATGGTCATCGTAGTTCCTGGATATAACTAGGATTCCCTGTGTCTAGGGAGACACGGAATCCTAGTTAGGCTCCAGGATTTATGTATGTGATCGTTGGGCGTTATTATTATTATTAACTGTACAATGCTTTTTTATGTGAACGAATGACGCGTAGAGAGAATTCGCCTAATGTTAAGTGCCACAGCCACTCACAACAAATGCAGTGCCACTTGGAGTTTGAACTATTATAAAGTTTCACATGACAATGCACTGCGTAAGTGCGTACATCATTGTGAGACATCAGCATTTCGCAATTACAAAATAATTGTTATAATTAAAAAATATATTATACACTTTGTGGCTAAAGAAAAACTATGATAGACATATTTACCTCAGACTAATAGAACGAATTATATAAACTTAGTGCTCAGAACTAGAGAGTAAACCCAAAACACGAAATTCCAAAATCACGCATTTAATTCAAGAATAACGCGGGTGGGTTGGTTAGTTTGTTTTTGTAAGTACATGAGAATATTACCATCAGGAGAATGACTAGCTCATCATGTCATTCGTTTATAAAAATTCAGACGTAAGTACTATTGCTTTCTTTAACCTCCAACTTGTATCTGGATATCTGTCATATCTTTAACTTGTGTAATCTGTGGGATCGTACGTTTCAAAACGGTGAACCAATTTTAATTCGTTTTGTTCAGATAGCAACTTGTTCGAGATTATTGATTGACTCAAGCGTGACCTCGCGGAAGTTAATCTTCGATACAAAATGAAGCATAACTATCTAGTGTAACTACGCTAAAAACAAACAATAATTCCGTTAAAAATATATAATCTTATCGATTGTTTGTAGTATTGATCGAGATTATTGTTACTTAGCTGTGCAGTAGTTTGCAAGCACTACTGTGTTCCGGTTTGAAGGGCACTGTAGCTAGTGAAATTACTGGGCAAATGAGACTTTATGATCTGATCTCACAGTTGAGTAATCTTATTACCAGACTATGCTGATGTCTCAGGATGGTGTGCGCATTGAAGTGTCACGCGAGACTTTATATTTTGGAGTTCCTAGTGACACTGTTCTGTTATGGGTAGCCGTGCCGCTTAACATCAGGGGAACGACTAGCTCGTCACAAAATTCACTAACATAAAAAGAAAAATTATTTGGTTCCCATAGTACAAGCTTTACTTAGTTTGGGGATGGACAGCGCTGTGTGAAATGTCCACAAATATTTCAAAAAGAATTCAAATTCTTACATGTTAATATGCATCTGTAATTTATACTTCTTGTACCATTTCTTCTTATGAGCACGCCTGTCTGCCTAGTTTGATAGCTCCTAAGTTCACACTTAATCTCAATGGCGTACTACTGCTTGTGTATATCGTAGGTCCGTATTACAGAACGATGCTCAGTCATCGATCGGTGCTCAAGCAGAGATTTCATTCACTAATTGATCACTTTATGAATGGAATCTCTGCTTGAGAACCGATCGATGGCTGAGCATCATTCTGTAATACGGACCTTAGAGATAAGTACGAACTTATGAACTACCAAACTCTAGTGCATCTATTATAATTGTTGTTTTAGTCTAAGAAAGGAAGGTATAGATTACAGTCTACAGCTGACAATGGTACCGGTGGCGCCAGTTTAAGGTTACAACGTTAACCACAATCGTAAGCACCAATAAGACTGACTTATGATTATTTCCTTGTAATGACGGATGAGACAGATTAGGCATGATTTTGAAATAAATTTCTTTACGTACGCTTGACTTGGGAAGTAAGCTGTTGAATGCGAGGTGAACGAAAGTTGAAGTTGGTTCACGTAGATCTCCATTGTCAACATAACAAAGTTATAAATTTGTATTATTATGTTGGTATGTCCGGTAAAATGACCATTTACAATTGTCAAAATGGCAACATTAACAGTAAACAAAGCAAAACCAAAGCTATACTGGCCGATAGACGAAGCTAAACTAAAGACGTTTTTTTGGTTAACACTTGTTTTTAAATTATAGTGATTTCTCAGTGAATCAACTTCCGTTCGCCTTGCTACGCATTCATCAGCTTACTCCCCAAGTCAAGCGTACGTAAAGAAATTTATTTCAAAATCATGCGTAAGTTATTGCATAAGCATGCGTATAAAACGTACAGTATTAAGACTTTTAAAATGTTCATAAATGCAAAACCGATTTTTAAGGTAATGAAATTTGGCGTCTATTTTCCTACTTCGTTCGTTACGTCGAAAGCGTAGTAAGAGAGACAGCAATAGAAATGTCTGCTCTTACATATTACTAATATTGATTCTGTAGTCTCTAACTGCTAATTGGTTGTTCTGTTTACATTTTGGTACCATGTCAGAATTCACGTAAATTCATAGTTATTAGCAATTGAAGGGGTGAGAACAAAAAGGGTTTAACTGATTATTTTCACAAATTGACTTATGAGTATCGTTGGATTCAGCGTGAAATCATCTACAATAATACATTCTCAAAATACCGAAATGAGGCTTAAATCTCGAGATTTTGAGTCTAAAAACGGTTTATCTGTCACAGGAATACACCTCGCTTAGCATAAAAACATTATTATATTTATTTTATTATATTAATATAAATAATACTAAATTTAGTATTTTAAAATAGAATTAATGCATTTTCAAGCAACTGAAACTTACATAAACCTTTACTATTACCTTATAAGCTCTCTACATCAAAATGAGAATGAGGCTGTTGAAGTTTAAAGTCAATTTTCTCGAAACTATCAATTTAACAGTTAAACCCTTTTTATTCTCAACCCTTCAATTGTAACGGTCAACACATCATTTGTAATGGATTTCCTTGAGCAGATTGAAATAGCAATAGGAATTACGCGAGTTATTTGCGTAGGCGTAAGGTACCTTGTAGTTCCTACCTATAAGCACAGGATTTATATTAACAGGTCCCATAGCTCAGTTGGTAGTAGCTCTGCTTTCTGAACTGTAGGTTGTGGGTTCGATTCCCACCCAAGCAACATTTGTCTGATGACTGTGATTAACATCGGTGTCTGTTCTGTGTCTGAATGTCATATTGTATTTATAAGTATGTATTTACAAACAAAGATTATCTATAAGTATAATTATAAGTATTCTTTCTGTACGACCAATCGTACATTTTTGTAATCAATAATCATCTATACATATAAAATTCAAAGTCCTATGACTGACTGACTTATATATCAACGCACAGCCTAAATCACTGTTCTCAAAGACTTGAAACTTAGAGGGTGTATTCTTTGTAAAGTGTAGGTATCCACTAAGAAAGGGTTTTTCGAAATTCCATCCCTAAGAGGGTGAAATGGGTGGTTGAATTATCTATGAAAAATTTCTTCTTCGTTTCCTATAGGCCACGCGGGTGAAGACGCGGGCAGAAGCTAGTATAAATCATACTCCCGGATAGACAAAAAAGAGTATAATTCAAATGAAGTGAACACCTAAGAGCACTACCTACATACGCACTGCATGGAATTACTAAGTTGTAGAATGGCTATGCACAATAATAAGTTATAAGTAAATAAATAATTAAGGTAGCAGCTAGCCTAGTAACTAAAAATATTACAGTTAATTATTGGTAATTAGTCAAAAAATTCACTGCTTAACCGCTGCCTGGCCGACGCTACGTTTGTACGCTTACTAACATACTTAGCTCCACTCTCAGACAGATGGAGCTAATATACGAAACCAATGGGTATTATACGAATCGTAATCCTGTCTTTCTATGTTCACGTAGAGAGAGAGAGAGAGATAAGCTCAAATTCCATTCGAGTCATCAGCTCACCCCTTTTTTTTTGAGGGGGGGGAAATGCCCTCGCACTTGCCTCGCACCACCCCCGTGGTGGCAGGGGGTATGTGGGACTCGAACCCACTAAAACCCCCCCGTGATCCGACCGCCGCCGGGATGGGGCGAGATGGAGACGCACTGCATTAACCAGCTCACCCCTAAAGTCAAGCGTGCGTAAAAAAGTTTTACTTCAATAAACAATTTAGAAAAAAAAAATCTAAAATGAAAAAACATTTATTTCACAAAAAGCAAAATTACATAATGGTGGAGATTGGAACACCTAGCTCCCACACTAGGCCACACACGAAACCCGTGCTCTGGAATCAGGACTTTTTCGTCGGAGATACAGTTTTTATACGCCTATTAGAGAACTTAAGTAACTAAAATATGATGTGTTACATCACATGCAAAAATATAACCTAATTAAGTGTAAGAATACCTCATACTTACTTAGTACTTTATACCTAATCACCATGCTCAAACCTACGTCATTTCACATAGATAATTATGTTAAATCATAAGAAAAACCGGCAGAATGAAACCAGCTAAGATAATTAGGTAGGTAAGATGGAGATACCTACTTATATCAACTGGAAATCACGATGATCACATAACTACCTACTATGTTAATTTGTGTAAGTAACTTACCTACGCAGGTCTAGGTTAGGTTACCAGGTTTATCATTATATAAGGATGTGTTGCACCATCCACAGAATAACTTTAATGTAATGAATATACGTTGCAATTAACCGTTGTTAAATGAACGTCATTAATACAAGTAGGTTGGAGTTTTGGCGGGAACGCGAAAAAGATTTCGTCACCGCATTGTATTATTTTCCAAAACTTGTGTTATTTTCAGTGTTAGTGCATAAAATTGGTGGCATTCTATTCGTTAAGTGCTGGATTACAGGCGTGAGTGTGGGAAAATGGTATAATGATGGTGAAACGTTTATTTTCGTGTTGCTTCCAAAACTCCATAGAAGCTTCTGGTAAAGTTGCCACCACTTTACTAGGAGTATGACTTTGACTAGACTATGACTTGATGACTTCGACTATGACTTGACTATTTGCGTGAAATATCACTAACTTGATAAATTATCAATTACTTGACACTGGCTAAATACACAAAAGTGTGGAGCCAAAACATAAAAAATACAAGTAGGTAAGATCCGTTTTGGTTATAAAACTGTTAGATATTAAAGAGAATAATTAAGTAACTTTGACCGGGTTTATGGTGCACTATCACCCCGGTTAAAGTTACTAGGTTACAACCCTAGTGTGGTAGGTGGTAATACCTACGCCACTCATAAACCGTTAATAACCATTAGTAACATGAATGGGTATCTTCTAGTAACACGAAGGTGGAAACAACTCCATTATAAAATGAATACCTACTTAATAGTATGACTCAGATGATTCAAAAAGATTGAACTTTATTTCAAAACAATAAGGCATAAAATAGTTACGATATTACGTAGGTACTAAATATTATGTATTCTATGAACATCTACTATATTACTAAGAACATCTTAATTAGATTCATTGTAATGGAAGTGCCAATGACGGCATACAGATATGCGATACTTATTTATAATAATAATATAAATACTTATGGGAAATCCTGTGCAATTAATCCTCCAGGCTGGCTCATGGAATACATAAGTACCTAGCTATAAGATTATTTATTCCAATAGAATGTAAGTACCCAACAGGCAAAATAAAATACAGGTAAAGTAGGTAGGTATTAGAAAACTTACTCTGTAATCCACAGATAATAAAATACTTAGATATCCCCTTTTATTATATTAGATATCCCTCAATCAACTATCTGGATCCACGGGTGGATTGAATATATAATATAAACACCACCAGTCTGGAATTTACTGTGATCCATCATGGGTTTAAACCACGGATTGATACCGACTACCGCCATCTATTTTAATTGCAAGGAAATAAAATAAACTGCGCCATCTATTAGAATTATGTCATACTAGTACCAACGATTGATTGCTGCTGCCGTGTTAAGTTACTAAATAGTGTCAAGCTAGTTAGATAGATGGCGTTAAACTTGATTTTATAAAAGCGTCATCTATGACACTATGTAAGAACTAGGGAAGTAAGCTAGTATCTCTGTAAATAGAGCGTTTGCCGCTAGATGGCTCTGTAATTGTTTTTGTGTAGTTTGTAGTTATAGGATATTTTTCTGATGTTTCAGATACTCTGTATTCAAAATTACGTATTTTTATTATTTCTCTTTTAAATTTAACAGTGGCCAAATATGTGGTAAGCAATTGCCATAAAAAAATAAAGTTTCTTACCAGTATCGTTGAGCAAGGCATTGATATCCGTCGTCGACCCATCGGCCGACATTGCTGTAACAAACAAAGATTCAATCAGATGGATGCAAATTAATCCACTTTTTCTTAGTTTTATAGGTAAACTAGAACAAAATAATTATTTCTAATGGTGCAAAGGGGCAATATATTATTTATAATAAGTACGTAAGAATAAAACAATATAAGGTATGATAGATATGGCAATGAAAATCCCACCACCACCTAGTAAATATTTTTACCTAGTGTTCGTCTATGTAGGTATCACCGCTTTGCCAATATTATTCTGCCACCAAGCTTTAGTTTGCAAGAACTGCTACGTTCTGATTTGAAAGGCACTATAGCTTGTGAATGCACCATCGAAGGTGGGAGGGTGAGATCAAGGAGGTAGCAGGACCATGCTGGATGAGGATGGCAAGGGATAGATCGTTGGGGGAGGCCTATGCCAAAGAGCTAGACAATCAAGACAAAACCGATGTCTAAAAACAATAGCATAATTATTTATCTTATGTTATATTATTATTTTTATTATGTTGCTTTCATTAACAACCGCGTTTAATAAATATTAAACACTAATACTACTTCTTCTACTTGTGTAGTACCTACATAAGTAGTTATAAGATGAAATTTATTACTAAAACGAGCTTCTGCCCGCAGCTTCGCCCGCAGCGTGGCCTATGGGAAAATAATTCAACCACCCATTTCACCACCTTAAGGGTGGAATTTCGAAAAATCCTTTATTAACAGATGCCTACGTCATAACATCTGGTTTGGGGTGTGCGTTCATAGATCACTATGTCAGTCAGTCACCTTTGAGTTATATATATTTAGATATCTGAGTATCATCGGTCCTTAAGCATTATAAATATTCAAATGCTCAACAAAAATGTCATAATATGTTCATACTAAAATAAAATAGGATAAAAAGGATTAATCTTCGGTTTTGTTTTTGTGTAAGAAAATTTGTCTGCATTATTGTTTTTTATGCAGTTATTTATAGTTGACAGCCTCTGTGGTGTGATAGATAAGCAGGTCAGCCCATAGCCCGGAGGCAGCGGGTTCGATTCCCGGACAAGTATTCGTGACAGAAAAAAAAGCGCAAATTCTTGTTCTGAGTCTGCGTTTTATGGGATCAGGGTCCTCGTAGTTTCTAAGTCCCTAGATACATGGAATCCTAGTTAGAGATAGATCTATATGGTCGTTGAGCGTTATTGTTGTTAAATATCTTCAAACGGCGAGATAGAAGACGCAGGTAGGTGCCATGGACTTATAAAATGTTTACAGAAATTATATAATGCCTGTTTAATACTGAATTTCCGATAAAGGCCGCGGTACTCGGGGCGTGACGCGACACGGTCGGTTTCGGTCGGGCGCGACTGCGGCGCGGCGTGGTTACTTGATTAGGTATAAATTATTCCGTATTCATTTACTTAGTTTTCTACTATCCGATGATCAAGATCGTCTACTTCAATGAGTAGAGCACAAGCACAAACTTAAATCGATCGTTTCCCAACCCAACAAACCAATAAATATAATGTGGTTTTTACGGCGGTTTTTTGGTTGTTTAGCAGTAGAAAACGCGGAAAAATCGCTACAATCTCGTTTAATTATTTCACAGAACAGTGAAGGTCAAAATCCACTACGCTGGCTAAGTGCGGGTTGGTAGATGAAAGTTCGAAATTTATTTATCTCATTTCATTAAACGAGCAAGTGTGAAGCGAGAGCGCAGCGTCTCCGTTCCAGCTTGGGCAAAATAGGTTCGTATGTCCGGCGGATGTCCGGCTTGTCTCCTCTACAGATTACATTTCTCAACTTAAACTCGTGAAATTTTGTAAGCAGGTTCGATGATTATATGGCATTTATTAGTCGAGTTTGTTTTTTTTTTAACGGCCGAGCCATGGAAACTTAAGAAATAATCAGTTTTACACTATGCAAAGACAGACTCGGAGTATTTTATTTTTATTTTTTATCGGTAACTAGAATAGTATACGACAGCGAAAATCAGCCAATTCGTGTATTTACTCAATGAGTACTATTTATACTTACTAATACTTATATATTATACTAGTTTCACCCGCGGATAAAAAGTATTTTAATTATTTACCCATCCCACGGGAGAATTTCAATTTTCGGGATAAAATGTAGCCTATATGTTAATCTAGTGTATAAGCTATCTTGGTACCGAATTTCATCTAAATCCATTCAGCCGTTTGAGCGTGAAGGAGTAACAAACATACACACAAACACACATACAAACTTTCGCCTTTATAATATTAGTGTGATTATCTTGCACATTTTTGGGCACATTTTTTTTTTTTTACTTCAAACTTGTCTAGCATTTGACCACGCTCTCACCTGATGGGAAGTGACGATGCAATCGAAGGTGTAGCATGCTAGCCAAGTAAATACCTATTCACTCTTCACATGCACAGTTATGCCTATATTGTACCTATATTATATTTGCCGTTTGGTTAATTTTATTATTCTGTAATAGCTCTTCAAGACTCTTCAATTGAGCTTACGAAGCTGTGTCATGGAAACGCTGAAAATTTAGTCGTTTCTATGCTGAAGATTTATACAAAAAGATACAGATTAGATGTAGCCATTTAGAGTTTGATTTTGGTTGGATAGGTAAATTTCGAATGAATCCTTGATCCATCCAATCTTTAATTCAGATTTATTTTAATGTACAGGAAAAGTTTTGGCCCGCATCTATCCATCCCTCAAGCCAGGACATGACAAATAAATAAACAAACAAACAAATATGTGTGGACATTTCACACACCGCCATCTAGCCCCAAACTAAGCAAAGTTTGTACTATGGAAACCAGATAACTGATACAATACTTATATACTTTTTGTTTGTAAATACATACATAGAATACAATATAACACCCAGACACAGAACAAACATCGATGCTGATCACACAATTGTTTGTCCTGGGTGGGAATCGAACCCACAACCTGCAGTTCAGAAGGCAGGGATACTACCAACTGAGCTGTCGGGCCAGTCAAAGGGCCAGACAAGATGGAGAAGTGATGTCATTTATAACTGTGTTAAAAAGATTGGTAGCTTCACCAACTACGCAATAATGTATCTTGATAGCAACGAATAGAAACCTAGATTGGTTTGGATTTAACAGTTTCAATACAAAGTTTGTGTTTATAGTTATTATGGCAATTTTCAAATTTAGAATTAAATTTCTCCTGTCGCAATTGCAATCAAAGATCAATATACCTATTTTAATAAAAACAATAACAATCGTTAGTGCACAGCAAAAACCGCTGTACCCTGTCCTCAACGATATTTTTAGCATTTTTAATCTAAATAATTACCATGACCAGCGAAACTAAAAACTACCATTAATATTAAATAATCGGAATGAGACCTTGAACCTCGCAACAAAAAGCTTTGCGCCGGTATTTCGGAAGGTCAGACATTGTTTGCAAATATAATGTAACATAACACTGATACAGCATTTATGATGTTTTCATGAATACATTATATTCGTAGATGTTTAACGCCTACATGTAAGTACCGCATTCACAAATGTATCGGATCCCATTTTTTTTTTTAAATTTTGGCTCCACACTTTTGTGTATTTAGCCAGTGTCAAGTAATTGATAATTTTTCAAGTTAATGATATTTACGCAAATATGTATCAAGTCACAGTCGAAGTCATCAAGTCAAGTCATAGTCTAGTTAAAGTCATACTCCTAGTAAAGTGATAGCAAATTTACTTGAAGCTTCTATGGAGTTTTGGAAACAACACGAAAAGAAACGTTTCACCATCATTATACCACTTTCTCACACTCATGCCTGTAATCCAGCACTTAACGAATAAAATGCCACCAATTTTATGCACTAACACTGAAAATAACATAAGTTTTGGAAAATAATACAATGCGGTGACACGTTTTTTTTTACGTTTTCCCGCCAAAAAACCGATCCGATATTTATTAATAAGTAGCTGAATCGGCGAACTTCAGCTTAATAGTCATTAAATGTGTGCCTGCTTAGGGTTTTTTTATAGTCTTATATTTTTTTTTATTTAATTTTAGCATTTTATTTTGTATATTGTATTTTACCATAATATTGGTTTTCTTGCCTGAAATAATAGTTAAACCATTTTTGATCTCACCCCTTCAATTGTTAAGGCGATGAAGTGTTTTTTTTTTGTTCATTTGGTTTTTGGTTCATACACATCAGGTTTCCTTAACCCAAGTTTAAGGCCGTTTACACACTCATCCAGTCGGAAGTACAAAACGAAAACAAACGGAGAGGTCAATTATGCCAATTTGTATTCAATAGCGCATGTAGTGAGAGGAACTGGTCGCAGTGATCGCATATAGGTGCTAACAATGATCCTCTGCTTTATAAGGTCAGGCTATTGTTTAATTTGGGCACCTGTCACAGACGTTTGAGAACCTGTCCGTCAGCCGTAGCCGTTTATCAGTCAGTCAGTCAGATTTGAAGTTTTGTTAAGTTTGGTTAGTGATTAGAGTTCAATAGCCATCATCAACATCATCACTATCAATGCATGTCATTATTACTCTCTCTCTCTATCTCTCTCTCCTCTCTCTCCTCTCTCTCTCTCTCTCTCTCTGTGTGTGTGTGTGTGGAGGCTGGAAATCACTCTAGAAGACCAAGAATTTTCAAAATCTATTATTTGTGTATATGTTATTTGTGTCCACAGATTACTATGGAAACTAAGCACAGGTCATTATAATTAAAAAAATTAATAAACTTCAAACCACAAATCCAGAAGGCGTGATTAATCCATACAAACAGCTCTACTTTTTAAAACTTAACCCATGCTTGATATGGGGAGTAAGTTCGTGAATGCAAGGCGAACGGAGGTTGAAGTTGATTCACGTAGATCTTCATTGACAATACAACAAAGTTTGTATTATTACGTTGGTATGTTCGGTAAAATGACAATTTATAATTGTCAAGATGGCGACATTAACATTAAACATAGCAAAAACAAAGTTATACCGGCCGATAGATGGAGCTAAATTAAACAAATTTTACTGCAGTTGTATGGTCTAAAGCATACTAGTTTTTTTTTTTTTGTAAAAATTTGAAGTCTGTACTTTGAAACTCCATATAGTTTGAAGGATCTTCCTAAGGTCCATGGTAAATAATTCTACATACCTAAATCGTATTAGCTCACCTACTTAGAATGCAACTATTTCGTGATTGTGTACGAGTACCTACGCATCCTTTTTAGCAGTGTTAATAGAATTGTTAACAGCGCTCGTGAACGTTTTAATAATTACATTACATCTAAAATCTATCAACATAATGAGGAGCAGAAAATATATACTTTGCACGTGTTAGAAAATGAGTCATGACTATTAATTATTACTATATTAATCAAGCCCTCAATTTAAAGTGCTTCGATACATATATATATGAAAAAATGACAAAGCTTTCATTGTCAAGATGGCGACATTAACATTAAACATAGCAAAGAGTTTTGGCGGGAAAATGAAAAAGATCCCGTCACCGCATTGTATTATTTTCCAAACTTTGTGTTATTTTCAGTTTTAGTGCATAAAATTGGTGGCATTCTATTCGTTAAGTGCTGGATTACAGGCGTGAGTGTGGGTAAATGGCATAATGATGGTGAAACGTTTCTTTTCGTGTTGTTTCCAAAACTCCATAGAAGCTACTAGTAAAGTTGCTACCAGTTTCTAGTAACAGTATACGAGTATGACTTAGACTAGACTATGACTTGACGACTAGTACTGAGACTTGACACATCATTATTTGCGTGAAATATCATTAACTTGAGGCAAATTATTAATTACTTGACACTGGCTAAACTCACAAAAGTGTGGAGCCAATAAAAAAAAAAAAAAACAAAATAAAACATAGCAAAAACAAAGTTACACTAAAGAAGTTTTACTTCAGTCGTGTGGTCTAAAGCACACTAATTATTTTTATCAGATGAGATGCTAACATCTTCATCTATCACTATAAGTTCAGAGCATTTGACTACTATCTCACCTGATTGTACGACGCGATCCACAATGTTATACGAGTAATACAACACGAAGATCTGTGGCGTGATCACGGAACTTATATTGCAATGCAACAAGGGAAATTTCAATCCTAATTTGGAAATTTCCATACTAACTATGCACATAAGCTCCGTATTGAAACTATCAAATTCAAACAATTGTGTGTTTTTTGACTGGCCCGATAGATCAGTTGGTAGTAACTCTGCCTTCTGAACTGTGGGTTGTGGGTTCGATTCCCACCCAGGACAAACATTTGTGTGATGAACATAGGTGTTTGTTCTGTGTCTGGGTGTTATATTGTATTATATGTATGTATTTACCAACAAAAAAGTATTTAAGTATTGTATCAGTTATCTGGTTCCCATAATACAAGCTTTGCTTAGTTTGGGGCTGGATGGCGTTATGTGAGATGTCCACACATATTATTATTATTATTATTATTCTTATGATTGTAATCAAGTTACATGATCGCCTAGCTACTTTTTGTTAAAGTGCAATCCAAAAGGACTCGATCCTTTTAAACACGTATTTAAAACATAAGTATACAAACAAAACTCAATAATAAAAATGACAGCCTTCGATTACGCTCTGATCTCGTTCATCGCGTGTCTTTACTCTTCAGTTTTTAATTAAAACCTTAATAACACCTCAAAAACCTTTACAGGCGATATCTGAGATAAAAGCTGAAACATTGGGAAGGATTATTTAAGCAGTTCGTGGGTATTGTGATAGAATAATTACTGCTATTGTTTCAGTTTATATTAAGGTTTGAATTGTGAAAAGCATTTTCATTTGCATAAATATGATTAGGTAGTTTAAAAGACTCGCCAATGCCAAAATCTTATTGCATTTACATTAAAACAGTAGGGACGTTTCTAGAACAAGATTTTCGAACTCACCACTAACTTACTAAGTCATACTAATAATTAATGTAACTGAAACGAATTTAACAAAGTTGCATTTACTAGGTGGCTTTTTGCAAAGTTCGTCTAGGTAGGTACCACCGCTTTGCCTGTTATTCTGCCGCCAAGCAGTAGTGTAAAAGCACTACTGTGTTCCGGTTTGAAGGTCACTGTAGCTAGTGAAATTACTGGGCAAATGAGACTTTATGATCTGATCTCACAGTCGAGTAATCTTATTGCGACTGTGCTGATGTCTCAGGATGATGTGCGCAGTGCAGTGTCACGCGAAACTTTATATTTTGGAGTTCCGAGTGACAGTGTTCTGTTATGGGCAGCTGTGTCTCTTAACATCAGGTGAACGACTAGCTCGTCACATCATTCCCTAACATAAAAAAAGTTACATATTGAAAAATTCAAGTTACGAATGATGTGACTATGTACAAAAAATATTTACATAAAATATGCACTTGGCGTCATTTATTGTCTTTACGTAAACACGTAATCAATTAACACCTCAGGTGAGTCAGTGGTCAACTATCAACCTATGAAAATTCTACCTATAAAAATAACGCTATAAATAGAAATATATTTAAAATACATGGTATATTTTATTTAACGCCATTGTAATGCTGCATTTATTATTGCCATTTACAAAATAATATTATCGCTTTAAAAAAAAAAAAAATTATTCACAGAGGTAATGTATTTGTTGTATTTTTTTAATTATGTATATTGTAGTATTCATTAATATTTGTATTTTATCAAATTAGTAAAATATGTATATTGTATTGTTATTTATTTCTTTTATTTTAATATATATGATGATCAAAAATTAATGTTTAAATTATGCTCATTTCCTTATATGCACGCCTAACCAAGTTGTTTCTCTGCATCTTGGTTGACTGGTAGAAAATGCTGTTAGCATTAATTCCTCCATTGTACTTTTTATGTGCATAAAGTATTAAATAAATTAATAATTTACATCAAATTACGTCACACTCCATCAGCCTTTTTACATCTGAATATATTCCTCCATAATGCAGAAGATTGTAATGGAGACTGAAAAGAATGGTATTGCCCATTCCCTTCATGTAACAATTCACAAACGAGCCTAATATTTTAAAACTTTACACGCTTTGCGTTCGTATGATTTATCTTGAACCATTGAAAGAAAGAAAAGAAAGAAAGAAAAACATTTATTCAACACTCACTTACAAAAATAAAATAAAATTTACAAGAACATACAAGAATATACATACAACAAGAGAATACAATTAAATATAAACAGTACCTAGTTAGAAGTATTTAATAAGGAAAATAAAAGAGTAGATATAGCACGGAAGCAGTGGTGTCGAAAAGGGCTTACCTCAGCATTCATGCCGGTGCACTCGACACCTGGCGCTGATTTTCAGTTAAGCCCTATGGTTGACGGGTGACGGTGACCATAATAAAACAAATATTAAAATATACACAATACACATACAAAAGAAAAATAATACATAATAAAACACTGGAAAGAGTAAGATAAACTACAAATGGTTAGGTATGAGATGAATAAAATAAATCATAAATGACATTTATTTAACTGATATTAGAAGAAAATAAATAAATAATAATAATAATGAAGGCAATGAATAGAAGAACCATAGATACTCATTTTGGTTATTAGTTTCCTTATTTAAAAGACTTATTCAAACGCTCTGCTGTGATTAGCATATATTGGTAGCTAATAGCCATTATTATGCCATTGTCTCGGCCCAAACACACGTCACTCAACCGTGCAAAAAGTCTGACGTATTTTTACGTCGGTACCTATTTCTGTTGACTCTATCCGCAAAGACGGAATAGCTTATAAGAACACGATTGAACTACCCGGAAAATACATTATAATCAATGCAGTTTCTATCTGGATTTAATTATCTTATTGATCTGAGGTAATGTCAGGTTAGACGAGGGCCATCGCGCACTTAATGATCAATTATCTAGTTTGAGCAATTACGTTCAATTCAAAATCAAAATGAATCAGCGATTGACTGTGCAGTAGGGATTCGTTAAAAAGAATCCGAAAATGGCGGTTGTAAATTTTGAACTTTTTTCCATAACCCGTGTATTTTTTAATTTTAATGTATGATAAGGGTGGATTATTATCCGTTAAGTGTTCGTGATCGTGCACGAGTGTTGGCAAATGGTTCCAAGTTTTAAAACCACGCCTTTTCGTTTTCTCTTCAAGGCTTCATAATAGCCTTCAGTAAAATATCCACCATTTTACTGTGGTAGTTTGACTGACAAAATAAGACTTTGACATGACATAACCGTACAATAATTCCTCACTTGACATTGGCAGAATTATCACTAAAAGCGACAGCCATTAAACGAAGAGAAAATGACTGTGCAGTATCGAAACGAAGAATAATTGTATTATTTTAAGATGAAGTCTGATGACAAAAGCATCAAAAAGCACTATTTTTAATTACCCAGCGCGACGTGACGTAACAAAAAATGCGTAAATAAGAAATAAAACGAAAAAGAACGGTGGCTGAATACAATTTAAGTAAATAGTTTGGTTTTACCAAAACAAATCGTAGATCCCCAAAAATACATATTTTCAACGTAGTGCTCCATATTTTCAGGGAATACAATATCTTTTTTCACGGCATAAAAAATAGCCACAAGTGTTTAAAACGTTGATATCACGTGATATTGGAAAAAAATTGATATGCCATTTCATTTAATCCACAAAAACCTGCAAAATAATAACATTTCAAGCACAGACTCAGTTTGACATCAAATATGATCTGCTATTTTTAAACAACAAGCAAAGCTCGGTAGAGACCCTCTCAAAAACATAAAGGTTGTGAACCGGCTACGCATTCAATCTCATTTTTATTTATGTTTTGACGTTGCATAAGACTGTGTTAATTATATCACACAATAGTAAAGGTTATTATATTTAATCACACATATTAAATGTTAGATAACTTCTATTATTGTTCATGACATTTATATCGACACGACACGTAAATTACTTGTTTGTTCCAGAAGTGCGCAAGTACAAATGAACTTCATTTTAATTTTCAAACAGTTGAAAGTTTAAAGATTGATTGAGTGATTATTTTGGATTGATATGTTCTTTTTCTTGATACTATATACTTTATTGTACCTATCTGCTTCGACTTTGACAGCTAATACTAATAAATCATTTTCTACTAAAATGTCCTATAGATAGATAAATAGACACCAATAGGTAGGATAAGGAAAATAGGAAACTAGAGCACTTTTTTGCAAAGAAATATCGATATAGTAACCGATTCTGACAATCGGGAAACCCGATCGAGTATTGTTATCTTGAAGTGTCGAGACTGATATATTGTGCAGAGCTGTGGTCTGACATTGCATACTCAGAAAATTTCTTACTGATTGGCTTATTACTGATAAGTACAGAAATCAATAAGATAAACACACAGTAGGTATAATAAGTGTGACAGCGTTTAAATATAACGTTTTTTAATCGACTTCAAAAACGTTGGTTGTATTTTTTACTTTTTATGTGTGAATTTGCCTCCGAATTTTTTCAATTATACACTGGTTTGCAAAATTCTTTAGTAGTTTTGTTTTTAAATCCAAATAACTGAGCTGTTGGCTGCGGGTTCGATTCCTACCCAGGACGAATAAAACATTTGTGTAACATCGAGATTACTAGAACATCGATGTTCTAGTAATCTCATTACTAGACTGTGCCGATGTCTCAGGATGACGTGCGCAGTGCAATGTCACATAGAATGTGTAAACTTTACATTAGAGAAGAGTTCAGAGTAACACTGCAACTGTCGTGGGCAGCTGCGTCAAGACTAGCTCGTCACATAATTCATTAACATTTAAAAAAAATGAAGTCTGCTAAAAATTGAATGTAATGTTAGGTATGGAGGAATTAGGGTATCCCTTCCAAAAAATGCCAGTTTGTTATATTCTAATTCGTTATACCACAACTAAAAAGGTAATTTGTCTCTTGATAAGCATAAGTAAAAGCTTTAGTAAGCATTCTGGGTTTTCCATTGTACGGTGCCGCAAGACATGCCCTGCATTTGATATGAACGTTTTAGAACGCTGCTGTTAAATTGTTTTGAATAATGCAATTATAGTACAGTCCGCACAGGCAGTGCTTGAAATTAGAAAGGCTTATTTTTAAACTCAGATGCCATCGTAAATGACATGATCTGTTAAGACCCAAATCTTCTATAATAAATTGAAAAAAAGCATGTGTAACTGTATAGCCTCAAAGTGGCACCGGTGACAGAAAAGTTGAGGAGTAAGAGGCTGCATGGTATCAGGTATGGCCATGTCATGCGGAGGGATGAAAACCATATCACCAAGAGAGTTTTGAATATGAATGTTGATGGCAAATAAGGTAGAGAGTGAAAAAGATATCTTTGGACTGTATAAAGAACGATACGTGTGAAATGTATTTTGAAATGATGTCTGACAGAAATGAGTGGAAGGAAAAAATATGCTGCACAGGCCCCATTTAAATGGGATAAGGGTAAGCAGATGATGTGTGAATCGGTGTATGTCCTCGTGACTAAGCTTATTTTCATTTTTGGTGCTGTTTTGGACGTACTGGCTCTTTTGCACAGAAAAAGAAAGGAATCAAAGACCAAGTTCCCTTATTTGGATTTAACGTCCATCTATTGAATTTTAATTAGCAACCGGGAACTATATTAACTATATTGGATTGGTTGAGTGAGACTACAAACCATTGTAGCGACAAATCTCGCAAAGCTGACTTGGCTTGTTTGTGTGGCTTTAACAGCTGCATCGATTTCTTAAAATTATTGCAAATTGTCTTTTCATACTACTACGATCGATGCAACGATCTATTTAATGAAATGAATCTATAAATGATTTTAGTTAGAAAATTTAAAAGTTTGGGACAACGGGTAAATTTTGAGTAAAGCCGCAAGACAACTTTCGTATAAGTAACTTTTGCATTCAGTGATAATAGCAGTAGCATTCCACTCGCGGCTCTTCGCGCGGGGCGTATGTTTATGCTCCTTATGATCCTAACCTTAAGGTCTAAATTCTGCAATTGATTGTACCTATTTATGTCTTCAAAGGTTGGACTTCGTGATTTGTGTGTTAAATGTTGCAAACGACTGGCATGCATAATGTTCAAAAGCTAAATATAAAATTATAATGCTGACAATTTAAAGAAATTCAATAATGGATCATTTTTACGAATGACGTGAACTTGTCATTCAGCTGGTGTTAAGCGTCGCAGCCGCCTATAATACTTATAGTGCCACTCAGACTTCTAAAAAAAGTTCCGCTAGATACTGCACTGTGGACGTCATACTGACAGTCCTAGTACCTAATTGGATTCTTTAGATTGTAATATATATCTAATAAAGTTTCATATGCCCAGTAGTTTCACTAACTACAGCAACAATGTCCTTCAAAGCGGAACACATCAGTAGTGCTCGCACACTGCTACAGAATATCTGCCAAAGCACAAAACGGTGTCACTCGGAACTCTAAAATACATAGTTTCGCGCAACATTGCACTACGCACATCATCCTGAGACATCAGCACATCTGGTAATAAGAGTACTAGGCTGAGAGATCAGATCATAAAGTCTCAGTTGCCCAGTAATTTCACTAGCTGCAATGCCCTTCCAACCGGAACACAATAGTGCTTGCGCACTACTGCTTGGCAGCAGAATAACTGGCAAATCGGTGGTACCTACCTAGACGAACTTTGCAGAAACGTCCTACCACCTAGTGACATTACACTACCACAATAAAGAAAAGAAATAAATTATATAACACTTATGTAATAAATCTTCGATAATAATAGACGTCTAGCAGCTAAGCTACAACTCCAAAGTAGTTGCTACCAATTACGTGCCGACGTCAATTATTCAGTACCCTGAATGAAACCTAGTTACAATGACCTTCACTCAGATGCTTCAGTTGTCGTGCATTAGATAAGAGATAACAAGACAATAGGCAGCGAGATAATTTTACTGCTTGTGGAAATACCCCTTGCCCCTCGTAATAAAAAACTGATTGAATACCGTGTTTTTATGATTGATAGTCCCAATTTTTCAAATCACAATATTTTTCTATGATCATTTGCAAACTGATGAAATCACGGAGTTCTTTAAAACTATTATATATACGGAGATCTTATAATATATATATTACTATGTAGTGTAGCAAGTAGTATTTAGTATTAATTATATTATTGTAGTACTTAAAATAATAAAGGCAATTCGTTACATTAGACGTGCCATGATGCTACCATTTCACATTTATTTATTTAATTATACAATACAATACAATACAAAAATTCTTTATTGTACACCAGAAAAAATAAACATTTACAGAAGATGAAACTTAAAGCTATAGTACAATGGGCGGACTTATAGCTAAAAGCGATCTCTTCCAGTCAACCTTTGGATGAAAATAATTATTGGAGAGATAGAGGTCGGTGGTGTAAACAAATTAAGTGAAATTGAGAAGAATTATATTATTATTTTATAGCATGATGACAAACCAGAATAAGTATGTACTTACCTAGCTAATAACTAATTTATAATTTATCTCCTTACCTATCTGTTTATATTTTTTACGTTCCTGCATTGTTATTGCTTACGCCATAATAAAATTATTTTAATTGACTCGTTGGATGCGAAACTGCGAATTATATGCATATTATGTATTTTTCCGTTAGATATACAGGTAAATAAACTGGCAACTCACAGCAAAATCCTTCAACTATCTTAAATAAATATCTCAATCAAATATCTTTTAAAAGGAAAGTAAAAGTCACGAAAGAGAATTACGAGAGGATTTCTTTCACAGGTATGTAGACCATCATCCGCCATACTCGTCAAGTGCGGAATGGTGGGTTTGATTTTTTTATATGTTAATGAATGATGTAGCAAGCTGGTCGTTCATCTGTTAATGTTAAGTATTTAATAACTACTTGTGTGTACTTAATATAACCCTATTATATTATTACAGTAACAATAATACTTCAATTGAAGTATTATTGTTACTGTAATATACTTAGCACTTTAGTGTCGTGATTCCGCTGCTGTGTCTTAAGGTCAAAAACACCATGAGTTCATGGTTGTAATTTTAGGTATGTAAAGTGTTCCAAATCACGAAAGCTCTAGGAGCTACAAAATGCCCGTGGAAATTATTTATATAATCAATGGCTTTTTTGGTTCAAAGACCTACGTTTAATTTTTTTATGAATTGAGGAGCGACGTTTATTATTACATTATTTTTTACGACACAGTTCTAATTGAGGGATTCAAAGTACATCACTCGAGTTTAAATAGTGTTACTTACTTTACTCTACTTTTTTGTCACCCTCTATGAGAAAATAAGAAAGTGCAACTTATTTGTATCACATTTTTAGCGTCCGAGCATATTTTAGCACATTTTTATTCTCTGAAGCTAAATAATATAATACTATCATCGTCCCTATTTGAGAAAGACACAATTATTTTTTATAACTATATGACTTATGACTGGATATTATAACTGGCCCGATAGCTCAGTTGGTAGTATCCCTGCCTTCTGAACTGCAGGTCTTGGTTTCGATTCCCACCCAGGACAAACATTTGTGTGATGAACATTGATGTTTGTTCTGTGTCTGGGTGTTCATATTGTATTCTATGTATGTATTTACAAAAAAAAGTATCTAAGTATTGTATCAGTTATCTGGTTCCCATAGTACAAGCTTTGCTTAGTTTGGGGCTAGATGGCGCTGTGTGAAATGTCCACACATATTTATAATTATATAAAACTAAGTAATCAGAATTGGAGTACTTAAACAAAGGTAGGAAAGCACTTAGCACATTTATTTCATTTGTTTTGCGCGCGGTTTTGTATTACCTGTGATTTATCATACAGCCCAGTTGTTACACACACAGCTGTATAGTTGTTCATACAAGTTCGTGATTGGTATTTTTAGTGAATGAAAGTTACTAACAATATCCACATTCCAAATCCATTTTTAGTCTTACAGCCTTATTAATAAACACGAACTAACTTTAGACTAGTTACACCATCTTTTGTCCCTTTCGATTCAGCTAAATATCCCAGTAGCAAAAAAAGGACAAAAGCTGAAGTAACTAATCCGAAACTAATACCCGTTTATTAATAAGGCTGTTAGGGATTAAAGGGCTGTTTACGAAGAACAAACAAACTCATTTGTTCTTCTCGGTATTATCGAATCGAAGATATAAGAAATGTTTCTTTTGCATTTTCGGCGTTTTTCGGTCTGTAGGTAATTCAAGATTTTGACTCTTTAGATATTTATTCAGTTGAGTAGTGATAACAGTCGATCGATTTCTAATGCGAGCGGCACATCACTACAAAGAGTGGCGCGAGCCTAAAACTCGTTAAAAACGTTAGAAGCTACGGCGAAGGTAGCTGCTTGATTGGGATTGTAGAGATTTTTGTAAAAGATGTGGAATTAATAGTTTTATTTTCAATTCTTTAATCTAACATAAGGAAATTTTAATTTAACTTATTAAGCCTTGATATACTCAATGAATGAAGCCAAATCATTAATGAAAATAAAACTGATAAATTCAATGGTCTTTGCTGATAGTAAGGAAAACACTTAGCCGCCCATTATGGATCTTGCCGTTCCTTTCTCAAGGTTGCTTATACCTACTCACTTACTGTATAATTCATATCAAATAACTGTTTTGATTATTATACTTAATTACATAGTTGCTATCAAGTATCAACCTTTTTTCGACCAAATAAAGGTGTGGTACGTGTATCAGTGTGTTAATCTGTAACGTCGTAATTAATTACTACAATTTATCTATTGTTGTAACAGTGATTCAAATATTCAAATCAATATTAAAATTGGTGTTAATTTGTCCTAAGTATTACTAATTTGTGAAACAGATATTTTTCTGTAACCTATAAATTGGCGTGGTGATTATGGTAACTGTCTCCCCTTCTTCACATTGATCTTGAAAAATATGGATCTTTTATAAGTCTTATTTCTATCAAAATACAACTTAGGTAAGCAACACTTTCCCCCGGATTCTCGTATACGTTTGTTGAATACGTGTCAACTTGACAAACGAAATACTGAACGCTTATTGATTGACTGTTGATCATCGGCTGTCGCAACCAATAAGTGGAGATGCAGATGCAGAGTACAGTATTCTGCATGTTGACTAGACATGAGTTTGACAAACACAAAACCATAAGGTCCGTATTACAGAACGATGCTCAGTCATCGATCGGTGCTCAAGCAGAGATTTCATTCATAAAGTGATGAATTAGTTAATGAAATCTCTGCTTGAGCACCGAACGATGACTGAGCATCGTTCTGTAAATACGGACCTAAGAATATCAGTGGGAGTTTTAGGGGGAAAACGAAAAAGATCACGTCACCGCATTGTATTATTTTCCAAAACATTTTCAGTGTTAGTGCATAAAATTGGTGGCATTTTATTCGTTAAGTGCTGGATTACAGACATGAGTGTGGGAAAATGATGATAAACATTTCTTTCCGTGTCGTTTCCAAAACTCCATAGAAGCTTCTGGTAAAGTTGCCATCATTTACTAAGAGTATAACTTGACTAGACTTTGACTTGAATTGATGACTTGTACTTGGATATTATCATATTAATTAACTTGAGAAATTATCAAATACTTGACACTGGGAAAATACACAAAAGTGTGGAGTCAAAAAAAAAAAACAGTGCGAAGTTATGAACTGCCAAACTTTAGTAGAGATGGGCATTAAGCTGCAAAGCATTGAATAAGTACCTATTTAAGAGCAGCGGATATTACAAATTACGTTTTAGGTAATAAAATAAGTGTTTTCACATAAAATCAAAATAAACCCGTCATCTTAAATAATAAACCCGTGTGAAATCCGTCTACAGCCACTGGCCATTGTCCGAAACGGACGGTTTTCTGAACTTATTGGCAAACCCAACATTTTGTAATTATCGACCATTTCCTCTAAATTAACTTCGTTTGTCCAAACGTTATTTGGTCTCAAACGTCCCAAAGCGTTATGAAAGCGTTTTTCATCATGCGAAAAGTCTCATGTGAAAAAGACCTAACTGGCATACCAGACATATTTTCTTTCACAAATAAGAGATTCTGTGTGGTGAAATGGGTTTGATGTCATGTCAAATCATCCAGTTTGGCATTCACGCGGCTTTAATCTAATGTGTGACAAGTGAATGACCCTGTCAGAGTTTATAGCTTTTAGGCACACAAAACCTATCAACAACATAATGACTAATTAAATAAGTACATATTGGACATATTTCTTACGACCACAAAGAAAAAAAATCCTTCTGGTGTACACCAGAAGTATGAGTTTCCCCAATCAATTCAAATCAACACCACATTAGGCATGTATACTGGCCACAAAGAACAAAATATTATTAAAAATCGGTTTCCTTGTCTGAGTGTTATTTCTCTTTATATGTATTGAAGGAAGCACGTAAGTGTATGAGCAGTTACATTATTTTATGCTATTTTTGGTTTTAGTTAATTTTTCAAACCTTTTTAATGCTATTAATATTGTAAAATGCGTGTAATAATCATCAAAATAAAGTCCGCTTTTTCAGATATCCCAACTATTTAATAAGGTTTTACTTTTGTAAATAGGTAATTAGATCAGCACTACTCACAGCCCGTGATGTACTCATGTTTCTTCATATAGTTTTTAACACCAGTTTCTAGTATCGAATGGTTTGAGCTGTATCTACCTTTTATCTCAGTCAGGCATCAGTAGCCAAGATAAAGTCAAGTCAAGATAAAGCCTTTTATTAAATAGAAATTCTAATACAAATTAGAAGAATCTTTGATATTTATTAGCCTTTTAATGTTTTCTAAAATATTTTATAAGAAAACTGAACATGTTGATGAAAGTAAAACTAATTAAAATAATACTCATACTGAGAAGTTCCTCATACTGCGATAACCTCATGCATTTCAACAGGCATACATTTTTTTGGTTCATATGTTTATAACAACAGTAAGGCTCTTGATTTTCAATAATCACACTATCACACTAATATTATGAAGGCGAAAGTTTGTATATGGGTATGTGTGTATGTGTATGTGTGTATGTTGTTACTCTTTCACGCTCAAACAGCTGAATGGATTTGGATAAAATTCAGTACCACGATAGCTTATACAATGGATTAACATATAGGCTACATTTTATCCCAGAAAAATGAAATGTTCCAGTGGGACTTTTTATCCGCGGGTGAAACCGCGGGGCGCAACTAGTATTACATAAAAGTTACACTACTGAGACTGACGAATGCCATTTTAATAGTATAGCACTTTAATAAATCTAATGTCAATGTAAATAATCTATTTATAAGCTATAACGGAACCTAGATTTCGTCTTCTTTCCAAAATTTCTAAGCAAACCTATATTTTCTAAAATTAATTATTTAAGCTTAAAGTTTTTGTATCGAATACGCCTACTTTCAATTTAATTATATTGTGCTCTTGGTCATAAAAAGTATATTTTCACAGTGACTGCACGTTGACCTTACCAGCAATTGGTTAGAGCGACGAACTTTAGACGATTAATCATACTTATACTAAACACATCTACTCCTTATAATATTCTTTAGTGCGAATTTAGACTTTAAATACATATATTAGTTATCTAAATTTGTTAAAATAATTACTAATATTTTGTTAAGAGCTAAGTAAACAGCAGGTCCGCCAACGCTAAGTGATTCACAACTTTTGTTCTCAAGTTATTTATTTAACTAATTAGACATCAACCAATGTCTTATACGTAGCCTTATGAGTTACTTATTATGAATGCAGGATGAAAACAGTTCGATTAATTATTATTTTCTTACATTTTTTAATTATTCTTCGACAATAGTACCCTGGAAAAAAATTGTAGCAGAAAACTGCAAAAATAGTATTAAAGGTATAAAAATATCGATATATCATAAAGCATAAATCTGTCGCGCAGCCCTCGAGGTCAAAAAACTCGAGGGTATAAAATGTAAACTATGATGGTCGAGAGTTCAACACCCAGTTTTCAATCTACGCCTATGGACTCTTATGAATATTTCGTCGTCACTTGAGTTTATGGCATACTAGTTGCGTCACGCGGTTTCGCCCGCGGATAAAAAGTATTTTAATTATTTGCTCACTCCACGGGAAAATTTCACTTCTCCGGGATAAAATGTAGCCTATATGTTAATCTTGTGTATAAGCTATCTTGGTACCGAATTTCATCCAAATCCATTCAGTCGTTTGAGCGTGAAGGAGTAACAAACATACACACATACAAACTTTAGCCTTTGTAATATTAGTGTGATAATAAAGCAAATAAGTGGTAATTATGCACTGCTTATGAATGTCTATGAGAAATAGTTGAGACGGTCTTTTGTGGCCTATTCGTACCCACATCCAAAAAATTCGTGCCTCATCAATCAGGTGAGATATTGTCGAACATGTACCCATTTCATCGTAAAAAAGACGCTATAAAACAAGTTAACGAGCACTTGTGTTTTTTTGCTTTTTATCCCGCTCAGTAAGTTTATTTGTATTACCTCAGTGAACCCAACCGCTGACGTTTTGAAAGCCTGTAGACACCAACGGTAAATTCTCATACACTATAACCATGGACCATAAAACAAATTGAGACTAATCAACCTCTTCCCACTCTATCGACCGCGACGCAGGCAGTGACTACGTCATATTGTGCGAATTTTTACTACTCGACGCGACTATATTTAGATACGGGTTATTACTTAAAGTGTATTATATCTATCGTTACATCGTATAAGCATAGCATATTACAGAAACCTTACCCTTACCCTTATAGCGGTGTAATTTTGCTAATAGTTTCCCAAAAGAGCAATGGGCAGGCTACATCACTCGTATAACTGACAAGCCATGGGGAGGAAAGGTTCTCGAGTGACGACCATGAACCAAAAGATGCAGTGTAGGGCCCCCAACAGGTGGACCAACGATCAGCTAGGCGAGCATATAACTTGATTGCAACACACAAAAACACAAAATGTATGGATTTGACAGTTTCAATGTGCAATTACTGAATTTAAAAATGTCTATAGTAACTATGTATATAAACTGCGTATTTGAACTGTCAAATCCATACAAATTTGTGTTTCTATTCGTTTCAATCTAGTTACGTGATCACCCAGCTGGTCAAAACCACACGGGGAGTCAATGGATGTTGGAGGCAAGCAGCCGCTCAAAAGCGACGCTCTGTGGGGACTATGGGGAAGGCTTATCTTTAGCAGTAATGCGGTCTACGGTAGATAACAAACTTGAAATTGGATCAAGTGAGATATTAACTTAATTATATATTATCGTAAATTATCGTAAAATATATATAATATGTAAGTATCGTAAAAATATATAGTTCACAACTGTTTGGAGGATTTTAAGAATAGAAACGTACGTTATAGCCTTCTCTATGTCCATCATATGAAACATATCAACGCATGCAACATAGATAGATAGATAGATCAACACTTTATTGTACACCGTAAAAAAGAAAACAATTTACAAAAAGAAAAACTTACATAATAAACTAGTACTAGTACAATAGGCGGTCTTATCGCTTAGAACGATCTCTTCCAGACAACCTTTGAATCAGAGGAATCTTTAGCTTAGAATTTTGGGCTTAGGTGTACAGGTAAAACAAAATGAACTAAAAACTATTACAATAAGTTGTCCTACAATATTAAATAAAATATATATACAAATAATATCTAAACATACAAACAAATATACATACTATATTTGCCATTCAACGTGGTAATGCTGCCAGCATTCTGGGAACTTTCCCCTCTACCAACGGGTTATTTAAAATTATTAGTTTTTATTTATTTTAAGTTCTTAGGTATAATTTAGTTTTTTAGGTTTAGTTTAGTTTAGTTATTTATATGTTGTATATTGTCAATCTATATAATATAAATAAATATAATTAAATATGTACATATATAGACATATGTAGATATATAACTGCCCAACATATTTGTATATACCTTCTTTAATAAAAAATTAAATTAATTGGAGTTGTATCAACTACCAGTAAATTACTTCATAACTTCCTTGAAGATGTTACAAGTCTTAAAAACAAGAAAATAAATTATTTATGCTGTGCTAGAATCACACTATCGCGAATGCACATGATTTGCCGTGAGAACAAAAGACTTAAAAACTATGAGTTTGAGTGACAAGAAAAAGGCGACGCTGGGTCAGCAGTTTACGACTTTACGACGTGAGAACATCGTTCCTCATTTTTCCCTGTTTAATAGTAGTATATATCCCTTATGTGTATAATAAAACTCAAACTATGAGGTTATTTCTTATTTTGATTTTGTAGTTTCTACCTACTATTTGAGATTGACATGATAAAGAAGACATATTTTTAATAACTAATGAATCCTTGCAATGTATCCTTGGATTTCAAAAGTTTAGCAATTTAAATAAATAACGATTGAATAACCAAAAAATTGTTGAATATTTATAAACCACCAAATAACACCATGCATTTATAATATATCCCATAAAAAGCGTCGCTTGCTCGTGTAAAAAATATGTAAATTCGTTCCCGCAGCTGTCGCATGATATAGAGGTATAAAACCAGAGGCAGCCTGCGGCTTCACCCGCGTTTCTTTACAATTACACACATTTACATTATAATTTGTAATACCTTAATTTAAATTTGAAATTGAAAAAGAGACCAGCATCAACCCGTTAAAAAAAATACAAAAAGAAAGACAACCTCCAAATTTGAAGTCTCTAGGTCTAGGTTTAGGAAGAAGCTAAACTAAAAAAGTTCCTGCATATAAATATTACTTTTATTAGTTTTATCTATATTAAGTTTTTAGGTATAGTTTAGTTTTTTAAGTCTAGTTTAGTATTATATTTATATGTAAATTAAAGAAACAACAAAAAATAATATGATTATTTTAAAATATACATATTTATTACTTTACATGAATATAATACAAATTGAATGCATCAAATCCACCTCAAAATTCTTGACGAAAAAATAAATAAGAGATATTCGAGGATTAACTCGTAAAAGTGAAGGTGCCTTTATTTGAAAATAGTGGTTTGGTAAAACAGGTCCTCATCTTTGCAAATAAATAGCTTTTGCGCCAATATTAACACGGTTTTTTGCTCCTCTAAGATTTGTGAAGACGCTTTTTGCTAACAAAAATGCGGTTTGGTGACGCAGTCTGGGTTCTCAAACAGTATGGTGGCACGATAGGTACCGTACACAGTTTATTGCTTCAATGCCATTTTCAACATAAGCGTGGTGGATTAAGGCACGGTCTAATCACAAAATCAACAAAAAGCGCTTTTTTGAAAGTACAGTGCGACGTAAAGTTAATATGAAAAAAAAGAGTGGTTTAGACCAAACGGTTGAAGTAAAATTTCTTTGATTTAGCTCCATCTAACGGCCGGTACCTATAACTTTGCTTTTGCTTTGTTTAATGTTAATGTCGCCATCTTGAATATTGTAAATCGTAATTTGACGTACATACCAACATAATAATACAAATTTTCATGACCCTCAAAAAATACTTTATCAACTTAGTGCTCTAAATTTTCAGCGATAACAACCCTATTTTATCAAATTAAAAAGACTTGGGTTTTAAAGTTATAATCGGTTATAATACTTATTTGATATCCATATTTAACGTAATTCTCAAAGACTCCGCACCTTAAGACATTTTCAATATAGACCACGTTTGATAACAAATAAAATTCAAATGCTGTTCATATTGGTCCAAAGCCTGTCTGCCATTCAGCCGCATCGTGTAGGCATCAGCAAAGGCTAAAGTTACAAACATGCAGGCATACAGCCAAAATGTATTGGTTTTCGTTACATTGGAACAATCGCTAGTATTGTCATTATTGTTACATTGTCCCCTTAGAATTGGTTTGATGTCATAGGCATTAGAATGAATAAGAAAATACTTTTATATACTAAAACAACATTTAAAAAAAGGAAATTGTAATGGGCCGCCATGGCGCTTAATATCAGGCAAACGATTAGCTCATCACACCATTAATTGAATATTGAAATGAATTTTTGATAAGGGACTCATATCATCATCAATCATATCTCAAGAAATCATCGAGCTTATCAACAATTCATCGCGAGCACACAGATATCGGCAAGGACCTTCCTTTTACTTGAGTCATTTACTTCCGCCATACCATTAGAGCAGACAAATAACTTCACTACGTTTATCCTCCATTCGATCACTGACCTAGTCCTATAAGGTACATTAAAGGGCAACCGATGAATAGGAAATAAGGAGACTCAAACTACTGTATTAGCTTCAACTTTTTCCTCTAAATACATGTAAATTGACAAGGAAGCACCTTGAAGTGGATAAGCAAAAGCAAACGCTCAGAAAAGTAAACAACATGTCAATTGTATGGAAATTATTTTGAGTTTATGATTTTTTGTGGCAGTAATTTGCGTTCAATTTGATATCATTGTCATTACTGAGATGTAAGAATAAGTTTTTGGTACGTACCTAGTGATGGACGCGTAAGAAACAATGTTACACCGTTTGTCTTCACCAAATCTTATAAACTTGTGTGCGATGGCACTCGTGAATCCCATTGCATAAAATAAAGTCAATATAATATAATGTTCAATATCCTAATTTTTGTTATTCACAAGAATCACCACCGTCAAAAATATATTTCACAATATTATGCAATATTACAGCCAACTCAATTATTTTCAAATATTGAGAATCCGATTGATAGACGTGCATTAAACCGTGGGAACTTGATAATACTGATTATAATAAAATAATTTACGCATATACTGACCTTTTAACAAATTTTACACACATATATTATCTAGATTCAATAAATTTAACACGCGAAAATAAGCCAAGAAGCGGCGAAACAAGAAATTCTGGTCAAATCTTGTTCCAATTATTTTGAGCGTCTTCTATAAATATTTAAAAAAACGTGCCGGAGTATTTTCCTTATTTACAATTGTATAACATCAAACATTATACCCATCTAAACATTGACAATAGTTTTCTACGAACTGGGGTACTTCACTGAGCTAGTTAATGTTATTAATATAATGGCAAAAGACTTATAGGTAAGTAAGGAAGTAAGTAAAATGACAAGATAGACGTTCGATATCAGATAATTAACAAATATTGTAGTAATTAGATAAATCACTTTATCTCTTTAATCAATAACAGTTGTTGTGACATTATTGAGGATTAAAACAATGAAGATAGTGACACTGTAACAGTATTGTGTTTTATTGGAATCACTGTACTTGATTTACTGATGGCAAAACCCTACACATAAACTGTTTTGCAATAAACCAGTCACAAGACACTGTCAGTACATAGAGATAGATTCTTGAGTAATGGCAGATTAGTACTGGATGTATATTTAGTGGATTTGTGAGACTTATAAGAAGTATATACTTATAGTTATGATGATATTTACTTATGATGAATAAAGGCATACATGGTAATCAAATTGAATGTCAAACCTACTGGAAGCATAGTGAAACAAAGTATTATATCATATGTATGAATGTTTATTATTTAAACAGCAAGTCCAGGGCCCTTACCGCGTAAGTCTGGTGGAGATCGTAATTGTGTTCTCTCTTGCTCGCACTCGTGAACTTGTTAATTGGCGCGTGCGGGATGGCAGGCGAAGCCGAATGGTTACGCGGTAGGGGTGCAGGTTAGAGACTGGGATTGGGATATAAGCAAAAATGGAATAACCTATGAAGACGCCTGACACACAACTGGATAAGGTATGGTGATCACGATCTTCAGTCATGAAGAATCAATCGAAGAAAGATATTCCAACACAGTAACGATGACAAATTGAATAACTCTTGAAGCCTCTGTTCAGCTATTTACTTAGGTATCAATTCAACTTCCCTGATCAGACTAATCCAAAACAATAGTGACACTATAGGCAGTGTACGTTATACCAACACATTAATCAACCAGTGGTCGTGATCACTCATCGCAATCAAGGTTGAGGTTGTATTGTGTTCACGCTTAATTTTTATGAATAATATACGACAGGTAGAGGTAGATATGTTTAAAAATATGTAGTTGTTAGGCACATGAGCGTGATTTGTAACGCATTTTTGCTTGACGACAAAATGGGGGCTTGAATTTTTTTATGTAGGTAAGGTACACATTATTTGTTGAGCATTCCCATTTAACGTGACAATGCTGTCAGAGTATTGAGAAATTATTCTTCGTTCTCCCATCACCATTCCACTACCAGACTACTAGACCCTCGGCTAAGCGCCATCCTTTCGTGGTCGAAATACCACCTATTCGTACCAAGCGATTTGATTCCACGTTCTTAATTAGAATGGCTAAGGAATGAAATGCCCTGCCAGCGTCTGTATTTCCGACGAAATATGACCCGGGCGTGTTCAAGAGAAGAGTGAATAGGTATTTACTTGGCTAGCATGCTACACCTTCGATCGCATCGTCACTTCCCATCAGGTGAGAGCGTGATCAAATGCTAGACAAGTTTGAAGTAAAAAAAAATATGTATGTATATGTACCCTTCTTATTTTTTGCTGTGTTGACAATGGAGATCTACGCGAACCAAAAACTTTCAACTACCGTTACCTTACGCATTCACCATCTTACTCCCCAAGTCAAGCGTGTGTAAAGTTTTACTTCAACAATGGTTATTAAACTAATCACATACCTTCAAATTTACAACTGAACCATCAATCAATTAGCATCTTGACATATATTTTGTTTGACGGCAACCTGCTTTGCATACAAATATATCGCAAAATATCTTACTTATCTCAAGATCGTGTTGCGACACTGCATACCTAAACTGAGGTCGGAATATTATAAAAATCCAGCAGGATTCCGACAAGTCTTCCCACATTAATATGCGAGTTGTGCAGCAGATACCATAATAAATAACTCTTTTTATATCATTTGTACATCAGACACATTTCTGCAATACATTACCTATGGCGTATTGCAAAACCCGCAAGTAATAAATTCGCCTATTTGAATAACTTAAAGAACAAGATTTCATGTGAATATGAAAATAATGAATTGAATTACAAATAAATCAGTGATTAAATAACGAGTTGTAAGTTTCATTTGCAGAGAACATAATATTAATGTTAACTGCCTCCCACGTCAATGAGATATTTATTTCGTTGATTGTGTGAAAAAAAATATATTGCTAATTTTTTCATCACAACTTACAGGAACATTACCATTTTCTGTGTGTGTGGTCATGTCTACAAAATTTTGCTTACGCTTAGTAGTATTTTTTTTTTATGTTAAGGAATGACGTGACGAGCTAGCCGTTTGCCTAGTGTTAAACGACACGGCTGCCCATATCAGCTGCAGTGTCACTTGGAACTCTAAAGTAGAGACGGTCGCGTGACACTGCACTGCGCACGTCATCCAGAGACATCAGCACAATCTAGTAATAAGATTACTAAACTGTGAGATCAGATCATAAAGTCTTATTTGCCGAGTAATTTCACTAGCTACAGTGCCCTTCAAACCGGAACACAGCAGTGCTTGCGCGCTACTGCTTGACGGCAGAATAACTAGCAAAGCGGTGGTACCTACCTAGACGAACTTTGCAGAAAGTCCTACCACCTAGTTGTTGTAGTACGTACATAGTTACTATGGATACTTTCAAATTAGGAATGAAATTTCTCTTGTTCCATTGCAATCAAAGTTCACGTGCACGTGCAGCAGTGGACGTCTTCAGGCTGTTAATGACGTTGTAGTTAGTGGTGGTTAATATAGCATATAGCAACATAAAGCAACGTGCTTATTATACATATCATATAGCAAATGCTATCGTGGTTCTTACTTGTTGCTATTTGCTATTTGCTTTATATCGCACTCTGTATAATCTGTTCATCGCGCATCGCAAGTCGCAACGCAAAGCATGTAGCAAAGAAATAGCAAGTAGCACCGCAAAGCAAGTAGCACGCCGGGGCGGCGCGCGGCGGCCAGTCTTCGCATGCTAGCGATTGCTATCGGTCGCATGCGTCATCGTATAATGCACCGCGTGCGAATTTGCGATCTCAGGCGGCTCACGTACCCAATAATACTTGTGAACGAATATTTTCTAAGTTGGGGTATCTCATCAGTGATCGAAGAACACGATTGTCTAGTGCAAAAGTAGCACAGATAACGTTTCTAAATGTAAATTATGTGTACAAAAGTGTATATATAATGTAAATAGTGTATAAAAATGTTTAAAAAAATAATATGTACATCGTTGACTGTTTGTACATACATGATACTTCAATAAACTTTTAAATACGCCTATGATTGCTTTACATACTAACATACTTTATTTAATAATAACACTTAATCAATTATAGACAGTCCTAAGCCTGGAAAGTATCATATAAAGTTCATTGTTCTTTTTTACTGCTCCATTTTATTGTAATAAATTCATAAACGCGATGTACTTAATATTAATAAAAAGCATGCTGTCGGTCCGACGAGTCCAACGATAAGGTAGGAGCTGCGAGTTAACAGTCACCTCGCATGCTTTTTTCGCGCCCACCCGTTTTGGCGTAACAAAATATTATTTGCTTATAAAAAAAAGCATGCTATAAAAATAGCACGTAAAATAGCATGCTTTTTAAATAAAGCAAATAGCATTTAGCAAGATATTGCCATAAAGCAACATTGAACACTACTAGTTGTAGTATATAACATTATTTCGTGAATCTTGAATTAATGTCTGCCAAATACGAACTTTGATGTTCTACTGTATATCTTGTACTTTAATGTCCCTAATTATCCGTCTCAGCATGTCGATTTAAATTGTAAAATAGATGTAACTTGAACCCTCATTCTGGTTTTCTTAATGGTTTTCTATACTAGAATATCAGAGGTTCATTAGCTTCGTTTGTAATGATAGGTAAGAAATGGAATTTTAATTTTATCGCGTTATTACAGTTTTATGAAAGGGTGGTGTATAATTTTTTTTAAATTTCTACCATGAATTTTCTAATATATTTAAATATTTGTAGACGTAGACATAGATGTAGAAGTCTATTGATCTAGAATGTTCTCGGTGGATTGGGAATAATTTTTTATGTAATAGAAGTCTATTCCATAAAAAATATTCCAAGTGTTGTATCTTATGATTTATGACTTTATGACTTTGTAATTTTATTTGTTAAAACATTAATTTAAAATATAATAATTATTAATTATTTTAGCGGATGTGCTAACAATAGCATGTTTCTAATAAATAATTTGACTTTATATTTATTTACGCATAAATAATAATTATAATTGTAGAAAATAGCAAATATATGAAATCTAAACAACATTATTCAGATATATTCAGATCTAGATTATGAGTTAAAATATTGTGTTTAAACCGCTAAATAAGTAATAAACAAAGAAAGCGAACAATGTTCTAATATGTGTATAGTCTAGTAATCTTATCATGTAAAGATATGTCAGAATGTTTCTTTTATCATCGAGACACAATGAAATACTAGAGTTGCAAAAATATTGCTCAGCGGATAAATGCGTTACGTTATCTTGTAGAGTTTACGATCCTGATTCAACGGATTGGCTCAATAAACTCAGTACAAACACCAACTATCAACAAACTTAAATCTTTAAAAGGCATGGATAATAAAGCATTAATTTCATATGGAAGTGAATGATTCGTTGTGATCGCCATAACTCGGTACGTGTCTCGCATACAAACAGCATAAACAAGGTCCTAGAGCCACCATCTGATAAGACGTTTTAAACTCTAATGACAAGAGCTATAATTTAATACTGAATACTTAATTTGGAATAGCTTTAAATTTATACTGAACAAAAATTAATTTATATGTTAATATTTTTAGATCTGTTTTTGGAAGATATAGTTTGCTTATAAAAACTTTTTCTCGTACTAGCGAACAGTATACAAACATGGAAGGAAAATATCATGTTGCGCGTTATATCTGTATGTATAATGTATATACAAGGTGGAATTTAATTCGTTCTTTTTCTTTAATGTATGTATTCAGTCCGTGCTATAGCACGCTCCCATATAACTAAACAAAAAAAGTACTTATGAAATAAAACTAAAATCTAGGTATTACCAAATTAAATTCTAAAGAAAAGCCTTGCGGCATTGAACAAAGCAGGTGTTTTATTGCCTACGAAACGTTTACAAAGCACTCAGCTGGTGCCCACGCTGTGAGTAGAGTTAAATATACATCTTGGCTATCATGTAGTTATTTTAGGAGGCACTAAATACTAGAACAAAACCATTTTGTTTAATTTGACTTTGTACGAATATTCTGCAGCATGGTCTGAGTTCATACATTTATTGAATTCAATTCCACCGTGTATATGCTATCAGTTTGAGTTGTGAGCTATGCATTAATTAATTAAGCTATGCATTTATTTAAAGGCGGTGTGACGGTACAATGTCACAGAAAGAATACGACAAACAGCAAAAAAAAAATTGAAGTATACCCAAAAGAGCACCTATGGTTTGAAATTTCGGTGTAGTACCAGGGTAGCATCAACTAAGAAGAGGCACTATATTAAGGCCAACATCCAGTATAGTTTTTCGACCATTTTCCAAGACCTTCCATATCGAACAGAATCGCTTCACGCAGAAGCTTAACTACTGTTAATAATCTTGTAGTACAGGTTTGTTTCCTGTAAGGATAAACAGGAAGGTACCTATTTACCAAGTCCTTGATCCGACGAGCCAAGTTCATGATTCATGTGAGGTGCAGAGATGCAAGGTTGGATAAATTGACACTGATTAATGAGGTGGTAGGGTGATCAGTTACTGACGCCCATAGACCAGTGTCTACTAATAGTAATAATCTATGGGCAATAAAGAAATCACACTAATCACATCACACTAATATTATAAAGGCGAAAGTTTGTATGTGTGTTTGTGTGTATGTTTGTTACTACTTCACGCTCAAACGCCTGAATGGATTTGGATGAAATTCGGTACCAAGATAGCTTATACACTGTATTAACATATAGGCTACATTTTATTCCAGAAAAGTGACATTTTCCCGTGGGATGAGTAAATAATTAAAATACTTTTTACACTCGGGTGAAAACGCGGGGCGCAACTAGTACCATATCATTTATAGTAGTTAGCTTCGTTTTCCTTAAAGAGGAAGCAGTCGATAGAAAACTAATTGTGTGCATGATAAAACGTTTTTTCTTAATAAAATAAGTATATAATAGTCTAAAGTCTACTCTAAAGACTCTCTCGGTGGATCTGGTCTATTGCGAATATTTTTTTATGGAAAGAAGTCTATTCCATAAAAAAATGATTCCAAGTTTTGTATCTTACGATTTATGATTTTAAGACGTCTATAGCAGAATAGATACAAGCTCAGAACATCTCTTTATTACAGCATAAAACAATAGAAGTAAACAAATCACGAGTTCAACGGCTTTATTAAATACACAAATACATAGTAGATGCCAAGACTCCGTGAAGGATTACAAATAAACAGGTTTATCTATACCATTATAGCTACAATGCAGAGAATGTATATTCCTTTCTATAAATTTAATCAATTTCGAAAGAAAAGAAAGAAAAACATTTATTCAACACTCACTTACAAAAATAAAATAAAATTTACAAGAACATACAAGAATATACATACAACAAGAGAATACAATTAAATATAAACAGTATCTAGTTAGGAGTATTTAATAAGGGAATTAAAGAGCAGATAATAGCACGGAAGCAGTGGTGTCGAAAAGGGCTTAGCCAGCATTCATGCCGGTGTACTCAACACCTGGCGCTGATTTCCATAAAAATTATACAGATATTTTGTTAAGAACCTTGACTGTGAAATGAATTCGATTAAACAAAATAATCTTGAAGAAATTTAGATAAAAATATGTTTGATCAAAATGCGGAAATTTCCCGTCATGTGACACACTGACATGAGAACTCACAAACAATATAGACGTTGTTAAGCAATCCATCAAGGCTTGACTTAAAGCAAATTCGTTGATGATATGCTGTATCTTAGTTGTTAGTCACTCTGCGATAACAGATTTGATTATACAATGTTATCTAAATTTAGGCAACATGTGGCTATACGATAAAATGAAGTTTAATAGAGCTATTTAAATTTCTATGCTCTTATTAAGCCGTGAGAAATGTAACAATAAAAAATCTTTTGCGCTTAAACATTGCTTAGATACTTTTTTAGATCTGTGTAACTAAACATTGGTACTTTATTACATATTCTTTCGTTTGTTATAAAAAACCAATTAGAAGAGTACGCGTTTGTTTCTATAAAAAATGTAAGCCTTAATCCTTAAAATAACAATACAAAAAAAATACAAAGAAATATCCATTTGAATCAAAATCATATTTACTTATGAATTGCTCGATATCAAAACAATGATGAATATTCACATTAAAATATAAAATGAAAATTCAATTATACTATACAATACTAAAAAATATTTCAAACTTATATCTTTCTCTATTATATTATAAAGAAAAAAATATAGCATATCTCTAAAATAAATGAACTGAAATAAGCATCAGTATGCACTTACGTTGTTTTACTACAAATTTTTCAGCTTTAAATTAGATAAAAATAGGACGCAAAAATAGCACTAAAACGCACACGATAATCTAATGTCATGCCGGCCTTGCGCCAAATACACCTGTTTAAAATACAGCTGATATTAAATGTTACTGGAAGTAGACAGAACGACCTTTAATAAGTCTCTGACACACTGACAACCCCCTAGTAAAACTAGTTAAAGCTGATTAGTTGCTGTATAAAATAACAACCATTGTGTAGTTTTTGCTGCGTTGCAGTCTATATTATCAAAGCTATTACTATAATTTTGCAATTAAATTGTTGCTGTATGTCTAAAATTTACATTTAGTTTTTAGAATTTACACATTCTATAATTAATTATGCAATTTTTTTTAGTTCTAAGATACTAGACTTGTTCTACTAATATTAAGTTTTTTTTTATTAAGTTGCAAGAGAATTTACATTATCATTAAGTAAGCCCCTAATATATTAAAGACCACGTGCAATAATTAAAATACACTACATACATACATTTCTGTATTAAATTTTTTTGCATTAATATCTCTAGAGATTACATTAGTTAAAAACTAGAGTTATGTACCTATATAAAAAAAAAAACTATTTTAGGTGAGCACCTTAGTGCAGTGTAAAATTTGGGTAAGCATGTAATTTGTGTGACTATTCAAATCACTGGTAAATAATTATATATTTGATATAGTCGACGAGTTGATTACGTCATTGTGGTCACGTCACGTTATTATAGTCACGCCGAAACTTGCCTACTACCTTCCCTAATGAAACAGTTTACTATATTAGTTTATTTTATAGATGTTAATAGAAGAGTACTACTATAAGTAATCATAATAAGAATTTAGTTCTACCAATATAATTAATTTCAAATGTTTGTGAGTGTATGTGTGAATCTTTGATACCATTAATCTATGTAACTAAAATTTGAAATGCGTATACGCATCAACGTATAAGCTATAAAGCTTATATGCTTCCAGTTTCATTTAGCTTTTTAATTATTATTTATGAGCTTTTGTTTTTAAACGAATTAACAAATAATAAATAAATATGTTATGGACATTTCACACAGCGCCATCTAGCCCTAAACTAGGCAAAGTTTGTACTATGGGGACCAGATAACTGATACAATACTTTTATACTTTTTGTTTGTAAATAGATAAACTACCTAAAATATCCACCTAATCAATCGATAACAAGTGAAAATATACTTTTATAAAAACCGGTCTAGTCATCTATGTATGATATTCATTATCCTTGATAATAAACAGATTAATATTTAAACCAATTTACAGTTCCAATCAAGATCAGGTATTAATAGCATTCCCTAGTCTAAACTCCATTTATCATTTAAGCTGTTGACTCGCTTGACCTTTGCGTGTCTGCCAATCATTTGAACCGTGTGTATCGGCCTTCATGGGGTCGGCGAAATGGCTGGGAGAGGCTTTGACACAGACCAAGGTCAATAGTGATCCATTATAGGGCGAGCCCATCGCACAAAATTGTCTTAGCGAAATGGTGGTGTCAGGTTTGGCTAAAGTAATCTTTTAAGGTTAGATTATTTTGACTGCCCGTTCTACCTTTTTTATATGTATTATGGTAATTAGATGCTATTATAATATAATAACATTAGCTATGTATTTTAATGATATTGGGATAATAGAACATGTATGACTGAAGTTAAGAGCAGGTGACAAATGCCTATGCTTGAAGACGAAGCATGTATAAATTAATAAAAGACACTAAAATGCTGACAGTAATTGCAGAAATGTGATGCCAATTTACGTAGCACATATTTGTGTGATTCACAATACTCATAAAAGTATTTACTCAAAGTATTTAGCGAAGATGACTGTGTGTGACTATTTCAGTACTTAAGAGATCATCATAGTAAAAATTATTTACCAAGAGATTAAATGGAGAAAAAAATTAAAAAGAGTTTTGCATGATACTTTTAATTTTCTTGGTTACGTTTAAAACACCGACAACGTCTTTTATAGAAAAATTCGCACGTTAAACCAACTATTAAACTGGATCTACCGGTTTTTTCATGAATTTCTGGGTCAACATGAGAGTCAATTACGACGGATCGTTTATATACGCCTTATCAAGTATATTTTGTATATTTTCTGAAGTATATTTTATTCACCTATCCACCATCAAACAACCAGATGTACGAAAAAACGCCACCGTTACATGGTCAATATCCCCCATGTGCGAACAAAGCGATTTGGCTCCACATTTATCATGCGAACAGCCAAAGAGTGGAACGCTTTACCGGCGTCCGTATTTCCCGATAACTACAACCTTAGAGTCTTCAAATCGAGAGTGAACAGGTATCTTCTAGGCAAGCGTGCTACATCCTAGACCGCATCGTTACTTACCATCAGGTGCGATAGTGGTCAAACGCAAGCCTATCTAACATTAAAAAAAATAGTGAAATTTATTGTTTAGTTTAGAAATTCAGAATATATATTATTTTTATCGCTAATCATTTACGTTTGACTATTGTTCCCCAGCTATAATAAAAATCGTACAATAAAGATCTTATCTATCTACGTTTCAACCAACTCGTCTGATGGTAAGCGATGATGTGGCCAAAGATGGAGCCTGTAAGTCTTTAAAATAGGTACCTATCCACTCGACTCGATAATAGAATAAAAATAAATAATAAATATATTGTGGACATTCCACACAACGCCATCTAATCCCAAACTAAGCAAAGCTTGTACTATGGGAACCAGATAACTGATACAATATACAAATACTTTTTGTTTGTAAATAATAAATAAAAATTACAATACACCCAGATACAGAACAAACATCTATGTTCGTCACACAAATGTTTGTCCTGGGTGGGAATCGAACCCACAACCTATAGTTCGGAAGGCAGAGCTACTACCAACTGAGCTATCAGGTCAGTCAAACTACTTATCGAAGTTTTTCTTATTCTTCCTAATTTTGTTTCCGATCAGTAAATAATAGGATTAATTAAGCCGATTGAAAGACTTACAACAATTATAAAAAAATTGGTTAAATAAAGATTGACGTAGACCTCAATTTAAAAACACAATTCCTGTTGTGAACTAACGAAGCCAATAAAATTGATAAAAACTTTATAGAAAAAGTACATCCTTGTTCAAGACTTACGAGACCAAGTTGTTCATGTTATTGCAAAAAAATAATTGTTTATCGCTGCAACCTCACACATTGATAACATATCCTTGCCATTAAGTACTGTTTCGCTTTTATCACCACTGAGACATTAACAAGGGCATCGGGCCTGTCCAAGTTTGAGTACATCTGTATTTTTCCGTCCAAGGTTACAAGGTTATTATTATGTTTGACAGCCTCTGTGGTGTAGTGGTTGAGCAGATCGACCCATAATCCAGAGGCAGCGAGCTCGACTCCCACAGCAGGACAAGTATGTGCAAGAAAAAAAGCGCAAATATTTGTTCTGAGTCTGAATGTTGTAGGACCGTGGACCGTGGACCTATTTATTAGTGGATTTATTTATTTATTTATATTATGACTATTAAAATTAAAGTAAGGTTGAATTGCATCCAACAAGCCGGTAACTTTTATAGGATATAATTACAATATTATAATTAATACCTACTTAGTGTACACAATAATACAGTTCACGTCGCTTCGGCATAGTCATAGTCATTTATTCATATAAGAAATACATGAAAAATATAAACAAAGGAAAAACCAGTACACAGGAAATATTTTTTAATTCAATGACTGTCTGTCTACTCATTTCGAACTCCACATAACGACATTCAATAATATAGTTATTGTTTTTGGAAAAACATTGGAACATTTTGGAATAAGCATGAGTAAGCAATATGCAGTAACCAATATATTGTAGTTTTTTTATGTTAGTGAATAATGTGACGAGCTAGACGTTTACCTGATGTTAAGTGAAACCGCCCGTAACAGAACAGTGTCACTCGATACTCCAAAATTAAGTTTCGCGCGACACTGCACTGCGCTCATTATCCTGAGATATTACCAGTCTTGTAATAAGATTACTCGACTGTGTGCTTGCGCACTACTGCTTGGCGGCAGAATAGCCGGCGAAGCGGTTCCGGTTTGAAGGGCACCGTAGCTAGTAAAATTACTGGGCAAATGAGACTTTATGATCTGATCTCACAGTTTAGTAATCTTATTACTAGATTGTGCTGATGTCTCTGGATGACATGCGCAGTGAAGTGTCACGCGAACCTCTATACTTTAGAGTTCCGAGTGACACTGCAGCTGATATGGGCAGCCGTGTCGTTTAACATCAGGCGAACGACTAGCTCATCACGTCATTCTTTAACATAAAAAAAAGATATTCACATTAAAACAAAGTTAAAGTTGTTAAAGGTATTTTCAATGCATATTTTCATTTCAGCACAACATATTATTAAATGATATTTATTAATTTTAAATCGAAGAAATCGCACGGTTACCAATATAAAATTAAGAGTATTGACCTCAAATAAAAGCAAAACAAAATAATCAACCTAAGAAGCTTACTTACTGGTTTGTTGTACTCTGTTGGCATTTAATATTTTGCTCTCAGGGCTACGTCCGAAAGACTAGCTCTTTTATTTTCCTCCCATCATTGATCGGAAGCGCAATCTCCTATCTTTACTAAGTAGAATTAAGCAGAGGTATCATTGAATGAATTGTAAAGTTTATGCCATACTTATACCAGTCTGTACTAAAGTTAAGCTCATAAGTTGCAAAATTCCTCTGCGACATACCTAACTGTATAATTGCAGTATGTCATAGAGGAATATGTGCGAACTTAAGAGCTATCCAACTTTAGTACAGATGTCACAGAGGTCTATATTTAGTACATATGGGCATTGCACTCTTAATTATAAGCATTGCGTAGAAAAAAGAAAAATTATTTAATATTATTTTCTTTCGATCAAATTTGAAATAGGCAAGATTAAACAAGAGAAAACACTGAATTGAGGAAGAAGGTAAATTAAAGTATATCTACATATCTGTCCAACATAGGTTCTATAGACATCGCCATGACTGCGTAGTCGGTATTAGTCCAAAAGATTTTCGCAGCCATTATAGAATTCGGCTTTATAGATTCGGCATTATAGATTCGGCTAGACTATAGCTTAGTTGGAAGAGCATCTACTCCGATAACTTTGAATTCCGCTGGTTATTAATAAAAATTAGGAACTATAACATCTTTGTAACTCGAATTTGCTGTCGTTTTTACATTTTTACTGACATGGGCAATGGTCGATGATATCAGACGTGACAAAACGTCACCTAACTTTAATTGCCGGGTGCATGATATCGTTGTTTGGGTTACGTGCGCATTTTGACTACCTACGTCTCAAAATGTGTTTCATAACACTTGGCAAAAAATGTTTAAAAAATGGCAATACCAAAAAATATTTTTAATATTTTCACGCTTGCTTGCAGGCTGAATGCATATATCTACTATTTACTATGTGAGCCAAATTAGTAATGTATTCTTGCAAATAAATAACTGATTGGATTTGAAAAAATGTTACAAGACTCTCTTAAAACAGAAATATCTCCCTACATATAAGTATTTATGGATTGTTTTTTTTTTTTAATTCAACTCGGTAATTTTTTTTTATATATAAGCATGTATTAATTTGTGTTTTGTTCCGCTTGATGAATATTTCGTCCTATATTATGTATTTTTTTATTTATGATAATTTGTTTGCTATGAGTTGGTATATCCTAGTTGAAATTGACTCGAGCTCTTGAAAGTTTGGCTTTGGTCGGAATAGTTTCATTAAGAAAGATAGCATTGATACACAGGTTTGAAATGAAGGTATCTGTGGTAAACGCAGGTTGATTTTGCATTAAAGTATACCGTATAACTATAGCCAAACCGTTATGACCTAGAAAATACTGAGTTAATGACATTTGCATATACAATATGTTATCCATCTTTCACTTTCATTGACCAGGATGGATTACTTTTTCTTATTCTTTCCATAATAGCCTTATCACCAAAAGAATTCATAATACCACAGCAATAAGGAACAACGTTACAAATGAAAATTTTATTTATCTTCTTTCAAGGATCATATTTCAGTGTCACATAACGCGCATTATCTAGGTGATCTAGATAAAAAGTATCCCATAAAAGGTTCAAAGTCATGTATTCATCTAACAAAACGGTCATTACATCGCATTTTAGAAGCAACTTGTGGCAGTTGTACCTTTACGGAGTCATGATGGTATATTATGTATCAACATATCTACCTGCTGAGTAGCTACTCAGGTCATACAAGAGTCTTTGAATAAGAAATTTTTTACGATCTCCTCGTGTATAGTAAGATTTGAGGCAATTATTAATCTCATTATAAACGTTCAACTTTACGAGTAAATTGATCAAATCGTGAACCAAAACAAATGTGAAAATACCTGTGGTGAAAACCCAAGTTAAATGTTTCTTTCTATAAGGGTTCTACTCGTTAATAATTGACAGTTTGAAGACGGTTTCCATTTGCGACAGAATATACAATGAAACCAATTCCATTGTGAGTATTTATTGCAAACTATTATAATAAGTGTGACTAAGTTAGTCTTATCCAAAACGTTAGCCGAGTTAAGACACAATGTAGGGACAGATAGATCACGTAAGCTTTAAAAAGAAGTGACAAATGGTAAAATCGTTCGACATCACCTGTGAAGATCAGGAAAACTCAATATACTAATAAAATTTTCGTATGAGCAGAAAAACAATGTGGCATATAAATCACGGGGAACATTAAGTTTTTGTAGACTATTACTAGTAAATACAGTCAAATTATTATTAGAAGGAATCTATGTAATGAAGTAACTAATGACATGAGATTTTATACTACGGTACATACATTACTAGCTCCTGCCCGCGGCTTCGTCCGCGTGGTTATAGGAAACGAAGAAGAAAATTATTCATAGATAATTCTACCACTCATTTCACCATCTTAGGGATGGAATTTTGAAAAAATATTTTTTAACGGATACCTACACTTTACAAAGAACACACCCTCCAAATTTCAAGTCTCTAGGACCAGCGGTTTAGGCTCTGCGTTGAATTTGAATTTTATATGTATAGATTAAGTTTAACATGTAAATCTGATTTTATGAGAGTTGTAATTAAACTTGCGGAGGATTGTGGAGATGTTACTAGAACTAGTTTTGAAACTGTTATGTATAAGTTGCTTTACTTTGTAAGTGCAGTGACCAAACTGCATTCACGTTTCAATTAAATATCGTTCAGATACTAAAGATGATGGTTGAGAAACTATTCACATATAAGTTGGCAAGAGAATAAACCTAATAAATCTCAACGATAAAGACACAAACACATTCTAGTGAAATTGTTAATTCATTTAGTACAGAATTATTATAGAGGCCAAAATAAGCATGATTCATCAAATAAAGGAGGAAATAACCTTTTTTTAAATAAACATGAACAGACTAACTAGTTGATAGCCCGCGTGATTATATATAAGTATTATTAGTGAATCCATTGAGTTAAGCTTATCACAAATATTTGTTTGAAAGTTTATTAACTTTAATAGTGAGTTTCTTTATTGTATCTATTGCAATGTCACCAAAAGATTTAATAGACTTACCGTCTTCAATCGGGATGACATCTGTTGTCAGCTGGATAACAACTGACACGTCATATGTGTCGACCTCCAGTTTTCCTTCCGAAGCTTTGTCAGGAACAAATGCACGTCAGAACTGTAGACGTGCAGATTGCATTTCACTTTAGTCACAAGATCATTATGTACTTAACGTATTCAAGTATACTTGATCTGACCGGACACTTCTACACCAATTTGGTTTTTACAAAAGATAACAGTTGCGTGGCTTCATATATTTGTACTTCCGTTATCTAATGCTCTAGGTACTGTTTGTGGTTCGTTGATGTCGTTCGTATTGATTTGATTGTAATTATAATAACCCTGTTAATAGAAATTGGTTTTATTATTTTTGTGATTATTTCTAATAACTAATTCAACTAGGGGCCGATTCAGAAAATTCTGTAACGTCACCCAACTGATTGAATTATTATTAATTTTTGTGACTTCGAAACAAATAAAAACAGTGATTTAGTCTCGCTGTCTCATTATATTGCAATTTGTAAGTAGACAAAATTATCTACATATTTGGCTTAGCAGTTTAGTACATTAACTTCTAAGCTACAAAAGTCATAAATCTTATCTATGATTGATTCAATGGGCAAAGGAATACGCTTACTTTCAATTATAAATACATGGATTGATTGATGATTACAGAACAAAACATTACCGGATTATTTATTCAATAACTGCAAGTAGTAATCTTGGTTTGTCGGTATTTTTTATCAAAGAGATTAATTATAATGCCTTTGTGACTATATTCTACGTGTTTTTATTTGAATCTGAACTGCTGCGAGGGTGAACAACCCCAATTAACATGTTTCCCTCCTACCTGCTATTTTAGGTGCACCGCCCAGAGCAAGTTGTTATGGTCATTTCACAGTCATTGCGTTCATCATCATGATACATAATAGCACAGAAAAGTTCCTTTTTACACTCAACATACTTAACAAAGACAAACTTACAATGCTGATTGGACTTTAAAATTGATATTTCATCTTCATTAATTTAAATATAATCAACTGTAAGTTTTGTTTGTCTTGAGATATAATTCAAAAGGTATTTGTTGTCTGTTTTTGTATTGTTAATCAGCTATGGATATTCATGACAAAATTGAATCTTTTAAGACAGGTGTGAAGGAAAAATCTTGTTATAAGGAAAAGGCAATACTGAAATAAGTACCTACTTTGAAAAAAAAAAAAAAGTACAGTATAATTACTTATAATTACCAAAGAGTTCTATGCAATCTATTATTATGTAGTATCTCACTAATATTATAAATGCAAAAGTTACGCCATAACGGCTGGATTAGCATGAAATTTGACTAGTATGAATTTTATTCAAGTATTATTGATTAGACCATTAATAAATATACGTACTTTTGATGAGCTTATGATCGTGATCATTTATATCAATGTTTTTTTGTGTACCGCCTCATTAATTGAGGACAATATGAAACATTTACCTCAACGTGATATGAATAGATATTAATGTGGAAGCATATTTTTAAGGAAAAATTCATTACACTTGTTTATTGCAGGCCTATCTCCAAATCATCACGGTCAGGGCTGACTGGATACTTCACTTTTGAAATAAACATATGAGTAAATATGTACCTTATGGAGCTAGATTTAAACGTCAATTAATATTAAACAATATGCGAAACAGGTTTTTAAAATATTTATATACATTTTGTAAAATTTATGTACATTCTGTCTTCCTCTACCTGCTTCTGTCTAGTTTTTTCTAAGGATGTGCTATTGGAGTCCGAATATAGATCGTATATTGTTTTTCACGTCGACTTTTACTGTTTGATTGTAACAAGTTCTTTACTCGGTACCTATGATAATAGTTGAAGGCACTATTAACTTTTTTTATTTCAATGAAATCATGGTCTCAATGAAGATGTCGTCGTCATCATCATCGTCGTCATCGACTCAACGAAATCCTTTTATTGAATGACGAGCTATCATTTACATTGGATACAAGGTTTGTACTAGGTGGTAGGACTTTGTTGCAAAGTTCGTCTAGGTAGGTACCACCGCTTTGCCAGTTATTCTGCCGCCAATCAGTAGTGTGCAAGCACTGGTTTGAAGGGCACTGTAGCTAGTTAAATTACTGGGCAAATGAGACTATGACCTGATCTCACCGTCTAGTAATCTTATTATTACTAGATTGTGTTGATGTCTCAGGATGATGCCCGCAGTGCAGTGTCACGCGAACCTCTATACTTACATACTATTAGAGTTCCGAGTGACACTCCAACTGATATGGGCAGCTGTGTCGTTTAACATCAGGCGAACGGCTAGCTCGTCACGTCATTCCTTAGCATACAAAAAAAAAAGTTTGGATCAGAGACTTGCTACAGTGAATATTGCGAAAACAAGGAGAACATGTTTGTTGCTCCACAACAGTAATATAAGCGATGTCAGGATATGCCCGCCCGGTAATGCTGTAAATGTCGGTAGAGATCAACAGCATTAGCCCATTTAAAATACGTCGGGATATGTCTCTAAGAATCTTATTTTGCAGGAGAAAAACTAATTTATTGTGAGGTGGTGTATACATTTTATGATAGCAAATCTGACATTTCTACAGTCACATTCACTGCAGGTTTTTTAACATATTTGTTTTCTAGTATTCTAAAGAGGCGCGTCGCCTACATTTACTTTTTTATGCAGGGCCAAGGAAATTGACCAGGTACGTTAATTTTAAAACTAATTTAAAGTCTTATAAAGTTTATTTTATAAATGTCATCAGTCCCGTACGTTCCCACAATTGGGACATGGGCTTTAAGAAAGACACTGTGGGCCATAATCCACTCTTGAAAAGTGTGTATTGGTTGGTGGAAGAGATAAACGTCGTCGAATGGTTGTTGGATTTTCTGTTTTTTTTTTATGTCAGTGAATGATGTGTCGAGCTATTCGTTCACCACATGTTATGAGACACGGCCGCCCATAACAGAACAGTGTCACTCGGAACTCCAAAATATAAAGTTTCGCGTGACATTGCACTACGCACATCATCCTGAGACATCAACACAGTCTGGTAAAGAGATTACTCGACTGTGAGATCAGATCATACAGTCTCATTTTCCCAGTGATTTCACTAGCTACCTAGCCACCTTCAATCCGGAACACAGTAGTGCACCGCCTTGCCAGTTATTCTGCTGTCAAGCTATACCTATATGAACTTTGCAGAAAAGTCCTGCCACTTAGTCAAACTATTCACTATATTAGGTACTTTTCATCTTCGTGACTTTATCATATTTATTGGCCATCAAATAAGGTGTATACGCTAGCCCTTCATCTATATTTTTACACATAATAGTAGGTGGTAATTTTACTAGGTGGTAGTACTTTGTTGCAAAGTTCGTCTTCGCTTTGCCAGTTATTCTGCCGCCAAGCAGTAGTGTGCAAGCACTACCGTGTTCCGGTTCGAAGGGCACTGTAGCTAGTGAAATTACTGGGAAATTGAGACTTTATAATCTGATCTCATAGTCTAATTACCAGGCTGTGCTGATGTCTCAGATGATGTGCGCAGTGTAGTGTCGCTCGTAACTCTGTTTTGGGGTTCCAAATGACACTGTTCTGTTTTGGGCGGCCGTGGCGCTTAACATCAATTGAACGACTAGCTCGTCACATCACTCAGTAACATAAAAAAAACAATACAATTTGATGAGTTTTATATAAATTACGTCAACCAATTCTTAATAATCAATGATTAGTAATATCATCATTTTTAATAACGTAATCAATTATTATTAATTTTATCAACTATTATTAATGTTATCAATTAATGATAACTATTGTATCAATTATTAATATTATGTCAAGCCTGTGATCATTTACACAAGTAGACGTGTAAATAAATAACAATAATATGTGTGGACATCTGTCCACACATATTATTAAGTTGAGATCACACAACGCCATCTAGCCCCAAACTAAAACTTGTATTATCGGAACCAGATAACTGATATAATACTTAGACACTTTTTGTTTGTTAATACATACATATACTACAATATATCACCCAGACACAGAACAAACACCTATGTTGATCACAAAAATGTTTGTCCTGAGTGGGAATCGAACCCACAACCTACAGTTCAGAAGGCAGGGCTACTACCAACTGAGCTATCGGGCCAGTCATCAGTCAAATGTTTGAGTACAAACCAAACATTACTTATCTTCCGCGTCACCAGTCTCGTGTTTTTGTCACACGCTTTTTAACATTATATCAGTTCTTACATTACAGAAGCCGGTATAATTAACTTCTAACCTCTCAGTGTATTTGTGCGGTTAAACTGTCATAATTTACTTCAAAACGGCGTGAAGTTAGCGAATTCGTTTGCTGTTTTCATACTAAATGAGCAGGATATGCTAATTTTATTTTTAATTGCTATTTTATGTGTGAGCTGCCAGTTGAACTTTGTAGTCCGTGTAGCAAATTAAGAAGATAACTTAGAGTAAATTAGTTATTTTAAGAAAGATAATTAATTTTGCGTCTTTACTAGCCGTTTATGTGCACTAAACTTAACATTTTGAAAAAACGCTACTGCACTCATTTTGGGTCGCTTATTCACCATGATAAGTACCTTTGTATGTTTCATACATAATTGGAATATTAATTGTACCTACAATTAAATAAAACTATACTCTTGTTTGAAATATAAATGAGTGGACATTTCACACAGCGCCATCTAGCCTCAAACTAAGTAAAGCCTGTACTATGGGAATCAGATAACTGATACAATACTTATATATTTTTTGTTTTTAAATACATAGATGGAATACAATATAACATCCAGACATAAAACAAACGTCGATGTACATCACACAAATGTTTGTCCTGGGTGGGAATCGAACCCACAACCTACAGCTCAGAAGGTAGGGTTACGATCAACTGAGCTATCGGGTCAGTACTATTAAGTACTTGTAGTAATTCATGTCAGACTAATAAAATACTCTATTTAAGTCACAAATGCTTTACAGCTTATTTGAACAATTAATTGTAATTAAACTCCGTATTTTATCTACCCATCACGTTAAAACTACTTAGGTTTATAATGATTGAATATTTTTTATGAGGCTAAGCCTAATACTACCAGATTAAGAGTCAATTTATTATTTAATAGAAATTGCAAGTTATCCCCTAAAAGGAGAGCCATTAAGTACTTAAACAAGTAGCAAGTATATAATTTAACCCCCTATATAATACTAGTCAGAATAACCAGCGCAATTACTTCGGTTTGCGAACGCATCAAAGGCACGTGACGGCGGAAAATCGCTCAAGCGCTGTGTCGCCGCCATCCTTGAGATATCGCAAAAAGTAGAGTTCTAGATCGTCAAACAAAACCAGTCCGTAATTTATTTAAATATCCCCTTAGTTCCTTACCCGCAAAAACTTTTTCACCGACGTATTAAATGTAAATCCGTCACGCCAATAACCACGAAGCTAAAAATAAAACAACAGACCTATTCCTAATGACAAGGTAATTGAATCGTTATTTCCGCTAATCTCCACTCATTTTGTCCTCGCACTAACCAACTCTAGAATCACCATAACAATGATTCCGCAACAATAATATGCAGATAACAAGAGTTTTCCGCATAAACAATACAAAATTTTAATATTTATGAGACAGCGGAACTAATCGCAGGCACTGCCACTGAAAATCACGGCTCATTTACTTTGAAATCACACAAACTCACACAAACGCGAATGTGGTGAGAGAATTTAGCGCGAGAACACGCCAATGTCAAGTCCATTGGTCGACTGGTTATCACTCGCGGCTGCAACTCATCAAGTGCATCTTAAACAATGTAGCGTAAAAATAGGCACTCTCGATAAAACACAAAACGTATACGATCGCGCGTTGATAAGTCCTGTACCCGTGAGACGCGCGCGTGCGGTACAAGCAATGTTCGGCACACGAATGGCGAGTAACCTGTTCAAGTCCATTGTTTACTTCGATAATAACATTTTCGTTCCGATCGAGTTTACAGGTCGAAGGCTTTGCGGCGGAAAATCTGGCCGGTGTCCAGCGCACGTCACTTAATCATTGGAACTGTTTGATAACGAGATTTTGGTGCGAGTGGATTGTATTCAGCGCGCGTGCTTGCACTCAGTAATTTATCTACGACATTTACGTATGCACTCTGTATTGTTTTCTGGTTGGTGCGGGATTGAATCGATTTCCATACAATTCTCTTGTATCCGAATTTAATCGTAAAATAACTGTTCGATGAAATGTTTGAATAATTATTTTGTTTTTTTTTTGTAGGTGCCATATTTAAAACAAATTTTTGAGGATTTAATGCTGGAGTTTATGATGGTTTACAAAAAAACCTAAAATGGCGTATTGACAACCAGCAAGGTAGAACAACGAATATTTAGTTTCTATTAGTTCATATTTGTAATTTCTATTATTAGCCTATTATGTCCGAAATTTTTATTTTTCTAATATATTTTGGCTATTTTAAAAAATCTGATTTTTTCTTGGTTTCAATTAAAATAGACAGACTATTAATGAGCTTATTATAATATAACCTATTATAATAAGCTCATTAATAGGAAAAAATGTTTTTTTACCTCAGGCAGGGCATAGCGCTGAGATGATGGCGCGGAACGAGACCTGGCTGTTAATTATTTTTGCCATAGGTACCTAAGTTCCCATAAATAAAACCCACCTGCGTCCAAAAAGTACACCAACAACAATTTTACATAAATTAAAACCTCTGTATCATTTTTTTTAAATACATTCATAAATTCACAATAATTTATAGTCGTAAAAGAGATAAAAAAATGGATACAAGTGGATAGTCCTGTATATTGTAGAAAATATTGATGTAAATTACAAAATAAAGGTCATATACCTTTAGCTTTCTTATACTATTTTTCATGCTATAAAAAATCATATAAGCATACGATCCTCATGATGGGAAGAGGTCATAGCCTAAAGATATCAATAACATTACACCTACCACTAATATGAATAGTTAACTTACACTGTGCTAAAAGGATATTTCTATATTATGTGTTAATATATATTATATATTAATATATATACTCTTTTGATTTAACCCTCTTTTAAATATGCTGCGCGTTCTAGTCCAGAGCTAGAAGCTATTAAATACAACGAGTTTCCACCAGGAGTCTTTCTCCGGGGAAACATAGAACATGGTGGAAACGCGTTCCACGTTCACGTACGCGTGATCAAAATGCTATCCTCTACTTCGGCCAAAGATTGAGCATTCCACGTGGCAATGCTGACAAACAGCATATTAGGCACGTTGCCTACTGGTAATGGTTATTTAGATTAAGTTTTCTTTTAATTAATTTCTGTTTTATGTATCTATTAAATTATCGACAATTCATCACATAATAAATAATAGGTAATAGCTATACACGTACAGCCTTATTAATAAACAGGTAGTAGCCTTGGGTTAGTTACTTCAGCTTTTGTCTACTGGAATATTTTGGTGGATTGAAAAAGACAAAAGATGGTGTAACTAATCCAAAGCTATTTCGTGTTTATTAATAAGGCTGCTTGAGATTTGATATTTAGAGGATGTGTTTCTTTTATGGCGTAGGGGTGTGTCATGAAAGATTAATGATAAAATTCAAGGCCTAAAAAACGATCGAATGTGTTAATAGATCGTATGAAGAAACGCAAGTGAAGCTGTGGGCTGCTTCTAGACAAATATTTTCCTAGGCAACTATTTATTAGGCCGTAGGACATTTCTGCAAAGTTCGTCTAGGTAGGTAACACCGTTTTGCCAGTTATTCTGCCGCCAAGCAGTAGTATGTAGAAAATTACTGTAACTAGTGAAATCACTGGGCAAATGCGACTGTATGACCTGATCTCACAGTCTAGTAATCTTAACACTAGGAACTCTAAATATTGAATTTCGCGTGACACTGCAACAGTAGTAATAAGATTACTAGACTGTCCTGATGTTTCAGGATAATTTGCACAGTGCAATGTCACGCGAAACTCGTATATTTTTGAGTTTCGAGTGCAACTGTTATTGGGCAGCCATATTTAACATCAGGCAAACGAATAGCTCGTGCTGTCATTCCAGAATAAAAAAAAAATATGACCACTCTATTTATTCTCGTTGTATTGTTATCAAAAAGTAAAAATAAACCCGCCTTTTCCGTCTTCGTTTTTTTTATGTTATTGAATGATGTGACGAGCTAGTTTTTCACCTGATGTTAAGCGCCACTTAATACGTTAGCGTTACTAAAAGAAGAAAAGTTTATCCTTTTTTGTAACTTATTATGAATCATAGTTATGTACAATTGTACTTTTATTATATATCACTTTTTAATAACTAGTTACGAATTACTTAAGAAAAAATCTTCTTTCATAACTAACTGCCAAAAATAGTTATGTAAATAGACCAAGAGGCGGTAAGGTAACTGTAATGTAATATATAAAGAATCGGTAGTACACCAAGAGGTCTGCACTATGATTTAAGCGTAGTGACTACGGCAACCCCTAATGGGGGAGGCCTTTGTTTAGCAGTAAACATTTTCCAGCTAATGATTTGACTATATATGTTTGTGATAGTACAGAGTATGAATAAATACTACGGGCTTTATTTACTTATTTATAGATGGCCTCTGGTGGTGTAGCGGTTGAGCTGGTCGGCTCATAGCCCGGAGGCAGCGAGTTCAATTCCCGCGTTAGGACAAGTATTTGCGCACAGAAAAAATATAATACTTGTTCTGAGCCTGGGTGTTGTGGGACCATGGTCCTCGTAGTTCCCGGGTCCCTAGACACAGGGAATCCTAGTTAGAATCCAGGATCTATGTATGTGATCGTTGGGCGTTAATATTATTATTATTATTTAAGCCTCGCCCAATTTAATATCGTAACGATAGGTATTGTGGGACGCGTACAAAAAGCTTAAATTAGAACAAGAACAGGTATTTTCAACGTCGATTTAAACCGGCCACGGCGAACTCCAACACGTGTTGTTAATGTTTTTTTTTATTGTATTTTAAATTAGCTTTACAGTGTATTTAGAAGTGCTGTAATTTTTCCATGATAAAATCATTAGTGTTTAGGTACTAGTAATTAATTTACGGTAATATATAAGAAGTTGGAGGTAGGATATGAGTATACGAAGTATCATGTATGTATGTGCTTTAAATTTGACAACCTCTGTGGCATGGTGGTTGAGCTGGTCGACTCATAACCCGGAGGTGGTGAGTTCGATGCTCGCGGCAGGTCAGGAATTTGTACACAGCAAAAAAAAGCGCAAATACTTTTTCTTAGTCTGGATGTTGCGGGACCATGGTCCTTGCAGTTCCTGGGTCCCTAGATACAGGGAATCCTGGTTAGGGTCCAGGGTCTATGTATGTGATCATAGGGCGTTGGGCGTTATAATTTTATACTGAGAAGTTATTAAGTTTAGGTATATTTAAAGCACATGGAATAAATAGCCATTCCCTTACAATTAATAACATACATCAATATTAATTATTATAAATAAAGAATAATAATCAAAAATCTTCTAAATCGGTTATTGTGGCGTTTCTTGTTTACTGCTTAAAGACCACAGTTTACCATAGATTAGAGAAAAAAGTATGACTACTGCAGATAACACTTAAAGAACTGTAGTTATAATATAACTATGCCTCATTGGGTTTTTGGCGGGAAAACGAGAAAGATCGCGTCAACGCATTAAATTATTTTTCAAAACTTGTGTTATTTTCAGTGTTAGTGCATAAAATTGGTGTTGTAAATTTTATTCATTAAGTGCTGGATTACAAGGATGAGTGTGAGAAAGTGGTACAATTATAGTGAAACGTTTCTTTTCGTGTTGTTGCAATAAAAAATTGCAGAACGAAAAGAACAAAACAACACCGCTGCTGCGGGACTAACCAATATTTTTTTTTTTCATTTGTTTGTTTTCTTGCTATCGAGTAGGATATTAGCCATTTCTGTAAGGAATTAAAATATCACTTACCAAAGGTCTTTGTATCGTAATTTAAGAACAAAACAATTCAAAACCAATTTTTTGTGTAGAACTGTGCTTGCATATGTATTTATTTAGGAAACTTTATACATCACTGCCTGAATCGTAGTAGTGTGAACCGTATGTACTAAGCGAAGTTGTTAGGTTTTAGGCACATTTCAAATCAAGAATTCCCTGTAAGGTAATTTACTCCAAAGAACCTCGTCTGTGTAAGACACGCAGATAACCAAGTGAATTACTTAGATGTTCAGCCTTAAGTCTTTTTTTGTGACAACCTTAGAATTAGAACAGTTGGCGCAGCTGCGTTCAAGTTCGAAGCAAACAAATATAATTTCACAATATATAAACGTACCGAAAATGATCCATGAAAATTTCAAGTTCATTGCTCAGCCGGAACAAATGGCGATTATGGTAATGCCGCATCGTCTCGAAGGCTAAACAATAATCCGCGTCAGTGAAACATTCTAAACAGAAACTTGACAAAACCTACCTTTGTGGTAGAAGTACGACAAAGTAATGGGAACGTGTAACTAATACCATAGTATGTTAAACTTTTAGGAACACAAGCGGTAAAATGGTAGGTACAATAGATTGTGCTGGATTTGGGCGCATGAGAATAGGTAGCCCCAATGAGCTGTCAGTCTGCAAAGATTGTGACCCGCGTTCCGCATTCTGGTTCTAAACCGTTTACTGCATCTTCACGATTTAGGCTTAACAATTTTTTCAATGTTTTTTTACACCTACAAAATGATTTTATTATTTAAACTAATTACTAAAATATCATACATGTACTACTGAATGTTACTACTGCACTATCTATTACGAATAAAACAAAACGATTGTGCTTTAAACCAGACGACTGAAGTAAAACTTCTTTAGTTTATCTCCATCTATCAATTGCAACCGAAAGAAACATAAATTTGTATGGACAGTTTTAATACACAATTTTGCATAATTACTATGGAAATTTTTAAATGAGGAATGAAATTTGTCCTGTCACATTGCAATCAAAGTTCCGTGATTACCTTACTGATCAGTGTAGAGAATTAAAATTAACACAACAGAAAAAAATATAGCAAAGAAAAATGCAGTAATAAGTAAACCTTGGAACTGGTAGGCTTCTTAGAAATTGTCATTTCAAGAAATTACCGTCAAAAAACTTTGGATCATGCAAACTCGTGATGGACGAATTACCGTCGGCATCTGCAACTTGTAATTTTATTATTAGCCTTATTTACGACGAATTTAAACGGGCGATTTGCGAAGACCCTTCTAATTTGTTAAGGCCAGATAAATAGCACTAAAGATCTCAGGTCAGATAATTCGAGATAAAGCAACGAGTTCGTAAGGACAGAACCTGAATTGATTTTACTATATCTTTTGCATCTGTATGAACAAGTTTTATTTCTTTGAAAGCATGTCTCATCTAAAGACATGCTTTCAAAGAAATAAAACTAGATAAGAACTGGATAAGATTATCCAGATAAATTATATGGTGATTGGTGCTAAAAATACAATTATGTATTTAATTGGCTCTATTTATATCTAGTTACTACTATTTAATACTAGAAGGGCGAGAAAATCCTCCTCATAGTATTTCGGGCTCACTTAAATAACCCTAATAGTCTATGCCTTTATTATATTATTTTATTTTATTAGTTTAATTAGCGATACAAATTGCTAATGGATTATATAGATCTTTAGCTCTCTTGAGCTAATTTCTTGGCAAATTTATTTTATTAATAAATTTCGTACTTGTGATCCCCATCATTTCCTGTTTCGGTTGGATCCACCGCGGTTAGTTTTGAATTGTAAGTATAACAAAAATATAGATGTGAGCAAAATTACAATTCGCCACTTTCTTATTTTTTACGCATATACAGCCTTATTAATAAACGAGTACTAGTACTTCAGCTTTTGTCCTTTTTTTGCTACTGGAATATTGAGCTGGATCGAAAGAGACAAAAGATGGTGTAACTAGTCTAAATCTAGTGATCGTGTTTATTAATAAGGCTGGTAGAGTTTTTTAGATATAAGAAGAAGAATATACTACTTTAATCGTTGTTTTTAAAGTATCAAATACCTGGGGGCGATCGTGAAACTTTCCTTGCAACGCAACAGGAGAAATTTAATTCCTAATTAGAAAATTTTCATAGTAACTATAAACATACAGTACGTATTGTCAGTACAGTACAGTCCGTATGTATTTGTCACACGCTTGCCTAAAAACATCTGCGTGATGATCACTGAACTTAGATCCGTATTACAGAACGATGCTCAGTCATCAATCAGTGCTCAAGCAAAGATTTCATTCATAAAGTGATCAATTTGTGAATGAAATCTTTGCTTGAGCAGCGATCGATGACAGAGCATCGTCCTGTAATACGGACCTTAGATTGCAATGCTACGTTCATTCCTAATTTGAAAATTTCCATCATAATTACGACGAATCATAATTGAAACTGTCAAATCCATACAAGCTTTTGTTTTTATTGGGTGCAATCAACTTCCGTGATTACCTAGTAGGATTATTGAGGAGATTTTTGTCATTTTGATTTGGTTCTGTTCTCCATGAGAGTTACAGAATTAATACGAGATGACGGTCACGTTTAGCGCCAGCCACATCACGCTTCGCTGCCTCGTTTAACAGTCCTCATCCTGTGATAACAACACGAGTGAAGATATTCTTTACTCGCGTCATGTTTATCATTTACTAGTTGCGCCCGCGGTTTTACCCTCATGGGAACGTTTCATTTTTCTGGGACAAAATATATGTGTATATATGTGTATATGTGTATGTGTCTATCTTGATACCGAATTTCACCCAAAACCATTCAGCCGAATGAGTGTGAAGGAGTAACAAACATACACACATACAAACTTTCGCCTTTATAATATTATATAGTGTGAAGTGTGATATTTTGAATAGGACAAACAAAATAAGGCTGGCAAAATACTTTCATGGTACAATAATGTGATAATAGAAATCATACGGGTGAGAACCCATTATTTATCAAATAAAATGTATCACACTAAACACGTTATGTAAGTGCATAGATGTATTTCTGCGTCATATTATTGTCATGAGCTAATTTATAGACTTACATTACTTACTAATTTATAGACGACACACTGTACATAAAAGATAATTTGGAATAAATAAACATAAATTTGAAAATACGCTTTATGTCAATACTTTTCTATTTTATTGTACTATAGCAAAAAAATATGTACAAGAAGGACTTAATGCCAATCTTTGTACCTATCTTATAATTTTGTTTACGCGTTTCACTTACAATATATATGGTTACCACCTATGCCGCTATTTTTGATTCACCAAAAACCATTTAGGCCAGGAGTTTCCAACCAGAAGGGCACACCTCATAAGAGGGCATAGAGATATATCAAGGGGGCCGGAAAGTGTTTGCATTTTTTTTTATACAATTTTTTTTATACTTACCGGGCTTATTATATTGTTTTATTGAGTATTGCCACGTATTACGAATATTTTTTGCCAAAAAAATTGACATAAAGTATCCTTTATGTTACCTAGAAAAAAAGAAAGAAGAGAAGAAATTACTATTTTTTAACAAAGTTTTAACCCATATTGGCAAAAATGTAAAGATAAAAATTTATGAATGAATTAAATGAATGGCTTAAAAGGTTTTAAGTGAATTACAAATAACATATTTGTATCAGTAGAGTAACTAGAAGATTTTCAAATATAAATAAGCTCTATACAAGTAGGATACTTGTACAAGTGCAGTTAGGTTTCACCCGAGTTAAGTCATCGCCCAGTAGGGCGATGACTTAACTCGATTGCAACCAACAGAAACACAAATTTGTATGGATTTGACAGTTTTATTACGCAGCTTATGTGCATAGTTAGTATGGAAATTTCTCCTGTTGCTTTGCAATCAAAGTTTCGTGATCACCCTTCTGGTGTCAAAATTTTAAGCTTATTATAAAACTCTGTTTACTTAACACAAATGCGTAATTAACGACATTTTGGGAATACCCACAGTCACCAGCATTTGTTTATTTTGCGGTAAATAAATGTTAGCCGAAGTTAAACAGCGCTTTACTTCTACGTATTGTTTTGATTATATATAATGAAAACTTAAAATTTCGTGCGTCTAAAATGAAGTACCTATATCATAACGGTAATTATTTTAGTGATTTATGGAACATTCATTTTGAAGAATACTATACACAAATAATTTTGCTTGTTCATCAAACATTTGGACATCCAAGTTTATACGTCGTAAAATTGTGATTAAAGTTGATATTCGAAGTACACACTTGTACTACTCGTATAATAGTTTATTTAACTTCTATAATAATAGTAATAGTTGCATATTACCTATTGAGTTGCCATATTTAATAGGTAATTAATTGAATAACCAAATAATTAAGTAATGAAATGCTTGAAAATATTATATAATATTATTAAATATTGACGATATATCTATTATGTAATTGAAATCAATAAATTTATTTTTAATCGCACTCAGTTGCAAGCGCCCTTACAGGGTTCATGTACCTACTAAACTAGTTGTTAAGACCTGACATGATATATAAATTGTACATGAATGCAAATAAATGAATATGAATATGAATAATAATAACAAATATAAACTTATTAAAGAAAAAACAGCTTACTACAAATACAAACCTGAAATAATATTAGAGTCCGATGATTATAAATTATACTGGGATAGAACGATCATCACCGATAAAACAATCCACCACAACAGACCGGACATTACCATTTACAATAAAAAGATAAAATCTGTTTATCTGGTCGACATTGGTCATTGCCATCCCTAACACGCACAACATTGCATCCACATATACAGACAAACTTGCAACATATACGGACTTAGCAATAGCGCTAAAAACCAATGGAGAGTACACACTGTCAAAACGGTTCCTATCAATTTGTCCTCCACCGGCATCATCTCGCGTACACTCCACACGAGCCTACAAACGCTCAACATCCATCAACTAACCTTCATACTGCTACAAAACGGTTCCTATCATCTTGTCCTCCACCGGCATCATCCCGCGCACACTCCACACGAGCCTGCAAACGCTCAACATCCATCAACTAACCTTCATACTGCTACAAAACGGTTCCTATAATCTTGTCCTCCACCGGCATCATCCCGCGTACACTCCACACGAGCCTACAAACGCTCAACATCCATCAACTAACCTTCATACTGCTACAAAACGGTTCCTATCATCTTGTCCTCCACCGGCATCATCCCGCGCACACTCCACAAGAGCCTGCAAACGCTCAACATCCATCAACTAACCTTCATACTGCTACAAAACGGTTCCTATAATCTTGTCCTCCACCGGCATCATCCCGCGTACACTCCACACGAGCCTACAAACGCTCAACATCCATCAACTAACCTTCATACTGCTACAAAAAGCCGTTATTCTCAACTCGTGCAGAATTGTAGGAAAATTTTTAGCACTGGAAGATTAAGTTTAATTACTTGATTTGGTTAAAAAAAAGTAGGTAATGGTTTTCGTTTGGCCAAAAGCCCGCGAAAATTAGTTAAAGCCTCGGGAACGAGAGAATCGTAAATGACTTCTAAAATAATAATAACAATAATATTAATAACAATGCCCAACGATCACATACATAGATCCTGGACTCTAACTGTGACTAGGGGGTCCCTAGACACAGAAAAAAAAGCGCAAAAACTTGTTCTGAGTTTGGGTGTTGTGGGACCAAAGTCCTTGTAGTTCCTGATGTTCTGCCGCGGGAATCGAACCCGCCGCCTCCGGGTTATGGGCCGACCAATACTGCGTGTACCAATAACTACGTGGCTATATCGTGAGTAAAAGCAGCTATTAGGTGGTAAAAGCAACTTTAGATGTGGTTCTCGACGTGTGTACCTAAATTTTGTGTCTTCACATCTTTCTAGAACACAAAATAAGGATTTCGCAGAGAAACTAATGTCTCGATATTAGTTTTAAAACTGTGCTACTGTGTATTGCCTCACGATTGAAAGTAGCGTAGTAGTAGTAGTACATTCAAAGTATAGAGTAGAAATGAAAACCGGACTCAAGAGCGAAGGAAGAGATTCAAGCCCATGGCTTAGTAGATTAGTGTAGGCTGAAGATAATGATTTTAGTTCCTAAGGTTTTACCTAATTCTGAATAATTCAACACAAATCTCATTTTAAACTTCATCTTAATATGTTTGTGAATTTAATCTTGAATAATAGCTGTTATGATTTGAATAAACAATGCTTTTAATTATGTAGATAATTAAGCAATTAAAGAGGTTACATAATAAGTTTGAAAGAATGTTGAATTAAAGCCTCTAAACGCCAGTGACTGATCTTGATTCAGTCGACCATTTTATGGATCATCCAGTGAGAAATATACATATTTTACTTAAATCAAACAGTCTAGTGCATGCCAGATGCCCTCATTTTACATTTTTTAAAGTCCAGAGCATGCGCTTTTTCAAATTTATACGATTTTGAACTATACGTTTAAAAGATAAGTGTATATTGACGTAATGTAAAGTAAACTCTATTCTCCTGGATTTAAGTTTCCTTTTGTATTTAATGTTATCAATGGTACCTCATCCTTTTAAAGAGTTGATTGCAATGACGACACAAAAGTCCAAATATAATTTCATTTTGATGGTCTCTCTATTTCTAAAGAAACCAGCCTAGTACAAATTAAGGTAGGTATTAGATAGACCTTAAAGTAATGATGATTGTTCATTTATTTATTCAATTAGACAGCCACAGTCAAATTACCTTAGCCAGTACATGCATTCATTATAAAACTAATCAAGTCACATTATTGTATAACAATCTCATCAACACAAAATACACATCAGAAACAAAAATCAAAATTACACATTAAATGAAAAAAAAAAAACGATGTATATCAAAATATTATATAAAACATAGTTGGGTTTGTTTGAATACTTATAACTCGAAAGCGGCTGAACCGATTTTCGTGGTTTTTAATTTATTGTATTTGTCTCCATCAACAACATCAAAACATTCCAAAGTCAACACAAAAAAAAAATCATACAGAACGTTCGTGAGTTTCGTAAATGTCAAACATTTAATATCCATCCATATACTTAATTTTTTAGTTTTTATTTATTTTTATGTTATCCTAATAAAGTACTGAACTTAATATTTATTTTGTATTAATTGTATTACTTTCATAAAATTGTAAATAATAATAATAATATAATCGTTACAAATTAGCTGAACTTAATTATTAAGTTCAGCTAATCTGTATCTCGACATTCATTGAATGTTAGGCGGTACACAGTTCGCCGGGTCAGCTGGTTACATAATAAAATATTTTTTACGGACACATACCTTTTACACAATCGTTCTCGCAGAACTGGAAGCACTCCAGAAAAATCACCTTCCATTTATTCACAAATATATCACATCAGGATTGCTCTCGGGAGAGCATTGAGCGCAGCAAGGCTCCGCGATGTGGGAGAACGGGCGCGCGTGACTGTGCCGCACTTCGGCACTACAAATAGACTATGTCTCATAATACGAATGTAAATAATAATAATAATAAATATCTGTGGACATTTCACACCAAACCACCCAAACTAAGCAAAACTTGTACTATGGAACCAGATAACTAATACAATAGGTACCTAGAAACTTTTTGTGAATACATACATAGAATACAATATAATACCCAGACACAGGACAAACATCGATGTTCATCACACAAATGTTTGTCCTGGATGGGAATCGAACACACAACCTGCAGTTCAGAAGGCAGGGATACTACCAACTAAGCTAACGGGTCAGTAGATATTCGTATATGTGTCAAGCTTTGTCACTGTTTCAAAACTATACTAAAATTGCGTATTTGCTTTGCATATTACTTACTTTTATGTCGTCTTCATAAACATTAATCTGATTAAGATCATAATTGACAATGTATGCTAAAATTTTCTTCATTATGCTAATATCATTAGCAATGCTTTGTATAGGTATTCGACCTGTCTAGAAGGCAAGGCACAAACGGAACAGCTAAAAAAAGAAGAAAAGCTCATTATTTCGGTCAATAGTTTTTGTGTAAAAAGCCTATGAGTTTTTGGCGGGAAAACGAAAAAAATCGCGTCGCCGCATTATATTATTTTCCAAAACTTGTGTTATTTTCAATTAGTGCATAAAATTGGTGGCATTTTATTCGTTAAGTGCTGAATTACAGGCATGAGTGTGGGAAAGCGGTATAATGATGGTGAAATGTTTCTTTTCGTGTTGTGTCCAAAAGTCCGTAAAGTTGCCACCACTTTACTAGGAGTATGGCTAGACTAGACGCAACTTGATAACTTGGACTGTGACTTGACTAGATTTGACACATTATAAGATATTAATTAACTTGAGATATTATCAATTACTTGACACTGACTAAATACACAAAAGTGTGGAGCCAAAACCAAACAAATCAAAAGAATCCAAGTATTGTATCAGTTATCTGATTAAATACAAGCTTTGCTTAGTTTAGGACTAGATGACGCGATGTCATGATCATTATTAATAATAACCGTTGTTGTTTCTCACAACCATTATAATATGAACTCTTCAATCTTGACGTTATATAAGTACAGTAAGTTTTATATATGTAAGTAATTGTATTCATTATAATCATGTAAGTAGGTATATTATATTATTTTTTATATAATTAAGCATATTATACGTAATATTTTTTTTTTATTATTATATACATAGACGTATTTATTCTAATATCAATTTTACTGCACCGCTACCATTTCTTTTCTTGCACATCCAGGTTGACTGGTAGATAATGCTTCATAGCATTAAGTCCTCCTTGTACATTATTTTGTGCTAAAATATAAATAAATAAATAAATGTAAAATGTCCACACATTATTATTTTACGAACAAGATCATATTGTTACTATTTGCTTCAAATTAAACAAAGAAGTTGTACATTGCGCTGTCAGTCACGATCCTCACGATTAACAACAATAAAACATTGCAAATAATTTGCAAATAAGATTAACACATATAAAGTAGTCGGTACAGATATTCGTGTCTCGTTATGATAAATAGTCTAACTGAAACGTCACAAGTAAACTTATATAACAATAAAATCACGATTTTTTATCATTTATGGTAATGACGCAGATGCTTATATAATAGAATAGCTATTTCGATCTATTTATTGATGATAATATAACGAGTAGGAAATCAGAAAAGCCGGAAATATGCATTGCGATATACATTATTTATCTCTGATAATTAATGATTATGGACATAAATATCTTAAATTAATGGCATAACACGTAACGTAATAAAAGGAAAAAAAGGTGGGTGAAACTTGCATCTGGAAAATTCCGGTACCTCTGATATATGTAAATATCATAATAATAACTGCTTATGAATGCAGTTTTTCGGTCTTCCTTCTTTTCCGATAACCTCGAGCGCGCATTTTCCACGAAAACCGCTACTACTATAAAAATAACACTACTAAGATCAACATAGTTCATTTTATAATATTTGGTAATGGTTTGTTAATCAAAAATGATGTAGTAGAGTTTCTGTAATAACTTGGTAACGAAACGCTTGCGTGTTTTAAGTACGTACAACGCCATCTAGTTTCTTCAGAAATAACTAAAATTTACTTTGTATATTTTTAGTTTTTATTAAGTTTGAGATATGGTTTACGTTTGGTTAATTGCTTTGGGTGCTACGATGCCTCTGACATGTTAAACTTATTTCATTCGACTGTTCGGGTGGGGGTTAAAAATGCTAGAATCACTTACGTCAATATTGATTTGAAATCCATAACTGCGACTAGGTTGAATAGTCAAAGACTGGGACCGGACAAAACATTTAAAATTTGTACCTGAAACAAAGTAAAGGTTTTTCATCAGTTCGTTATTGAGTTGTTTCACTTATACTTACATACTAATAACACTAAAATAATATTACTTACAAACTGATTTCCTAGCTTTTTGGAATTACCTCAATGGCGATTTTTAATAATAAAATCAATGCACACATTAATTGAAAATCAGAGACTTAGTAATATTTTTTTTTGCACCATTTCTGTCGCTATGTGGAAAATCAACTTATAGCTTAGGTTTTAGTCCAACATTTTCAGTCATACCGTCGTTTACCATCAGGCGTTCAAACGTAGACCCAGAGAATGATTAAATCCATAAAAAATTCAAAATTCCCCAGTTTCACAATATCAATAGTAGTAACTTAATTAGATGTATACAAGACAGACTTTTCTATATTAGTAGGCTTCGGAGATAGGACAATATCTATATAGTTTTAAAAGGCATTTGCCCATAATGGGTGAACGTATAAACGACAAAATATCGGTACCAATATTGCTTTACATAAAACCTTTTTTAAAGGATTGATATGACGAGCTAGTAGCTCGCCTGATGTTAAATGATACTGCCCATATCAACTGCAACTGATGTTGCAGTGTCACTGGGAACTCAAAAGTAAAATTTCGAGTGATACTGCACTGCGCACATCATCCTGGGACATCAGCACAATCTAGAAGAGATTAGGTCATAAGTACTCATTTTCCCAGTAATTTCACAAGCTACAGTACCCTTCAAACCAAAACGCATTAGTGCGCAAGCACTACTTTACGTTACTTGCCGGCAGAATAAGGCAAAGTGGTGGTACTTACGTCCTACCACCTAGTACATTTTTTATGTATTTTATTTTTACCCTCGATGGGTTTGCGTTTGACTACATCTCACCTGATGGTAAGTGACGATGAGGTCGAAGGTGGAGCACGCTTACCCAGAAATAACCTAATTACTCTTGACTTAAAGACACCCAAGTTGTGTGTGGATGGAAACACCGACGGCGGGAGTGAGTACCATTCCCTAGCCGTACGCACAATAAAAGAATTTGGCACAGCGTTTCGTACGAACAAAAGGTTAATCAAGAACGTAGGGATGATAACTCAGTCCGAGTCAGAGATCATGTTGTGGAATTGAGACAGTGGGATAAGGCTGTGAAGCTAATGGGCACATTTTCAAAAATGAATTCTGGAAAATGCAGAATTGTATATTTTGATGAGGAATGAATTCTTTGTTGACTAACAGCGGAAGATTCCTACACAAATTACACCAACATTGTTTTTTAAAGGCTATCATGATTTGCAAAATGTTTTAGAACGAAATATCAAATGAGTCGATCAGGTTCAGAACAAAGTTTTGATATGACAGACAAAATATTGGTTTTGCGAATTATCGTTTCATTTAGCAATATAGTGTGTGATGCACGATTCCTTTTGTGAAATATTATTTACTAATCCCTGCCTTCGGTTTTCCTTGATTTGTTGCTACGCCAATGACCTTTTAAACACGTCGGTTAAGGATTACCACAGAATAAGTATGAGGAGTTATTAGCGTACTTCAAAATGATTCAATTGCCATTGAAATCAATTGAAACAGCGGCTATAAATCATATTATTTCACAATCAACACAGTATTTTGATGGCCTTAGAAACTAAATTAATCCTCTAGTATTAGCGGACAATTTTTAAAACAATCATATTTTATTTTTCTTTTATTTTTTGTGTTTATTGATATTTAGATCAAATTTTTAGAGAAACGCTTAAAATGATAAACAATTATACTCGTCTGTATCTACTAAATAAATTCTATAAAAATACAATTACGTTACACCTTCGCCAGGGTTCTCGTATATGTTTGTTAAATACGTGTCAACTTGACAAACCAAATACTGAACGCTCATTGGTTTCCAATTGATCATCGGCTGTCTCAACCAATGAGCGCACAGGACTGGGCACGTAGACTCGACACGAGTTTGACAACCGTATGAAACACCAGGGGCTAGGAATAGAAGTGCGAACTTAAGAGCTGTCGATTTTTGGTACAGAAGACTGGCATTTGATACCCAATATCATGATATTTTTCGTAACTAGTAACTTTCTAAGTATTACATGGTGTCCTAGTATTTCATTCCTTAGAAAACCATAAAATACTAATACTTAATTAGTGATCTTATTCAATGTAATCATAAGGAATGCATACTTCAAATAAGGAAAACTTATTGCTAGACTTTGCTGAAGTCTCAAATCAGGACGTCGCGTGCCAGTGCCAGCATCACACTGTAGACAGTCCTTCAGTGTTAAGCAGCAAAGTAAAACTATATTCGCGCGGGTCAAAGACGTTGTCACCAGCTGTTTGATGCGCCTCCTGCCTTACGCACGTGGCACGCTCATAATGCTCCAACGGCAAGGGCTGTAGCTGTTATCAACCGTTTCCTAAGCAAAGCCCTAGATACATATATACTGACCCCATTAGTCGGCTTTATAAATATATATTATTTAATCCATATAAGAACTTAGTATAACAATGTGAATGTTTTGGCGTAGCTGTAAGTTCACAGTCATATTTAACAAATAAATAAATAATTAAATAAATAAATAAATCACGCGAAACTTTATAATTATGTTAGAGTTCCGAAGGACATTGCAACTGCTTGGACGTCTGTATCGCTTAACATCTGGGGAATGACTAGCCCTCGCCCGGTGACGCTGTAAAGACGGGTAAAGACCAAGAGCATTAGCCCGTTCCAAAAAAGGGGCTACGAATAGCCCCTTACGTCATAGAAAAGTTAAACTGCTAAAATGCATTTATTGATAAGTTTAGTCAGAATTTATCGATGATAAGATTATACAATAAATTAATTGGATGTAGAATCAAATAAGGGACTCTGATAAATTTAATAAACTTTGGGATCAAATGTGTTTTTAATGGGATCGGATTAGTAGGATTCGTTGATTGGCTACATATTTGAATTTTTTATCAATTGTTTATTCATGATTTTTTTTATTAATGAGTTTGCATAACAGATAAACTATTAAACCTAAATTATTAAGATTAATGACTTTGCATATAATCATAGAAAATATCAAGGTCTTAGAACTTCTTGACTGATTGCCTAATTGAACACCAAACTAATGGCAATATTTTTTCACAAGACAGATCATAAAATGTTTTTCTGGTACCAATAAAGTATTAAGCAATTATATTTGATAAAATTAACAAATTCTACTTTACTTTGGTTTAATTATCATAAATATATGTATTGTACCTACTCAACAAGTTTTTGGAGTTTGTCAAAAACTTGACACCTAAAAGTTTATACATGGAGTTTTGGCGGGAAAGCGATAAAGATTGCGTCACCGCATTGTATTATTTTCCAAAACTTGTGTTATTTTCAGTGTTAGTGCATAAAATTGGTGGCATTCTATTCATTAAGTTCTGGATTACAGGCGTGAGTGTGGGAAAGCGGTATAATGATGGTGAAACGTTTCTTTTCGTGTTGTTTCCAAAACTCCATAGAAGCTTTTAAGTAAAGTTGCCACCACTTTACTAAGAGTATGACTTTGACTAGACTATGAACATGTTTGCGTGAAATATTATCAATTACTTGACACTGGCTAAATACACAAAAGTGTGGGGCCAAAACAAAAAAAAAGTTTATACATATATAAAATTTAAAACTTTTGATAATTAATCTACTATCAAACCACATTGTAGAGTTGCAGCATGGCAAACCATCAAACTAATCTCGCGTTTCATGGCGTTTCAATGATCACATGCATAGATCCTTGACCCTAATTAGGGTTCCCTGTATCTTGGGATCCATAAACTAGATCCAGATAAACTCAACTACTACACCACAGAGGCTGACTAGCTATGTACTACTTACTACTATTTCCATATTCTGTAATACTACATTAAGTACATAGGCACACTAACACAACTCTCATAACCGCAATGCCTACGCTTCCGTTAGAAATTTTACATTTTCATTTCAACGATAAAAAATATAATAGATTAAAATATGTATTCATATTCACTGAACGTATTGTAGGCTTGCATGATATTATGCATCAAGTTATGTGCGATTACGTTAATGTTAAATAATAGAATTTACATTCGTTATAGAGTCGTGATGATACGTTAATAAAATAATTTTGAATAATTCTATAATTGACGCACGTTTTGACTTACTGTGGTAGAAGGTAAGAATTAAATGTAGGTATTTCTTGCTTAATTGTTTTTTTCATAAATATAATTACCTACGATAATAATTGTGATTCATACTTTATTTCTCGGAAATGTCAAACCTTTTAACTAAACGAAAATTAATGGATGGTAAAATATATATAAAACCCCGAATGCAGCAGATAAAATTCTAGAAGTTTATTTAAGTAGGTGCCATTAGAGGAAACTCGTAGTGCTGAGGGTAATGAACGCTTTTATTTATTTAATAGAACTAAACAATTCAATTTTGTAAGAGAGAGGGCGCACGGGGAGTCTAATGAGAGAGAGAGAGAACGCTTGCTTTATTAGAACGTTTTACAACAGGATGGACAGTACTACTATTACTTGAGCGGTCGATTGGGTGACTCGTAAGAAGCAGATATTATGGCGTCCACCTTTATGCTGCTTAAATACTGGATGACGAGTACCACAGTACTTATTTTTGTGAGGTGGCCCTTGATACTTCGTGAATGAAACGCTTGCGTGTTTTAAGGGTTGAGAACGCCATCTAGTTTCATTTCGTGGAAGCTCTTGGTTGGGGTGTTACAATTTAAAATTAAATTACGGTTCCAAGGAACTACTGGGACCAAGCGAATAAAAGACTACGAAAACGAACTACATCGTTTCGTACGTTCGTGCTTTTTTTTGTATAATAATAAACCATTTATTCAAAGAGACGCGCCTAAGATATAATAATCAGCAATAAAACGCGGACAATAGGTTCCGGTGCAAGTCCTTAATCACCCAAGTAAAATGTACCCGGATATGGTAACCAAAGTTAGACCAGACACGAGAACGGGCTAGATATCAATCAAGGATGTGACAGCTGGCCTTAAGCTGCCTTCAAAAGTGAATGCTGTTGCATTTCTAAATGGGATTTGTCTATTAAATTCTGTAATGTTTTCAATATTTGATGATATTGTAAGTAGCCGTAGAAATCGTCACAAGCTTCTTAATCAATCTCTCAATCAATTGGTCAAACTCTTTCTAAGGAAAACGTTTGATTCGCCTTACACGACATCCTCGTCTGAAATGCTACGTTGGTTCAGGGATTCAGTCGCACAATCCAGGGCGAGATGGTAAATGCTAGCACGTCCCTATTTCACCCCATCCTGGGAGCGGAAAAAGGAGATAAAGGAATTCAAAAGGCAAAGGCAAGAATTGGACACTTCACAGTTATTACACTTATATTTAAAATACAAAAGTTTATGTGTGTTTGTTCCACTTTCAGGCCGCAAGGGTTGGACGATTAAAAGAAGAAGATTTAAATGTATCGAGGAGTATACTGTAGCCATGCCCTGAATATTCCCAGGAAGTAAGAGATGTCCTATTCGCACTCCACCCGGACCACACGAAAACGGGGCGTATGTAGTAGCTAATAAAGTAAGGCTTATAAAAAATATCAAATCAATAAGACCTTGAAATATAAATCTGAATAGTGTAACATTAGATACCCACAAACAAGTTACATTAGGTACTAATATCAGGTACCCCCAGCGATACACTAGTTGAACGTTAAGTTACTTGGTTACCTAACTAATTAGTTTTGAAGGTGTCGACCTTGGGAATTCGATAAGTTTAAATAGTGGAAAAACTGACTGATGCGGCTATGGTTTTATTATGTTAAGGAATGACATAACGAGCTAGTTGTTTGCTTGATGTTAAGCGAAACAGCTGCCCAAATCAGTTGCAGGTCACAGGGAACTTTAAAGTTTCGCGTGACACTGCAATGCGCACGTCATCCTGAGACATTAGCACACTTATTACTAGATTGTGGGATTAAGTTATTTATTAGTCCTTCTTGGACATCGAATATGTCCGAAACCTCGTCGGAGTAATTTCGACTTTTTAATTTACGTGGGTTTAGCCGTTATTTATCTTACAAATTTTATGTATTTAAAATTTATGTTATTTATCTTATCTGTGTTTAATATGACCCGGGCGTGTTCAAGAGAAGAGTGAATAGGTATTTACTTGGCTAGCATGCTACACCTTCGATCGTATCGTCACTTCCCATCAGGTGAGAGCGTGGTCAAATGCTAGACAAGTTTTAAGTAAAAAAAATAATTTAAGAGGCCTATATTCGGTAGTCAACATAAAAAGGCTGATTATGATGTGATGTGAAATCATAAATAAATCACTGGATAATAGACTATTTAGGAAAAGCATTACTGTTCAAAATGTAGTATTCTCTAATCTAGTACAGTATAGTCGTAATGCCAACGCCTAGTTCAGAGCGCACGCGATACTCAACTAGATTGACCTAGGATAACAGATAGGAAGTGGCAGTTTGTATGTCATTTTCCTCTTGCGAGTAGAAGGTGTGCGTGCATGTAAAGAAAAACTGGAAGCGATCATATTTCATTTTATATTTGCTAGAAAAAATAAACATTGACTTAACTGTATTAATGTCTTATCTTTTACTATGCTAAAAAGCGTTAAAATAGTTTATGTTTAATAACTCACAATATTTGAAGACTTCAGTGCTATCTTATTCACCAATCTAGACTTGCCACTACGATAGGGTGTGTAACGTGCGACCGTGGCCTACACTATCTCTCTCTTTCTTTCTCTCTCTTTCGCACTCCCACTCTCTCTATACAAGGTGGAATTTAATTCACTCTTTTCCTTAAATGTATGTACTCAGACTATGCTATAGAATATTCGTACAAGGTTCAATTTAAACAAAATTGGTTTAGTTTTAGTATTTAGTGCCTCTTAAAATATAGTTATTTTATTTAATTAATTTCTATTTTAATATTTATATAGACATTTTGGCTGTCATGCAGTCATGACAGCCAAAATGTCTATTTAACGGAACACACAGCACGAGCACCAGCTGAGTGCTTTGTAAATGTGTCGTAGGTAATAAAACACCTGTTTTGTTCAATGTCGCAAGGCTTTTCTTTAGAATTTTGCAGTAATTTGATAAAACTTTTATTTTATAAGTACTTTTATTTATTTCGTTATATGGGAGTGTTCTATAGGATGGACTGATATAAGGAAAAGAACGAATTAAATTCCACCTTGTATATATCTCTTTTTTTCTCTTTGAGAGAAGATCATGTCCAGCAACGGGAACGTAAAGGGCTAATGATGGTAACCTTATACCTAACAATATTTATCTTTAAAAAAGAATCAGTATTCGGGATTTTTTTCTTCCTTCTCGTATAGTTAATCATTTTGGGCTTGTTATCCTTGGGCAACCCTGCAAGTGTCATAGTATATATTCTATTAAATATAATGTCTCTTCAACAGCCTTTAGATCTTTGTTAAAAGGTTTGACGTCGTCGGCCGGGCCCAAGGCGACCCAGAGCGCTGCGATCGAATAATAACTACATACACATAGGAAAGTTACACAAGATGGGGACACGGTTTATGATATGGGCTATGATTATGATTTTAAAAAACGAGTGTGCTTCAGACCACACGACTGAAGTAAAACTTCTTTAGTTTAGCTCCATCTATCGGCCAGTAAAATTTAACAAAGCAAAAACGCTGTGTCGCCATCTTGACAATTTGTAAATTGTCATTTCACCAGAAGTAACAACATAATAATAATTTTTTTTTAACTTTGTTATGTTGGCAAACCAACTACATTCAACTTCCGTTCGCCTCGCCAGCTTACTCCCCAAACCAAACGTGCGTAAAGAGGTTTTACTTAAAAAATCTGTTTTAAATCATATATGTTATGCCTGTTTTGGTTAGGTGTCTTTTACGAAAAATATCTAACCAAAATATATTACACGTTGACATTTGACAGTCACTGATGGCGTGTAACGCTAACGCCTGAGCACAGTATTTCCTTCCGGCCTTAAGTTATTCCGGCACGCATTGTATTTAACCGATAGCTCAGTTGGTAGTAGCCCTGCCTTCTGAACTGTGGGTTGTGGATTCGATTCCCACTCAGGACAAACATTTGTGTGATGAACATAGGTGTTTGTTCTGTGTCTGGGTGTCATATTGTATTCTATGCATGTATTTACAAACAAAAAAGTATCCAAGTATTGTATCAGTTATCTGGTTCCCACAGCACAAGCTTTGCTTAGTTTGGGGATATATGGCGTTGTGTGAGATGTCCACAAAAAAAATTAAAATAAAATAATAATATATATATGGGAGCTTAAGAAATATACATAAATATTACATACATAGGTACAGGGAAATATAAATGCATTAATTGAAGAGCACAAAATAAAGTCAGACATGAAACACAATGATATAACAAAAGGCTATTTTAAAAGTAACTAATTCAAAATCGCACGTCGAGTGTAGGTGGAGCAATGAGTAGCGCTGTAGTTAGCGACACATGGATTAAAAAAGAGAAGAGTCGAAGACTGGGTTCAGGGATGTGCCTCAGGAGAGACCTATGTCCAGCAGTGGACTTACACAGAACGATGATGCTGGTAATAAAATTTAATGTCTAAATAATATATGAGCTTGTACAAACTACACAGAGATGTCCACAACTTAAGTACAAGAAGAGCTAGGCTTGCTAAGTCTAGGAAATGTACTAGGGTAGCTGGTGTCAAAATGTATAACGCTCTTCCAGACTTCATACCTTGTGTTGAGTTTGTTCAGATTTTTTAAAATGAAAGTTTTCTGATAGATATGGCGCCATATAGCGTCGAGGACGATTCATTCCAAAACTGATGTGATCAATTTAATTTACCTACCCTACTTGTCTATTTTTAATAACATTATTTGTACAATAATTACGTTATTGCATTTATTATTTTATTTTTTATGCTTATTTAATAATTCAGGCTTGTAATTCTGTATAATTATCAATAAATTTATCATTATCATCAATATACAAGTGCTACCAATCAACAACAATACGAATAATTTTGTCGAAGCATATACTTACAACGAGCTTCTGCCCGCAGCTTCGCCCGCGGCGTGGCCTATGGGAAAATAATTCAACCACACATATCACCCTCTTAAGGGTAGAATTTCGAATAATCCTTTCTTAGCGGATGCCTACGTCATAACATCTACCTGCATGCCAAATTTCAGCCCGATCCGTCCAGTGGTTTGGGCTGTGCATTGATAGATCACTATGTCAGTCAGTCACCTTTGAGTTATATATATTTAGATGATAAATTTGTTTAATAATATCTGTCAAGATTAGTATCTTTTATTGTTATTGCTATTGGAAAACCGCGGTTAGTATATATGCGGTTAGATAATAATATAAAACTTGAGAGTGATGCTAAAGTCAGCTATTCCTCTCACCGCTACGTATAAAAAAATACACATTTTAACGATACAATGCTTATCAAATATATATTACTTGAATCGATCAGCTGACAGATCCATATTAATTAGAGAAGTCCAAAAACAAATAGTTTAAAATTCATTAAGACTTAGAGAACCACAAACAAGTGGTTCTAAAACGGTTCTAAAATAATTCTAGAAATGTTAATGGTAAAATAATTCTATAATCTTTAACTCAATTTATGTACTTTTAATAATTAGTACATAAAACGAGTCCCATTAACCCTCCAGAAGAATAGATGGCTAATTGGATATATTGATGCCCCAGTATACCCAATTAGTCATCTATAAAACAAAATGTAAGTACAATATAATGACATATAATTTCTTTAAGTTCTCCCCCTCTCTTCTAACGCTGCGTGCCCGACAGGGTCCATAATGAACTATTTAAAAAACCGAATTGTTGAATGCAAACTAACAATTGAAATTGAAATTGAGATCAGTAGGATGTTGCGATTTGGTATTCATTTTTGATACTTCCTAGTTTTAAGCGCAATTTTATTGTCATTTTTCAGGCTCTTCTAGTTTAGTAAGTGACACTTTAAATTTATAAAGTTTTATAGCTAATGAATTATGTATTATATTTTCTTGATCGTATTAAATTAAGCTGAAACTTGTAAAGCTCTGAAATCTATCACACACTTCTGCAATTAGCTCTCAAATGACAAAATAGAAGGAAATGGCTTATCTCTCATTCTCGTTGGTTACAAGAGAAATCAGCAGTTCTATAAATTCATATAACTATATTTTCTTTGACATAAAGAGGTGTACTTAAATAGTTTTTCGACGTAAAGTGCAGGATATTGCAATTTTAATTCCATGCTTGCGACTGAACAAAGCTTTCATGTTCTCTCTAAGGTGTGACATGAAAACCGATCGAAGAAAACAATTAACAAACAATTATTACACTCCGCAGTCATTTCAGTCTCATTTGTACTATTTAGTAAACAAATAACCTTTAGTTTAAACAGTAAAACATCACATGAGGTAACCGTTATTACATTTACCATTCGTGTGATGTGGCTGCAGTCTCGGACATAACTATGTGTGCTACGACACCAATACACAAGTAAGTCCTACTAAGGGTAGTCGATCGTAAGTTGAAACGAACTCGATTCGATATTCGATACGGCTTCATCCTCACCTTTGAAGCAAAACTCGAAACACAGTTTTAAATATTATATCTCATTGTTCATTTTATTGTTTGATAAACTTTTTTTACGCTGTAGGTAGCAAACAAATTTATGTCCCTCCTGGTTAAAGAAGACCATTTTAGGCTAAGGGCTTCTGTACTGTAGCACTAGACGTGCCATGACCTTTTACCCCAGGGGTGCCCTTGAGCTAGTTCCCTCCCACTTTTGACCGTTGAGCGCCTTGAGCGCCTGCCCTCCCGCCCGGTGACGCTGTAGAGGTCGGTATAGACCAACAGCACTAGCCTGTAAAAAAAAACACTAGACGTGTCACCTAATTCATTGTTTAGTGCGTACCTTGTGATAGTACTCCTTATGATTATTATCCATGTATCTACTATCTCGCACATCAGGAATGTTTTTGTTAATCATGTCCATCATGCAAACGTTAAATTAGTTTCAAATTCTTGACGGCTGACTCATTAAGTTACGAATTAAGGTGTGGTGTAAGACCATGATCAATAATAAGCACTTTCACGTCATATGAAAATAAAATTGTAAGTAAATAGAAAATAAAACGAAAAACAGGAATGACCGAACATAATTAACTAAGTACTTTAGTTTAAAAAAAAACACTCTAATGCTAACGCTGTTCTCTAAATCAAATAGCCAGACTGGTTTCCTAAAGGAATGATAGAAAAAAGAATGAAATATTTACTTCATATCCATATCTCTCGTAATCCAAAAAAAACCGCAAAATCAACACTTTTTCATGCGCAGACCCAGTTTGGCATCAAATTATAACATCACATCAATACCATCCACCTTCTGAGACCACTTGATTGAACCGTGAAAAGTTATTTTTACAAAAACCCTGTTTCTTGGGAAATTGCAACGACCACAACCTTCCAAAAATATTAAAAACGGTGAACAATAAAGTTACCAACGCAGACTTTTGGTTCAAATTCTGTATTATATGATAATCTGTTAGGTTTAGATAGGTAGCTAATAATTATAATCATGAAAATAATTTAAAAAAATCACCTTTTACAATTCAAAAGTTTACTTTACGATCGAGAACAAATAGTATGACCAAGACAGACTATCATCTAGCATTAGCATTGGAAATAAGCGCGTGCTTAGTTTACGCCTAGCAATGGGGTAGGTCAGACATGTGCTTCGATTTAATTCGATGGGGCTACCATTAATATCTTAAATAAGAAAAAAAAACTTTAGCGTATTGGTATACAACTAAATAAGAGAATATGGAAACGACTATAAAGCGGTGCTATGTATTATCAATTACAAATGATGTAGGCAACATTTAGCTTTTAATTTAATTTCTAGTCAGTAGGCACATAAACTGCATATCTGTCAAATGCTTACAATTTTTAATACTAGTTTTTTAATATAAGTTAAGATAGGACAATTTCCAATCGGATGCGAGTTACGTGATCGCCTAATTGGAGCGTTCCATACACGCATCTTAATTTAAAATATATATTATTTTACCGTTTTCTTTTTTTGTCCATTTCCTTAATTCATACATATTTGAATATTCAAACACAGTTATTTCAATTTAAAATCTTAAGATGTTTGATCACAAAATAATACCTAACAGATATTTAGCTCGTCAAACACTAATGAGGTTTTAATGAATGTATGCGAATAACCTGTCAAGACACCGTTACAGACCGAATTAGTTTTGTTTGTGTCTTGTCTGCAAAGAAGTGCAACACAGTGAAAGAGCTTCACTAAAAGACAAAATTTAAACATGAGGGCTATAAAACTTTTTTTTTACCTATTTCCTAAAGTCCCGTCAAGGTAGGCACTCTAATTTAATTACAATCTAGCCATAGTGATATTTGGCTAATAAGCAATTTTAATTTAACTTAAACTTCTAAAAATCTAATTTCTATTAAGATTGTGTCCATTAACATTAATCTTATTGTCTCTATTAAGGCGAAGACACTTAGTTCATGTGTTCTTTCTATAAAACTTTATGATATCGAATACTCGAACTTAATTTATTTAAATTACTTAATAATATAAAAGATCGAATAGAAACCAGCTTAAATTAACCAAACTCAAGGCAGTAATTTCCATATTGCAGGACCTTAGATACTGACTACACCTTTACTGTTACAAAACGGTACGGGCAATTATTACAGCAACTATAATGCTAAAATCAATAGTTAAGCAAAACCACTATTATGTCTTTTGTGGCACAATTAAGGCCAGAGGGCCAAATGTGCTTATGTAGAGCAAATACTTGTGTACTTATTATGTAGAGTCCATAAAAGCATGGTCTATGAAAGAGGCAACGGTGACAATACGGCACTCCTATTTGTATGGGTTAGTACTAACATTATTTGGATACTAGAGGCGTAAACATAACATATATATATATATATATATATATACAAATGTTAGAAAGCACTTTGTAATTTTATATGCTTAGTAAAATAACTATTATATATTATAATAATTTTGACTTGTAAAAGTGCTAAAAATAGCCTATTTGCAATAAATCTTTTGACTTTGATTTTGAGTAAAGCTGCGAAACTTCATGGAAATGGAGATGTGGGAGAGTTCGTATAGTAACCAATTTGTGTATAGACTAGTTAGGCACCGATGGTAAATACTATGCATAATGAGAAAAAATGGGAGATAATCAGCTAGTTTTGGCTCCGTAGAGCGTCTTTTCTGCCACATCGAGCAATAAAGCAACAAAACGTGACATAATGTACCAGTGATAGAGTATGACGTTCTTTTTTTTTTGAACGAGCTAATGCTGTTGTTCTCTATCGACCTTTACAGCGTCAGCTCGCTTAAGGCGCCCAGCCGTCAAAAGTGCGAGGCAAATAGCTCACGGGCACCCCTGGGGTGCGAGCCTCGGCTTGGGCCGTTGCCGGGATAAAAGGATCGAGAAGACTACGTCCACTGGAAGAGTGGACCCTATTGAAAGTACAGTATGACGTTCTACGAATCCACCACTTTTATAAACTAGTAAGGCTGTAGGGACTGTACCAAACATACTGGCAGCATTGCAACGTTGAATTGCAATGCTGATTCGTTGTGCCAAATAAGTGAAATAAGTGCCAGCATTTTGGTTACGCGCCGCATCAAACAGGTGCTCTGATAAATAAGTGCCAGCATTTTGGTTACGCGCCGCATCAAACAGGTGCTCTGATAAATAAGTGCCAGCATTTTGGTTACGCGCCGCATCAAACAGGTGCTCTGATAAATAAGTGCCAGCATTTTGGTTACGCGCCGCATCAAACAGGTGCTCTGATAAATTTTGGAAAACGCGATGAGCGTCCGGTACCCATGGACGCGGGGTCTCAACACCAAATGGCTTAAATATCATAATCAACCACTGCCGAGATTACTGTATTTGCGCCGTTTTAGCTGCTCAGCCAAATGAGCCTCGGTGCCGGGCCTTTTATATTGAGATATTATCCAGACCATCAAATTATCGCCACATTATTTTAATAAAAAGGTAAGTCCACGAGTTATAGTTCATTATTACCTCTTTGTTACTCCCTTCTACTTGATATATCTGGGTTCTGGCGCAACGTTGTACTTACTCTCCGAATAAGATAAAAACAGAATAGATTGAGAGATAGTTATATTTTTCTAGAAATTTTGTTACAGGCCCGAAAATATAAATAATAAATAATAATATGCGTGGACATCTCACACAACGCCATCTAGCCCCAAACTAAGCAAAGCTTGTGCTATGGGAACCAGATAACTGATACAATACTTAGATACTTTTTTGTTTGTAAATACATACATAGAATAAAATATGACACCCAGACACAGATCAAACACCTATGTTTATCACACAAATGTTTGTCCTGAATGGGAATCGAACCCACAACCCACAGTTCAGAAGGCAGGGCTACTACCAACTGAGCTATCGGGCCAGTCTATGTCTGCAAATATTTTTAATAATAACATTAACAGTAATTAATTTATTAATAGTATTTTTAACACTGAATACCTATAGTAAGCTATTTCTCTTTTTATTTTCTTTCTTTTCTCTTTTTTTCGCGTTTGCTTCGCGCGCCCTCTTAGTCCGTAACCCGTCTGCTATAGTTCAAAGTACATAGCTGAAATATTTATTAAATTTATTTTATTTTATTTATATGGTTGCATGACATGAGTATCATAACAGTCGATACTCAGTTTCTATAACAGTAACTAAGCGTAAAAATATTATCTATACGCGCAATCAATTTTAGGCACACACAGCACGCACGAACTAATTTCTTGTTAAAAATAACAAGTGAAATATTTTTCTGATTCATAAGATTTATATGTACATTGAAGCTTACCTGTATCATGATTGACTTTGATTTACATTAATTACATTTTTGTATAAATTTTAAGTTTGTTTGCCACGTCGCTGTTGTATGTTTCTTGCGACAGAACAGGATAACAGCCTATAGGCAATCATTATTATAATTACGCTCATATCCACAGTTGCGGGTCTTGCAGTAATTTTTTTCATATCAAGTATATTATTGGAATAAATATTATTGAATTACTTCCTCCTCTTCCGTTTGAGATTCAGGTCCAGCCGGCCCGTTCTGAATCGAAATGAAAGTTCTACCAATAACCAGTTTTACTATAACAAGTTTTTGTATTCAATTTTAAAATACGTAATATTTATTTAATATTATCTGTCTGGTTTTGTATGTCTGGTTGCCTGTCTGTGATATCAAGGCCACTTAGCCACTTTTAAATAATAATAATAATAAATAACAAATATGTGTTTACATTTAGCACAGCGCCATCTAGCCAAACTAAGCAAAGCTTGTACTATGTTAACCAGATAACTGATAGAATACTTATATACCTTTTGTTTGTAAATACATACATACATAGAATTCTACTAAGACACAAATGTTTGTTGTGGGTGAAAATCAAATCCACAACCTGCAGTTTAGAAGGCAACTGAGCTATCGGGTATGGACGCTTAACTTAGTACGGAAAAGGGGTTTGACATAATCATTTCGCAGGCGTCTTTATCGAACGAACTCATTTTTTTATTTCATGGTTTGATAGGCTCGAGTTTGACCTGATGGTAAGTGACGATGCGGTTTAGTATGTAACACGCTTGCCTAGAAGATACCTGTTCACTCTCGATTTGATGACTCCAAGGTTGTAATTTTCGGGAAATACGGATGCCGCTTCACCGGCAACAACTCTGGCTGTTCGCATGATAAATGTGGAGCCAAATCTTTTTGTTCGCACATGTGGGATATAAACCATGTACCGGTGGCACTTTTTCGTACATCTGGTTGTCCGACTCATGTTTAAAGTTAGTAAAGAGCGTTTTTCTTTTTACAGAGTTAGTATTAAATAGGTTACATTGATAAAATCAAGATCAACAAATCTTTGACGCTCTAAAATGTAATTGTCTTTACTTTACATACTTGGATCGTTCTGTGTAACGAAAACTTGTGTCATAAAATCTAAACTTCTACGGAGTTCGTAACGTAACCGTTAACACAGTATATAATAGAACCAGTATACACACTTCATTTATTAACCATTTTATCAATTTTATTTTCTGTCCTACAGTTGAAAAACATATACATTATTTTTCAAATAAAACGTTACCTTTTCCGCACTTTGCTTATATTGATAACCAACGTTCATAAATGATTAAATACAATTTCATGTCTTCCTGCTCTAAGATATAATGGAGCTTTATCAGTATTCACCAAAAGTCTTTGAGTACCATCATAATTTTTGGTATTCATAACGTATGAGCATTGTGGGTATTCAGACACTTTACCAAATATCGATTTATGTTCCATGCACCAAAGCGATCTATTAGGAATTCGTCATGAGATTAGGTACTGTCTAGTGACTCCATAAATTGTACAGTCATCGTTTTCGACATAAGCTCGTAAATTATACAACAGACGTGGTCACTGGTCAGTGCAGCCGTATGAATATTTAAATAAAAGACCTAGCTTTTCGTCCGATTTAGCAATTGGATACTCCAAGATTTTGTAATATAAAAGGTCGTGTGAGAAGTGCAACAGATAACCCACTCATTCATTGCTGCCTTATTTAGTCTATGACACAAGCACAAGGACTGAATCGAATTATGAGCGGTACCAGGATTTTTTAATCATTTTCAAAAGTTTAAACGGTATTGTGACACAATACACAAAATACTTACAATTGTAGCTTTTTAAACTTTTATTAAACATTATGATGAGTATCATTGATCATGATTTAAGAAATGCAAAACATGGTATTTTCGTGTTTGGTTTAACTACGCTCTACTCTTAGCTCTATTAAGAATTTAATTTTATCCATCATGCAATTATTAGTACTAGGGCGTGATCGATACTGACTAGACTATGCTTAGATGGACTCTTACTATGTATATGTCTTAAATGTTAATGATTAACTTATTTTTTAAAAGTGTTTTATTGACATGCAATACTACTCAATTTCGTGAATCCAAGAAAAAAATAAGTGAAAACCAACCAGAAATAATAAATTAGCGTGTTTATTTCCCTTACATAATTATTTTGTATATATTTATAAGCAGTATCGTTATTTATTTAGGCAAAATTGTATAAACTCTGTGAATAAGAAAATAATCAGATATAATAAATACCGCTTTAGTAAAAAATCAGTCCTTACTCGATTATATATTTTATGGACATTTGTGCCCAAAGTAGTAAATGAGATCCGTATATGGAAAGTCGGTTATTCATCTTATTAAGTCACAGGTCATTGTTTATTTATTTTAATGAGTAGGTCATGTAATTATTTATATTAAGTAGATATATTTCAGAAGCAAGATTAGCATGGAAAGGTTCTAAACTATTTTTGAAATAAAACTTCTTTACGCACGCTTGACTTGGGGAGTAAGCTGATGAATGCGACGCCAACGGAAGTGGTAGTTGGTTCACGTAGATCTTCATTGTCAACATAACAAAGTTACAAATTTGTATTATTATGTTGGTATATCCGGTAAAATGACAATTTACTATTGTTAAGATGGCGACATTAACATTAAACAAAGCAAAAACAAAATTATACCGGCCGATAGATGGAGCTAAACTAAACAAGTTTTACTTCAGTTGTGTGGTCTTAAGCACACTAGTTTTTATTTTACTTAACACCGTGCAGGTGTTGATATAGATAATGATATGATTTGTAGTATTAATAATGCTGCCAGTTGCAAAAAATATTCACAAATCTAACATGGGATATGCAGAAATCCTCTTTTAACCAAATCTAAATCCCATCTTCATCTCTGTCGCGTCAATTTTAACAGGATGGTCGGAATATTTATTGGTATAAATAAAATTAAAAAATAATCACGTGCCTATATGTACTTACATAATAATGGTAGGTAAATTTCCGTGTATAATTAATACCTACACTTCAAGAGGCATCGTGCAATTTACTTTTTATCCCACGAGTGCTTTAAGTATTATTCATTGATCTCGTTTGTGATAATAATCTCGTGTACAAAATTTCATCAAAATCGATTCAGCTGGCGTGAAAAGCATACTAAATGAAAAGCACACAAAATCACATATAAACATTTATGGACGTATAGACGGACAAGGTTTCACTTGTGTATTTAATTATATATATTTATGTAAAATAATAGGTATGTAAGTACTCGTATCTACAATTTTAATCTACTTAATTATTTTTATTGAAATGCTATGTAGCAAAATATTATAATTACATTGAGAAATTGTAATGATAATACATATTGTCATATGTAATGATGATACATATTAACATTACAAAACATTTAACCTGTCAAAAAATTCTGTCTCTGTCAATAATATGAATTATGATTTAAAATAAGTTGAATTCCTTAATTAACCTCTTTTCATAAGGAATTAATTTGAAATAATACTATTTAAAACTCGTTTAAAATTTATTTTAACAAAGAATACACAAATTAAATTAGCTAAATAAAGTAGAGCATCTTCAGCCTAAGCCATTAGAATAGAATGGAATATTTTTCATTGTTAAACTGTGTACAAGATTGATCGTATGGTGTTAAGTACTATGTTCCAACAGTTATGTCCATTTTGAACATACAATAGGTCTTATAACAATTTAAAGAACTAAGTGTAGTTTCAATTAATACACCGACACTAGAACTTAAAATCAGATCAATAAGGTATGCTCTACTTCAGCCTATACCTGCCTTTAAATACCGACTGCCTTGTAATCTTTTTATACGTCCGATTCAAGTCAAGATGTAGACGGCACCGTATCTGCAGATGGTAATTTATAAAATTCGCAGAACTGAGCGTAACAGTGAAAGTGCTGACGTAAGAAATGTCAACGCAGGCTTGCCTAGATTTTAGATTAGTTGCTTTTCGAAATACTTCTCAAAAGATACATCAGCTGACGGACAACTGTAATGGTCAGTAAGGGTCAAAATGAAGAAATAAAATTTTATGTTAATTGTAAAGCACCTTTTCAAATACATTTTGGACTCAACGAAGTACATATTATTTGCTTAAACTAATATTACTTTTCTGTGATCCACGATTTCAAACAATGATTTTTAGATAAACTTATGGCAATTCTTTTAAAAATTTGAATTCATTCCGCTTTGTTGAACCTTTTCATTCATATAATACATCGACTAGCTGTGCCCCACGATTGCACCCGTAGATAAAATGTAGGCAGCTTATTAATCTTCTTCTTCTTCTTCTAAATATATATCTAAATAAAGTAATCTAACTCAAAGGTGACTGACGATTGACTGACTGACATAGTGATCTATCAACGCACAGCCCAAACCACTGGACGGATCGAGCTGAAATTTGGCAAGCAGGTAGATGTTATGACGTAGGCATCTGCTAAGAAAGGATTTTTCGAAACTCCACCCTTAAGAGGGTGAAGTGGGTGGTTGAATTATTTTCCCATAGACCCCGCCGCGGGCGAAGGTGCGGGCAGAAGATCGTTTATAATATATTACGCGATAACCAAAATAAAAACCTTGTTGCGTTCTTTTGCCATAAGCAGCAAGCATCAACAGTTAAACTCAAGTAAAAATTCCGCAACAAGAAATATGACAATGACGTGTTCCAGAGGAATCCTTTATACGGTAGAAAGCTATGTCTCAAGCCCACGGCACTGAAACCTGTTTCCAATGTTTGAAAAACACGTCAGGTTGTAAGGAATTGCTCCTATACGATATCCTCCATGTATGGAGAGAAAGAGGACCGAATTGAACGACCCCAGCAATTTGGAATTAAGTAATAATAATTAATTAATCAACACGTGGCCAAAATGCTGGCCTCTATTTCGGCCAAAGATTGAGCATTGCCATTCAACGCGGCAATGCTGCCAGCATATTGTGCACATTGCTAACTGGTAGTGGATTGTTAGATTAAGTTTTCTGTTTTATTTATAACTAGTTGTAGCCCGCGGTTTCACCCACCGATAAAAAGTATTTTAATTATTTAATTATTTACTCATCCCATTGGAAAATTTCACTTTTCCGGAATAAAATGTAGCCTATATGTTAATTTAGTGTATAAGCTGCCTTGGTACCGAATTTCATCCAAATCCATTTAGCCGCTTGAGCGTGAAGGAGTAACAAACATACACACATACAAACTTTCGCCTTTATAATATTAGTGTGATAGCGTGATTGCTAACTGCAAATTGTGATGTTTTGGTAAGGACGTCATGCTTCTTTAGTTTTTGTTTCATAGCACAAGAAGATAAGGCTCGTATAGGTTTTAAACGTCATTTAACATCAAAACTTTCAGCGTTTTTATACCAAAATGGTAAAAAGGAATCTTTGGAACACCTTTAGATAGCTTATACAGTGGATTAAGATATAGGCTACTTTTTATCCATGGGTGAAACCGCGAGGCGCAGCTAGTAATAAATAATAATAAATATTTGACATTGCACACAGCGCCATCTAAACCCAAACTAAGCAAAGCTTGTGCTATGGGAACTAGATAACTGATACGTTAGGTATATACTTTTTTATTTGTAAATACAATATAACACCCAGATAAGAACAAACATTGATTTTCATCACACAAATGTTTGTTCTGGGTGGGAATCGAAATCACAAACTACAGTTCAGAAGGCTTATTACAAACTGATCTGTTCCACAGTCAACATTACGAAATCTGCGTTCCCATACCTACCTACAATATTTTTCGCTACACTCAACGTCTATATTGTGTTCCCATGTCATATAAAAAGAAGGTGTCAGTAACACTAACTGTTATATCTTTTCTAACCCACTATTTTATTTCACACACTAGATTTATGCTCTTGCACGCATGCGCCTAATTTATTATGCAATTACAATGCGCGCCTCCCATGACTTACATGACTCGCATGATATTAATTACAAGTAGTTTGTACGCAAATTGCTATTATTTATTCCAATTTGTCATATAAGTTACTAGAGGTTTTATTTAGGACTGGAAATATGCTGTATCTTCAGCCATTTTTTTCGTTATCTCAAGATCGGCAAGATTTTTTTTAAAAGTATTTTGTATTTGTTTTTTAAATTTGTAAACATTTCACACAGCGCCATCTATCCCCAAACTAAGCAAAGCTTGTACTATGGGAACAAGACAACTGATACAATACTTATATACTTTTTGTTTGTAAATACATGCGTAGAATAAAATATAACGCCCAGACAAACATTGATGTTCATCACACGATTTAAATGTTTGTCCTGGGTGGAAATCAAACCCACAACCCACAGTTCAGAAGGCAGTGTTACTACCAACTGAGCTATCCGACCAGAATGGACAAGTTAGTGCTTACATCGGTTTCAGTAGTTAAAAGTCCTGTAAACAAAGTTGATCGGTCATTCACATAATAACAAAAACAAATATCGAGATTCCACTTTTAGACAGGGTTATTGAATTTTATTGCTATATTTTTTACAGCCTCTGTGGAGTGGCGGTTGAGCAAGTCGGCTCATAGCCCGGAGGCTTCGGGCTCGATCCCCGTAGCAGGATTAGTGTTTGTGCACAGAAAAAAGCCTTATTTAAAGCCAGTACTTAGTTTTTTCTGAGTCTGGGTGTAATATTGTGAAACCATGGTCGTCGTAATTTCTAGGTTACACACAAGGAATCCTAGTTACGGTCTAGGATCTATATAATTATGTGATCGTTGGGTGTCATTATTATTATTATTATTTATAACTACTTGCCCACTTTTAGCCATATTTCAGTAGCGGTCACATATGTAACCGCTACCGAAATACCTACATATTACGGTTACATATTATGTAACCGTACTGTAGGAAAAAGCGATGAGTAATATTACCGGACCGGGAGCTCATCGCTTTTTTCAAAGTTTATCAGAGCGCCTGATCGATGCGACGTATGACCAAAATGCTGGCACTTATTTCGCACAATGGATCAGCATTGCAATTCAACAGGGCAATGTTACCAGCTTTGGGTACGGTAACTACCGGTAGTGGGCTGGAGCATTTGGAGTGTCCATAGGTCTAGATGTTTCTTTTTATTATTGTAGTAGTTTGCCAGTCATTCTAGTGTCACAGAGTAATTAGGTATTGCAAACTAATTACCTAATATTACTGAGAAAAACTGAAACATGTGCATACGTATTTACACAAGCAACTAGTATTAAAGGTCAACGTTGGGTCTAGAATTCGCTTATCCACCTTCAAAATTTTACCAAAGTACCGGTTTGTTCGTGTCGACAGTACTATTACATATTCTGTGGCGTTGACCAAGTTGTAAACATTGTAGGTACTACTATAATTTATGTAGGTACATTTCCGATCTTCTCAATTCAGGTATAGGTTATAATTATCCATAATCATCACAATCGCAAATTGAACTCCCTCCGGCAGGAAATAAAGTCTACAATCCTTGAACCTTCGTGCATTGATCTCGTAAAATGTTGTTTTGTTGAGCTATTTATAAATAATACATGTCAGAAAACATAGGGAATCGCATCAGAAACTTCCATCGATTTCTTTCTGATAATATTTATTTCGATAGAGAGTATTTTATTTCGATAAATAAATTTGTGAATTAATTTGATAGTATTTAAGTTTTTATTTTAAGTTTTTCCTGGTTCCCATAGCACAAGCTTTGCTTAGTTTGGGGCTAGATGGCGTTGCGTGAGATGTCCACATACATTATTATTATTATACAATCATAGTAGGCGTTAACTAATAGCGGGGCTTTATTGTTGTTCTTACAGGATATATTTTGTTTGTTTCATGGGTATATAGGTATCCCAGTGGCGATCACGTACCTAATTTTAATTGAAATGTAACAAGGGAATTTTTTATTCATAATATTGAATTTTTCTTAGTACCTGCATATATACTAATACGTATTGAATCTATCGGTGTTTCTCTTTATTCCAATCAAGTTAAACGTGATCGTCTAGCTCCTCTACAAAGTAGCATAATACACAATACAAATCACTGTTTCAAATTGCCAATATTCTTTTGTCGTACAAAATTTTGTCTAATTTTTCCTTATGAATCTATTACCGTATCCTTTTTCAAATATCATCGTAGCGTTTACCTGTAAACAAATAAAAAGTTTGTATGAGTACAAATGAATTATCCAACATACAAAAACATAATAAAAATAAGCTGCAGTGACAGCTTAAGTACTCCGTTTTTCAACGTTCAGAAAACGGTAATTTTGTAAAATACTTTTGGGTCTTTTTAAGATCCGCTTGAGGCTAAAACTGGTATCGATACGTGCAGTGTGTTACTACATCATTCGTTACAATTTTAATAACATGATTGTATGCAATCATCTCAGCGTAAAACGGTTTCTACACAACACCTATGAAGGGATAATCTATACATATAAAATTCAGTCGTGACTGACTGACTTAATATACGAGTATCAACGCACAGCCTAAACCGCTGGTCGTGGAAATTTGGACGGTGTGTTTTTGTAAAGTGTAAGTATCCATTAAGAAAAGATTTTTCGAAATTCCACCCCTAAGTTATGGGTTATAAAGGTGGTGAATTATCTATGAAAAAATTTTCCTGTTCGATTCCTATAGGCCACGCGAGCGAAGCCGCGGACAGAAGCTAGTGTTACATATTTGTAATTGGTACTTAGACTAAGTAGCACCTGAATAACTATATATATATATATATATATTTTTTATTTCTTATTAATTGCAACACACATGTGTTACATTAATCAGATATTTTGTTTAAATATTGGAGTAACCTTTTGTTCGTGAATATAAAAGGCTGCATCATTTACATTCGAATTCCAGAACGTTTAAAACATTTAATGTAGATTTTTTAATTAATTTATGTTAGTAAAATATATACGCAGGGCAGGGTTGCCAGGGAGCTGTCCAGATGCCTGGTTGAGCTGACGTATGATCAAAAAGCTGGTACATACCTCGGCCAACGAATCAGCCTAGCTTTTCAACGAGGGAATTTTGCCAGCTTTTCGGGTACGCTCTTCACGATGGTAATCTAATTTTTTTGTTTCATTTATTTAAACATTTAAATATTCCGCGGGAAAACGGTACTACCAGGTAAAATACTGAAGTGCACCTTGCGACTAAATATATAAGCCAAAAATATTAAATGTCATTGTGTGTGTAGTAAAACTATATCAGTAATGGGAGGAAAGGACGGTTTTTTGATATACTGCGGACAGGCTTGGCGAAAAAAATATTAAAAATTAAAAATTTTACATGAACTAAACAGATATTTTTTCTCAACTGTCATAACACAAAGTTCTTAAAACACTAAATCTATAAAGCAACCAAAGGAGGCCTTATGCTTTTTCGTCAGTGTTACTTACAGGCCCGAAAGCTCTATGTACATATACATTAGAAATAGGATTTGTATTACTTAAGATATATTCATATACTTTTATTTTTTATTAAATTTTTATGAAAAAAATAGTAATTTTAGACTAGTTTGGTTAATAAGTAGAGACAAGGTATAAAGTTAAGTATACTTGCGTCTGCAAATAACATTTCGCCAAATAATCTATAATTTGTATGTCGTGGTATTTTTGAATTGTGTTAAGGCTTGTATGTTATAAATAAACTGAAACCGACTTGGCTTTGGCCTTTTGCCCGACAGCCAGCAGGTAGAATACTAGGAAAAATGGATAGAATAGACAGGGTAGGATATTAAACGGGCAGACTGGAACAATAAGCCAGGGTGCGCTCCGCTCTACCAAAGCAGGTACCACTCTCTGTCACTATCGCATGGTAGCCCCGTCCCGTCTCGCTCGCGGCCATGCTAGCCAACCTAACGGAGTAAATAGCGCCCGTAGAGCTGCGAGTGGACGGAAGCGGTAATAAATGAATCAATGGTGCCTGTCACGTGTGTGTATCCGTCTGTTTGAAAACACCTTTTTTTTTGAACGGGCTAATGCTGTTGGTCTCTACCAACCTATACAGCGCCACCGGACGTCATCAAAGGTAGTAGGCGACTAGTTCAAGGGCACCGCTGGGGTGCCCTAGAGGTTGCCTCCCACTTTTGACGACTGGACGCCTTAAGCGCCTGCCCTCCCACCCAGTGACACAATAACAACAGCCCGTTAAAAAAACCAGCACGCACAAATGCCAAGGACACATTCATTGTCAATAAATTTCAAAAAAATATCGGTTACTACATCTCAGGATAAATTTGAGATGGTTGTCTTACGGATATCCTACACCATGATACATATGTATACACTGTGCTAACTTTGCCATTCAACTTAATTACCTATAGTCTACTTTATAGAGTTCAATGTATGACGCTTTTAATATATATACGTACTATTTAACGATGCAAATGAGTATATTTTTATCAAGAAAATACCTGCTTAATGTGTCACATATTAAATCGGTATTTACTTTGATATTGCTATAAAGACAAGGTTTATTGATGTGGTGTAAATTATGTTTTACGGTTTTAAACTTTTAGGAAATTTGGCACTGCTAATCTTAAAATAAGATACTAGCCACAAAAAACTTATTTCAAAGGTTAATTGTTGCCCTGAATCGGGTATATTACACACACACTAATAGTACACTAATATTATAAAGGCGAAAGTTTGTATGTGTGTTTGTGTGTATGTTTGTTACTCCTTCGCGCTCAGACGGCTGAATGGATTTAGATGAAATTCGGTACTAAGATAGCTTATGCACTGGATTAACATATAGGCTACATTTTATCCCGGAAAAGTGAAATTGCCCGCGGGATGAGCAAATAATCAAAATACTTTTTATCCGCGGGTGAAACCGCGGGGCGCAACTAGTATGATAATAAAACCCGTCATGTATGCTGTTGTAATAATATTGTAATATTATTAATTTACTGTTGTGAAAAGACAAGGTTGTGGGGCGGACCTATGTTACCTGTATTTAGGTTATCATAGGTGGAAGCAAGTTTTCTCGGGTTAATTCGCTCCATAGAAATATAACGCGTTATTCTTCTAAGGTTCTCTATCTGATTTCAAAACAAACTCGCACTAAAACTCCGCACTCACAAACTTATTTATTTATTTCGCCACTTTAATATTGAGAATTCACAAAAGATATCGTTTTGTTAGATTAACTGCAAAGAGCGTTATTAGGTCAAAGTGTATGTTACTTGCTATTAATATGATAAAAATTATAAGCATCAGCCAACGGCTTACATAGTGACTCAGTTGTTATGAATTGGTACGATGAGCGCATCTAAATGCACTCGTTTTACCAAGATAATGAAACTTTGACGCAAGTAATTTCTACTATTTCTACTACAATAGAATATTAATAAATAAGTTTTTTTTTTTAGTATGGCTCCACACTTTTGTGTATTTAGCCAGTTTCAAGTAATTGATATTTTTCGAGTTAAGTAATATATATGTATGTCAAGTCAAGTCAAGTCACAGTCCAAATCATCTAGTCTAGTCTAGTCAAGTCATACTCTTAGTAAAGTGGTGGCCACTTTACCAGAATCTTCTATGGAGTTTTGGAAACAACACGAAAATATACGTTTCACCATCACTATACCACTTTCCCACACTCATGCCTGTAATCCAGCATTTAACGAATAAAATGCCACCAATTTTATGCACTAACACTGAAAATAACACAAGTTTGGAAAATAATACAATGCGGTGACACGATCTTTTTCGTTTTCCCGCCAAAACCCCAAAGTATTTTTTGTTCAGTCTTAAGTGATAAGAGTGGTCTACCGATTTTTTTTTTATTTCATAGACAAAAAATATTTTAGTTTTTTAGGATTTGCCATTACAAAATACATACAACCCTAAAATTTCACCTTTCTACCACAAACTCATATTTATTCATAGCAATTTATACTCTAAATGTTCACCTTTCTACCATCAACTCCTATTTATTAATAGCAATTTATATAGTAAATACTAATATTAATAGCAATTAACATGGCAACGTTTACCGGATCAGCTAGTTTCAGTTTAGCTAGTTTTTAAGACACACTAGTTTCAATGAAAACAAAAAAATACGCGTGTGTAATGTGGAAGCAAGGCTTTAAACAATTGCATTATTAACATAATTACCTTGATCACACGAGGATATTTGACTTTCTATCCGGAACAAACACTATTTTGTACTGTTTGTTACCTACAATGTATACACGTGAAGTTCGTGCCTTTCAAAAATTTACTTTGAATGAAGCATCATTGAAAAGTAGTTTTGAAACGCCCATGTTTGTCCTTTATTGTTATGATCCTTGTCGGTCATTATGGAATTAGGCAAAGTCGACCTTAAAATTTTGTTGAAAAGGAAAAAAGTTGCTGGCACTTATTTGGCACAACTTGTCAGCATCGCAATTCAATGGAGAAATATTACCAGCTGTGGCAGTGGGCTGGAGAATTTGGGTTGTCTAATTGTTTTTAATAGGTTAACACGGTTAGTAATACAATTCCAATGGTTTTGAAGTAAAACTTTTTTACGCACGCTTGACTTGGGGAGTAAGCTGGTGAATGCGTGACGAGAGCCTTACGGAAATTGATCAGGCGAGGCGAAAGGAAGTTGAGAGGGAGATAAAACAAGAGAGAGACGTTTCGTATCGAAGTTTTACTTCAGTCGTGTGGTCTAACAATTTTTTTTTTGTAGTAAGAAAAGTTGCTTGTAGCATTTATTGTAGTAGTTAGTGTAAAGAATAAAGGCAATTTGCCCGTTAAATAAGTTTAATATATCATGATACGATATTATAACAGTGAAAACAATCACAAGGAAGCTGGCTTCACTTTTTTTTAGTTTTTTTTATTGTTATTGAATGATGTGACGAGCTAGCCATTCACCTGGTGTTAAGCGACACGGCCGCCCAAAACAGAAAAGTGTCACTCGGAACTCCAACATGTAAAGTTTCGCATGACTCCTGCACTGCGCACATCATCCTGAGACATCAGCACAGTCTCGTAATAAGATCTCGACTGTGAGATCAGATCATAAAGTCTCAATTGCCCAGTAATTTCACTAGCTACATTGCCCTTCAAACCGAAACACAGTAGTGCTTGCGCAGTAGCTTGGCAGCAGAATAACTGGCAAAGCGGTTGGTACCTACCTAGACGAACTTTGCAGAAAAGTCCTACCACCTAGTGTAAGTTCACTCTAACGAATTAAGAAATTCAAAAGCATGTAATTATTATTACTGTATACTTAATGTGATAAGGATTCACATACTCCGCATACTCTCGCTCTGAAAGATGGGCTACGTCTGGAATCATAATGAGGCATTTATTTCCCGAAAGGCATAAACTATATGGGTAACAGAATCTAACAAAAAGTAGATGTGATAGGTGTTGGATGAGTGTGATAAAAAATGGCGGTGCTAACAAAACTGATTTGATGCAGTTTGGATTGGATTTAGTATCAGTCACAAAAAACTCTATATTTCCTTATTAAAAGATAAGTGTTATTTTATATTTACAGTCTCTAATTGCATATATTTCTTATGTAAATGATATATAATTTTAGTGCACGTAAAGAAACTGAATAAATAAAGTCTAATAATAAAATATAATAAAAGCTATCATATTATATCAAGGTACCTATTTATATCACTGTATATAGTTGAAAATAAAGACAATTACCGTAAAAAAAAAAGCTTGTAAGCGTAAATAATACAAATACGATTAAGAAAAAGGAACTAACAACAATTCACAATATTAATTTAAATAGTGTATGGATTTTACTTTTGGCAAAGGTGATAAACATAGGCTAGTTAGCAATTATAAAATAAATAAATAAATAAATATGTGTGAACATCTCACACAACGCCATCTAGTCCCAAACTAAGCAAAGCTTGTACTATGGGAGCCAGATAACTGATACAATATTTAGATACTTTTTGTTTATAAATACATACATAGAATACAATATAACACCGAGATACAGAACAAACACCTATGTTAATCACACATGTGTGGTGGAAATCGAACCCACAACTCACTGTTTAGAAGGCAGGGTTACTACCAACTGAGCTATCAGGCCAGTCTTAAACCTAAAAAAATTCTTGCGATGGATCAAATAACATTTCTGAGCGTGCAAATCGCTCACGTGATGCTAAATTGCTACTTTTACCAACCACAAGATTAGTTTCAAGGATATTGCATCTCTATGCTTCAAGCGCTTGCAACACATTGCACTATTATAATAATTGTGGGATATAGTGAAGAAATTTGTGACAGAAGTTTATTTAGATGGACTTTATAATAAACAAGCTGACCCGGCAAACGTTGTTTTAAAATAAAAAAAATTGGGGATGATTGAAGAAGGTAGAACATTTAGGGTTGTATGTATTTTTTAATGCCACATAATTCAAATTATAAAAAGTTTTTAAGAAACAATGTTTTTCCATTAAAATAAAAAAAAATGGGAATGATTGTAGAAGGTAGAACATTTTGGGTTGTATGCATTTTTTAATGCCACATAATTCAAATTAAAAAAAAACAGTTTCGGAAAACAAAAAATACTTATATTTTTTGGTGTGGGCCACCCTTATCACTTAGGATTAGGGTTTTAAGGGATGAAAAATTGGTTTAAAAAAAAAACATAAAAGTTTATTAAAATCAGTTCAACCGTTTCGCAGGAGTACCCAGTTTGTCATGGGTGGAAATCGAACCAACAACCTGCGGTGCCGAAGGCAGGGTTACTGCCAACTGAGCTACCGGGCCAGTGAAATATAATAATAATTAAAGAATTAGACATACCTGCAGTGGTGATGGTAATAACCATTATCGGGGAAATCCTTCGTGTGCATTTTGTTCGTGAGCTCCATAGAATGTGTGTTTTGGACCAGAAACTCTTTTTAAGCCAACGTTGTGCTCCTCACTAACACGGACTTAAACGGAATACATATTTTTATGTCACAATTATCATTCTTTATTTTAATTAAAAAATAAAACTATAATACTGATTGATTTAGTTAGTTTCACTTTATTTTAAAGACAAAATAAAATTTACTAATGCGGCAAATACTTTTTGCTTTTTAATAATATTGTATTGCTTTAAATTGCTTTCTTCTATAATACCTAAGCCTCTTAGGTATAAACATATAAAGAAAGAAATTCTACCTCAAATTCATACGTACAAAATACGAAAAGACTTGTTCCCCGATCAAGAACTTGTTTGTACAAAAAATGCTTTCTATAGAACTATCAAAGAGATCACACTAATATAATAAAAGCGAAAGTTTGTATGTGTGTATGTTTGTTACCTTTTCACGCTCTAACGGCTGAATGGATTTGGATGAAATTCGATACCAAGATAGCTTATACACTGGATTGACATATAGGCTACATTTTATCCCAGAAACGTGAAATGTTCCCGTGGGATGAGCAAATAATTAAAATACTTTTTATCTGCGGGCAAAACTGCGGGGCGCAGCTAGTATGTATATGTACCTGTATTTAGTGTTTACCTACCTTGACCTAATGAAGCAGGCTTGAAGATATGTTAATTTTCAACCTTGAATTGAGATGTAGACGGTGATAATGTCGAAAGTAATAAATATGGACTGTTCATTTGCACCTAAAGTTATAATCAATTCAATTGTCTTATTATGGTGATTATAAAAATCCCATTTTAGATCAGATAGTTCGATAGTTCAAGATAATTTTAATCTTCTTAAAGTTAATTGTAGCTTCTGTTACCAAAGCCTTTTTGTATAGTATTTAAATTCAAATAATTTATGTTCCATGTCCTTTTGATACCTGCCTTTTGTACGTCACTTGAATATATAAAACTTTACAGCATATACCAGGTTGTTTTATATTTTATCTTTTATTCTTTTATATTTATTATATTATTCTTATTATATTATTCTCGCCACTTCCACATGCTCTCACGAGAAACGTAACCCTAATAGTTTCTACTAGATGTAATCGAGGTTTCTATTCTGCGTTGTGCCGGATAGCTTGCACCCGTAGATAGTGGAAAAGAGAACTATAATAATAGGAAGTCTGCTATATTTAACACAAGGTGAGCGCTTTGTAATTTTATATGCATAAAACAATAAATTAAAAATACTATTTTTGACTTGTAAAAGTGATAAAATTGACTCATCTTGAATTTTCGTGAAGTGCATAAAAAAGTGTCATTTAAACGTTTTTCGGACTGTTATTTCAAATGCTTGGTTTAGTTAGTGAGTCCAAAAGGATAGTCAAGTAGTTACGGATCATCTATTAATTAACTTCATCATTAGCGTATACTGCCGGAACACACCAATAAGTGCTGAGCTTCAGTTTCTTGATTTGAGGGTAGGAACCAAACGAGCATTAAAATTCCTCTACACCATACTATTATAATTACTATCGCAGCCTACAAAAATATAAGCAATAGTCGAGTCCTGAAAATAATAGCCCGATAACTTTTCCACAAACCACTACAAAAACTGTAGATATGGTATAAACAGTAACATTTACATTAATTTGCACCAAACAGTTGCATAATCCTGCGGATTTAACTGTCGGAATTGGAAAACATCGTACTATAATAATTACCTGGCCAGCATTATGTAAACCAAGTTACGTGTAGGTGTGTACTTCCCTGACATTCATAATTTGTCCTGATCTTCGCCATTTCGCGTATCAGTATTAGAAAGTGCCGAATATGCGAAGACGTGGACAAATTGCCTGTACGCGTTGGTACCTTTGCATATTAAAGGAGGACGCTTCATACTTGTTCGGTGAATGCCCCATTCGGGCAATAGAAAATTCGAAACATTGAATACCGCTTAGGCAAACTAGTTTTGACCAGCTGAGACACCTTTGATCACCAGATTTTGCAGTACAAATGTACTTTGAGTGAAAAATAAATAGAGACATGAAACAAATATAAGTCACACAGTCACAAATCACGCAGTATACCTCTGTAAGTTATTAACCTATCATATTAATCATCTCATTTAAAGAGACCGCAAATAGTATATTCCTTATTCAAAATACTCTCAAGTTAACTATTTTTTTATTGCTGTTCCAACGCTTGGTATCAATTTAAAATTGTTGAATCATTTAAAAACAGGTACATTGCTACATCGAAAAGCTACGCTGTTTTTTTTTTCTTCAAATCAAGGTGTTCTAAAGATTTTTGATAAAACACCATAATTTTTAAAGTATTAGAGGTTAAATACAGTACATTTAAATAGGTTCTGGAATCCACAGCTGGCACATGGCATAACGGTGCCGACTAACAAACAATCAGACGGACGTCAATCTGAACTATTTTATTTTATGACAATTACTTCTTGGAACTGAGAAACCCATACTTCATTAAGAGTCATAGTCAAAACACAAAAAAGTCCCTTAGCCACACTATAAAAGGATAATAGGTACACCTTGAAACAAAAATTTAAGAACCTGCTTCATCAAACCAACCTAAGATAGATACAAAAAAGAGGGAAGGTAAAGAAAGAGTAGCTTGTAGAAAATGAACAGCTTTATACACTTGCTTGATGACTTTATACAATTAGATACGTCATGATAATGCTGGACCAATTTGTAACCCTGCCATTTAGAGACACCTTCTTCTCAATATTAAGATGTATAAAGGTTATAAAATTTATACAAGCATCAAACACCGTGTCTTGAATGCTGAGGATGACATAACAAAGATATAACATGGACATAATATAGGAGCGAGGAATGCCAAAGCAACAGACGGTGGTATGCAATTAAAAGCAACGGAACATTTGATGATGTAATCGGCAAAGGCGCATCAGGGTTCGCTTCAATTCGAATCACAAAAGATTGATGTCTATTTTTAGAAACGTCATTTGATCTGAAAAAAATAGACGATTCCTAAGGTTCTATTTTTGTTTGAAATGACGAATTTGTCTTCTAAGCTCAGGATAATATTAAGTAACTGTTTGCGGCGGTAGCAGTATCGTCCAATTCCAGTATATTATCGTATGGGTTACTTAGTCCAAGATCTAAAGTAAATAATCTATATACAACATTTTATCAAAATGGTTTCAGCTTTGATTAATAATTTACATAATGTACATTATTACAGAAATCTGATACCGGCAACTCCCCATAAATCTTAAATATTTGACTGATACAAACTAACAGCATTTTTCAAATGATATGACATTAAATATCGATCTCTCCATTTCATGAAACTCACAAAAAAAGGAGTCTTGATCATGAAGTCAGATAAAAATTAGATAAAGTCGCGAACCAGTCAAGATTAGATTTGAGACTGAGATTGATCGCGTCGTTGTGGAAGACTTGAATAAAATACATTGCAATGTTATTAACTTCTGTAATACTTCCTTCCGTATATCCACGTGGCTTAATAATAATATATGAACATAATTATAATTCAATGTCAAACAAATAGATTCGTATATGAGCAATGATGGTTTGATAGGTCCTTTTCACTAATAGTTTACAGCTACTTGAAGCACTACGTACTATTACCATATTAATATAGAAAAAGATAGGAATTATTTGTTTTACCTACACTAAAGATAAAGTCACGTACTCGATTACTATAGAGTTAGTAAAGAGTGACATACCGGTCTTATCAGTTGCAGCAATATCTTTCAAGCTATTTGAAGAGGAAGAATATATATTTTTTATCAATTATTTACATAAAAAGTACATTGTACACTAAGCAGAGAAATATCACTAAATTGCTATCGAATTCCTATCAAGTAAGCGTTACGTAATTCTATTGTAAGTTTTTTTAGACGCGTCTAGAGATAGTTACACACGGCTAGTAAATCTATCAATAAGTTTTTGAGTTCCAAATAATATTCAACGAAGTGACTTTTTTAATGTTTACATAATAATTGATTTATAACTAGCAGTGTGACTAGATTTCTCACATATCAATATGTTTACTGTAATTTTAAACTCTATTTAAATATATTGTATGTCGTATTGACAGAGAAATTCAATTACAGAGCCATTTTGAAAAGTCTGCTTGCTTCCAGCTCTCCGTGGTTTTAACCAGAACGTGGGGCTACCTTGTGCGAGGCTAATTCCGGTTCGTGATTGCCACTCGAGAACCTTTCTTCGCCATCACTTGTCAGTTCTACAAGCGATGTAGTGCTAATTGCTATTTAAACTTACAAATTCTAAGAGCTATGTCGGTCACTTTATTTCTCTTGCGGATCTCCTCATTTCAGATTTCTCGCAGGGGAACACCGAGATATAGCTTGTTGAGCAACTATGAGCTTACTAATGAGGCCAACAGTATGAGACCACTTCTTAGTGCCATAAGTCATCATTGGCACGCAAAACCTTCGTTTTCAGGCTCTGCGGTATTTTGGTCGAAAAGGTCAAAACTTCCCGAACGCTTCCCAGCCGAGTTGGATTGTTCGCGTGAACATGGGCGTTAAGCATGATTTTTGGGAGACTCTACTGAAGTCGTTGAGCATGGTGCTAAGGTCGAGTGACTCTGCTACTATGACTAAATATCATCAGCAAAACTAAAATTTATGCTTATGATGTCAGATCTTTCCTAGTCTAAGAGCTTGAAAACATCCTCTAATTCGTTTCTGAACAGTTTTAGAAATAGCGTCTTCCCGTGTTACGCCTCTTTGCAATGGAATATGTTCCGTGTTTGGACTGACATAGTGGCCTTGCTGTACAATTCATTGTAAGAAATTAAATAAACCACATAATTTACAATTATTAGTTATAGTATAATAGTTATAAGTATGGTAATGTTAGTTTGAGTATGATAACAACACTTAATTAACAATAGCCCTACTATAACTTTAAACTATGTTTAAGTAAGTATAATGTACGGATACTGATAGCAATAATGCATATCGAGCTGAGGAAACAACGCTTTATAAATTCTGAATATATCCCTGTGAGGGACAGAGACGACGCTCTACCAAGCTGATTATCTCGATTTGCGTTGTATTTACCTCCGCCCGGTAGCAGCTGTACAGCGTATTGACAAAGAAAAATAAACCACAAATAGTTGGTCTAAACTAGTAAACAAACACCACAAGCTGTCAAAACAAATCGTCAGTGTGTGCCACAGACGCAAATCAACAAAGCATCACAACTTGACAACGTCATGCGGACTCGCTTCACCTGTACTAGTGTGAGAATAATATTGTATTGTTAGTTGGAGCTTAAATACTTTTTGCTTCGAGGAATTTGTAATACATAATATATTTTTTATATTTCGACAAAAACTAGTAGTGGCTTTTTATCATAATATCATTATGATGCTTTAATTAAAGGTATACTAATATTCACGATCTTTTAGCTTTGCGGTCCTTACCGGTTACTGGACATAAGCAAACGTTTGAATTTCGAAACACCGAAACCTCTCACGTTTATAAATAAATACCCAGGGAATAAAATAATAGAGATGAGATGAAGATTGATGATTAGGTAGGCATAAAAATGTATAGTCCTTTAACAAACCAAGTTTTAACAAGTGAAAGGTTGACGAGCTGGATAACAAAATTGTATTCGACACGTCTCAGTCCACATTATTTTCCTGTATTTAAACATAGCTGATATTGAAGATAATAGAAACGTTTTACCTACCAATAAAACGCTTATTAATTTACTTACCTTATTCGAAGCTTATTTAATTGAGATAGGCACTACATTTCCCGCCTTACTATATCTTTCTCTTTCTATCCTATATATCTTGTTCCTTCTCTGACGTCATTTCCACCTGGCAGTGGGGGAAAATCGAGATTCGAGTTTCGCCATTTTAATTCTTCATTGAGTTTTGATTACCAGGCAGAACTTGTTTCTAAGCTTCGAATAAGGTAAGTAAATTAATAAGCGTTTTATTGGTAGGTAAAACGTTTCTATTAATTTGACTTGACCGTTATTCGAAGCTTATTTAATTGAGACGTGTTTGTTATCGCCTGGTGGAATGATGAATTATAAAGACGCCAATGTGAAGAAAGTTATTGTTAAATTAACTATAAATTATATTATAAGATTTAATGATATGACGGTATGTATACCTGTGTGCATACTAGTGCTACTGCTAGATCAGAAGAAACAATCAGAATTTTAAACAAATGTATATTTATTCAATTTATCTTTGTACGTAGATAGTGCTAAGTCACATTTTTAATCAACTGGGTTGAACAACATGGTTACTGAAGATCTTTTACTAGCAGACCTAACCTCACGTTTATAATATTTACAAAACGTATTTTGGGATCGCCAGTTACCCCTGGCAAGTATCTCTTCTAGGGGATGGTTATCAAACCAATTTTTAGAGGCCACTGCTGACCGTATACTTCCAGGAGTTGCGTTTATGCCTGCTTCAACCATTAATGATTTAATCCAACCGGCAATTAGTGTTTTTGATGCAGGTTTAGGCTTACCTCTAATATTTAGAAACAAATTATTGGAATTCGTTTCCTTTCTACGATTTTCAAGGAGACTGATTGTATGCTTTGTCCAAAACACTAGGTCTAACTTCTCATTACCCTGATTAGGAAATAATCTCCAACCGGACTGCCTATAGCTGGCAGAATCGGTTTTTGATCCAAAAACTGGCCAAAAGACCAATGAATCATTTTCAACACAACAATTTTCAGAATCAACTATGAGCAATGTAAGATCATGAACTCTCCTACCGGAGCAGAGGAGCAATAGGGCAGCTGCATGTCGCTGCACTTGAAAAATTCTATTTTTATTAACAGAGTAGTTCTCCAGATGAGAAGCTAAATCATCTATATTCCAAATTGGGGCCTTGACATGGGTAACTGGCTTTTGTAATGCTATGGACTTTAAAATATGTTTTACTAGTGTATGTGAACTTAGCTGGCCGGACATTTCCGGGTCACAAAGAGTAGAAACTACCGATTTGTGTAGCAAAATCGAATTGTACGATAATTTATCAACTAAATGTAGATCGGATAAAAATCTTGCGAGGGCACTTGCTTTAGGAGTTGAAGGGCTAATTTTATGGTGTCCACACCAGGCAAGCCACCTCTTCCAAGCAATACTGTAGACTTTTCGCGTAGAAGGTCGCCATGACGCTCCCAACAATTTCAATTGATTTTCATCCCACCCTGTTAAGGTCCCAGACCACCCCCACATTTCCATACTTCTAGACTCATCTCGCGTACGTTCGGAGGTGGGACTCCCGTCGCGGTGTCGACTAGGACTCTGTCCAGATGGTGTATCGTGAATGGGGGTGCTAGGGCTCGCGATTTGATGTCTGGGCGCCAAAATACACGTTCCCATCGTGGAACTACCAATAGGTATGTCCCCTGAGCTTGGTTGAGGTGGCTCAGAACCCTGGGAACCAGATATGGTGGAGGGAATATCCAGGCTAGGCTGTAGTTCCAGGTTTGTGAGAAGGCATCGTGGAACAGAGCTTGGTGATCGGTTAGGTCCAAAGACACGTAATTTATTATTACGTGTGCCCGGCTGGACGCAAACAGGTCGATAACTGGTACTCCCCATTTGGAGAACAATTTGCTCGTGCATTCTGGGAGAAGATGCCATTCCGGAGTTGCACGCAGTCTGGATAGGTGATCGGCATGACTGTTGTAAATTCCTGGGATGTGAAACACTTTCACGTGAATTCGATACTCGTCCAGAATTTGAAATACTTGATATGTTAAATTCAGTAGAGAAATCGATTTGGTTCCTCCTTCGTGACGGAGATATGCTATGACAGATTTGCTGTCGCTCTGAATCAATACTGTGCTGTGGCTCAGGAGCCGACATTGATCTTGAAATACTTTTAGGATTGCTAACATTTCTTTTTGATTGCAATGCAGGTCCTTCTCGGCTTCTGACCACAGACCCGTTAGTGAGAGGTTGTCTAATCGGGCTCCCCATGCGATGTCCGAAGCATCCGTCACAAGGAAATGGGAAGGAGATGGTATGTGAATGGCCGACGGGTGCTTGCAATTTCGAAGCCACCATTCTAGGTTGTCTGCGGCAGCAGGGGGTATGATATGCAATAATCTGCGATCTGAATACAGATTTTCGTTCAGAAGGTTCAAAAGCGCACGGTAGTTGAGTCTGCCCTTTGGTATTGCAAAACTGGCAAAGTTTAGAAGACCTACGAGGCTCTGAAGTTCTCCGAGTGTTGTGCGTAGCTTCCGCAGCATATGACTTATTTTGCGAGTAATTGTAGGAATTTTTTCTTTGGGGAGGCTCTTGTGATTTATCCACGGATCCCAATGAATTCCTAGGAATACTAGGTTTTTTGACGGAGTGAGGATTGATTTTTCGTGGTTGATCAACCAACCTAATTTCTCGAGTGTATCGACAACGGTGCGTACGTGGCTCTGAAGGGTAATTTCGTCTTGGTGAACAACTAAATAATCGTCTAGATACACGACAATTCTGATACCTTTCTGTCTGAGAGTCTGAGCTATCCAATTTGTGAGAGAAGCGAATGTTTTTGGAGCTGTGCTTAGACCGAATGGTAAACAAGTCATTTCCAGTAATTCTTTGCGATAAACTAAGCGCAGAAACCTTCTGTGGCTGCGAGCCACACGAATATGGAAATAAGCCTGGGAAAGATCGATTTTGCACATCCAATCCTTCGGTTGTAAGAAGTCTGGTATGCCGTGTACGTTTATCAGTTTGAAATGGTTCGTTATAATGTATCGATTGAGTGATTTTAGGTTGAAAATCGGACGAGCCGAGCCGTCGCTTTTCGGAACTAGGAAAATAGACGACAGGAAGCTTGGTGAAACAACAGCTGGTTCTAGAACTCCCTGTTCTTTCATTTTGTTTATGGCTTCTGTCATTTTGATTGATTCTGGAACATGTATGTTGGTACCGAGGGCATGAGGGAATACAAGCGGGGGCCTTTGAGAAAACGGTATGCGATACCCTGATATTATTTTCAGAATATGAGCTGGCGCTCGTAGCTGTTCCCATTGATCCCGAAATTGTACCAGACGGCCCGCTCTGAACGCCATGGAGTCAGAACTTGCGCCGTTTATTATCGTTGGTTTGGCGCTGTGGAGACGATGTACGCTTGCGCCCATAGTTTGTCTGACTCTGCTGTCTTGCAGGTGGTCGGGACGAGTTGCCTCGAAAAGTGTTTTGATAATTATTACGTTTATTCGGTGCGACCGAATTATATTGCGAATAGTGAGCTTGAGGGTTACAACCACCTTGCGGAAGTGGATTATTGCTGGCATATCGTGTATGTTGTACATGGTTGTGACAGTGGCATGCTTGTGAAAAACCCTGCGAGGGTTTTGAGTGTGGTGCAGACCCCTGCGAGGAGCCTCGGAATTTTCTAGCATCCGCCTGCGAGGCAGTAGGGTTGTTAGACTTTTGCGCCGGCCAAAAGCATTTTCTTACGCCACCAGCCTTTTCCACTGCAGCAGTAAATTTCTCAGCATTGAAGAGGTTGGTAGTAGTTGGTGGAATCTTGCGTAGATTCGCCTTAACTAGCGGGTCTCTTGCCTGCTTTGTGACACAGTCTCTTCGCATTTGGATTACCTCTGCACGGTGGCCACAGATAATCTGTAATAAATCTGAAGAACTTTTGTGAAAATCTCCTGTGGAGAAAAGGTCGCTGACTTTGCGATGCAAGTTCTCATAATTCAGAGAGTCACCATCTTTTGCCCACGTCAAAAGATCTCGCAAGGCCTTTTGTAGAAACTCTTTTTGCTTTAGAACGCACATAGTCAAGGCTGCAAAGGCTTTGTCGGCGTGAATGAGATGACGAGAAGATTCGTAGGCTTTAACTTCTTCGTTTATTTCAATGTCTGTAAAACCTGGCGAGTGATTATAAGCCTTTTGTGTCTCAGAGTATCTGATTTCATTCCAGTCGCTTTTATTTAAATGCTGAAGCTCGTTTAACATTTTTAAATATGCGTCTGAGGTTTTTGGAATTGAAGGTTCTTTTAATTTAGTTTCGAACTCAAGAGTAAACTCGCTATCATCGCAGTGTCTAAAATTATATGACTCATCATCGTGTAACTGTTCATAAGAATGTTCACTAACACAGGATATTAATGAAATAGCATCATTATCTAGGTTTGTGTTGGTACCCACGCCACAATCACTTCGGCATGCAATCCGCTCTCGATTTTCACTCACCTGGTCTGCAAACTTGTTCTTACGTCCAGACCGCCGTTTTCGTTTGCCCCCCTTCTTCTTTTTACGATGTCGTTTTGGGGAACTTGAGCTGGACGAGGAACTGCTGCTTGAACTGCTACTACTATCGCTCGAGGTGATGTTCGGACGCACTCGTTTCTTTGGTGACATGAGAGGGCTCGCAATCACTTCATTACTTATTTTATTAGTTCCTTCCATGCTGGAGAACAACTTTGGGTAATTCAAATTAAAAGAAACAATAATAAAACTGGGTGGGTAGAATATAATTCATTATATAAAAAAATAAAAAATTTATTAAGGTTGCGAGAATATTTCACGAACGTAAAACCGTTAACACATTAAACATATTCACGAAATCGAGATAGGTTTTGCAATAATGTGCATAAATACCTACATATTTAAAATAAGAATTGTACTTACTTGGATTTCACAATCGCAAACCTTAGTTTTTAACACTGTAGCTGTAGGTCTATATAGACTACACTGTACTCTGGTTGTCTTGTAGAAAGTGTCGGACTGTCAGGTAATGTCCGAACACGGCGGGAAACAAGACGCCAATGAAGAATTAAAATGGCGAAACTCGAATCTCGATTTTCCCCCACTGCCAGGTGGAAATGACGTCAGAGAAGGAACAAGATATATAGGATAGAAAGAGAAAGATATAGTAAGGCGGGAAATGTAGTGCCTATCTCAATTAAATAAGCTTCGAATAACGGTCAAGTCAAATTAATATACATTAATTTATCATTTTTATTATAATATCAAACACATCATTATTATTATGAAATAGTTCTATACCTTTAGAATAGGACCGGAACAAACATTGTATTCCGTTATAAAAATGTTCATTCCACAAAAATGGCCATCAAACTTTAATTTAATCCATGCTGTGGGTAGTATGGAATCGAATGACAAAACGTTTAGAAGTGCAGCATCATCCTATTATTAAAATAAAGATCTCCACTGAGGTACGTGGAAATTCATTATAATTTAATAACAGCACCTAACCTAGAATCATTAACTTTACTAACCATTGTATGCATTGATGACTACTGTATATTTATATCTACCATGAAATCGTTCTATTTACCCACAAAGCTGTGATTGTTATGTAAATGTTTACACGATAAAATTTAAATCTACTCGTTTGAGTTTTTAACTATTTATGCAATATTTTTATAGATTACTGTAACCTGTAACAGATCAAGTTCCAAATATCGTCCAATACGATGACGTCACTGATGCGACCGATTGCGTCATGCGTCATTACATTTTCTTTATGGGCATTATCAATGTTGCTGCTGGTTAGGTCATACCATACAGTTATACGAGAAGCTCCCTAAAACACGATGAATTTAGAGATATTGCTATCAACTGTGAACTGTGTTTTCTAGGTGGTAGGACTTTTCTGCAAAGTTCGTCTAGGTAGGTACCACCGCTTTGCCAGTTATTCTGCCGCCAAGCAGTAGTGCGCAAGCACTACTGTGTTCCGGTTCAAAGGGCACTGTAGCTAGTGAAATTACTGGGCGAATGAGACTTTATGACCTGATCTCACAGTGTAGTAATCTTATTGCTGACTGTGCTGATGTCTCAGGATGATGTGCGCAGTGCAGTGTCACGCGAAACTACACTTGAATTTCAAGTGTCACTGCAACTGATATGGGCAGTCGTGTCGCTTAACATCAGGCGAGCGACTAGCTCGTCATGTCATTTCGTAACATAAAAAAAAGACATTTTTTGTTTAGGTTTCACACTTTTGTTTATTTAGGCAGTGTCAAGTAATTGATAATTTCTCAAGTTAATTAATATTATATAATGTGTCAAATCAAGTCACAGTCCAAGTCATCAAGTTAATTCATAGTCTAGTCTAGTCAAGTTATACTCCTAGTAAAGTGGTGGCAACTTTACCAGAAGCTTCTATGTAGTTTTGGAAACAACACGAAAAGAAACGTTTCACCATCATTATACCACTTTCCCACACTCATGCCTGAAATCCAGCAATTAACGCATAAAATGACACCAATTTTATGCACTAACACTGAAAATAGCACAAGTTTTGGAAAATAATACAATGCGATGACGTGATCTTTTTTGTATTCCCGCCAAAACCCCCATCGGTTTATATCAAAATGAAACTCCTTCCTGATTAGCTAAGGTTGTGCTTCATCATAAAATGAATAGTTTTTATTGCATATTTACTCTTTACTTATGGTCTGTATATATCTATATATATAATTGTCTTTTATCTAATCTGTGGTCTTTATTTACAACCTCTAGTCAATTTTATTTTCTTAGTTTTGGTGGGCAAACGAAAAAGATCGTGTCACCGCATTGTATTATTTTCCAAAACTTGTGTTATTTTCAGTGTTAGTGCACAAAATTGGTGGCATTTTATTCGCTAAGTGCTGGATTACTGGCATGAGTGTGGGAAAGTGGTATAATGATGTCGAAACGTTTCTTTTCGCGTTGTTTCCAAAACTCCATAGAAGCTTCAAGTAAAGTTGCCACCACTTTACTAGGAGTATGACTTTGACTAGACTATGACTTGACTTGATGACTTCGACTGTGACTGGACACATATTTACGTGAAATATCATTAACTTGATAAATTATCAATTACTTGACACTGGCTAAATACACGAAAGTGTGGAGCCAAAACCAAACAAAAAAAATATTTTCTCTAATCTACGCTTACAACCTTTATTGTCTCGGAAGAAGTAATAGTATTCTGTGTTTATTGGACTGTAGTTTGTAACCTCTTTTTATGTTATAGTTATAATTATGTGATTGACCTTCATAGCTACTGGTACCATGATTTTGTTCCAGTTACCCACAAACCCGTGATTGTTATGTAAATAGTCTGATATAATGTGTACGTGAGACAAGACTTGCACTTTCTAGCGTACTTTCACAGCTATTGTGTGGCCTGGCGCAATCGGTCGCACATCATCGGTGACGTCATCCTATTGGACGATATTCGGTACTCGATCTGTTACAGGTTACAATAATGTTACTGTAACAAATTAATTACTGAAGAGAGTATAGAAATCGTTTAATTTTTGTTCTGTCTCACATAGAGTCGGAGACAAAGAAATACGCATTTCATTTATTCGTAATATGAAATTTTCAGGTACAACATTATATGAAACAAGTTGCGTCCCGCAGTTTCACCCGCGATACAAAATATCATATATGTTAATCCAGACTATAAACTATATGTGTTCCAAATTTCATCCAAATTCCTTTAGTAGTTTTTGCGTGAAAGAGTAACAAACATACATACATACATCCATACTCACAAACTTTCGCATTAATAATATTAGTAGAGCAGGATTTTGCCCTCAAAATGTGCCGGATCGAGACTTTTATTTTAGTATTGAGTCAGAATTGGGATGTTGTCTAAAAAGATTTTAAACGGATTTTGTAGAGATGTGATGCAATGTTATCCGTATGAATTAGAAAGCGTGATAGTAGCCCTTTTTCGTTCGGGCTAATGCTGTTTTCTTAGTATTTTTTTCAGTATTCTCTTTGATTTTCAACCGACTTTTAAAAAAGAAGGAGGTTCTAAATCCGCTTGTAAGTTTTGTTTTATTATTTTGCTTTGATGTTTGTTATCACAAAACCAGTCATTTACTAGGTGGTAGGACTTTTCTACAAAGTTCATCTAGTAGATACCACCGCTTTTCCAGTTATTCTGCCACCAAGCAGTAGTGTGCAACCACTACTGTGTTCCGGTTTGAAGTCACTGTAGCTAGTGAAATTACTGGGCAAATGAAACTTTATGATCTGATCTCACAGTAATAGTAATCTTATTACCAGACTTGTGCTGATGTCTCAAGATGATGTGCGCAGTGCAGTGTCACGCGAAACTTTGTATTTTAGAGTTCTGAGTGACACTGTTCTGTTATGGGCAGCCGTGTCGCTCAACATCAGGTGAACGACTAGCTCGTCACATCATTTAATAACAAAAAAGAAAAAATACCCGATTTCTAAAATTCATTTATTTGAAATGGTTTACTTTCAGATTGGTATCATTAACATTTCATAAAAATTGGTTTCCTTTCAAAATCAAAATCTACTTGTCAAAGTTCGGTTTTCAAATCAAAATAATTAAAAATAATAATGATAGTATCATCCAAGTATGTGTATTTTTAAAAGTATATTTATATTAGCAAAGTATCTTCAGGTGAATTCACATTCAGATGGAAACTCACCATTCTCAGCTCATTTCCCACGGTCGCTGTTTGGTTTATAAACACAAGGAAGCGATGGACGTAACAATATTATGAAGTTTTTTGTGTGTAAAGTAATGCTGAAGTGTTTTAAAAGTACTTATTTGTTACTTAAATGATAAATATTACACACATAGTTCGAAGACTCGGAATATACGTTTTGAGAAAATGGCAATAAAACTGCATAAAGTAAGTACTAATCTTATTAATGTTTTTTATCTCGTAATCTATACATATATACACATCCCCTATTGTCCCGAAAATTATGAAAAACGGAAATCCGCAGGTAGAGTGGTTACTTCCGTTAAGCATAATTCAAAGAATTTTCTTTAAATATTTAAATAGATCGTCATCGATCTTCATCTATTTTCTAGACAAGCATAGTAAATCCTAAACCACATCGTCACAACGCAAGTATTTGTGCACAGGAAAAAGCGCAAACTCTTGTTCTGAGTCTGTTGTGAGACCGTAATTCCTAGGTCCTTAGACACAGGGAATGCTAGTTAGGGTACAGGATCTATGTATGTGATCGTTGGGTATTTTTATTATTATAAAAAAGAAAATATAATAAAACAAGATTTATTTATCTCATCAATATTAGAGGACGTGCAGAAATTACTTGTGGTAGAAAAATGAATTCCACATTTTAATTACATCCAAGTTTTAACCTTAAGTTACCAATATTTACTATTTAATAACGCTTAATATTTAAACAATATGGCCACCTGTTAAAATTCACGGCAGTTTATTATACAAGAAATCGTTAGTACTTACGTGTGTTATCAGACAATAACTGCTTCAATGTCATTACACATTATGTCCTTATTGCAAAGTGGTAAAGTTCAAACTTTAGAAACAAAGCGTAGCACAAATAACTAATATTTTATGCGCAGTTAATATTTTTTACTCGTTTTCATAATGTATTTTTTATCATCAATGACTAGGTTAGGTTTGACCACAATCTCACCTGACGGGAAGCGACGATGTGGTCAAAGGTGTGACACGCTTGCCTACTTGTGGATACGTTGCTAATAAAATCACTCATAATCATCAAATCAATCAGCCTGTTGGGTAAATTCAACCGTTCTAACTATCAGTCCCGGCGATATGCGAATAAGACCACCCCATTTCTTCCTGTGAGTGCCACAGGAGCTTAAGAAAATATCCAGGGAATGGGTGCCAGCATTCTTTTCGGTACATTAAAAATATTCTGCAATCAAGCCTGCCAATCATGGTGAATATGGAAAATTCACATTTCTAACATTACCCAAAGGGCATAATATTTTCTTAGCTAACCGGGTTCTAGTAGGTATTGTTGAATTGAAGTACCTAGACCATCCCAACGCTGATCGTTAGATATTTACAACTTTCTATGCTAATGTAGGCAAGTTATCCATTCGTTCCGGATAGCCTCGGCATCGGCAGCTCTATGTACATATAGGTAGTTAGAATTAGAAATTGCTGAACTTAGGATATGTATGTGTATTATAGAGTAAGAATTTCAGGAAATAAATATGTAGAGTAGGTTGGTGTAATAGTAATAAGGAAGGTAAACCGAATATGTTTCCTAGTATTCTATTTGCTCACTTATTCTGTATAAATAGAATATAATATAATATTCTGTATAGATAGAATAAATAAACAGATTTACAGAGACTTAGAACAATTATAGACCAAGTTGTGCTCTGCTCTACGGGTACGGCTCTCGGTCACTGTCGTATCGTCGTTAGTAGAGCTGCGATTTTTGGACGGGCTAACAATGTAATAACAACCATAATAGCGTCTTGGAGCGGGAGTAGAGCTACGAATAGACTGGAATGATAATAAATATAGTGCAGTGCCTAACACGCGCATTTGTTTGTCTGTCAGTTGAGATACGGAGCAGAACGCACCTCTACGAAGCGCGAAAGAAGATCGAGATAGAATCCTGGTTGCAAGCTACAGAAGTCAAGTCAAGTGACCATCTGACGAATCCACGCCTTGGCTTCCTTCAACTCACTCAACTCCAGTGTACGGCGTGGAAAGGGACGGACGACAACGGTGGATGGGCTATAGCCGGGGTCGGCAACAAAGACCATGTGCTTTCAATCCACTACGCCGTACACAGTGTCGACTCTGGTGAACGACTAGTCTAACTCAACGCGTCTGACCTGCATTCCATTACTTATCTAGAATGTTCTCTACCACTTTAAATGTCATAGATTTGCATTTAACATGTTTATGGAGATAGGATAATGAACCTTACATTTATGTAATATGGGCACAAGGATTCGTTTCGATTACAATACTATGAATTCTGATTAATTTTTGGCCTTGCATCAGGAAGGGTATCAAAACTAAAAAAAAAAGTCTTTTGAGAAATATTTATGTAGGGCGGGGTGCTAAATGCTATATAAATATAAGACAAAATTAAAATAAAATTAAAAACTATGCATTAGCAAAACTTAATCTAAGAAGCTGCTACCGGTAAGCAATGTGGCCAAAACGCTGGCGGCATTGCCACAAAAAAGTTAAATAAATATTAGTAAAGACAATATTAATGTTTGCAAATTTAGGATCTACTTTGTTTCCAACCACGTGGCTTAAAGGGCAATGAGTCAAAGCCTTTTAACATAATAAATATTTAATGAATAAATTGTCGGTCAAATAAAAACAAATTGCTTACCAAAAGAGCATAAACAAGTTGGCTACGTCCAGCTGTCCACGGCTTATTGACATTAAAACCAAATACATTCGGAAAATATTACGAAATTTACCATAGTCAGAAATGGAAACGTTGGCGATCAGTATCAGTATGATTATGCAACTAAAAGTAAACTGGTTCTGTCTTATTAGAACGAAATCGTAATTTCATGGATTTTTTTGTTTAGGTATAGGCATATGAAAAAATTGTTTAATTGAGCAATCCTAAAGAACAAATACTTAGTCGGTACGTTAAGCCGTCTGTCCTGGGTGCCGGTTCGTCGTAAGACAATATTCGTTACACCAAGCCTTTGGGTTCTTCCAAATTTTGGCACCATAGCTGACTTGTTTACACGAGAAGATGAAGATAAAACATAAAAACCAAAAAAAAAAGTTTGCTTTATACCACACGTCTAAAGTAAAACTTTTTTTGTTGTTACTGCATTTATCGGCCGGTATAACTTTGTTTTTGCTTTATTTGATGTTAATGTCGCCATCTTGACAATTGTAAATCGCCATTTTACCGGACTAACTAACATAATAATACAAATTTTTAACTTTGTTACCAACATAGTACTACAAATTTTAAGTTTTTAACTTGGTTATGTTGACAATGGAGATCTACCTGAACCTACTTCAACTTTTAACTTCCGTTCGCCTCGCATTCTTATTCACCATCACTTATTCACCAGCTTACTTTCCAAGTCAAGCGTGCGTAAAGAAGTTTTACTTCAACAAGTTATTGGAATTATGAATCAAATGCTAGACAGCCCTAATGAAGTCAACTATTAAATTAGCAAGGCATAGGTATTTGCCATTCGTCCCGTAGGCACCCTGTTAAATGTTAACAACTGAAAATTGCTAATGTAATAGCTTTCATGAATTTGAACGTCACAATACACCGTTGTCTTCACAAAACTGGTGCTAAGAATAAAACTTATGCTTTGTCTTCAATTTTGCCCCCAATGTCATTTAGAGGTAAAAATAAATGTTTAAAAGGAAAGTATTGTCGTGATGATAATTTATTTCAGCTCATTATTATTTTACACATTGTATTTTTCACGTTTCTTTGTTAGTAAAAGAATTTGTGCAATTGAAATAACATTCTACTGCGTCACTGTTTATTATTACGAGCAAATGGCAAGAAATTTGTGATGTGTTTAAAAAGTCGCTCAAGAGTTATGAATATATATATATACATATATAGAGTATAACTATGCTTGGAGTTTCTTTGCGAGATATGATCCGAAATGAGAAGATTCGTAGAAGTACAGATTACCAATCCAGATATAGCTCTTAAAATTACGAAGGGGAAAGTGGTGGTTTGATTCAAGCAGCTGGTCAAAGTGGCGCTCTTTGAGGAGTATGTTCAGAGTCAGTTCAATGGAAACCTTCAGGTTGATTAAGTATATAAAATATTGCTTTAGAAAAAAAACTTATTTATCCTCGATGGAATTTTTATAAACATATCTAAAAATTAAAAATATATGGTTTAAAAGTAGCTAGTAAGTAGGTAAATAAAAGCAACTTGGCAGTACCGCAATATAATTAAACAATTGAGCGTGACTGGTGTTTTTAATTTAAATGCTAAAGCAATAGCTTTATCAATTATTGAACATATTATAAGAAGTACTTAAGTATTACGGCGTATCTGAAGTTGAAATAGTAGCAATATAAATATTACCAGATTGATAAACCCCAACACACATTAGGTAATTGGTCTTCCTGTGAGGAGTATTATAAATTCATAATCAAAATGCTGCTGTAGGAAGTTCTTTACTTATTGACATGACCTTATTTCGTATGTCCGACGGATGTCTGTCCGACTCTTATTCTCTACATTTTAAGTTGCATTTCTCGACCGATTCTCGTAAAATTTTGTGAGCAGGCTCGACAATTGTATGGAATTTTTTGACGATTCTGATCTCTGAAACAGTTGTAAATATTTTTTCAGTTTTGAGCTAAGCAAATACAGACTACAGCTCACAGAACGACTAAGAGAGACGTAGTTTGTTTCTTTTACGCCAAAGCGGCTATATCCATTTGTGATATATCATCACAAAATCTTTGTACTATTTGGACCAACATAGGAACTTATCACGGAATCAGCGAGTAAATGTGAAAGAAGTATCTCAAGTCATACGTAATATACACGCTTCCGTGAATGATGTATGATAGATAGGTACATTCGAAAAATTAAATCAATCCAGTAAAATAATGGACAATGCAAAAACGTGTCAAAAACCGACAAGCTAGACACAAGATTTACTTTACAACCACAAGAATTACAAAATACTGGGCGTGTTTTTTAGTTTCGCAGGACACCACTGCGCACATCATCCTGTGACATCAGCACAGTCTGGTAATAAAATTACTCGACTGTGACATCAGATCATAAAGCCTCAATTGCCCAGTAATTTCACTAGCTACAGTGCCCTTTAAACCGGAACACAGTAGCGCTTGCACACTACTGCTTGGCGGCAGTTACTCAACTGGCAAAGCGGTGGTACCTACCTAGATGAATATTGCAGAAAAGTCCTACCACTTAGTAAGTATTTATATCACTACTCCAATGTATTACTAGTCTATCATTTCCATTGTTGTCAAAGCTAATAACTATACATCTTTGCATACTGCAATTATAGCTATTATTATAAACAAATGTTATTACACTATTGATCGTCGTTTTTATAAACAGATAGATCATATTTTACACAATAACGAGCGTACGGTTTTGGTGAGGCCCCAGAGTCCTAGACTATGCATAATTTGTTATTTGGTGACAAGCATTATTAGAAAATTACATTATGCAAAGGCCTACTATGCCTTTACCTATGAAATTGCCGCTCGGCAGTACAAGCCATTTATAAAAATTTTGTGTTTGTCTAAGAATTCTAATTTTGAATTAATTGTATTTTAATAACTCTTGTTCTTCGAAATTAGTCATTTGTTTATTGATTACTATTATGTTTTCATCGAATTTGTATATCTGTATTATCGTTAGTATCGTCTTCATCATAGATACGTTAAAAGTTCGAGTACCTCGAGACCTCATATTGCACAGCTGTCAAAGATCTCCAAGGTACAAGAGCTGGGGTTGGAAGGTCTCCGTCATGCGCCATCCACACCAGAACTTGGGCCTACAGATTTCTACTTTTCCAGAATTCGGCTATCTTCTTGATGGGAAATAAATCTATACCTGAGAGGCAGTACATAATTCTTTTGAAGAATATGTTGCCTTCCGTCCAGCTAATTTCTTTAAGAAAGGCATATATGAACTGCCTCTGCGTTGAAAAAGATGCATCGATTGCACGATTAAAAGAAATAAAAAATATAGAAAAAATAACACGGTAGCTTATTTCATAAAAAACGATGATTTCATAAGTAAAGAAGACATATTGATTATCTACATATTTGTGTTATTTAAGTGTTGCTGCGCGTTGATGGATTTGCAAGTATTTTTGGATGCTTTTCTCTTTGTCTTTTTTTTCTCCATTGTAAACCTTATCTCTCTAGAGCTAGATTTAGTTTGATGATTTGTTCATATTTAAGAACATCGTTTACTTGCTTTTTTGTTGTCTATATTTCTTACGAGCTTCTGCCCGCAGCTTCACCCGCGGCGTAGCCTATGGGAAAGTAACTCAACCACCCATTTCACCCTTTTAAGGGTGGAATTTCGAAAAATCCTTTCTTGGCGGATGCCTACGTCATAACATCTACCTGCATGTCAAATTTCAGCCCGATCCGTCCAGTTATATAACAGTACCTTGTAATAACAAACAACACAAAATTTTATGAACTAGAAGTTACGTAACGTCTGAATACATGTAGGTCTCGGTTGCGACTCCGCATACAAACACAAATCTTAATATATATAAATCTCGTGTCACAATGTTTGTCCTCAATGGACTCCTAAACCACTTAACCGATTATAATAAAATTCGCACACCATGTGCAGTTCGATCCAACTTAAGAGATAGGATAGTTTATATCTCAATCTATAATAGATATATATTAAATACCCGTGCGAAGCCGGGGCGGGCCGCTAGTATTTAATATATTACAGAAAATGAAAATAGTATCTACATGTTTTATATTGATATATTTTAGCGTGCTATAATGTGCTAGTGTTAGCAGGCTGTTAGCAAAGAAAGCGCTTGATAAACTACCTTTCACTACAGTCTCAGAATTAAAACGTTTTTGTCTAGACCGGTGTCAATGACTCATAGAGAATATAAAACGAGCCTATGTTATGTATGCGTATGAAAACACTCAAATGTTTTTGTCTAACAGGCCTACTAAATTAACTAGTCAGCGTTTAACAATGTCTGAACCATAGAGGTATTGAAATAAAGTTTAAAATATTTTGACTTTTTTTTTCTAGGAATTGAGAGATACCACCCGATTGTTGAAAAAATAATTGTACTGGCAATGTGTCTTTCTTCGTTAAACTAACTACCTACTACATTTGTACCATCTATTTTTACTATCTGGGTATTACAAAAAGTAAAATCATTTTGTAAATAACAAACGTTGAGAACTAGAAAATTTTGGTTACGGACATTCTGAATCTATGGATAAAATATATACGATTGTGGACATTCTGACGGATGAAGTATTCCGATAGATGACGAAGTTTACGCCTATTTTCAACAAACTTGAAAAAAGGAGGAGATATTCAATATTCAGTAGTATATTTTTTTTTTGTTTCCCTTATTTAAGTTTTGCCGTCGTCGTCTTATATTGCCGTCATTTATGAGCCGTTTTTTTTTTAAATAGGGATTTTAAATAATGTAACAATTTCCAGATTGGTCCTATATTTTTTTTTTATCGAAATCGGTTCATTAGTATGGTTTTTAAATAAAAATAACTGGAAAATTAAGTATTACTATATCATCCTAATACGCTTATGTTTGAAAAATTCAGGCGATTGAATTCGGTTTAACCCCATTTTTAAAAGATATTAAACATTTTTAACTGATTTAACGTCAGAGTTGCAACTGACGGTATTTTAAAATATTGCCATCGCATCATTAATGGATATTGAACATGAGAAGTTTCGGAACTCTGTTGCCAACTATAAATTCTGAGAAAAACTTGTAAGTTACCAGTAGAGCATTGTATAATTCTAAAAAAATAACTCAATAACTTTATTTTACACGTTTCGTAAGAATACTATTATCGTTCGGTAAAACCCCGAACGACTATCATTAAATTCTTTATTTGAGTGGTATGTTAAGAAAACGATACTCGTTCTTGTTAGTCCTTTGTTCGAAAGATATTTCCAGTAAATTATCGTCATTACGAATGTTAAGAAATAATATGTCGGTGTCATCTGGGCATCTACTGTTATATAACTGTTATATGATCTTAGTAT